>OY764961.1:97578093-98778093 GCA_963668005.1 Melieria crassipennis | reverse complement strand
CCAATAAAGATCTATGTGTGGTCATTCGTTGCCAGCCAGCTATATCTACCTAGAACTCATAAATGGACCTCCATCTGGCATCGCTGAGGACCCAATAAGGGGTCTATGTGTGCTCATTCGTTGCCAGCCAGTTATAGCTACCTGCCCTCTGAACTGTCTTAATCAGCCTAATCATTCGATAGTCAACAATCGTCGGCTCAATATATCAATTCGCTATCGAACGCTCGACGAGATCGTTTTGCTTTTCGTATTTCGACAAGAGGACTCTCGTTTTCATATATTACGAAGTGTTCGGGAAGCCCTTTGGAAATATAAGAAGTTGTCTGAACTAAACAAAAAAAGGATTTTGACAGGGAAAGTATACAATTGGCATTATTTGTGTTCCTTTTGGACACTTTTTAATACGGAAAATTGTTCTATTACTACATAGACGGAGGATGAGGGATGCATTCAATTCCTATGAAGCTATCAGAGTTATGATAAGTTAAATTTATATTTTCAATATTAATTTGTATTCTTTTCACAGCTTCCAAGAGGCCCATTCATTTGAGGCCCATTTCTGTTTAGGATTTACATTAATCTGCTTCATATTTAACTTATTTTTTATGACATTCATTCAAAACATTTTGTAAGCTATTTTTAGCTACATAAATTGTGTTGTTTCTCCATAAATTCTACCTTTATTTGGGCAACGTTCGTTTTTTAACTCCTATGTAATAAAAAAATGTCTAAAAATCACAAAAACATTCACCTTTTCACCCTTTCACCTACGTTTCGTTGCTTTTAAGGTATCATGGCACGTTAGAAAGGGGAATTTTTAATGACTAACAAAATTGTTTATTTTTCAGCTCCTTTATTATCAATCTTTTTGAAAATTTTTTTGCAATATATTGAAGGTTTAGGGAATATAAAAAAATGTTTGTTTAGCATATTGTCTCTTATATAGGTGGAGCTGAAGTCGCGTAGAAAAAAAACACATACGGAAACTTAATCTCCGGATTGGCTCGACCGATTTAAAAAAAATTTTTTAGTTCTTTTTAATATATAAACTTATTTTTTACAAGAATTCATCACAATATTGAAGACAATTTTTTATTTAAAGTACTTTTTTTGGGGCAAAAAGGTGAAAAACGCAGTAAATTTTTTAAACTTTTTTTCAAAAAGCTCCTATCCTTTTATTTTTAGCGCTTTTTTATTTTTCTGGTGAATTCCTGTGTCCGAAAGCTTAATAACTATGAATCTTTTTTGGTTTTTGTTTCAGATTAGCCAATCCGGCGATTAAGTGTCCGTAATGGAGGATGTTTTTTTTCCTACGCGACTTCAGCTCCACCTATATAAGAGACCATATGCTATGTTCCTTGAACCTTCAGTATATTGTAAAAAAATTTTCAAAAAGATTGATAATAAAGGAGCTGAAAAATAAATAATTTTGTAAATCATTAAAAATTCAGCTTTCTAACGTGCCATGATACCTTAATGGCAAAATGAGAGCAAAAGTGCTATCGAACAGTTTCTGTCGAACATTCGATACGACACGACGACATTTTGTGTTACAGAAACGATAGTACACAATGCTATCTTCCTGCGGTATTACAATGGTTCCATTTGTATTGAGAGTCTATGATCCTAGGACCTTTAAAAGTGGTTTAAAAACGTATAGGTTGACCCTTGTAATGTACTGTAAAGATTATGGGTTGGGTCCACGTTCTTGCGCCCTGCAACCTAAACTTTTTTTTCTGTCCCTTAAACCGTCTGGGGTTTTACTTGCTCAGGCATTGCATCAGACCCGTCTGTGATATTGGTTTGACCCAAATTTGTTCAGCATTGCCACTGACAGTCTTTTAGTGTTCAAATCCAACTACTAAATATAACAATAATAACAACAACAACAACAACACCACACATGTTAACATTTATACGCCGACAAAGAAGTGAAATTCAGAAAAGTCTCGTTTCCCCTCAACGAGTACAAAATGTGTCTTTTATCTATGTTAATGGCATTAATTGGCCGCTTAGGCGCATTTCCTAATTAATGCCACTGACTAATGGCCGCACATAAATATGGCCAACATATTTTTAACTCAGTAGGAATATAATTTTGACCTGAACGTCAACTTTTGCTGCAGCCGAACTCGCTGACCTCGTCATGTGCGCTTTGTTGGGCAGTCTCTGGTCTCTTTTTCTCTGTCTCTATGTTGTTTTTCTTTCGTAGAATTCAAATTGAAGTTTTTCGTTTTTTCGTCACTATGTTGTTGTGTGCGTATTGAAGTATTTATGTGCGTTTGTGTTGGCTAATCACACACGTCGACATAACCAAAACAAAAAAACGACCGCACCGAAACTGAAAACTGAAAATTTGAAACAACAAAGAAAAAACGAATTTTTGTATTTATGTTAATTTTGTATTTAAATTTGCATGTCTTGTTTTATTTCATATTTGTTTCAAATTTTATTTTCTTTGTTTTGCTTTGCTTTGCATGGCGTTGCTGTGTAATCCGCATAGACAACGTTGGTGACTTTTTTAACCTCGTGTGCGTTTATTTATGTATGTAGCCATGTTGACTTGTGCCTTGTCATGCTTATGAAACCTAAAAAAAATAATAACAACAAAAACAAGAAAAAACATTACTGCAACAATAAAAAGCAAATTGCTGCAAAATTAGTCAAAATGGAAAAAAATATTTAAATGAGCTGAGCGATTATCTTGTTTTAACTTTTAGTTGTATTTTTTTGCCATATTTCGGAACATAGCAACTAATTTGTTGTTCTAGTGTTGTTTTCAATGATGTGAAAAATACAAAAATAAAATATATTTTTATTGCGATTTTTTTAATAAATTGGTCAAATCAAAAATGGCATTTCAACGAAATGATCAAAAATGATTTACACTAATTGTGAAGTTTTTATTTCATACAAACTTACGTGATAGATAAATACGTCAGATATGGCAACCAGTGTCGAACGCAGGATTTCATTTAGGTAAGGTGTCCATTTGAAACTTTATTTGCTACCCAAAATGTTCAGGGACCATTTAATTGATTTGCTGATAGCACAGTTTTATTTATTTCTCTATTCACCTCAAAGTTTTGTTGTACCCATACATGCACCACACAAGCTCCTCCATGAACTCTACATATGTTCTTGAAGGGTTCCCATCAGATCTTTTAGGTCACCTTGCGCTTCTCCCATCAATTAGGGTATTCACCATGTGTTGTATTTGGTCTTGAATTGTAAATTTTTAATAAACTTGATATCTGTAGCAAATTTGAGAAATTTCCAAAAACGAAACACATGCATTTTTGAATTGCCACATATTTAAGAAATAATTACAACAGCAAAACCGGTTCATGGTTTATTGTATATTTTTTTGCTAACAATCTGAATTTAATTTAAAGTGCCAATTGTTTTATCCATGTTTTTAATTTTTTGAACCAGCTGTTATTCAAAAGCGTTAAATTTGATCATTCTAACCATTTCAAAATTTTGTATATTTTCCCATCAGGTGTTCTCAAATATTTTTAAATAAATTCTAAAAATTCTTTGTTTTTTTTCATGTGACCAAATCGACATTTGGATCACAAAAAAACGATATCTCTATTTAAGTGCATCCCCACTTCACCAAAAAGTAAACGAAATCAGCTGATACTACAAATATAGAAAATTACAATTTGTTTTAAAAAGTTGTTCATTTTGTAAATATTTATCACAAATACCTCAAACTGTGAATACCCTCAATAATAATAATAATAACATCGTAAAAATTACATATACATAATTATTATATTTTTTTTTATTCCGCAGAACAAGCTTTTCAGCGGATTCTTAATTCTTGCATAACCAACACTCGAGTGCAAAATTAATTCCGACCACACCAAAGAAAAACAAGCCAGCCAAACTGGCTACAAACTGTAAACATCATAAAGTTTTTTATTTTGCTTTTAATGAGGATTTTACGAGCTGAAATAAACCTGCAGCCCGTACAACATCCAAAGCAAGCTAAATATATAGCAATACTTAAGAACTGCGTAACGGTGCAAGTGAGTACAATAAACATTTGCGCCCATAATTTGTTATTGCAACTTGAATGAGAATTAAAAATCATGCATAACATTTTCGCGGGACACCAGCACGCAACGTGCAAAAGGCAAAGGGTTATAAATACCAGCGACCGTAATATATAATCACGCAAAAGTCTAAACGGAATGGGAGGGGCATTGAAAAAATGTAGTAGAGACAAGTGAAAGTGTTTCAGTCTTGCCAGACTTACTGACACCCTGCGCCCTCTATCTATGAACAATCTGTCAGCTCACTATGTCCACTTGTGACTTTTCATTACTTCCAATGTTTCTTTTTAAAAAATTTAACAAAATTATTTCCCACAGAATAGGCCTTAAGTTAATTAGTGGCTCGAAATGTATTAAAAACATGTCAATACCATTTTCAATATTCAATAACGGACAGTTTGGATTGGTTCAATAAGTTTTTAATGACAATATTTCAATCAGATCTTTTTGACGGTCCGAGCCATTTAATTTTGATATTAACAAAACCAAAGAGACTAGAAATGCTCCTATTACAAGATTCTTATACGAGAGGAGGTCCTATATGAGATTCCATATTCGGGCCCTCTTCTGGTTGATCTATCTAACTTGTCAACCATCGACATTACAAGTAAGTATCGCCCGTTTCCCTATTTCACCCGCGAGGTTTGAATAGAAATGCTCCTATTACGAAAGAGAGAGAATCCTAAACGGGAGAGTTCTGTATGACAGTCCATCTTGGGCCCTCTTCTGGTTGTTATGTCTAACTTGTCAACTATCAACATTAACAGAATCGTCCGCTTCATAAGGGAGTCTCAATAGCATACCTATTTCACCCGATAGGTTTGAATAGAAATGTTCCTATGACAAGAGTCCTATACGAGAGAGAAGTGTCCTATACGAGAGAGAGAGTCCTATATGAGAGTCCATCTTGAAGCCCTCTTCTGGTTGATCTGTCTAACTTGTCAACCATCATCATAAAGAAGTTTCAATAGTTTCCCTCATTCACCCGGGAGGTTTGAATAGAAATGCTCCTATTACAAGAGTCTTATTCGAAAGAGAGAGCCCTATCTGGGAGTCCATCTTGGGGCCCTCTTCTGGTTGATCTATCTAACTTGTCAACCATCATCATAAAGAAGTTTCAATAGTTTGAATAGAAATGCTCCTATTACAAGAGTCCTATTCGAAAGAGAGAGTCCTATATGAGAGTCCATCTTGGAGCCCTCTTTTGGTTGATCTATCTAACTTGTCAACCATCATCATAAAGAGGTTTCAATAGTTTCTCTCTTTCATCCGGGAGGTTTGAATAGAAATGCTCCTATTACAAGAGTCCTATTCGAAAGAGAGAGTCCTATATGAAAGTCCATCTTGGGGCCCTCTTCTGGTTGATCTGTCTAACTTATCAACCATCATCATAAAGAAGTTTCAATAGTTTCCCTCTTTCACCCGGGTGGTTTGAATAGAAATGCTCATATTGCAAGAGTCCTATTCGAAAGAGAGAGTGCTATATGAAAGTCCATCTTGGGGCCCTCTTCTGGTTGATCTGTCTAACTTGCCAGCCATCATCATAAAGGAGTCTCAATAGTTTCCCTCTTTCACCCGGGAAGTTTGAATAGAAGTGCTCCTATTACAAGAGTCCTATTCGAAAGAGAGTACCCTATCTGGGAGTCCATCTTGAAGCCCTCTTCTGGTTGATCTATCTAACTTGTCAACCGTCATCATAAAGAAGTTTCAATAGTTTCCCTCTTTCACCCGGGAGGTTTGAATAGAAATGCTCCTATTCGAAAGAGAGCGCCCTATATGGGAGTCCATCTTGGGGCCCTCTTCTGGTTGATCTGTCTAACTTGCCAGCCATCATCATAAAGGAGTCTCAATAGCTTCCCTCTTTCACCCGGGAAGTTTGAATAGATATGCGCCTATTACAAGATTCCTATTCGAAAAAGAGTACCCTATTTGGGAGTCCATCTTGAAGCCCTCTTCTGGTTGATCTATCTAACTTGTCAACCATCATCATAAAGAAGTTTCAATAGTTTCCCTGTTTCACCCGGGAAGTTTGAATATAAATGCTCCTATTACAGGAGTCCTATTCGAAAGAGAGAAAACCCTATATGGGAGTCCATCTTGGGGCCCTCTTCTGGTTGATCTGTCTAACTTGTCAACCATCATCATAAGGGAGTCTCAATAACTTCCTTATTTCACCCGGGAGGTTTGTGGTTTTAAGGTTCTTCCCTTTTCTTGTCACGGGACACTACAGGCTCACATGAGCAATATAAGCTGTCATGCTTACCAAATCTAATCTTAAACACTCGCAAATTCTTTGGATATTGACTTTGATATGTCTAAGAAGGTTTTTTCGATTTTTTTGTCTTTTGTGAGACCCTTTATGGATTAGGTATCGCTTTTATTAATATTGAAACCACTGCGTTTTCTTAATGAAGCTGAGTCGATCGAGTAACTATGATTTACATGTATTAGAGTAAAAAACTATATAGTCATTCGTTGATAGTCCTTCAAAAGCTGACCGATAGAATAGCAAGTGTTGAATCATTATTGCAATTCTTTCACCTCCATATCTTTGTCGGATTTAACAATGATTCATACCTATGCATTTCTTAGCGAAGCCATTCTGATCCGCTAGAAGTCTCTTCATGGAACAGGTATCGCCTTGATAGCAAGATTTGGCCCACTGCGATCTGTCGATGAAACTGAGTCGATTCGGTAACTATGCTTTCTATATATAAGCAAAGCTTTGATGTGCTATCGTCTCGGAGCTGTGTTAATTGTTATCTCTTTGATGGCCCCAATAACATTTATATTTTATAAAGTACCTTAAAGTATATGGGAACCCCGCCTCAAAGTTAAGTGGTGCCATTTCATTTACCATTGCATTATTTATACTTCTGCAAAATTTATTGTCCATAGATAGACGCTTAAGTACCCTGCTTAAGCAATCAATATTGTGTAGACTCTAAACGCAACGCGCTCTTAAGTACTAAAGCCGCGTAAGTAGTTCTTAAGTAACTCAAAAACTTCTATTTCTAGGTTAGGTATTTAAGAGGGTTTTTTTTCTTGCATACATATATATGTCTACCTACTACGTATGTAAGTAGTTACTTAGTATACTCCGGCAGTCGAATGTAGAGCATGCAAATGGATGTAGCCAAGTAAAGGGGACAAATAAAAATCGTGAGCAATATGAAAAAATCTTAACAGCCATTTAACACGCTAAATTTCGCACAATAATTGACAGTTATAAAGCGTAACTATTTACTGTACGTATACATTGTACATACAGTATTTATATAAGCATATATAACCAGTATTCTACGTAGGAATTTTATAAACAGAGCATGAAAAACTAGCTGGAAATCATGAAACTATGTAAACGTTTTTTAGACATTCTTAAATGCCAAGTGACAGACGCTTTTCATTACTCATAAGCTGAGAATTACGATACGACTTTATTGTGTCTATTATTCAGATTAAACCTCTGTTTGTATAATGGCTTATGAAAGGGTAGTGGTCTCTTTGTCTTTAGTAGCTTGAGAAAAAAACCTTTTTAACAATCGACTGGTTGGCATTGAGTTTAGTCCGCTGCAGATCAGAGCATAAAAATCTTAAGAATCTTCCGGACCTTCTGTAGAAATATATTTTCGAAGATGTTGTCTCTGAACCTTTATGACCGGAGCATCTAAATCTAAAGAATCTATCTTTCAGATCATCTGTCAAAATATGGTTTCAAAGAGATTGTATCTCAATCTTAGAGATCGAAGCATCTAAATCTAAAGAATCTATTTTCCAGATCATACGAAGAAGTAATGTTTCGGAAACGTTTTTTGAATCTTTAAGATCGTAGCATCGAAATCCAAAGAATCTATCTTTCAGATCAACTGAAGAAGTAATGTTTCGAAGAGGTTATCTCAAAAAATCTGAAGATTGTTCCAGATCTTTTGTAAAAATATAGTTTCGAAGAAGTTGTCTCTCAACCCTTACGATCGGAACTTCAAAATCTAAAGAATCTATCTTCCAGATCATATGAAACAGTAATGTTTCGAAGAAGTTTTCTCAATCTTTAAGATCGAAGCATCAAAATCTAAAGAATCTATATTCCAGATCATATGAAACAGTAATGTTTCCGAAAGGTTTTTTCAACCTTTAAGATCGGAGCATCAAAATCTGAAGAATGTTCCAGATCTTCTGTAAAAATATGGTTGTATCTCAATCTTTAAGATCGAAGCATCTAAATCCAGGGACCGTAACAGTTATAAGTTTTATTATAAAAATCAATGTTTAACAGTTATTTTTTTATTTTTATTTTATGACTCAACAAATAACAGTTATTTAGTATTTATATTTTAAAAATCCTTTAATAACAATTATTTTTGATTTTTTTCTTATTAGTCCATAAGTAACAGTTTTCTTTCGATTTTTATTTTAGTTGACCTATGATAACAGTTATTGGTGACTTTTATTTAAAAAAGTCATAATAAAAATTATTCAGTGACTTTTATTCATAAAAGTCATCAATAAAAATCATTCGGTGACTTTTATTTTTTAAGTCATCATTAAAAATCATTCAATGACTTTTATTTATAAAAGTCATCAATAAAAATCATTCGATGACTTTTATTTTTTAGGTCATCAATAAAAATCATTCAATGACTTTTATTTATAAAAGTCATCAATATAAATCATTCAATGACTTTTATTTAAAAAAGTCATTAATAAAAATCATTCAATGACTTTTATTTTTTAAGTCGCAACATAAAAGTCATTTTTATTAATCGCAGTACTGGATTCATTAAATATCAAAATGTATATATATTCTTGATCGGCTGAACAAAAACAATAGAACAAACCACATATATATTACGAGAAGGGCCCACGAGAATGGCTTAAAAAAACATCATTTGTATCTCATTTGAAGTGCTTTCACCAATTTTGATGTCAAGCCATCTTTTAAATCATGTTTCCACATACGAAATCTTAACCTATCGTTGGGCTTTTTTGGACTTTTATAAATAAAAGTCATCTAATGACTTTTATTGATGACTTTTATAAATAAAAGTCATTGAATGATTTTTATTGATGACCTAAAACATAAAAGTCAACTAATGATTTTTATTGATGACTTTTATAAATAAAAGTCATTGAGTGATTTTTATTGATGACTTTTATAATAAAAGTCATTGAATGATTTTTATTGATGACTTTTATAAATAAAAATCATTTAATGACTTTTATTGATGACTTATAAAATAAAAGTCATTGAATGATTTTTATTGATGACTTTTATAAATAAAAGTCATCTAATGACTTTTATTGATGACTTTTATAAATAAAAGTCATTGAATGATTTTTATTGATGACCTAAAAAATAAAAGTCATCTAATGACTTTTATTGATGACTTTTATAAATAAAAGTCATTGAATGATTTTTAATGATGACTTAAAAAATAAAAGTCACCGAATGATTTTTATTGATGACTTTTATGAATAAAAGTCACTGAATAATTTTTATTATGACTTTTTTAAATAAAAGTCACCAATAACTGTTATAATAGGTCAACTAAAATAAAAATCGAAAGAAAACTGTTACTTATGGACAGGGACCGTAACAGTTATAAGTTGTATTATAAAAATCAATGTTTAACAGTTATTTTTTGATTTTTATTTTATGACTCAACAAATAACAGTTATTTAGTATTTATATTTTAAAAATCCTTGAATAACAATTATTTTTGATTTTTTTCTTATTAGTCCATAAGTAACAGTTTTCTTTCGATTTTTATTTTAGTTGACCTATGATAACAGTTATTGGTGACTTTTATTTAAAAAAGTCATAATAAAAATTATTCAGTGACTTTTATTCATAAAAGTCATCAATAAAAATCATTCGGTGACTTTTATTTTTTAAGTCATCATTAAAAATCATTCAATGACTTTTATTTATAAAAGTCATCAATAAAAGTCATTAGATGACTTTTATTTTTTAGGTCATCAATAAAAATCATTCAATGACTTTTATTTATAAAAGTCATCAATAAAAGTCATTAGATGACTTTTATTTATAAAAGTCATCAATAAAAATCATTCAATGACTTTTATTTTTTAAGTCATCAATAAAAGTCATTAAATGACTTTTATTTATAAAAATCATCAATAAAAATCATTCAATGACTTTTATTATAAAAGTCATCAATAAAAATCACTCAATGACTTTTATTTATAAAAGTCATCAATATAAATCATTCAATGACTTTTATTTATAAAAGTCATTATTAAAAATCATTCAATGACTTTTATTTTTTAAGTCGCAACATAAAAGTCATTAATTGCACTACTGGAACTAGTACTACTGGAACTAGTACTACTACTATATTTCAGTAAAAATTGCATAATAAAAGTTTATTGCCAAATATGATTCTTGACACGAAAATAAATCTGTTGGTATATTTAATTTATTTGTGTGACTTTTCCTTCATAGTAAACTTTTCAAATATAGTTTTCATAAATAACTGTTATTTCCGGTCCCTGTCTAAATCTAAAGAATCAATCTTCCAGATCATCTGAATAAGTAATGTTTTAGAGAGGTTGTCTCAACCTTTAAGTTCGGAGCATCGAAATCTAAAGAATCTTGCCGTCCTTTGGTAGAAATATGGTTTCGATGAGGTTTTCTCCCAACTTTTAGAATCGGATCATCTAAATCTAAAGAAACCTCCTTCCATTTCGCATAAATAAAATAAATCAACGTTTTGCTTCGTTGAAGATTCTAAGAATTCAAAGCATAGTTTAAAAACAACCAATAAATGGTGGTCTTTAATGTTTTCATAGAATCCGGAGCCTGTAATTCTTGCAAGGAATGTAACGTCCAACTTTACAACAGTCGAGTAGGTTTTATTCGGTCCCAGGGTTTTCAGAGATTTACCCACGACCCTCACTGTTCATATTTTTTTTAATTTAAATAAAGCACAGATTTTTTTATCCAATCTTTGCTTGCATGTTGCCATAATTTTACACAACACTGTGAACTTCACGGTTGCTTCTTGCTTGCTTCTGTGTTAAAAAAAAATCAAAAAATTTTAAATCGAAATCAACGTTAAAAAACAATTTAATTTAACTTTTCTTTCATAGTGTAAACTTGTAAAATGCATAAATTAAGCAGACCAACACGAAACCAATGAAGTGGGAGCGAGAGAGAGTGGGAGATCCATGTGTGGGTTTGTTTGCAGTGGCAGACAGTGGCTTCGTTTGCCGTCTGCTGTTGCGTTTTTATTGAAGTTTTTGTTGTAATTTTTAATTATCAGATTAACATAAAACTATAAAACTGTGTAAAGCAGCAATAAAAACCAACAACAAATTGCATGCATAAATTGTTTTTTATTTATTAATTTTTTTCAGGCTCTTGTAATTACAAAACGAAAGCAACGTCAAAGGGGCCTAAAGTGAATTACACACAAAAGAAAAGCAACAAAGCACATTTAAAAACATGAAAATCGTGTTATGCACAACTAAAGGCGGATCTCAACATGAAGTTTTTTCTTATACCATGAATACTTGAAATAAATGCGTTCAAGAATGAAGCAGTGGATAAAGACAGGTATGAGTCATAAATCTAGGCATGTCAAAATGTGTTTAAGACAAGCACTAAGGTAGCCAAGAATGGCTTCTTGCAAATGTCAGCGGTGACTTGAAAAAAAAAATTAGGCTCGGTATGATACTTCCTACCAGCAACGAGATAAATTGATAAATTCGCTTGCGTAAACAGTCATTTTTATGGATATTCAACAGTGATGTGTTAATTTCATTATTGGTACTTAATATACACTGCCCGAACTTGGGCGATACGCATCGCATGCACCGCTCAATTCCGGATGCTCTCTCAGTAGTCGCTCGCGTTGTGTGCGTTGATAGCAACTTTTTGTCTGTTGGTAGTCAAAGTGTCTTCCGCATTCCGCCAATTTACTTACATATTGCTGCAATTTTTCTTCAGCACACATACACTAACATACATATAGCCGTATATACATACATATATAAGTATGTAAACACGTGTGTGCATGAAAACTTAACTCAAGTTTTTGCAATAAATGCAAATATACGCAACCGATGGCAGCTGCGATTGCGTCGATCACTGCAAAGTGCAATCGATGCCGCAGTGGAAGCGCATCGTTGTCGTAAGTGTACATATGTACGAGTATATAGTATATGGAATATGATATGGTAACTGCAGCTGCTGTGATTTGCACACCCGGAACTGGTTGGGTTTTCGATTTGATGACATAAATTAATCACATCAATTTCAGCTGTTCATTTATTACAACAACAAAAACTGATAATCCAACTTGAAATTTCATCGTTTTAGCGAAAATTAATCCAAAGAATTTAACTTAAAATTAATTAAATAAATTTTGTTTTAAATTTTTAGTGGCATGTTAAACCCTTTGAGCTATTAAAAAAACGGAAAATTGCATCGTTCTAATCAAATCAATCAAACGACTTCAACTTGAAATTACTTGAATTAGGTTGGGTTAGATAGGAAAGCGTGGGTGCAGTACGAATTGCACTTCCACTCGGAGGTCAACCCACTGGGAGGACTCACTGGGAATCCCTTGTTAAATCTGTGAATAATAATAATTAATTGACTGGCACGACAGCCCGCTTACGCGAGACTTAGGCCTAGCTTCCCGCAACTACCCGTGTTGTGCGTGTGAATTTGTACGCGGGTTGAAGGGACCTACAGTTTAATGCCGGTTCCGAACGGCAGGTTGGGAGCTCTTTCATAAGCAATTTTTACTCTCAGAGGTTTGCCATTTCCAGCTGAGAGGACAGCCACCGAAAGAGAAAACGAGTTTTTCCCGTTATTTTTTTTTTTAGGTGTTATTACAGGCAGTATTTGAACCTGAGGTTGCTGCCTGCGACTCGCGGTCCAACGCACTAACCAACTGAGCCACGGCGGCTGCGTGAATACCCTCTTAAATTCTCTATATCTTAATATGAGGCTAACCACTTCGACCTTGAATTAAGTTAGGTTAGGTTTGGAATCGCACTTCCACTCTGAGGTCAAAATTGCCCACTGGGAATCCTTTCTTAAATCTGTGAATACTCTCTTAAATCTGTGAATCCCTTATTAAATTCTCTGGAGCTCAATACGAGGCCAACCGCTTCGACCTTGAATTAAGTTAGGTTAGGTAGGAAAGGGTGTGTACAGCACGAATCGCACTTTCACTCGGTGGTCGAAATGGCCCACTGGGAATCCTTTCTTAAATCTGTGAGTCCCTTCCTAAATTCTCTGGAGCTCAATACGAAGCCAACCACTACTTGAATTAGGTTAAGTCAGGTAGAAAAGGGTTTGTGCTACACGAACCACATTTCCACTTTGAGTTCAAAATTGCCCACTGGGAATCCTTTTTAAAATCTGTGAATACCCTCTTAAATCTGTGAATCCCTTCTTAAATTCTCTGGAGCTCAATACGAGGCCAACCAGTTCGATCTCTTAATAAAGGAAAGCCGATTTGAGATCTCAACTTTTGCCGCGCTAGCCAGGTCCATAAAAAAGGGACCAGATGAGAACCATGATTGGTGTTCTGACGGGTAACTGTTTAATTGGCACCCACACAAGAAGGTTGGAGCTGTTTTTAAACGATTTCTTTCGCAGCTGTATGGACAAGGAAAAAGGAGAAAATATGCTTCAGCTTCTATGCACTTGTCCTGCTTTATCTAGAAGACTTTTTCTTGTTTTTCTTCAATAGTTTAGAAGACAAGGAAGAAGGAGAAAATATGCTTCAGCTTCTATGCACTTGTCCTGCTTTATCGAGAAGATTTTTTTCTTGTTTTTCTTCGATAGTTTAGGGGATCTAAATTATCCTTGACCTGCTCTATCCAGATGACTTCTTTTACTTAGACTTTACTTTTACTTACTTTTAATAGTTTAGGGGGTCTAGCCATGGGACTATTCAAAGTCTACTAGGCTTCGTGGGAAACTCAAACTGGTTCAATGAGTGAGCGAACTGAGACACGACTGGTTGTGGTATCGCATTGAGCCTTCATGGCCTAAGTGGACTCCACTTCCACTTACCTACCTCCCTACCTAGTTGATTTCTCAGTGGCAGGTTTAACCTTCAGCTCTCAAGAAAAATTTCTCTCAGTCGACAAATTTATTTTTTTCAATTAGTTATGTTTCATATTAAATCGCTCAAGAAGTATTTCCTCAAAATTCAACAGAAATAGAATTCCGCCACATTGGGGTTAGGTGGAAAAATTCCGTAAAGCTTATCTTATGATTTCTCAAGATTTGTTTTTAACAAGCGTCATAGTCGTACTTGACGTCTTAAGCAAACTTTTTAACACACGTCACAAATACCCAGCAAGCGAAACCAACAAAGTCAAGGCAGACAATAATGCAAGTTAGTGAACTTTTTCATAATATTTGTACAATTTTTTAATGGTTTCATTTTATAAACTTTTTCATATTTGTAAAATTTTTTAATGGTTACATTTTATGAACTTTTTCATAGATATCAAGAAAAGTTATTGACACAAGTAAACATGGAACTAAGTGGCTTTAGATAAAATTCCCCTTCCACAAAAACGAAAAATTTATAGCAGTACAAACTATACATGCATACATACGAGTACATGGTGTGTGTGTATGTATGTTAATATGTACATACATATATGGAAAAATCTGCTTACACTACACTTTAAGAAAATCAATTGCCACACACTGACTTGTGGGCAGTAATAACGGGTATAGAATTGACACTCCCTGAGCTAACGAGTGTTATTTTTAACATGCGGACATGTCGTACAGGTGCCAGTATAGTTAGTACACTGACAGCTGTCATTCATATAGCGTTACATGCAGTCGCAGCCCCGTCACTGCCACATCCCGCGCCCGGAATTGAACGCACCTTGTGTGACGAGGCACTGACTGGCGGTTGTGAGTGATTGGACAAATGTGTTGTACAGTGTACACCATGTAGCTGTTAAGTTGCCTGAGCTGTTGGAGAGGTGGTTCAAACGTTAGACGCTTTCAAAACGCCAGCAATGCCTCTGAACACTGGGCGGACTATGGGTGGAAGAATACTTTTCGGCCAAATGTTTTTCCAGCTTTTAGTGAAAAATTTGTTTGCACACAAGCGGAAAAATGTCTGTGGCAATGGCTTACATAGCTGTTTCCAAAAAAAATAGAAAAATAATTTAATAAATGTCTTTTGTTTTAAACGTTTAATGGGGGTCTGAATGACAACCTGACGAAAAAGACGAAAACCTGGTGGATCAGTTTAGCCGCGACCGTGACAACGTTCTGTTATCAAGAAAAACAGTACATTCTTTGTTTCTGTTCGACTACCTCAAGACTACGCCTTACTCACTCAGGGGTCCCGTTCTTCTCTGTCATTACTGAGTTTCACCAGGAACTCTGACATTCTCACCGATACCTGTTTGTTGGAAATATACGTCTGGCAACCCTACGCACATTACTTTATTTTCCTATTTGTTTCAACCGCTTTTTACTTTCCGTATATTCCACATTGAACTAAGATTTATAGTCTTAAAAAATATTGTTGAATTTTTTTTAATTTAACATTATTATTTTGGAATATTCCAGTTTATAGATGGTCTGTCAAAAAATTTATTTTTTTGTTTGACTGAATTATAAATAAATAAATTTTGAAGCTTTCTTTCCTTCTAAGCTTTCTAAATTACGCTGCGTTCATTCTCAACACTTTTACATCGACCCGCAACACTAAGAAGTTCTAACTGGTGCTGCTGGGGATCCAACAGGGTCCAGGCGTAAGCGACATGGCCAGTCAACTGACCTAACCTAATTTAACCGTTTTTTGGAAAAATCCATGTCTGGTGAATCGAGTTGAAAAATGTCTCTCATTGCGAGTCTTTCTGCTCAGAATTCTACCCAAAAGTTTAAACCTTTCAGCCTATAAAACATCTGTTTTAGTCAAATGCTACAAACATTTTTCCTATTGGTGTCGATATCGACATACACACACACTCCCACATTTAGTTGCATTTGCGTCAGCAGCCTTAATAGCTTTGTGGCTTTTTTGAATATTGAGACTTTTCATATTCCAAGCAACACAGCAAACAGCGCCAAAGTGGGTTAGGCAAATGAAAGACGAACGGGGGAGGGGCCATTGTGTGAAAACTTACAGCGACAACAACAACAACAACAAACAATACAAAAGAGCCCAGCATGAGCACAAATATGGGAAATTCTATGGGCGCATGCAGCAAGTGATTTGTGCCGTCATTTAGAATTTGCTGCACGCTCAATGCAAATGTCAAAGAGTGCCAAATGTCACCAAACAAAATGCTGCAAAGAAACTTGAGATCTCTATAGACTTTTGCAGTGTAATGAAAAATTGTGGCATTAAAACATGCTGAAAGGCATTAACAGCTTCATGCAATTAAATGTCGACCAAATGTGTAGTAAGTAAGATTGCATTTTTGCAGCGAACGTAGGCGATGGCAACTTGAAATCCGCGCCTGTTTTGCGGCAAAGCGTATTAGTGCACAATTCGACAAACGATGGCAAGGCATACAGAAATGTGTACCGCGTAAGAGTGCTGCTTGAAAAAGGCACAAAGTACACTCGAGACGCGCAGAGACTTCATCAATGCGCCGCCAAAACTGCGCCACTTCACCCACTGCGCTAAGAGTACCAGAGCTCTGCTCGCTGGCACTGCTGGCTGAACAGGTTTCAAAGTTTCTGTCTGCGGTGTATGTGTGTGTGTGTGTGTGTGTGCAGAAACCTCAATTCGATCTTCAGGCGACACAAATTTCCACGACGCGCTCATACCGACGCCAACTGGTTTCGAAACGCTGCACTGAGCTGCTCGGGTTTGTTTAGTTCGGTGTGTGGTTTGTCGATTTCAAAAAGGGAGCATGTCAGATTTGGTTAATTGTTGTGAGAAAAAGCTCCATAAACAATATGTAAGTTATGTCCATTAGGCGCTGTCCATCCCACAACCATTTGGTATGCAACATAATTTTTGAACTTGTTGAAATACCGATGTTAGAGATGCCAATTGCAATACGATTCCAATTGAGAAATAATGAGTAAATGTACAGTTTTGAGTAGAGTTTTTGTGAAACAAGATTTTATGTTAAGTAGGTAGGAATGACTCATTAAATCAGTTTAAGTTTTTTCCAAAGCCTAGTAAACTGTAAATAGTCATCAATCAATCGAGCTTAAGACCACTAACTCATTAAACTCCTTTCTAAGCCTGGTAGACTGTAAATAGTCTTCAATTGAGATTAAGTCCGCTCATTCATTGAACTGATTTTAGGTCCTTACGAAGCCTAGTAGACTTCCTCATTGAACCAAGGAGTACAAACCTTACAAGGTCTAGTAGACGGTAAACAGTCCTCAATTAATCGAGCTTAAGTCCACTAAGTCATTGAACTAGTTTGAACTCCTCCATCAATCAATTAGCTTAATCCGCTCATTCATTGAACTGGTTGGAGTTTTCTCCAAAGCCTAGTATACTGGGGATAGTCTTCAATCGAACGAGCTTAAGACCACTAACTCATTGAACCAGTTTGAGGTCCTTACGAAGCCTGGTATACTGTGAATAGTCTTCAATCAATTGAGCTTAAGAGACTGTAAACAGTCCTCAATCAAGCAATCAAAAGTCCACTCCTTCATTGAACTAGTTTGAGCTCCTCTCAAAGCCTACTAGACTTAATGATCTTCAATCGAGCTTAAGTCCGCTCATTCATTGAACTAGTTGGAGCTCCTTCCAAAGCCTAGTCAACTTTAAACATTCCTCAATCAATCAAACTAAAGTCCTCTCAATCATTGAGCACGTTTGAGCTTCTTACAAGGCGTGATACAGTGTAAACATTCCTCAATCAATCAACCTTAAGTCCACTAAGTCATTGAACTAGTTTGAGCTCCTCACGAAGACTGGTATACTGTGAATAGTCTTCAATCAATTGAGCTTAAGTCCGCTCATTCATTGAACTAGTTTAAGCTTCTTACAAGGCCTAGTAGACTTAAACATTCCTGAATCAAACAAACTAAAGTCCTCTCAATCACTGAATCAGTTTGAGCTTCTTACAAGGCCTAGTAAACTTTAAACAGTCCTCAATCAATCAAATTAAAGTCCGCTCACTCATTCAACCAGTTTGAGGTTCTTACAAGGTCTAGTAGACTGTAAAAAGTCCTAAATCAATCGAACTTAAGTCCACTAAGTCATTGAACTAGTTTGAGCTCCTAACGAAGCCTAGTAGACTGTAAATTGTCTTCAATCAATCAGATAAATCCGTTCATTCATTGAATTGGTTGGAGTTTCCTCCAAAACCTACTAGACTGTGAATAGTCTCCAATCGAACTTAAGACCACTAACTCATTGAACCAGTTTGAGTTCCTTTCAAAGCCTAATAGACTTTAAATAGTTCTAATTAAATCGAACTAAAGTCCGCTCAGTAAATCGAGCTTAAATCCGCTCTTTGAACCAGTTTAATCTTCTTACAATACCTAGTAGACTGTAAACAACCCTCAATCAATCATATAAAATTCGCTCAATCACACTGAACTAGTTTGAACTGTTTACGAAGCCTGGTAGACTGTGAATGATCCTCAATCAATCAAACTAAAGTCCTATCAATCATTGAACCAATTTAAACTCCTCACGAAGCCTGAAAGACTGTGAGTACATAGTTAGATAGGCTAGAACCCCGAAGAAGAAGTTGCCCTGTTGATTCTTCCTCCATAAAAACAGGATAAAACAGGACATCTAAATATTTCGAGTTCTACTATGACTATGTCCCATATTTGAATCTAAGCGGATTCTTTTAAGCAGCGTTTTTTGTAACAGTATTTTATGACACCAAAATATATCGAAGACTTTTGCTCAATAGTTCTAAATAGATATAAGAAAAACATACAAATAATTGTATGTACATACATGGACCGTTGTAGTGCATGGTGGAACTCACTACTTAGTAGTCGGTTAAGACCGACTGAAAAACGTTCATTTGTTCTGTCTTTGTTGCTGTGTGGCCATTTGTTGTGGTTCATGTTCATGACTGCGCTTCAAAGCGAACTCAAATGGCACAAATGGAACCATATCCACTGACAATAACATAATGAAAATAACAAAAACAACAACGCCAACTGACAACTTGCTAGCCAAACGACCACAAGTAACGCACTCGAGGTTTGTGGTTCCATTTTTTTCGGCTTGAAATGAGCCATGAATCAAGGTCTGTCAGTTTTTGTTTGTTTGTTTTCATTTGTTGTGTTTTATTTCAGTTGTGTAAAAGCCCAAAAAAAAAACTTGATGTACGTAGGTACACTTGAATTTTCTTAAAACCACAACAAAGCATGGAAATGTTTTGTAATAAATGCAAACAATTAAAAAAAAACTCGCTCTAATTTTACATTTTCAGACAGTTCAGTTGTTCAACGATGAGTTTTGATCCATTTATGTGCGTAGTAACGGCTCTCACGCCCTAACTGGCCTTTACTGTACCTACACTTTAAAGGTTGCCTAGGGCCACACTTCAAAGGTTCACAAGAGCGTCCAAAGTGGCTGAAGTTGCATGAAAGTTGCACTCAACGAGCTGCTCGATTTTATGTCCAAAAGTTCCAGTTGAAATTGTTAATTTATTTTTGAGCCAACTTGCAGCGAAATTTTTATTAAAAAATTTAATTTTTCATTGTACCACTGAAGCAGATTTTCAAAGTGATTTTTTTAAGAACTATGAAATCAGTTTTTTGATTCATTCTTTTGCCCACAACTGTAAAATTGTCTTCAATCTGTCATTTGTTGGTTTGTGGTTTTGTTATTGTATGTCTTTCCAGTTAGTTGGCTTTTGTAGTTGGAGCATCCATCAGATACACTCTTGGCAAATGGTGGCCACAATTGATTCAATGGTTGGCGTTGTGGTTGTCGCTTTGACAACCCGTTAACTGCGAATGCACTCGACTGTGCGCACAAAATTTCATTTCAACGCATTTCACACGCCATTGAATTTCTGTCTTTTCAGCTTTTTTTTAATCTGCCAACTGTGTGGTTTTCGTTTCGCTTTGGTCTTAATTTTCAAATGGTTTTTCTTTAATTGTTTGTTGTTTAATGGATTTTTTGTTGTTTTATTTGTATAGAAAAATACGAGAAAAATTAGCCAATTGGAATGATTGAAACTGTTGCAAAGACTTGTTGCACTGCTAAATTATGGCTTCAAGCCATTTTTTCAAAAAATTTTAAGGATTTTCGAAAACCCCTAATTGGCAAAAAATTTGTTTATCTGTTTCTTGCAAACATTTCAGTTACCAAATATGATTATAACTGGTATTGGGCTCAAAAGATGTGTACGAAATCCGCCCCAAATGAAAACCGGTTTGCGCCACTGAATTCTACCCATAACCATTCGTGACATGGCTAATGATCTTGACTGGTCATGGTACCGTTATAAACTATATGAAAATGTTTGACGATGTACAAAAATTAAAAACAAAAAGTTTACCATAATCTGCCAAAATAATGTCCAACGACCTACAAAGGTTCTCTAGAAGGGCTCGAATATTTGTAGATCTTTACGGTTACTCTTAACGATAAGGACGTCTGGATATGTTACAGACTCAAACGGAAGACTTAGAGCCAACCAATGTAACCGAACCTAACAAATGGAATGGATTGCGGGATATATGAAGTGGAAAGTTTTGATGCAATTTTCTTAAGCATAACTTGGACTTTTCAATATCCGAATACCATTTTATTTAGTTACTTCACAGTTCTCTTAGTGGTATACTGTTGCATTCAAGAGTTAGCTCCCAGAAATCTAAAAAGTTCTCTAAGGATGTATATGTGGGTTTGGTGAAAACCCAAAATTATAAAAATCATGCAGGTTGGACCTATAATGTATGTAAGAAAAATGTATATGAAAAAAAATATTAATACAAAAACAAGCAAATGTAACTTCTGAACCAAAAATACCCGAGATTATTCATGGAATCAAACCGCAACAGGAAAACGTTACAAGAAACCTTTCCTTGTGACTTTTTGCTATTCCCGCGACTCAAGTAACCACTTTAGGGAAAGTGTTTTGAAACATTTGAGACAATAAAGGAGATTTCGTAGGAGATGAAGGCGATCCCAAAATCTGTCCATGAAAAGTGGAGGAAACTTTGGAATATGTGTATTGTTTGCATTGGAGATTAGTTTGAGGAAATAAAATCAATGTAGATGAATCATTTTTTTATTTTATTTTTTGGTCAGAAGCAACAACTGAGGACTGTTTAGAGAACTTTAAGTGTTATGTAAAACACCAAGAAGCAATCTTATGTTACTAAACTAAATTTGTAGACAATTTCCATGTTTCATGCATCATTTGATGTTGAAATCGTATGTTTGAATATGAAGTTTGATAGTTGCTTACCTTTTTTTAAAATTGTTGTTTTCGTAGGAATTGAACCTTTTCATAGCAACTGATGATCGCCTATTCAGTCGGATTCTCAGCGATTTAAATCAACTTCTGGTACCACATATTGGATCTCTTTGCATCCTTCGTTCTGCTACTCACTTACCTTTTCTCAGAGTTGCTATAACTATTCATTTTCACTATATGGAAGAAAGATTTGCCCATAGGTAGGTCGTTGCCTTTATATGAGTCACACTTGGACCTAGTGATACCACAAACGCCATCCATTAGATCCAAACAACGCAGCTACTCATTACTTATTCGGTCCAGGATCGCATTGAAAAATGCGCATCTTGGCCCAAAGATCAAATTTCGTTCTAATTGTTAGCTGCATTCGTACTTCTTCCATCTCATTCGGTTCTTCTTTGAACCGTCCACAGTTTGAACTTGAATTTCCGATCTCTTTGCTTAATCATTTAGGGATTTTGGGATGTGGGAATTTGCATAGGATTTAGTAGTCAGTTACATGCATGCAGATCTAGGAAAAAGGGTATGGAATGGAATGGGATAGGTGGGAGGTGGGAAGTGAATTTGGATTCAAAGGAATGTGCTGCTCTCTGTCTTGTCTTTTTACTGTTTTTTTTATGTTCTTTATGTTTTCGTTCTCAAAACATGGGCGGATAATTTCATAAAATCGCATTTAAATTTTGCTTGTTTTTTTTTCTTTAATCTCATGTTTGTTTTCATTGTTGTTGCTTGAGTTTCCTGCTAAATTTTTTTTGCTCATTTGAAATTTTCGCTAATTCGTTTCGTTTCGCTTCGATTTCTATTCAAAGTGGGAGTGGTGGGATGTTTTTTGGTGTGTGTGTGTGTATGTTGGATTTTCTTTTAATTTTTGTGTATTTAATATTTGGGAAAATTTTCTTTTTTCAGTTACGCATTTGTTTACATGTTTCGCATTTGTTTTCATAAGTTTACATTTCGTTATTTTTGTTACTTGGTTGCTTTATATATATATATATTTTTTTTGCTTTTTATTTTTTTCATTTTGTTGTTGTGTTGTTCGTTTTTTGTTCTCATTTAAAAAATATACTTAAGGCATACTTCATCTAGGAAAGACATGAGAAGGAATTTTGTTGAGTCAATTATGGTTGTTGTTGTTGTATTTATATATTTTTAGTTTCTTATGTATTTCGTTTTTGATGATTTTATTTGTTTCTGTGTGTGTGTGTATTTATATGTGTATGTGTGTTGTGGCAATATTTTGTGTGTGTGTGTGTGTGGAGCGTGTTTGACGGTCGTTAATTTTATAGGCATTTTTGTTGTAGTTGTTGTTGATTTTGTGGACTAGTGATTAGGTTTAGGCGTTTGAATAGTTGTAACCTCTATGTATGAAAGTATATCCAATATTTATGTATTCATGTATACTTGTGTATGTGTAAGACTGTGTGTGTGTGTCTGTGTGAAAAGGCGTTGGCATTGATTTTTCTTCTTTGACAGTTTTTTTTTCTTTAAGAAAACTTCATGTACACATTGGTTCTCATCATAAGCCGCCTTTAGCCGTTTGCCTTTTGCGTTTTTTTATTTTGTTTAGGGTTTTTTTGATAGTTAAATTATGTCTCCATATATTGTTGTTTTTGTTGTTTTCGTTACGTTAGTAAATGCAGTTTTGTTTTAGAATAGTTTATGCTGTTTGCTTGCATAGCGCAGTCGCTTTTGCTTCTCCCTATCACTTTTTTTCTCTTCTCCTCTCTGCCACTTCACTTCTCTGACTCTTCTCTGCCTCTTCACTTCTCAGCCTCTGCTCTTCTCTGCCTCTTCTTAGCCTCTTCTCTGACTTTTCTCTGCCTCTTCTCTTTTCATTTGTCGCCTTTGTGACGCTTTCACTATTTCTCCAAATGGGCGTGGCATTTACACACAAATATTTTGTTGTATTATTATTCTTGTTGTTAATGTTGTTGTTCTTGTTTTACATAACCTGGACTTGGAGCTTTTGGTTAGCTCAAACATATTTCTTGTTGTTTCTTTAATTATTTATATTTTCCATATTTTTTTTGTTTGTTGGTTAAATTTTTCACTTAAATTTTAATGAATAAAATCGCTGCTTACAACATGATTTGCTTTTCTTACTTTGTTTTTTTTTTTGTTTAGTTACTGAAATTGTTTGTTACTTGTTGTCTATTTGTTGTTGTTATTCTTCATGTCTTTGCTTTTCGTTCATATTTCACAATTCATTACAATTTCAACTGCTTTTCCATCACATTTAGGTTAGATTTTGTATGACTGATTATGAGTAGTTGAGTGTGTATGGGTGTGTGTGTGTGTGTGTATGTATTTATTTGTATTTTTTATTTATTGTGTTTTGTTAATTTTTTACTTGTTTGTTTTTTTCTTTGTTATGATAATTTCTTTGCCTCATAATTTATATTTATTTAGATTTTTTCTTTTACATGTTTTTTTGGAAAAATAAAAAATTAAAAAATTTCCATTAACCTCACTTTAAAAGTTTGCCATTTGTTCGTATGGTTCGTTTATAGGTCTTCATTGCATTTTTCATGTTTGTTTGTTGTTGTTGCTTTAATAGTTTTTATAGTTTTTTCATCCTTATCGTATTTGTTGTAATTGTGACGACAGTGGTACAGTAGAGGACATGAAAAGTTTCGCACCAGCAGCTGTCATTCTCTTCTTTCGAAGACAATTTTCGAAACCTTAATGTCTGCCCATCTAAATGTTTCATGTTGCATTGAGCTTTAAGCCATTGCATGCATTTACAGTGGCACACGTTTCTTGTTCACTGACTTTATTTCTTTGCAATTAAACTATAAGGCCCATTTTGACTACTCAATTAACCCTAAGCACGCCACCAAGTCGAGCGTAGAACGTGAAGCAAAGCATTTCAAACTTTGTTTGAAAGCTTTTCAAATATTGCCAAATCCCAACTCGCGTTTGAAACTCTAGTAACCACTTTTCATACTTAATGCAATTTTTTTGTTTTTCATTGAGTTACGCATTTGCGGTGCTGGCTTTCAGTTCAGAAACTGTCATTTAACATACTTTCATATATATTCGAATATTCGTGTTGTCTTTCCGAGACAATAACTTTCAATAAGACAAAACGTCAACGACAGTATTGGAGGTTTTTGTAGATTTTCAACTGCTGATCAGCCTCTCTGGCAAAGCTTCCATCGATTAACGTAACGTTGTTGAGACTCTATGCTCCCAAGCGGAGTGAGGTTAGGTTAGCTTCTACTGGCTGTCTGTAAGGTCACGCATAGGTCACCCATTGAGTCCTGAGCGGTTCCGATTGGTGTGATTGACGTAGTGATCGTTTAGGATGCCAGTCGATTTTACAAACTTCCAGACTGGTTTGACATCTGTTCGAACACTGCAAAGGTTGGCGCCCAAGCGAAGTGAATAAAGATAAAAAACTTAATTCACAGTCCCTAATAGGCACACTGCTATAAATGGACTTAAATATAACTTGTCCTTGTCTCTCTCAATTAAACTTTTCAAAAACTTAAACTTTAAGTTAATATTAAAAGTGAAAATTAAAAATTCATATATAAATTTTATTGCAGCTCTCAACTTGAAGTGAAAATTTTAAATGTAAAATTAAAAAAAAATATTCGAAAAAACATTTAAGTTCATAATAAGATTTGAAATAAATTTCCAAATCGCATTAATCTGAATTTTTAATAATAAAATAAAATTCTGAATGCAAATGTAAATGTAAAATTTTTAATAAAATATTTGAAAAACAATTTCAGTTCATAATAAGATTTTAAATAAATTTCCAAATCGCGTTAAGCTGAATTTAAAAATTATGATTAAAATAATAAAATAAAATTCTAAATGCAAGGCAAATGAAGTTCACAAACTGAAATCAAACTTCAAAATCGAATATATGTATCCAAAATTTTTAATATTTATATGAAATTTAAATTTCTAAGTAAAAAACAAATTTAAGAAACTAAAATCGGTTTATTTGATGTTATTACAAAATGACACTCAACAAAATTTAAAATTAAATTTAAATAATTTCCAAAAAATGGAACCGAACCTAAAAATTTAAAAATTGTAGAAATAAAGAAAAGTTAAGCTTAAAGAATTGAAACATTTTTGAGAAAAGAAATCTTCAGGAAGAACATTTTACAAAAATTATATGATTTAATGTTTAAAAAAAAATAATAAAATTTACGCTCAACAAAAATCAAAATTCTATTAAATTAAATTTTAAATAATTCCAAAAAATTTAACCAAAACTCTAAATCACAAATAGTAGAATTTAAATAGAAGTAAAACTTAAACAATTAAAAGGTGGGTAAGAAAAAATTTCCTCAGGAAGAAACCTTTAAGAAACTAAAATTGATTTATTTGATTTGATGTAATTCAAAAATAGTAAAATGTATACTTACGAAGTTCAAAATATAATACAATTGAAAAATTTCCAAGAAATTAAACCAAAACTCAAGGTTCAAAATTTAATAAAACCTAATTTTAAAAAAATTCTCAAAAAAAACTAAGTTCAATATAAAAAAGAATGTCTAAAAAATAAAAAAACAAATTTTAAAAAGTAAAACTTGAAGAATTAAAAAGTTATAAAACAGAAGAAGTGCTCAAAGAGAAGCTTTTAATAAACTCAAATCGTTGAGTTTGTTGCTATTAAAACATAATAAAGTTACACTCCATAAAATTCAAAGTTTTATAAAATTGAATTTAAAAAATATTCCCAAAAATTTATCCAAAACTCAAAATCAAAAAAGATCAAAAACTTTAAGAGTTAAAAGGTGTATACGAAAAAAGTCCTCAGAAAGAAACTACAGCCAAATCCATGGTGATGATGATGATGATGATGATGATGATGATGGACCTGCACTCAGTTCATTCGGACGATTGTTCTAAGCCCGAAAGAAGAGAGTAGAAGAAAGGAAGGGGCTAAGTAAGCCCCATGTGAGCAATGCTTGCATGGTTCTTGATCCATTATAGGATCTCTACATCGCTGATGCCAAAGTCAAATCCATAATTATTAAAGGCAAAAAGGGTAATGATTTGTTGAAAGCCATTTGACTTACATTTTATAAAAATAAGCAAGTTTCTTAATTTTATGAAGGCTTATATGCAAAGGCTGGTAGCTTTGAGTTAGTAACTTCCATAAGGTGCTTCGCACGACTTTCGATGATTTGAGTTGACGTCGCCCTAATCCCTTTTGGCTTTCGTTCTTTTTCGTTTTGGGCAACTTATTTTATTTTTAGCAGTTTTTTTTCATGATGACCCAATATATTCCCCACTGATCAAAGTTTAGGGTGATTTGATTCCTTTGGCACCATTTTAAGGCCAAATTTCCACTGTAAAAGCTTTCGAAGGACCCCAAACTGGTACATACGTACCAAAAGCAAAAGTTGCATCTGTAGTCTCTCTCTCTCTTTCATACAAATTTGTTGGCTTATTGTCCCATGTGAATGAAAAAAACCTTGTTTTTCAGACCGCATCTACAAATTGCTTTCCAGTTTTCTATGAATGGAACTCTATATGTCTAAAGATTTTTTCTTTACGAACTTTTTTTTCATATCTGTGCAACAGACTTCCATTTCTTGAGGGTTATCTCTGTTGAAGTGTCAAAGATTTTTATGAAATGCTTCTACCAATTCTTTAGCTTTTTCCTTTAAAAGCACTTTTTCCATATATTTTCCACTTTCCGCTCAATAGCCAGACGATCACTGATCTATTTAAGATCACTGAACAATTTAAGATCACTGAAGGATTTGTCACCTTTGAATTAACAAAATTTCAAGTTTAGCAGTTCCATTATGAGACAAATTTGGATTTTTTAAGTGTTTTTGATTGACTTTTTTGCGTGATTGATATCGATGAGCTCAGCTTGAACCTAAAATATAAAAATTATAAAATACAAAAATAAAACTAAAGAGCAGGAAAGTAATAGACAAAATGTATTAAAAAATTCAAAGCTATCATTTTTTACACTGAACAACAAAATCAAAATTTTTCAAAAATATCCATGTTCTGACAACGGATTCTGGTAGAGGGGATCAAAACAAAAAATATACGAGTATTGGTCTTTTGAAAGTTTAGATCTGAGTTATTTTTTAGGGGCGTCAAAGTGTCCCCCTTTTTGCATATTCTTATGTTGAATCGACATAGGAAAACCATGTAATCTTACATTTTAGGTATATAGTGTGTTCAGTAATTTGATGTAAAATACTACGAGGAACATTTTTGTTGAACATTTTAACCCTCTAGCTCCTATTTTTATGGGTCAATTTGACCCTTTTCTCCTGAAATGCAAAAAATGTCCTTTGAAATAGGACTTTTTAAGGCAGAAATGTACCACGAAAATATTCGCCATAAAATTCTACTATAGGTGTCTGAATACATCAAAGCTTAAATTTAACTTGAAAGCCAGAAATAAGTCAAAGCTGAAGAAGAGTTGAAGTATTAATTTCAATTGTTTGTCATTTGTTTGGTTTTAAGTATTTTCTTGTCTTGTAAGTTACATACTTTGCTTTAAAATTATTCCACTTTTGGCTTTTTAGTTTCGATCCGCAATTGAGAAACAAATACGCCAATTTTTTATACATTCCAACTGTATAAAAAAAGTATTCATATTTACATTATAACTAAATTATTGCATATCTTTTAATGGCCCCAAACCAGTCTCAAACAGCAATTGAATAGTTTTTCATATTTTGAATTTGGTTAAAGTGTCTGCTTCAACTAACTGATAATGACCATTCTGCTACTTGCAACCAGCCGAATTGGTCATCACTGACCTAAAGTGTCGCACCGCTCGAACTTTGTGATTGTGAAAAGCGCACAAAAGCTTAAAGCTCAACGCAACTGGCATTGCGCCGGCACTCGCTCAACATTTGCGCAGCATCCACTGTCGTCTTTGCTCGGAAACTTTGCCCGTGCCGCCTACAACAACAATTGTGGTAGGCTTTCTTTTGAAATGTTGCCTCAAATTGCATTTTCGTCTGTGGCAATTTTGGGGCATTTTTCATTCGACATCAACGCTTCTCTTTGCTGCCCAAAACTTCATGCTACGTTTCCATATACATATATGTATGTATATATTTAACGCTACTTCATATATATATATATTTGGAGATTTGTGTTTTTAGCTTTTTCATTAATAAATTACAATTAATTGTTTTTTGTTTGGTTTTTCTTTTGTTTGTTTTTGCATAATTTGTACAATTCAAGTAATTTTTTGCAAATAATTTTTAATTCTAGTTTTTTTTGTTTTTTTTCTTATTTCTTTAGTTAATATTTTTGTTGTCAAGTGTTGAATTGTGTGTGCGTGTGTTGTATTGTTGCATTCTCAAATACTGATTGCATTGTATTTGCATATTGAATAGCTGCTTGTGTTGATTTTCATACAACAGACACATGCAACCATTCAATATTTCATACATTTGGCGCTTGCAGCAAATTCACACAAACACAGCACAGCACAACAACACTGCAACAATTCAAACAAGTTGCAATCGATTTCACTTGCCATGAACTGCAGCTTGACTCAGTTCGCTGTCGCATTGTTCTATGCGCCCGACTGTCACTAAGACACATACGACACTTCAATACTCACTGTAGGCATAGGCAATATTGCACTGTCGTATGTGTTGGCCACAACAATCTACTAGTATCGACAGTCGACTAGTGATTCAATTAGAAACTTTCAGCTCGCACATACGACAGTACAATACGCAGCATTCAATCTCGAACGTCTTTCAGAGCGCATGCAACACTGCAACAACATGGTTGACATTCACCAAAACACACAAATTGATCGAAGGTAATTTTCGGAATTTACACATATTTTTTTACAGTTATAGTTACAGTTATGAGTTGTTTGAATAGGGGCGCTTGAGGGGGCCTGGTGTGATTAATTATTATTTTAGCTTTTCTTTCATTACTTTTAATTAATTTAAATACAAAAATCACAGAGAATTAGACACTAATATGTTATGTTTATATGGGTTTTGTTGTTGTTGTTGTTGTTTTGCCTTCATCTTAATTTCACATTTCGATCTCGCCATACTCACATAAGTAATTATTTTGTATTGTATTTTGCATTTATGTAGATTGTAATTCTCATATTTTGATATTCAAATTGGTTTTTAAAGTTTTGTGTTTTGTGTTTGTTTTATTAAATTTAAAATTTTCTGCTTCTGCTTCGGCTTTTATAATCAACATTATAACTATTAATTATATTTTATGACTTAAAGTTTATTAGTTTATTTTATTTCTTATAATTGTTTTGGTTTTTTTTTCTTCAAATTTCAAATAAGATAAAACATCAACATAATTTCTTTGCCCAAATGTGCTTCCTGTTCTTTACTTCTTTTCTTTTACTGCATTTCTTTTACTGCCTTTCGTTTACTGCTTTTCGTTTACTGCTTTTCTTTTACTTGTTTTTTTTTACTGCTTTTCTTTTACTGCTCTTTCTTGACTCCTTTTTTAATCCTTCTTTACTCCATTTTTGCTCTTTCCTTCTTTCCTTTGCATGTTTTCTTTTGCTCCTTTTTATTGACTCTCCTTTTTTTTACTCCTTTTTGCTTTTCACATTTTCCCTTTGTTTTTCAAACTGATCTTCCTTTATTCGATTTAGAATATTTTGATATATTTGTATTTTGGTATTTTCGTTTTTTTCAAATAATGTTTTTGTTTGTGTTTTAATTTTTTTAAATGTTTTAAAGATTTTCTTTTCTTTTACGCTTCAAAATTCAATTGCGCTCATTTCGTGTTGGTTTCTTTTTTACTTTTTTACTCCAGTCATTTACTTTTTTAAATCTTTGCCAAATCCTACATGTTGTGCTTGTCTACGTTGGTCTATGAATTCTTTCAATTCTTTCAAAGAAACTAAACGAAGACTGACTACAGAAATAATCCTCTGAAGTACAGTCTTCACTTTAAACTTTCAACTATCTTCGCTGTTTGTTATTTGTTCTCGTTCGTGTGTGCTTTCGGCTTCTCAACGAGTTAAACTCGTTTAAAAAAATCCAGCTTCAAAATGTGTTCTCTCGCTTTTTATTAGATTTTCATATTTGAGTGGTGGTTCAATATCAAGTGCCCGATTTTTCTCAAAATTGAACAATTTTAGTACAACTGTGTGAATGTTTATAGTGTTACCGAAATGAAATTATTTCTAATTTTAAGGTTATGGTTGGTACTATAACCCTAAGATTTTGAAATGAAGTCTTGTTTTCTTCTTCATACAAGGTGCGTCCCAAAGTAAACAGGACTTTTGCAATAGGGACGTTTCTGGTGGCGCCATCTATGTGTGAGGACATGCGTTGGAAAGGTACATCTTTCATTCACATACTGTCTAAATTTCATGACATTTGGTCTAGTAGACGCCGAAATATCGCGCTCAATGTGACAGTATGTTTTTAACTTTGGTACGAGAATGTCGATCGAACAAAGAGCTAATATTAAGTTCTGTTTTAAACTTGGTAAAACTTTTACCGAAACGTTTAAATTGTTAAAGCAAGTTTATGGTGATGATTGTTTATCCCGTGGCCGTGTTAATGAGTGGTTGAATCGATTCAAGAATGGTCGTGAAGACTTGAATGACGACGAACACGTCGGCCAGTCGAAATTTGTGATTACTGACGATGCCATCAAAACTGTGCGTGATTTTATCAAAATGCAGCCAAAATCATCATTGGAATTGATGGAAATGGAATTGAACATCTCCAAAACATCAATTGATCGCATTTTAACCGAACATTTGGGTCTCCGTAAAGTGTGTTCTCGCTTCATTCCGCACACTTTAACCGACGACCAAAAAGCGCAGAGAATTGAGCACGCAAAAGACATCGTTCGGGAAGCCAGACGTGATCCAAATTTCTTGTTCAACATCGTAACCGGTGACGAAACGTGGTGCTTTCAATATGATCCCGAAACAAAGCGTCAAAGTGCCGAATGGAAGCACCCAGATGAGCCAAATCCGAAAAAAACCCGCCGTGAGAAGTCAAAAATCAAAACTCATCTCATTTGTTTCTACGATTCAAAGGGAATAATTCATCGAGAGTTTGTTCCACCGGGAAAAACAATTAACGCTTTGTTTTATGTTGAAGTTTTGAAGCGTTTGGTGCATCGCATTCGTCGTATTCGGCCAGAATATCGCGAGGAAGGAAGTTGGCGTTTATTGCATGATAATGCACCGGCTCACAGAGCCCTAGTTACGACCGATTATTTGACCAAACATCGCATTTTTACCATCAATCATTCACCGTATTCGCCTGATATGGCTCCCTGTGACTTCTACTTATTCGGTCAGTTGCATTTGCCGATGAAAGGAAACCGTTATAAGGACGTTGAGGACATCCAAAAGGCTTGTACCAACATTCTGAAGGCGATGCCGGCCGATGGCCTAAAACACTCATTCCAAATGCTTTTGGACCGTGCAAAACGTTGTATCGAAGCAGAAGGAGAGTATTTTGAATAAATAAAAAGAATTATACAAAAATAATCATCCGTTTTCTTTATTTTATAAAAGTCCTGTTTACTTTGGGTTGCACCTTGTATAAACGGAGTTACAATTATCTAACTGAAATGTTAAATGTGACATTTTTAATTCCAAAAAATAAAATCGATCTGAGAATTTCATGTTTACGTTATCATCGTCAATACCAAACAATATTCAGTCACAATTTACTGATCTTTTAATTTGGAGCTTTCAAAATTGATTACCTTTTCTTTACTTTACTCTATAGCAGTGATGACCATACTGCTACTCGCGAGGAACAGTGTTGACGTTACTCTAAAATTTGTATTTGTTCCGAAAAGTTTACTTTTCTCTAATTCAAATACTAAAATAATTATCCATTATCCAAGAATGTAGCGGCTTAAAAATTACATTCGAAAACATTCATAGGTTGCTCTTTTCAGTTACTTTGACTCCGAACTGAAATACTACTTTTGCTACACTCTTGAAGACCTCACTTAAACGCAGGAATTTCCATGCTCTCTGAAAAATTTGCTTTTGCCTGATTTAAACCTTTAATGAATTACTCGTCATTCATGGCGGTTTAAAAATTTCATTCAAAAACATTCATAGGTTACACTTTTAAGTTACTATATTCCAATCTGAAAAAAGACTTCCGCTGCACTTTTGGAGACTTGACTTGAACATCAATATACAACCTACTCAGTTTCATGTACAGATCTAACTCGGTTCACTTAGGCAGGGAAACGGAGTTCAATCACTTCTAGCCTGGCATCCTCTTTGGGATCAGCTTAACCTATCTCAACCTACCTTACGTACCAATTATATCTAAATCATTCCACTTCATTCCACATGAATTGATGTCTAAGAGAATTGATGTCATTCTGAAAAATTTGACTTCCTATGTTTTGGTTTAAAAAAGAATTTCCCACAACTGTAGCAACTTAAAGAAGTAAGTCGATCATACAACTTGTATACCCAGTCTTACCGGTCTGAGTTCACAAAAATGCCTTAAGAGTCATTCTAGTTGACACAAGTAATAACAACAAATTTCAACATGGAGTCAAAACACCACATTCGAATACTTTTTAATAGTGATTACATGTCTAGGCCACAGTCAGACTATTTGTTGTTGGTGGTATCACAATGATGATGATCCCATAACTTCAACTTCAAGCCCCTGTCTCATAATCTTTGTATCCCTTTAGAACCAACGAGTATACCCAGCTCTGTTTTGGTTTTACAAAAGTAATGGCAAGAATCTCGGTCATTGGAATGACCGCATTCTAAAGCTTCGTAATAATGGTTTCTTTCTAAGCCCTACAGACTTTTTGTGCTGTTGGTAGTAGGAGAACTCAATCTCTGACTCAAATTTGATGCCGCAACTTCAACTTCAAAAGTGTGTCTTCTAACCTTTGTATCCTTTCTTTCTAATCCCTACAGACTCTTTGTGCTGTTGGTGATATCACAATAGAACTTAATCTCTGACAAAAATTTGATGCCGCAACTTCAACTTCAAAACCCTGTCTTCCAACTTATGTATCCTTTCTTTCTAAGCCATACAGACTCCTAGTGTTGTTTGTGGTACCACAAAAGAACCCAATCTCTGACTAAAATTGTATGCCGCCACTTCAGCTTCAAAAGTGTGTCTTCTAACCTTTGTATCCTTTCTTTCTAAACCCTACAGACTCTTTGTACTGTTAATGGTAGGAGAACTCAATCTCTGACTAAAATTTGATGCCGCAACTTCAACTTTAAAAGACTATCTTCCAACTTTGGTATCCTTTTTTTGCTAAGCTCTACAGACCCTTTGTGCTATTGGTGGTATCACAAAACATTTCAAACTCTGACTAAAATTTTATGCCGCCACTTTAACTTCAAAAGACTGTCTTCCAATATTTGTACCCTTCCAGAACCAATTCAATTCTTCCCAGCCCGCTGGCTTTCATTACGGAACTACTACAACTATTTATGGAAAATATTAAGTAAAATTATGCAGATTATCGCCGAGTCAGAGACCAAAGACTACGCTCTGGCGATGTTCTTGCAACCAATTTTAGTTACAAAATTCATCAATTATATAAATAATTCCTCATATTCAAAGGATCTTGAACTATATTCAAGTTCCAAAACTTGTCTTTTTAACTGAAGTGCGTACGACTTTCAATTTCTTAATGACAAATTTCGTCTACGAAATACAACAAGTCCTATATCCCAAAGAGAAGACATCATGATTAATCAATTATATAAATAATTCCTCATATTCAAAGGATCTTGAACTATATTCAAGTTCCAAAACTTGTCTTCTTAACTGAAGTCGTACGCAGACTTTAAATTTCTTAATGACAAATTTCGTCTACGAAATACAACAAATCCTATATCCCAAAGAGAAGACATAATGAGTGTCTTCAACTATCTTCGGCATGTTCTCATCTGCCTCTTCCTATCGACGACTACGACAGCCCTATAAAAAATAAGTTTAAATAAAAAATTCAGGGGTGAAAGTAGTAAAGAAATAAAGTAGTCCAAGTCCGATTGACTTAAGTTACATAGATTTACGGTAGATGTCTATGTTTGAGACACAATTAGGCCAAAGATCATATACCTATAAGACTATATAACTAATCCTTATATGGTCTTTGGTTCTGATACCACAAATTCCGCCCCTTGGAAATTTGTATGCAACACTATAAATAAAGTAAATTAATGACATTCCATGTATTTAACACCAAAAAGATTCTCAAGCAAAAATTTCAAATAATTAAATCCTATAAACATCACACTAACACTTTTTGATTTCAATCTCCTATAAAATAAATCGCACATTTGATTTTGAACAACCCGAGTACTGTCTCAAAATTGGTTTCTTTTCGTTTGTTGAGTTTTCTTTTAGTGTTATGTTCCCTAATAAATTTTCCGTTTTGTGTTCAATGTTTGCTTAAAAGTTAAAAATAGTTTCAAGTGGTTGTTGTTGTCTTTTCGTTTGGAGTCTTTAATCACTCACGACACAATACAATTAATGGAATTTTTTTGTTTCTTCAATTTAATTGAGAAAAGTTATGCTAATAAAGTCAATTTTTACGAAAAGCAGGTAACATCTCAAAATCTTGTTTAGTGGCTCATGTTTGCTTAAGCTTGAGTTGGTTTGGCTTTATAAAAACTTTACTCGCTCGCTTTACAAAATAGAGGCCAGTTTCAATAGTTTACAGCGAGCTTGGTTTTTCTCAAATGCAGACAAAATTTCAGTCAGCTGACGTTCATGTTTCGATCTGTAACGTTGCTATTGAGAGCTTTAAGTTGAGCTTTAAAGTTTGCTGAACTTATATAATAGATGAGTTACATAAACTACAAAGTGCAGCAAACTTTAAAGCTTCATGTTGCGATATTTGTTTTTTTTTTCTTTTTGCTTTAACTTCTAGAAGAAAGCCTGATGCCTCAACAAAATGATTTGTTTTTTGTTTTTGCTTAATAAACTTTAAAGCTTCACATTACAAAAGCTGCACCTTTCTACATTACAATACAAATACAACGAATACATACTTTACGTAGGGTTAGAAAATTGTATGCCACATACACACAAGTTTGCTATCGTTCAGAAATTTTTACCTCAAGTGCTAAAAAAATGCAGTCATTTTTACTTTAAAAAAAAAATATTTTTAGTGGCATTGAAATGACAATCGACCAACTTTTATTGAAAGGTGTTTGCAAAAAATTCGCCTGTCTCGTCTTCAGTATGGAAAAAAGCTTTGAAAGCTTTGGGTTTCTTTTGTTGCAAAACATGTTTACTAAAGTTTACGAGTTATCATGTCGCATGGTGTATGTAGCTTGTTTGATAGTTAAATTCTACAATTCTCCTATGACTTGCAATCGATAGCTCGCTTTTACTGGATGGTGTTTTTCAAAGTCAGTTGTCAGATGTTTGTTTCTTTTTTTTTCAATATTAAAAGGTTTTTCATTATTTTTTTTGCATCTTCAGTGTGCTTTGTTCTTATGCTCGCAACACGTATTGATTTCAACTTTTAATTGTTAATTTGACTAATTAGTTGTCATTGCGTTCTGTCAGTTAAGACATTTCGCTGCATTGGTGTTTGGTCTTTAAAAAGTTGAAAAGTAAAAGTTTACTTTAAATTTTCACAGGTTTCTAACAGGTTTTAGTTTATCTCAATGCAATGTCACAATAATGCATTTGATGAGCCGTTGTTGACAGTTGCTGTTTGACAGCATCTAATAATTACAATTCACATTGCTTTACAAACCAATGCAAATTGTAGTTTCTTTCAGTATTTCACTATCGGAATTATATAAAAAAACGTTGCTTGTTTGCCATTTGTTGTATTCAATACAACAACATTGTCACTTTTGATAATTTCTGTTTCTTGTTTTATTTCTTTCTTCTTATTTTTTTTAATTTGGAGTTTACACATTTGTTTTAAAGTTCAATACGAAAGAGTTTCAGCAAAGCTGTCTTTAAAAATTAACAAAACAATACATTGTTCTATTGTTTGTATTGTTTTAGTGTTATTTACTGCCAGTGTCATTGTCATTTGCATCAAACAAAAACAAAAAAACCATTGTGAAAATGTCGATAACATGAAAATCAATAAAAAAAAGAAAAACTTGTAGTATGTTACTTTGTGGAATTTTTAAATAAAATAAATACAAATAAAGCACAAAAAATATAGGGTTTTCTTTTACAAAAGAAACTCAAATACTATAAAGTTTTTTCGAAATCAACAGAAATTTTAACTCAACCATTTAGCGTTCAATATTACCGAACTACACTTCTCCTTCTATGCACTTGCTCTGCTTTATCCAGAAGAAAGAAGAACTACTTAGGTTACTTCTTCTTCGAAAGTTTAGCGGACCTGGCCAGTAAGACTATTCGCTGCCTACAAAGCTTCGGTAGAAGCTCCAATTGGTTCAATGAGTGAGCGGTCTTTTGCTCGATTGATTTGTCATATTACTCATTCATAGCCTAAGTGGGCTCTGCCACACCAACCAACCTCTACCCACCTATTGTCGAACTTTTCTCTGAGACAGTGATGACCACTCAGCTACTTGCGAGCAGCAGAATAGTCATCACTGCTCCATGATGAGGACTGACAATCCTTACTTTGCACCTCTAAGATATTGACTGACCATATTTCAAGAGTTTTCTTTTACAAAAATAACTCAAGTACCATATGATTTTTCGAGATCTACAGAAATTTTATCTCAACCATTTAATAAAAAAATTACCTTTAATAAAAAATTAACTTTGCTCTAAGATGATGACTAATGAACTTTTAAGCATTACTAAAACACTTTGTCTGTTTAAATTTCGAATTAAAAATTGAGAATTAATTGGTCACCAGCATTCTAAGAAGCTCAATAATGTGTATTAAAATAAGATTTCAACTAGATTTGAAAAAGTAATGCATCAAGATTCAATGAAGCTTCTTATACCCTCAACTATCGGTTTGTGGAATGGTTCACTTTTTAAATATTATCACTTTTTCCTTTCAGTTTTTTCTGATATTGACTCTTTTGGATAACTGAAACTTAAACTTTGAGTATTTTATTACAACTTTGAAGTTGTCAACTGCTTGAAGTCGTTCAACAATAAACCAACCAAACAGAATCAAGCAACCAGACTGTACCTGCAGTCCACTTGTCACTTAAAACGTGACTCAAACCGCAGGATACGCCTCATTCTTATACCTTAAAGCGTATCAAACTGAAATGATTTTTGGAATTCAAACAAAGCCCACATTTTAGAGCAGTGGTGATCAATTCTGTTACTCGCCAGTAGCCGAATGATTATCATTGAGGTTTTAGAGGCTGCTTTGTCCGTCTTTCTTACAGGCCATCGGTCCAAATCTGTTCAACACTATTTTCTACTCCTGACTGTAAACGTGTGTTCTGTAGGCTTTGTTTCTAGCTTGAAAAGGCGAAAAACTGCACTCAGCGTCTCACTGCAACGGAGTTAGGCTCTTCAACTGATATAACATCCATAAGAGTGACTTTTCCTTCTGGCATTAGCTGTTCTTATTGAGTTAACACCACTTTAGTTGCTTTTAATGGACGACTGAACTCAACTGAACTCGAACTATAGTAAATTTTCACTTTTCACTAAATCAAAATTAGTGGCCCAACACTCACAACAACAACTGGCACTGTTATAGAGCAACTTTTTATCTACGTCTGACTTCTAAACTATACCACAGACGTAATGGCGGCTTGTTCAGAATTTTAAGAAACATAAAAAATAAAAATAATAACAAAATAAATAATAACAAATAGTAAAAAATAAAAAGAATTATAATAAAATAATAATAAAATAAAAATAATAATAATAATAATAATATAAATAATAATATAAATAATAATAAAAATAATAATAATAATAAAATAAAAATAATAATAATAATAATAGTAATAATAAATAATAATAAATAAAACTATAGAAACAAACCATCGAACATTTTAGAAAAATCTTTGACATTCGCTTGTTTGCCTTTGAATTGATTTCAGAAAATATGTCACACATACTTCAAACTAAAAATTATTAAACCGCTTGATATCGAAAACAAAACAACATAAACAAATCATTGCGAAAAATCTCAAGAATTTCTCGTATTTGCTTTTGATTTTGTTTACGTGGCGCAACTTTTTTGGCACTGCGCCAACAATTTCCACACAGCAACCGACTATCAGTCAGCCAGAGGCGCTTAAATATTTCTTATTGATTTTTGTTCAATTTGATTGTGAGATTGTTGTCGTTGTTGTTGTCGCTGTTGTTGGTTGGTTTGACTGTTTTTGGTCGTGCAGCGCGTTCTGCAATTGTTGCTGTTTAGTTGTTGTTTTATTTGTTGCTATTTTTAGACGAACGCAGCCATGTTGTCTGGCAACGCTGTAGGAGAGCGTTTGCGAGTGACATATGGACGTGGGGGCGCGAGATGAAAAAAAACCATATAATTGTTCGTATTTTCTTCGGCAAGTTTGCATAATCTTTGTCGAAATGTTTTGATTATGATTTAATGTAAAGAAAAATCTTAACGTGTGGGTTTTTTTCTTGTTTTGAGTAAAATTTGTTGGAAGGCATTAGAAGAGAGATGAGTGGAGAGGAGAGAAGTGTAGTGTCAAAGACTCAACAAAGTGACAATTTATTTCATTGATTTATGAATGACTGGTCTTCATTTTGTGTTTTTATAGACAGTGAACAAATGTGAGGTGTGGACGTGACGTTGAAGCTTTTAAACAAATTTGCATAAATCATTTCATTGAACTGACTGATTGAATGATTGAGTTCAGTGTGACTAATACTACCTGACCAATTCCAATTGAATACTATCGATTAAGTAATTGATTCGTAATCTAATGCTGCGCAACTCATTGAATCTTGTTTGATCGATTGAACTGCTTCTAAGTTGTTGAATGCTGACTGGATTGAATTAAGTTAGACCCACTGAAATTTCTCCATTTGATTGACTTCAATCATTGATTAATGAATAGAATTGCCGTATTGATAATGTTTTGTCTAGCAGATAAAATCCTGTCAGACTTAGTTTTGTCTAAATGATAAAGCATTATTTTGCTAACGGACAATCTGACGTATTAAATTTAAATCATTTCTGAATGATTGAAATCATTCGCACTGAACTGATTTGATTGAATTGATTGATGAACGGATGGAATTGTCATATTGATAATGCCTTGTTTTACAGATAAATCAATGTTTTGCTGATTAAATCATATTTGACTGATTGAGTCCAGTCAGGCCGATTAAATCCTGTCTGACCTAGTTTTGTCTAACCGATACATTGTGTTCTTACTGGTTGAATCCCGACGGACTGAATCCAATCTAACGGATTAAATCTTAAAATCCTGTCCTTCAAAATCCTAAATCCTGTCTAAATGATTGAATTCAATGGCACTAATTGAAACAAGTCTGATTGATTCAATAATTTCTTTCTAATTAAATCTTGTTTGTAATTTTTCCTGTCCTGTGAATGATTTCAATTGCTTTCGACTAATTGAATCCTATCCAAACTGTCAAATCCAATTGAATTTAGTCTGATTTATTGAAACCGTTCCAGCTGATTGAATCTAGACTAAATGATATTGCTTCTGACTTATTGAATCTTGTCATAATTAATCAAATTGGATTCAGTTTGACTGATGGACTTCTGTCTAGTTGATAAAACTTTGCGTAACATATTCAATAAATCTTCTTTAACTGACTAAACGTTGTCTCACAGATTGAATCTTATTAGTTTTCTTATGACTTAGTTTTGTCTAACGGATACAGTAATTTTTTGCTGATTAAATCCTCTCTGAATGATTGAATTCAGTCTGACTGATTGAATCCAGTTTAACTGATGTAATCCGCTCTGAGTGATTGAATCCAGTTTCACTAATTAAATTCAGTTTAACTGATTTAAACCCGTCTGAACGAATGAATACAATCTGACTCATTGAATCTATTTTGACTGATTAAATCCTGTCTGAATGAAATAATCCAAAATCACTGATGACTGATAAAATAATTTTTTACTAATTAAATTCTGTCTGTAACAGTTTCCCTCCCAACTGATTCAATCACTTGTTACTAATTGAATCCTGCCCAAATTATCAAATGTAATTTAATTCAGTCTGACCCATTGAAACCTCTCCTAGTCCTATCTAACAGATAAAGCACAGTTTTGCTACTTAAATCTTCTCTGATTAATTAAATTAAGTCACACTGATTGAATCTAGTCTCACTATTTGACTAAAGTATGACTGACTAAATTCTGTTTGATTGGTTGAATCCAATATCACTAATGGAATCCGGTCTGATTGATCAAATAGTTTCATACTAATCAAATCTTGTCTATAACAAGACTGCTTGTAACAACTGCTTCCAACTAATTGATTTCTGTCCAACTTAATTAAATCCGATTGATTTCAGTCTGACTAACTGAAACCAGCTTATTGAATTATGTCTCAGAAATAAAACGCGTTTTTGCTAATTCCTCTCTAAATGATTGAATCCCATCCCACTGATGAAATCCAGTCTGAGTGACTAAATCCTGCCCGAATGATTATATCCAAACTCACTGATTGAGCTCAATCAAATTGAAACCTGTCTCAATGGTTGAATCCTATCACATCGATTGAATTCAGTGGGCTGTTTTGATAATTTCTTACTATGTATTTAATTGTAATTGTTTCGTGATTGAATCGTTTTCGGCAACTGAATCCTATCCAAATTATCACATTTTAATTCAGATTGACCGATTGAAATCTCTGCAGTTGGTTGGACCCAGTTTGCTGATTAAATTCTTTATCATTGGTAAAGTTTTGTCTAAGAGAAAACTCTATTTTTTGCTGATTAAATCTAATCTGATTGATTAAATCTAATCTCATTGATTAAATCTAATCTCACTAATTGAATCCAATGGATCTGAATTAATTTTGTCTAACTGATAAAGTACGTTTTTGCTAATTAAATTCTGAATGTCTGAATGCAGTCTGACTGATTAAGTCCTGTCCAATCAAATTGATTAAATTCAGTGTGACTGATTAAATAAATTATAATTGAATCTGTCTGTTTGATTGAATTCTAATTGCTTCCTTTCAAACTGATTGAATCGCTTCTGACTATTGAAATCGCTTCTGACTAATTGTATCCTGTGTAGCTAAGGAATCCTGCTGAAGTGAATTCAGCAGGATTCATTCATTCATTGGATTAAACCATTAAGACAAGTTTCAATTTGATTGAACTCAATCAGCGAGTTTGGGCTAATCATTCAGACAGGATTTACTCAGTCAGACTGGATTTCATCAGTGAGATGGGATTCAATCATTCAGACAGGAATTAATCAGCAAAAAAGTGCTTTATCTCTCAGACAGATTTCAATCAGTCAACCGGGACTCAAACCTTATCGGGGAAAATATTAGAGACCCTACACTTTAAACAATCGGCATTACTGGTATCTCAGATATGCCCTGTGAAGTTGTTAACAGAAATTTAGTGAAATTGTTCAAAGAACTGGGATTCCTTATTCTTCACTGGTTTCACTCACAGACAACCTCTGCTTTCTCTCTTAGTTTATCATATTGGATCATGATTCGTTGTAGAATTAACGTTAACCAATCCAGGACCAACGTAATGTATACGTCAAGAGGTTCGAAAAACACTACTGCCAAAATTTAAAAAGCTTAAGCTAATTTAAATCTAAAATCGCTAATTTAAAATTTGAAACATTGGTTGAGATTCAGATCAGCTTAGGTTTCCCTTCAGTTGCTTTACAACTTTATTAAAAAAAATACTAAAAATGTATCAGAAACAAGTTTGCTTCATCTTGTTTCGACTTCAAAGGCAAATGTTGGTCATCCTCATAATCAGTAGATCCTTCATTGGTGTGCTTCTTCTTCTTCTGAATCCTTCATTCGTTTACTTCATTGATGTGTTTCTTCCTTCGAACCCTACACTCATTCAGTTCATTGATGTGCCTCTTCTTCTTCTGAATCCTTCACTCGTTTACTTCATTGATGGGCTTCTTCTTCTTCTTCTTCTTCTGAGCCCTTCTCTCGATTACTTCATTGTTTAATAATTCTTGGACACATTCGACTTAGATGGTTTTACAATATTTGCTTCACTACTCCTAACGTCACATTGCTCAATGCAATCGTTTTGGACCCCAAGTCAAAGTGACCTGAACACTGCTCGACTTTGTCCTAAATTTCGTGCTTGCGATCAAAACAATAACAACTAAACACCAACTAAAATACCTACGAACAGAAAAGACAGAAATGGGGCGCAACGTAAATGCAAACGCAGCCATCGGGAATGTGGGTCAGCGGGTTCAACGGAAAATCAGCGACAACCAAAGGCGGACGGGGAGGAGAAAGTAAACTGCAATTCGCATGAAATGAAAACACAAAATTCGTTCTGTTAATTGTACACGTGTCACTTGTCAAAAGTTCAACAAATGACAACAATGTACAATTTTTTATTTGGATATTTTCGTTTTTCTCAGTTTAGCTGTTTGTTGTTGTTTTTTCTTTGTTGTAACGGTAATTAAATGTTTAATTTTGTTTATTTTTATTTTTTTTGCTATTTTCAAATGATTTATTTTGGTTTGTTTCCCAATTGGTGGTTGTGTAAAAATTAGGTTTTGAACATAAAGCGATAATAAAATTTCAATTATTGCGTTTGTTGTTGTTGTTGTTGTTGTATGTGACTGATGAGAGGATAGTTATAGTATGAAAGTACACAATTTTGCCATTTTTTTGGTCCTCATTGTATAGAAAAAATATACAATAAAGTTTTGTTATTTTGTAAGTTTTGTTTTTGAATAAATTGTTTCCTTTTGTTTCTTCAATTTCAATTCAACATTTACGTTATTATAATCGCATAATTTTTGATTAATCAAATTCCATTTGTTTTTGTTGTTACACACATTTTCACAAACAAAAGAAAAAAAATTAAAATTACTCTTTTCTCGATTCTAATACATTCGTTACTTATGTCGTATGGTTAGTTTCTTTCTGGGATTTGTTTGTTTTTTTTTGGAATCGATAATTTTTGTTGTGTTTGTTTGCTGTTGTTTGCAAAAATAAAAGTGCATGTGAAACTTAGAGTAGACTTTAAAATAGACAGTGATTTGGGCGATTAGAATTTTCAAAAAAAAAAGAAGGAATTGTGATGAAACAAAATATGTTAATTTCTTTGTTTTCTTTAGATTTGTTGCTGTCCGTAGTTGAATAAACCACTTTCGGTCCGTTTAAAGTAAATGTTCGCATTTTTGTTTTCTTTTTTTTATTTGTAGTGCTTGTTTTTCTCTAAGAACGTCACCATTAAAAAGATTTGTTTCCAAACCAAATTTAATTTGCGACACTCTTACAAAAAACAAGACACACATTGATTATTTTGTTTAATTAAAAAATTATCACACAAAATTGCAAGTTATTCTTCGTATTTTTTTTTAAATATATTTTATGATTTTTTTTATTAATTACATAAGAAACAAAAGATACAAACTCGAGAGCATAGGATTTGAGCCAAAGAACAAATTTCGTAAAGTGGAATTGACAGAAAATGTAAGCAGTGATGTCGCTAAAAATGCAAATGTTGTTGTTACTTGTGATGGTGAAAGTAAAAAAAAAATGTGGAAAAATTCCATAAAAACAAAGCAAACTGTTACAAAACTATGCACCACATAGAGATAAATGTTTTTAAAAATTTCAATATTTTAAAATATATGAAAAAGAACTAGGAGTTTTCTAAAAAAAAATATAATATTTTTAAAGAAAATGTATACAAATGTAATTATTTTATTGTTCATTAAAAGTATGTTTAAAAATTTTGAAAGCAATGCACACACATTTCCTGAATATTTTCACTTTTTATGGTTTTCGTTTACGTTAGTTTATAAATTGGTTTTTGCTGTTTTCAGTATTTTCTAATGTTTTCAGTATCTATTTTATTTTTTCAACAGCCTTTCTTTCGTTTAATCGATAGATTTTCTCTAGAGTGCACATAAACTTCAGCCTTGTGTCTTTCGTTTTATCATTTGCTTCATCATATTTGTTCCCTCTATTTTTTTCTTCGACATTTCCTATGATTTTCTCTTTTACTCGTTCGCATTTAATTTTCTTGAACTTATTTTATCAGTCATTCGCCGCCTTTTCTCTACATTAGTCTTCTCTATCAGTCAACCTCCTTCATGCCTGTTATTTAACCTTCTCTTGCATTCATTCTTCTTCTTTGCTCTTTTCTAACTTTATGCATTCTCAGCCTTTCCTTCTTAAACCTTCTCTATCGCTAATTGTCCTCTTCTTTGACTTTCTCTATCAGTCATTCTGCTCTTTTTCTAGCCTCTTTGTTTTTCTTTATTACTTCTTTCCCTTCCCTCTACTTCATTCTTTCTTCCCCTTTCCCCTTTTTCATGGATTCCTTCCCTTCTTCCCTCTTCTTCATTCCTTCCTACCTCCCCTTGATCTCTCTACTTCATACCTTCCTTTCCTTCTGCCCTCTTCTTCATTCCTCCCTTCCTCTTCCTCCCCTTCTCTTCAATTCATTCCTTCCTTATCCTTCCCTCTTCTTCATTCCGTGTTTCCCTTTCCTCCTCTTTATTATTTCTTCTCTCCTTCCCTCTTCATCGTTTTCTCCTTCCCTTCTGCCTCTTTCTTCATTCCTTTTTTCTTAGCTCTGCTTCATTCCCTCTTTCCCTTCCCTCTTCTTCATTTCTTCCTCTCCGTCTGCCCTCTTCTTTATTCCATCCTACCCTTCGTCCCTCTTCTTCAATCGTTTCACCCCTTCTTCCTTCTACTTAGTTTCTTTTCTCCTTCAATTTTCTTTATTCCTGCATTCTCTTTTGCTCTCTTCATCATTCCTTCATATCTCTTCTTAATTCCTTCTTGCGCCTTCCCCTCCCTTCAACTTCCCTTCTTTCATTTCCCTACTTCTCTCTTCTAATATTTTTCGTTTTTTTCCTTAACCTTCAATTAACCACTACTTTTCCTCCACTCTTTTTCTTTCCTTCTTCTTCCCTTTCCTCTCTTCTTCAACTTTTTAAATTTTCTCAATCATTTGACTTCTCTTTTGCCTTTAACTTTATACTACTTTTGTTTTCCACTTCTTTGCTTTTCTTTGACCTTCCTTTCGCCCCCCCCCTCTGTCATTCTTGCGTTCACTCTTTGCCTTCATTCATATTTCATTGATGTTTTCTCGTCCTCTTCATTCCATTAATTTTCCCGTCTTTCATTATATTTGTTATCTTATTTCTTGGACCGGAATGCTGATCACAGAATTTTTTTCACTCATTCTTCACATCACTTTTTACTTTCTCGACTTTCTTCTACTCCCCAACCCATTTATTGCCCATCTTGTTTCACTGGCGAACGAATTTTTCTATTTCCATCTTCTTTTTTACATATGTTTTGTTGTTTATATGCTTTCATATTTAATTTATTCTTCACTGCAAATTTTCTTGTACTTAAGCTTCAGTTGTTTTCTTTTTCCGTGTTTCTATCTTCCCTTTCTAAGACTCCCTCTCTACTTCTTTCTCCTGCTTCCTTCCTTCTACTTTTCCATTTTTTTTCTTTTAAACTTCGTTCCATCTCTTTTGCTTTCTCGAGCTCTCTTCTTACATTTCTTGTTTTTGCTTCCTTTGATTTTCTATATTTCACTGCTTTCGCTCATTTCTTCAACTCTCTTTCCTATTGTTTTCTGTTCAGTTTGACTTTATGTGCACTCTTTCGCTTTCAGCCAATGAATTTTCGAATGCAATTCCACTTCTGTTCAAACAATCTTTAGTTCTTTCGCTTCAATCCAACTTGAATTGTTTGCTCAGTTGCTCAACAAGGTTTTGTTTCAATTATTATTTCCTCTTTTGTTTCTTTGCTTCCGCTCGATATTTGATTTGTTTTCATTACTCATACACAAATTTCTCATTGGAAGTACAGGCAAAATTTTTCATTTAACTTTTTTGCTTTTACGCTTTTTATGTTTGGTTTTCTTTCCGATTTTTTTTTTGTTTTTTTTATGTTTTGTTTTCATTCGAGCTTTCGCAGCTGCAGCGCAACACACGCACAAGTAAGCCGCCCAAAACAAAAAAATATTTCAGCGAGGCCTCGGGGCGCATGCATTGCCCACGCAGCTGCGCAGCACTGCCGAAAAAAGTAAAAAATAAAACTTCAATAAAAATAATATTCGAGCAATATTCTTGACGAATAAACTCCTCCGGCCACTTGGACGCACTGTAATTTTGCCTCTTCGTCAGCTCTCCGAAGAACTCATATCATCATCGTCATCAATCTTTTTACGCTATGCAATTGCTCGCTCTACTTTTCTTTTCTTTTCTTTTCGTCGTCTTCTTCTTCTTCTCTTTGCTTTCTGAGAGTGTTTACAACAAATTTCCCTCAACTTTTTTTTACTTTGTTTGTTGTCAATTGCGGCATTGCGTACATACAAACACACCACAGCAGCTAACGGTATCTATATAACAACATATACCTTTGTCAAATGCACATATGTATTTATATTTGTGTATGTATGCATGTATATGTGTGTGTGTGTGCGTGTATGTATTTTTGGATTTTTTAAATATACACATTTACATAGATATTTCATGTGTATATAAGTATTTTGTTGTTTTTGTATATGTATGTTTATATGTGTTTGTGTGTGTGTATTGGCATGTGTATGTGTATATTTAAATTTCTCTCTTATCAAGTCTTTGTTAAAGCTTTCTTTCAATCTACAATCGATACAATCTTTCACTAACATTTACATTAAGAACAAATAAAGTAAAGGTATATATGTTTGTATGTAGGTGTGTGCCTGTGTGTTTGTATTTGAATTATGTGCGGGGAAACGGAGTTAAGATAGTATCAAATCTAACGGTGGTAGAAAGCGCATATCGAGTCGAATTCTCAATATGTCGAAAATTGCAGACAAGGAACAACTGCACACAATTTGTATGGTAAATTAAAATTGTGTAAAAAAATGCATTCCAATGCAAATAATGATTTAATTTTGAAATTGCTTAATTCAAATATTTAAAAAACAAAAGTTACAAGTTTAATGTTGAGGAGACATTTTTTTAGCATCATAAACTCTCGTTGTTGCATGTTGCATTAAAATTGAACTAAAAAATTTAAATTTTTGACTGCTTTAAAAATACTTTGAAACATTCGATTTCAGGTCAGCTTGGCTTTTTGATTTGAACAAAATAAAAACATAAATTTGAATTTTAGAATTCAAAATCGTTTTTTTGAATTGAAAAAATTAATAAATTAGTATGGCAAATTTGAAAACAAAAAATCAAACAAAATCTACTTTTATGAAATCATTCGGCTTTTTGATTTAAACAAGTTTTACAAATTATGGGACAAATATTACTTGTGAGAATTCAAAACGTTTTTTTAATTGAAATAAAAAAGAAATAATAATAAATTGTATGACGAATTAAAACAAAATGAAAACATTTTACTTCTATGACATCTGCTCAGCTTTTCGATTTGAAAAAATTAATTGAGATTAAAAAAATAGATTTACAAATTATGTGACAACTTTTACTATCAAATCGTGTTTTTTTTATTGAATAAATAAATAATAAATTAGTATGACAATTTTAACTTTATGAAATCAGCTCGGGTTTTTGATTTGAAAAAGAAAAACACAATATTGATTGATAGATTTACAAATTATGTGACAAATTTTACTTTTAAGAATTCAAATCATTTGGTGTTTAGTTTTAAAAAAAAACATAATTGTTACTTTCGAAAATTCAAATTATTTGTTTTTTTTTTTTTTGAAAAATTAAAAGCCCCACTAATGCTATGAAAAGTTTGTTCTTTAAGCGTGTTTGAATTTTAAAATTTAAAACAAAAAACTGAGCCACGTGTAACACCTTTGCCAATGTTTTAAAAAAGTATTTCCAAGCATCAAACTTTAGGTCAGCTTTTGCTGCAGGCACAAGTTTTCAACAACAAAAACCTGGCTTTGCTTCAACTCGACTCACTCTCGGCTCTCCTTCTGTATGTATGGCTATGTGCCTGTATGTATGTGTGTGTGTGTGTGTGTGTGTTTGTTTGTGTGTGCGCGCGTGCCGTGAATGCCAATTACAATCAGCATTGCCACAAGCGACAATGCTCCTCCTAGCAAAGGTTTGTACTACAAGGTGTTTTTGTCTCATAATTTTTTTTGTTTTTTATATATATATTTTTTTTGTTTTTGTTTAAATAAAAATATAAAAGAAAAGTTTTCAAGCAAGTGATTTTCTTTTTTACATTTACAATGCATTACAACAGCACAACAATGTGGCGAAAAAACAACACACACAACGCGCGCACACAGCCAGAAAGACGGCAGAGTGTGTGGAGCAGACGACAGCGGCGCGTCAGAAGCCGAGCTAAAATTTTCCAAATAATAAATGAAGAGCTACAAATTTTGACACTTTAATAAAGCTATGCAACAGCTGCAGAGGCGGACGGGTGGTGGGTAGTGAGGGCGCGCACAGGTTCGCAAAACTATAAAACACAGTATTAACAAAACTTATATATGTAAAAAATGCAAAATTCTTAGTTTTCTGTTCTTGTTGTTGTATTATTGTTATCTTTCAGCCTAACAGCCGACTTACTTTCGTTTTATTTATTTATTATAGTTTTACTTTTTTATAATAAACTTTACTTTTCTTTTTCTTTTTAATTAAAAACTATGCTGTTTAGTGTTTGTTGTTGTTGTTGTTTTTTGTACAAAAATTTATTGAAACATACCAGAGCGTGGCGCTGGCCATTTTCAAAAAATTGATTGCATACAAATATCACGTGTTCATTTTCAAAATAGAAAAACTAGAAATTTAAAATTTTAAAATGTAAAAAAAAAAACAAAAAAAATAAAGTGTTTTATACGAGTTAAAGTGGAAGTGGCGAAAAATCGAATTATTTAGCAGTTATGGTTTTGTTGAACTGAAAATTTCGTTTCGTTGGATATTTTTGGTAGCGAAATGAAGACTTTCAAATGCAAAAACTTTAGAAAATCATAAAAAAAAAAATTTGGTTTTTGTTTTTTTTAACTCTTACAAATCACTGCTTGCTGCAAATATTTTACTACAACTTCACAATGGTTTTTATGTATCGTTTTTTCTTAGTTTTTACAATTACTGGTTACATAATAATGACAACAACATGCAGCAATAATCACAAATGGACGCCGCCAAGTGACGTCCCGGGCTTTTGGCTTTTTCTCGCGCATTTATCTTCTTACAAAAAACAAATCTACTTCGTACTCTTTTTTGAACTTTAACTTAAAATTTGCTTTAGCTGACAACGACACTGGTTCGATTTTGCATTGTACAAATAACAATTTGTGTGTTAGCAACAATTTTTTTTCATTTTTGTTTGGTTTTCTTTTAATAATTTTCAATTGTACTTACAACTGCCTAGGCAAAAGTTGAACAAAATTTAAATACAAAAACAAATTTAGGCAAACAACTACTGCCACAGCGCTACAGAAATCAAATTTCAACTTGGCAACAAGCAAAATTATTACAACTGACAGCAGAGACAATGCAGTCAAGTCGACTGCCAGCACACCGGACGCGATCCTCTCTAATCGGCGACTCGTGCATTTTCATTCAACCAACCATCCAATAGTTTCTTTTAAACATTATATATGCATGTACATAAATGCCTACCGTATGTATGTACTTATGTAGGTGTATAGGTTTTTATACAAAATTGCAACATATTAGGTTCTTTTATAATTTAATATAAATTAGTATTTTGAAAAAAACTCAAAATTGAATTGCATTTAAATTGCATTTGAAATCGTTTGTTTGCCTGCTGGTGTGGCTGGCTGTGTGCTTTTAAAGCCTTCGACTCCTAACCAACTAACACATCTTCAGACAAGACACGCACTTCGGCGCACAGTTCTCTCGTTCTTTGCTTCTTCGTTTTCACATTAAATTAAAAGGCAACATTTTTGTTTTTTTTTTAGTTTTATCAGCCTTTACGGCCTTTTGTGTTGTGTCTTTTTTTTTGTAATTGTATATTTTGTTAGTTTTTGGTTTGCGAAACAGAATTTTTGTGCACATTTTTACAGTTGCGCCCTTTGCTCGTTTACATACTTCTGTACAGGAAAAATTCACAAAATTTACGTTGACAAAAGTTGTGATTTGACGTGTCGATGTGTGGCGTGAATTGGTTTCTATGTATAGGTGTGTGTCTGTATGTATGTGTGTGTGTGATTTGTTATAAAAAATACATCAATTGTTTTCAATTGCTGGAAGAAATGTTTTCAAGTATTTTGGCTTCTTCGCTTTACAAAAGTTAAAAATAAAAAAAAAATTAAGCGAAAATAGGGAGCAAACTATAAATAAATAAAAATATGACTTGTTTTCTTTAAATTACAAATTATTAGTGTATGCTAGGGCGAGGAAGAGATTACAATTGTGTCGACGTACAGCACGCGGGCAGGCGCGGCCCCAGTAAATCGCGTTCAGCCTACTTGCCTGCACAAAGGGCGCTAAAATCACAACTATTGAAAAAGACAAAGTGAGGGGGGGAAAAAGACAGGCAAGCATTGAGCGGGCCATAGGCAATACATAGTATTTATCCATAAAATTGTTCAGAATTTGCTCGCGCGTTTGCAGGTCATACAGAAAGTATGCAGCACTAAATCAAAAACAAACACGAAGTCATAATGACCTTGAAATTGGAGTACAGAAATATTGAGATAATCGAGCAAAAAAAAATTAAATTAAAATGGGAGCAAAAAGTGGCAGCAAATTGTACCAGTTGAGCGCCAAGTTTATATACGGTTTGCGATTTTTTTTTTTTTTTTACTTTTGCCGTGGGGCACGCGCGTGCTGTGCGTTGTATGCGTGGGGGCGGGGGAAGGGGGAGAGTTATTAAAAATAATTGTACAAAACAAATGTTACAGTCGTAGTTGTAATTATGTTTACAAATTATAAATTATAATACAAAAATCATGTGTGCATGTCTGTATATGTGTGTGTGTGTTCGTGTGTAGGGGGAAGGGGAAGTAGAAAGTAAGCAAATTTTGGTTTACATTGCAAGTTGTTTGTTGTTGTGGTTTCAATTGAATTCTTGGCTTAAATTTAACAATAATAAAATAAAGTAAAAGTAAAATTTTGGATGGATGTTGGTTGGTGGCAGCTGTTGTTGTTGTTGCTGTTAATGTGCAGCAGCGGCTGATACTGTTGTTGTTTTGTTGTTGCTGTTGTCGTTCTTGTTAGCGGCTGCCCGTCCGCAAATTCGCCAGTATTGCCACCAGCAGCAGCAACATTATCATCGGCGGACACTCCTCGGCCAGTTTTCACGCTCTGAAGCGCGAGCGCGCGCACTTTGTTGTTTCAGAATTTAGTTGACTTTCGTTTTTGTATTTAATTTTTAATCAAAGTTCTTCATTAGAGTTTTTAATTATTTTAGATTGGAAAATGTTTTGCGTATTTTTGTTGCAGTATTTTTGGTGGGTCGTTAACAGCAACAAAAAAAATATTTTAATGTTTAAATGTTTCTTTGTTTGTTTGTTGGCTTGTTTTTAGTTCACAATGTGGGTATCTATGCACTGAATTAAAAGTTTATTATGTTTGCATTAGTTGTTGTTTGAATCACAATTTGTCACTTTCTTAGGGGATTTTACAATTTGGTTTAAAAGTCTATCGAAACGATTTTGTCGGTTGCTGCAGTTGAGTTGAGTTTCTCTATTTTACTGTTCAACGTTGTTCATGTTATTGTTGTTCTTGTTGTTGCAATTTAGTTAAATTCTCCAAATTATCGAAGTTATGTTGTGTTGTTTTGTTTTTTTTTTCGCGCGCATATAAATCACAAACAACAAATGCCGTTATTGTTGCTAGAAGGTAAATTTTGTAGTCATTATTACTGTAACTGTTGTTGTTGTTGTTGTTTATCTTACACTTGTTTTTCCATTCGTATTTAAAGTTTGTTTTTTCAGAGCATTAAAATTAAGAAGAAAATATTGTCTTTTTCAACGAAAACTAAATAAAATTCAAAATTTCTCTAAAACAAAAATGAAACGTTTGCAATTTGGAACTCTGCATTTTTGGCATTTTACTTGTTGTTGAGTTGTTTGTAGTTGATTTTTAGTTTTACGTAATTTCACATTATTAAAGTTAGTTTTTGTTTGTTTTTTAAACAGAGTTTTGTTGTTGTTGTTGCATAATATACTTGAGATCACAAGCATTTTGTTGTTGTTGTTGTTTTAGAAATTAAGTTACTATTTCACGTGCAAAAAAGTACAGTTTTAAATGTTCTTACTGCTGTATTTTTTGTTGTTGCTGTTGTATTATGTTGCTATGATAATTTTGTTGTTATATTTTAAAATTAAAATCTGCCCATATTAATAAACAGCACTAATCTAATGAATATTTCGTCCGCTGATTGTTGATACTTGAAAGATGCTCATGCTTGGTTGTTGTTGTTGTTGTTACAGTATTTTCTTTTTATTTATGTTTTTTTTATTGATGGGCATTTTGCATTTTGTTGAATTTAGTAGCGCGACTCAGCCGCTGACCGTGCAAACTATCCGCACGTCCAGCCGACGCTTTGCCGCCCGATGTGTGCTCGGCTACTCTCCATCACAGCTCCGACTCCGCATTGTCCGCGCCACCATCGCCACCGCTGCACCCAACTCAACTCGCCTCCTCATCGGCGACTGAACGTATGGGCTTGGCGTATGGACGACGGCGGCAACGGTGGCGGTAGGCGGTTACGATTGCACGTTGAGCAACAATTTCAAATTGTGCGTATCGAAGTCGTCGAGCAGGTTGCGCTTAGACGACTTCACCACATGGCCGCCGTATGTGTGCGCATCCACTGCCAGTGCGGAGTTGCGCGCCGTGGTTACACTGTGCAGGCCGGGTCCAGCGCTGCTGGCCGCCTTCTGTTCCGCCTTGCTCAGCGTCCAGTGCTGCGGCGGTTTGGGGAGCGCGGTAGGCGCCGGTGCGTCGAAGCATTTGCTGCCAGCGAAATGCGTCAGGGCGGTGGGTATGAGCGGATGGGTGGGTGAGATCTTGCCACCGGCGCCGTTGCCGCTGCTAAACAACGGACTTTGGTTCATGGCGAACTTGGCGCGGTGCTTGCGGCCCGCCGAGGCGGCAGAGGCGCCACTAGCGCCGCCACATCCCAGTATGACGGCGGGCGAAGGACGTGACTGCTGCGCATTGGGCGACCGCTGGCCGTCGCGTTGCTTGTGAGCGCTGCTGCCGCTGCCGGCACTGCCGCCATGGCGCTTGCCATGGTGCGGTTGATAGTGCTGGTTGTTGCTGAAGAAAATGCCGCCGGCTGCGTTCCCGCTGGCTGCGTTGCCGCTCAGCTGCTGCGGCGAGTTGCGCTGCTGTTGTTGTTGCTGATGCTGCTGCTGCCAGTTTCGTGGTTGCTGCTGGCGTTGTTGTCGTGAGGCAAAATAGCCACCGCTGCCAGTACCGTTGCCGGTGGATCCCAGCGAGGAGCCACTGCCGCTACTGCTGTTGCTGCAGTTCGACGAGGTGGAGGCGCTCGACGACATCGGGCACCCGGGCGGCGATGTGCTCAGCGCGTGCTGCATCTGCTGCTGCTGCTGCTGGTAGTGTTGGTGGTAATTTGTACTGCTGGCAATACTGTTGGAATGTGCAATTACGGGTGGTGTTGTTGGAGGTGAGGCGCGGCTGCTACCGCTGCCACTGCTCGACACATTTTTCAAACGTATTGTTGTTGCTGCTGCTGCTGCTGTTGTTGTCATTTTTAAATTACTACTAACGCTATTGTGCGAGTATGTCATAGTAAAAAGTTTGATGCTCTTCTTTTCTCTCAATTCTTATGATCTTCTGCTTGCGCTGCTCCTTTTCAATAGCTTCTCGCTTTCGCTCTGTCGCAGTCGCTTTAGCGTTTCTTACGTCTGCTCAATTTCTTTTAAATTAATGCTTAATTTTTAAATATCACACACAATAAAATCAACGTTAATTTCTGTATTCCTTCTTTCGGTTGTTGTTTCTGTTTTGTTTTTTTTTTAATTATGCTCCTTGCAATGTTTACTGCTGCTGTTATTTTGTTTTTGCATTTAAGTAAAAAATGAAAACAATGCTCGTCGACGGGTGTGGGAGGTGAGAGGCGTCTGTGGGCGGCTGCGTCGTCGTCGTCTAGTTCGTTTGCAAATCGATTTCGATAAATCGAAAATGTCAGCACGCTAGCTTCGCTTCGTTCGCTTCTTCCACTGCTCACACGCTTACTTAAAATGCAATCGATTTTCTGCTCTGATCTGCTCGGCTATCTTGCTTTCGTTCTGTTCTTGCTCTGCTTTCCCTTCTTCCTTATTTACATGTACATATATATAATTATTTATATATATTACTATGTATAAACATATACATACAATATATTTTATATATAATTTTGTTTTTATATTGTTAATCAGTCTGTTGATTTTTCTCTTTTGTTTTAAGCTTTTTCTTAGCTACTTTTCTCATTCGCTTACGCTTCTACTTCTGCTGCGCGTTCTTGATCTTTTTGCTGCTCCTTTATCGCTTCGCACGCCGTTGCTATGACGGCGCATCTAATTGTGGTCCTACGGCCAGTCGGAGCACAGGATCGAATGAAAACAGAAGAAACCAATACAAAACCTAATTAGTTCAAGTCAATCAACAATATTCAAATCGAAATATAGAACAGATTAAATGTTAATGATATTGAGCATTTTAATAATTTTTTGGGCGACGAAAGACGGTTGTAGTGGCTCAGTTGGTAAATGCATTGAAGCGAGTCTGAGGCGATACTTAACCCTCAACAGTTTTCTTTTACGGAAAAGCTACGAAATCGCTAAAATTCTCTCGTACCATTCCATAAGTGTGTGTTGAAACACTTTTTCTTGAATAGGGCTCTTAAAATTTACTCCCAATAGCCATTTTGGCAACCCTACAGCCCAAGATGTCGCTAATGTCAAGGCGAAAAAACTGCACCTTGCTCAATTTTATGCTATAACCGAGTATATATTATAGCCGAGTTCTGTATATTGCCGGAACTTTAATTTGAACATAATAAGAGACTAGAGAAATCTGCAATGCGATTAATGAAAAATGGACTGCACTTTAAACGTTTTTAATAGATCAGTTTTCAGGCCTGCTTAGTAAAATGCTAGCCTTGTTTGTCCCTATAAATATATTTAGTTAACAGTTCTTTTACAGTTTGCTAAATGCAGAAAATTTGTTGCTGCACTTACCACCCAAATTAGCGAGTCACACGCAATTACTGCAGTGGTGCGCTGTAAATGCGAACTTTCGTCGGTTGTTTTATCTACACTTTTACCGAGTTGTTTTCAAATTCAATTGAATAATCTAAAGCCTTAGAAATTCACTTTTACAACGATACTTTTTGTGCAAAATTGCGCCGTCTCAATTCAATTATGCGTTTCTCCTCGATTCTAGAATGCCGGACAGCTTTTTCGGAAGTGTTCGGAGAGTAAAAGTACAAATAAAAAAAAAAAGAACGGAAAAAATCGAATGACAAAATTAAACAAGTTGCCAACTACTCAAAAAACAAATACTATGGAGCTATGCTATGAACTATGCTATGCTATGCTGCGAACGAACAGATACGAATGAAGTGAGGTTCGTTCAAAACCTCATATTTAAGTATGCGCCGGGTCCGAAAATTCAAAAAAGCAGGTAGCCGTAATTATCATTTTAAAGTTAAGTGGACTGCGGTTACTTAGACTCACTGCGAGGGCGGCACACCCCATAATTACTACAAATGTCAGAAAAAGAGTGGACAAATTCGTATGCGGAATTTACCTCATTTCGGAGAAATGTGCCGTAAAAAAAACCCAAGCCCCACTAACGAGTTACCGGCAAACCATCAAATTCAGACATACACTCGAGGGATGTAATATTAGCTTTCAATGAAAATCTGATCCAGGCAACTGCAGCTGCCGTTTTTATGACAGCTGCCAGACAGATTTAACGTTTGAGAGAGCAGACAGCAAAAACTTTCCCGCAGACGATTCCATGGCACAATAACAAGGTAGTGTTACGGGCGAGAGGATTTTATTTTTTTCTCGTCAGAGTTCGGTAGGTTGTCAACAATTTTTGTTGGTTTTGTTTACATTCGGCGACCAGCATTGCCAGCCAACTCTGTTTCTGTGGAATTTGAAGCATTGTTGCAATGATGAAAGGAAATTATTTTTCCAATGTTCGTTAACTTTTATGAATAAACGCAAAATCGGCGAACTATGGACTTAGCACTTTTGCCCCTCATTCTAAAACAACAGATTAAAACAAAGAAGGTATGTACTTTTGCTGTTAATTGGTGTATTTTTACGTTTTCGAATAGACCAAGTGGTCTATTCGATACTGGCAATACTGTTGGCAAGAGAACCGTCCGTCCGATTTGACAATGAACCGAACAAAAACACAAACAAAATACACGTGAATTTTTTCGCTCCTTCCTGCCACTACCTTGTTATTGTGCCATGGACGATTCCATACAAAGCGTTGACTACCTGAAATTGACGAGTCCCGCAGTGTCGCTTGTAACAGAAAATGTCAGACAAAGGAAAATGTTTAACATCACAGGAAAAAGCAAAACGAAATAACCACAAGAACATAGAGAAAATCATGCTGCCAAAAACAATTAATGCCGTTTAATATCGACCCAACATTTGGCCATTTCACAAATGTGTATTGCAGCAAATGTTTGTATACATTTATAACGGACTCGTTGTGCAAGTTGTTGCTGAATTTAGCGTTTGTGCACATTTTCGAAAATTGCAAGAAATCACAATGAAACAAAAAGGCAAAATATGCATATAATTATGTATTCATAGTATGTGTTGCTAGTGTTTGCATGGTGTCTGCTCGGTTTGGCAACAGATATAAGTATAAGCGACACCATGGACTAGGCAATGACAGACAAGTTAGCAAACAGCCAAAGAGACGGGTAACAGTTTGCGCACAGCAACAACAAACGCAGAAACGCTATATAAGTCAAAAAGCTAAAAAACAATATCACAATAAAACGAAATCGCTAATGATGACTCAATGGCATTTCGCAAAAATTTTAATGTCGACGACAAATGAATCAAAACAAAATTCAAAGTTGTGTACGAGTGAAATGCCTTAAAAGTTTAAGCACGTAAAAGTTATTAATTGTATACTTTTATAAAATATAAATTTAATATCTTCAATAGTTCAATTTTTTTAGATATATTATTTAATATAGTGAAATTCACAAAATAACTGAAATATGTCATTGAAAAACAATCTTTAATCATTTTCAAAAATTACTTCTAAGCATCTACCAGCTCCTTTAAAAATCGTTACAAATTCAATAACTACACTCCACTTCAAAATAAATTATTCTAAAAATTTCAAAAACTTTATGAACGAACACATTTTCCTTAAATTTACAAAAACTTATTAACTTATTAATTTGACAATTATAAGTCAAATATTCCCAAAAACATGCGCACGTGTACTTGAACAGCTAAAAGCACCACGTTGTCAGCTAAAGCCCTCGTTCGTTGACGTTCAATATCAGTTTATATACATACAAACTTACAGTCTTCAACCCCTTACGTCAACATTTGCACAATCAGTTTTACAAATGCTGTTGCGAATTCACTTTGCTACAACAAATTTATTACATTACGACGCACCTATGTCCCCATAAACACTTAGCAACAAATAAATACAAAACAATTTCTAGCACATTCGAGCATTTCCATATTTTACAGCAGTTCGTAAGTTCACTTGGCATTCACAGCAACAAAGACAGCGCGTCACTTTATTACGTTGTGTAAATACGAATTGATTAATAATATTTCATATGAAAAAATGACATTGCATTTGTTGGCTTGTGGCATTTCATTTTCAAGGCGTTTGGAAGTTTATGAAAGTGGCCGCAACTACTATACTACGTTTTACTGCGACTATGTGCGTTCAATAGCGAATAAAACAAAAAATATTGTGCTGTAGGGTGATTCACATGCCATAATTTATTTATTGGAAAGTTGTTGCAGATGTATTTTGTAGTTGTTTTCAAATGTGCAAACACAGGAAAAACGATTTCCAGACGTCAAAGAGTGGTCCTTGCACAATGCAGGGAATCGTATAAAAGTTACTGCCGAATTTTTATGTTTACAATAGCAGAGTTCACTCTTCATACCATTTTAGGTGTAAATTTGTTATTAACCCTTTCGCTATTTTGTTGCCATATGGCAACATGCTACTTTGTGGACGTCTGCATCCTCTATGGTTGCAGGAATACATTTTTTTGTTGGTCTTTAGAATAGTTTGAAGTTGAAGGCAAAAATACGAAATTAATGAACTGAATATTTAAGTTTAAAGAAGAGAAGTATACACGTTTTTTTAATGGTATATCTTGAAATAAAAAATTAGATAACTTTTTAATTTGACGTTTTCTTTCAATTTAGATACTTTTTTTTTTAATTTTGGCTGCAATAAATGAAGAAATATTCAAATTTTCGTTATGCGTAAAACGTTTTATGTTTAAGTAATTATTACAGCCACAACGATGTGGTTGCTCTCATAGAAAAACACTCTAAAATACAGGGTCCGAGTATAAAAATTATAAATTTGTTTATGGAATGTTGCTAATATAACCACATTGAAGCCTAAAACGTAAAATTTAAAATTTTAACTTTCCCCAGTAAAAATCTGTAACGAAAGGGTTAAACTAACATTAGCAAAACACTCAAATATCCCGAATATGCTGCACTCACTGTCTCCAGCTTGAATGAATTGAGTGTTGTCGAATTTAAACAGTTATTATTTTACGAAATGATTTATAAAAACATTTTTTTTTTAATTTTACTTATTTCGGGTTTTTAAAAATCAACTCCAAATGGCGTTACCCTACACACTGCCGACACAATGCTGCAGCGCCCAAATCTAATCAAATTTCAAACATTCAGTTTTGTACCATAAATGGAAGAGTGGAAATTTCCACTGCGTGATGATTTTTATATCTGATTCACTGTTCACGTTGCTCGTATTTTTGTTGTTGCTTCGTTTGCTTTTTCAAGTAAAACGTGCAAAACTCGAAAGCAAACTAACTGCAACCCTAACGCTTTTTATTTGTACCATCTTTGATACATGCAGTGGCCCACCGAAACGCAATTGCAATTTTCACTGGAAGCGGAAGTGTTTTGCTGCATTTTCATGCATTTCTTTTCCGCATAGAAGTAAACAAAGGCATAAAGTCGACAATAAACTGTTGCAATTAGTACAAACAAACAGAAATAGCACACTAATTGTGTTTTAGTTTTTTTTCTTTAAAATTTTCAACTTTCTACTTAGTTGTTATTTTGGCCGCAATTTTTATTGTCCCCTTTGCTTATTATTTTCCCTACTTTTATTGCGCAGAGAAACGTGGCAACAGCGCACAGCAATGCACATCGAGTTGACAGCAGCAGCCATGACGATGGAGGTATTTGCTGGCGACGTTGCCGAGTTTCACCACAATACTCAGTTGCACATTTTTCGAAATTTTACTAAACTCGCGCACATATTGCACTTTGGATTTCTAGGCGAAAATTGTAAATATTGTTTGTCACTTACTTTTTGCTGTGTAACCCTCTCCACACTGTCTAGTCGGCTGTTTTTGCTTTACAATTGCTGCAGTTGTTTTTGGTTTTCTTAACAGAGCTGAACGGTGCGTAGTGCGTATCTGTGTGTGCGCCAGTGCGTTCGTGTGCTTGTCCAGCTGCTGACACGCTGTCTGTCTTTTTCTCACTCACTTTGCGCGTCCGCCTCACGAAAGCGCGTCTGCTCGGGCTGTATCACTCACTGCTGCTCGCCGAATGATGGCCGCCGCTGCTAACGTATTTTGTTTTTTATTTGCTTTTTCTTGGCTTTCTGTTGTATGACACAAAACAAACGACCTTTTTCTGCAAGTAGTTGGCAAATTTGTTGTGCCGTTGGCAGCTTCAAAATCGCACAAAAAGGTTAAAACACTGTGTTGTTGTGCCTATTCTTCGAGCATATATCGCATGCGAGGGGGATTTATTCCGATTTTCGCACAGAACACACCACTCCGACTTGTTGTTGTATTCAGATTTAATTTTAATTTGTAGGCATAAATTAAATTAAAACTTAATGAAAAATTAGAAACGCTGCTGTTTGAACTTTCTCAGCTAACGAAGAGTAGTACGCCTGCTTTCCGCTGCTCTGCTCTCTGCTCCACCACACAAGGATTCCGAAGAAGCTTCCACTATGGATTTGTGAATTTGCTGTTGCTGTAGTTGTTGGAAATGGATTGAAATGCTGTTGTTGCGTTGCTGATCACCGATGATTTTCAATGAATTTTGTTGAATTCTTTTCGAATTTTTTCGCTATTGGTAACACTGTCAATATTGCAGGTTTTCGCCGTATGCTTTTTACTATTGCCCGTAGCGATTGCTATTGTTGTTGTTGTTTTATATAATTCACACAAAAGTACACAGCACTTTCCGATTATTATTGTTGTTGTGTTGTAGCTGATGTATCACTAACTGTTCCGTTGGCTAAATGAACGATGTCACTAGCTCTATTTCGCGTAGTTACGACAGTTTTGCGCTGTCGATTTTCACCGTCTTTTAATCTTTCGACTACGACGAAGTTCACGCGCTAACGCCACAGCTAACTTTGAAAATTTTTTATGAAAATGTATTTTCAACGCGCTGTGTATTATAGGTGCGGTACTGTGCCACGGATCTATTTGTGCTGTTGTTGCTTTTGTTGTTGTTGTTAATAGCTTCACTCGTTGTACTCTTTGAACTGGATACTTATTGGCAATTTAGATTTGATTTACTTGGTTTTGTGGTTGATATACTTTATCACTTATGATTTTTACTTATAACAGATAAATTATGATAATTTCTGCTTTCTCGTATTAGTAAGCGGATCTTTCTGAATTTTTTTGCTTGAATTTCATGCAGGAAAATCTCAAATTAATCGCACTATTACGCTGGCTGCTTTTCGCTTCTTCTCAAACGCTTATTTAGAACTTCTTTCTTTTTTTTGTAATTTTTCTGCACTTGTGTGGCTCTGCGTATTCCAACGCCTTCTCCGATCCTTATACCATGACTCTTCCGTATAAACTTAAAATCGAAATGACCGAGCAGCGCATTTTACGTTGCCTTTTTGCTCGGCTCGGGCGACGCCACTGCGTACATTTCCCCATATTTGAAGGAGGGGTAATTACCTACCAATGGGAATAGTGGGATTTTCTTAGTACTGCGCTAGTAGTATGTGCTTCTTTTTGATCTCAACCCATGTCATGCAAAATTAATGCCAAATGGTACGTTCACAATAGTGTTTTAAAGAGGAGTTTATGATATATGAAATGGCAAACGTTTCGTGAAAACCAATTTAAAAAAAACATGATGCATCATTAGCACTCCGATGCCCAACAAGGTCCATAGGGACCTATGGCGTTTTTAAAAGCAATTATTTTGTTTTTTATACGTTTTTGCAATCTGCCTGTAGTAAAAAATACATATATGTTTACTAAAAAGTATACACCAAGCTTAGCCTTTTGGCTTTCCAAACACATCTACACACATCATGTAACACTACATTAAACAATTACTAGCCTTTATATGCAATATTACAAAAGAGGTCCCTGGGGACCTTGTTGGGCTTTGGCCGTTTAAAAAGTTGTTGGGCATCCGAGTGTTAGAATCATTATAGATTATCGAAATTGATAAAAATCATTGCGTTTCTCAGTTAATTTTTGCACATAGCCTCGTTTTAAACCATTGAAAGGTATTTTCGGAGGCGTTTGGAAAGTACACACAGAAATGTGGGAAAAACTCACATGACGACATCAAGCAAGTTGACAGTTGTAAAACAGACAAAAGAGGGACGAAAAGTAAGTTTGATTTAAAATTTCCTCTTTAAAATAAGCGTTAAGTACAAACATATGTAAAACTAGGTAGTAGTTGTGTGGCCGTAATTTACTTTGTAAATTTAAGCGAATTGCTAATTGCGGTACTTAGGAACTCGATCAGTGCGGCGCGCCCCATAAATGTGGGAAAAGGAAATTCGTAATTTGTTGAAATCCCGATTCTACCTGCCTTTGGGAAAGCCGAGCAAAGAGTTCCCGTTATGGCGTGTTTCCGGTGTACCGTAAGGGGAGCCTAAAGAAATCAGCTAATTGTGCCGTTTTGAGCATGGCAGGTAATTTTTTGCCCAAAAAAACCAATTCCAAATGGTTTTTCTTAAATCGGAAATATCGAATAAACAGTAATTGTACAATTATTGCACTTAATGAAGATGGATTCTTCAAAAATGGAAGCTAGGAGAAGCATAGCCGATTCTGGCGAAGGGCTGAAGTTGAACCAAATATTGCAGCAACACCAATTGAAGGTTTTTACTTAATTGTTGTTATTTATTTGTTGCAAAATTGCACGGCTGCTCAAAGCCGTGGAGTTACTAGTGGGAAAGTGTTGTTATGCATTTTACAACATTTTAAGCTGATTGTGCGAATTGAGTGCGCACACTGAATACGTTTTTCTTCGTCAAATAGGCAGTGTGCGTCCTTTTACGTGGCAAATATGGTTTCGAATGGTGTTGCGCTCAAAACGTAACCCCAGCCCCGACTGCTTGTGTCTGTATATAACATATTAGAATATCTCCAGCAGGTGCGTTTCATGATGCAACGACAACACTGTGCGACAATTTTAAGGTCATGCAATCTGACCTAAAATTCGTCAGGACTAATCGGTAAATAGTACTGGCAGTTGCGCACACAAGGGGAGTTTTGTGGGTTCAAAGCTCTTTCAAATATAAAAATTTTTAGTGCAAAATATTGATTTTGAATGGGATTGGGGTCACAAGTTGTATGCAAAAATCCCCAAAATGAAATCCTGTGAGTACTGGTATAGAGTAACAAAAGTCTACCTGGGCTGTACGAAGTTAGTTTTCTTTTAAAAGTTACAGCCGTCTAAAGTTTGTGTGTGTAGGTGTGTTTTCGAAATCAGTTTTTCCTCTATGAGTTTTAAGATACTCAATATTTTTTTCAATAGAAAAATACTTGTCTTTTGTTTGAGTTATTTTAAAACAAGAAAGCATTTGTATTGTATTAAAAAAACAAAAATATTTTAAACCCTTTAACGTTAAAAAGACAAGTCGTTTGGCGAAATAAAGTGGAAAAATAAGTCAACATTATCAAGTTTAGTTTTAAAATTGCATTGCATATTTCAGAAGTCTGTTTGAAAAGTTTAAAAAACAAAGAATGAAAAGATTAAAAAGAAAAGCGGTGTGCGAAACATGTCATTGTGACGTTAAATAGTAGCAATAATCTAAAATCGTTTTAATTAGATTCATTTGGGGTGTTATTATCGTTTTCATTGTCTGAAGCAATAAAATCCTCTAAAAATATCCTCCGATGACTTCTTGACTTCATCATCTACATTGCACAGTGTAATCTGTTGCTGCGATCGATGTATGAAATCTGCAAGGAAAGATTCTTAGGAATATATATCTCGACAAATTTGAGGCATAAGTGTGTCTCATAATAAGGCAGCCACCGTCATCCACCTACCATATCTCGACAAACAGTTGATTAACAATATTGAAGTATTCCAACACGGCAATGTTCAAATTTTTTAAGGACAATGCTTAACGTTTGTGGTACTGGATGGATGGATGGATGTGAGGGGGAGCCGAGGAAATAACCTTAGGGAGGTCATTACCTCAAGCACTCAGGCTTTATAGCCCATTGTACTTAAGGCTCAGGAAAAAGGTTGATAGAGGAGATTGGAATGGGAAAGGGAAAAAGAGAAAGTGGGTGGAAAGGGAGAAAGGGCTATGAGGTCTCCTGTGCAAATTTCCCGGACTCATTAATGAATCTCAGGAGATCACACAGGGTGAGAGAATGAACTTCGTCCATTCTCATTACATCTGAACCCAGCGTGCGCAATCTCGTTCTAGAGAAGGCAGGACATGCACAGAGAAAGTGCTCTGTACTATCAACCTCCTCCAGGCAAGACATGTAAGTTGGATCCTCGATGATGCCCATGTTGGCCATATATCGCCCCCATGGATTGTGTCCTGTAATTAACCCGACCATTCGACGGAGGTCTTTCCTTCCCAGCTTCAGGAGGAAATTCCCTGCTTTCCTGTTCGGGCTTTTCACAAAACACTTGGCAGTTTTACAGCTTCCCAAGCTAGACCAACGTTCTCTGTGTAGGTTATTTACACAGGACTTGATCCAGTCCAGGGTTCCTGCTAGACTGGTGCCGATTATTGGTTCTGGTCCCATGGGTGTACACCCTGATCCACAGTTAGCCAGTTCATCGGCAGTTTCGTTACCTAGAGCACCGCAGTGTCCCGGAACCCAGATAAGTTGGAGCTTATTACGTCTCGCGACTGATTTTAGCTTCAACTTACATTCTTGGACAATCTTAGAGGTAACACGCGCGTTCTCCAGGGCCTTAAGTGCCTTGTGGTACTTACTTTTTTTAGCTTAGAATGTGCGCTCGTTCCTCATTGCGCAGCCAAACAAATAACGAAAGAAAATTCAATGGCCTACACCCAATTTTATTTATGCATTTATTTATTTCTCATATATATATATATATATATTTATGTATATATTGTTGTATTTCTTGTTTTTGTTTGTTTTTATTAATTTTATTTTTTTTTTTTGTTATTTATCTCATTATTGTTTTCACTTTTTTTCAATGATTTTTCTCGAAACACATTTATTGCTAAGTTAATTGGTTTTAGGTGTTTTAGTTGCTAACAAAAATAATTGGAAAATCTTTCTCATTGAAATTAAGAATATTAAGTGTAGTTGTAATGAAAAGTGAAACGCTACCAAAAATAGAAATACGACTGTGTGTTACATTTAAATTTTTAGCATCTGCCTTTCTAACATTTTTTGTATGCTTATTTCTTGTGTTTGGTTTCATCATATCCATTTGTTTTTGTTGTATTTTATTTAGTATTGAGGCAATATAAAGTACATTCTTTTATATATGTAGAGATATATTTATATAATTTGTGGGCATGTGTGTGCTTATTAGAGGGTTTTCCATGCATGGGATACGAATTCGTAATCATATATGCGCTGGTTTTGTGGTGTTTGTTGTGGCTTTACATTATGAAGATATATGCAATATTTTTTTCAATTTCTAAATTTGTCAGTGTCAGTGTTTGGGGAGTGGAAATATTTCGCATGCGTTTTAATTGCGTTCTCGTTATTTTCATTTAATTTTTATTTAGTTTTTTTTTTAATATAACATACATCACAGCAAAACTTTATATATTGTTATTATAATTATTTATAATTTTTTAGCTTTTAAAATACAAACACTTTTCTGTTTCTGTTTCAATTTTTTCGTTTCAGTATTAATTTTTACATTTCTGCTTTGTTTGTATTTGATTGACGTTTGTTTTACTCTTGTTGTTGTTTTTGGTTTTTGGAAATTGTTAGTACATATAAAGAGTTTTACATTCAAATCAAACATTCAAACTAATAATTTGAAAAAATGCAAATTTATAAACTAATTTTAATGTGAACAGCAAACATTTTATTAAGAATAAAAAAAATGTACGAAAAAATGTTAATATAAAAAACAAAAATCGTACAAATGTGTTAATTTGTATGCGCATGAGCAGCATGTTACAAATCAAAAATAATTATATAACGTATGCATGTGTTGATATATGTATATGTATGCATACACTAAGTTACAAGCAATGTTAAAAAATATAAACTTAAGAAAAAGGTGCACAAATGTTTGTATACGAAACGGACTGCTAAACTCGACAGCTGCATCTGTTCATAGCTAATAAATTAATATTAAAAATCAAATTAAAGGATTATTAAAAAATTAAAATTAATTTAAAACATAAAATTTAAATTGAATGAAACAAATAAAAATGTTTTATAACATAATGGAAACAAAAAAATTATATAAACTAATATTACGTTACATTAAATAAAGTTAATTCAATATTTAAAAGCATTTATTGTTAAAAGTAAAACACACTAAAAAAATAATATGAACTAAAATAAAGAAAACAAAATATTTTCTAAAAAATAATACAACTAAAAGAAACTGAAAAATATTGTAATAAAAATTGAAATAAAATTTAATAGACCTAAAATATTTAATACAAAATACAACAAATAAATTTCAAGTAAAACACATCTTTGTTCAAACACATCTTTCAATTATTATTATTTTGAAATGAACGAATACAATAAATTTTATTTATAATTTTAATCGATACAATAAAAAATATAAAATAAAAGTACGCAAAATTGAATACTTTAATTGAATAATAATAAAAACAATAATAAAAATAAAAAATAAGAAAAACATAAAAAGATAAAGTTAATAATAAATAAATAAATATATAAAACAAACTAAAATAAAATAAATAAATAAAAAATAAATAAATGAATAAAAAATAAATAAATAAATAAAAATAAAATAAAATAAATAAAAAAATACAAAATACAAAAATAAATAAATAATAAAAATACATACAAATAAAACAAACAAAAGAAAACAAAAGTTTTTCCAATGATTTAAGTCAAACTAAAACACACTTCGTAAAGTTAAATAAGACAATATGCAAAAACCAATAAAAACGAAGTAGAAGAAACCAAAATTAAGAAAAAATTTTTTCAATAAAATAAATCAAACTCAATAGACTTAGCATAATACAAAATACAACAAATCAATTTCAAATAAAACACATTTTTTGTTTTAATTATTATTATAATTTTTTTATATAAAATATATTAGCAACATTCTCAACATATATCGGCGTGTATGAGTGTGTGTGTAAAAAATTAAAGCATTAAAGAATAAAGCAACAGCTTAACATAATCTAAGTAGTACTAAACTTAACTTTACGCTCAACCAACGCCAGGAGAAAACCAAACGCTTGTTAGTCACAGTGGGCAGAATTGGAAAATTATGTGAACCCTAAAGTTACTTAATTAACTAATTTAATTGAAAAAAATTCAAAAAGCGGGTAGTCTTCTATTAGTTAAAAAATAAAATAAAACAAAAAGCAAACCATTAACCTAGAAACAAATTGCTTTCAGAGTTTTCGTAATCGAAGAGTACAACGTAAAATGCAAACGGCGAATTTCTGTGCTTTACTACAGCGCAAAATTTAATTAAAGTAAAACAATTAGTTTGCTTTTGGTTCATCGTCTTTTGTGAATTGACGTCGATAAGCGGCTGGTTGGCTTCTAAAAACTATACAAGTGAGTTATGCTGCAGCTGCTTCTGCTCTGTCTCCTTACTAAACGCTAAACATTACATTAGAAAGTTAGATTTACATTTCAATTGAAACACAATTTTTGTAAAAGCTTAAAATGTTAGCGGCTAACGCGGTCTTTTATAAATGCACGCAACTGGTGTTTTTCTTTTTTCAACAAATGTTTCAAGCGATGCAATGATCATTGAATGTCATTAGCAGTCAGTTAGCAAATTACACCCTTTGCAAAGGTGTTTGGGGGAGGTGTTGGTATAAATGGGAACGTCGCTTGAAGAGCGTTCAAAGATTGTAAGAAAATCATGCGAGTCCTTGTTACAGGTCTTTAAGGTCATGTGTACTTGAATGGTATGTATTCTTATGCGACTAAGCTAGAAGCCAGTGGAAATATAAGCTGTGAAATATTCATAAAGAGGAGCTCAGTGTTTGGCCTTAATTGGCAAAGATAAACTGAGGGACTATGACTCATGTGTGTACTTGGCTTCCTGCAATCATTACTGCAGTGTGTCGACGTTATGCACAGATCAAAGAGGTCTGTTGGGGCCTTCGTGGCCAAAGTGGGTCGGGCTTTCGTAACGCGCTAATTTATAATACAAACCGTTGGCGAGCGACGAAGCTCGTTAATTAGAATAGGAAAGTATAAATTGATTTTTGCTTTTTGACTGATCCTCTAATTGAGTTTAGAACATTTTTCTTTGCTACCTCTAACAGTTCATCATTATACGATTACATACATTTTAAGGTGGAATAAAATCGGGACAAATCGGGGTGCTGTAAGCTAAAGTTTTTAAGCTGATTAAATGCTTAATGGACTTGAAATAACGTCATTCAGTCATAGTTGTTTTCATCTGCACTCTGCAACAATTTTGAGCATAGCAGTTATCTTTAATGCATTTGTGATATTTTAATGAATCACAGTTTCACGACAAAGCCATAAATTGTGTGTTAAAAATGTTCAGTTTTCATTGGGTATAGCCGCCACTGGGCTGTTGAGAAAATGCAGGCGAAATTTCTAAGAAGGCGATAAGTTTGTGGTACATACACACGACACAAAACACTACACAAGCGCTCCAAAAAAACAAAAAGAATAAACAAACAAAAAGCAGCAAACGGTACTAACCCTGTCAACTCTTTTGCGACCTACGACTTATGTGTAATTAAATTGAATGGGTTTGTTATCTCTTTTTAATGTGAGTGTTAGGCTACGTTGTCGAAGCAGACGGAATGGAAAGGGTGATGGTTAAAAAACAAAGCTGCAGTTTCGTTTTAAAAGAGGTTACAAAGACATCTAGATTTCGGAACTGTGCAAGCCTTTTATCATTCCATCAACTGGTCATGTTACTAGGTATGGAACAACCAACACAGGGCTGGCTCTGTGCATGAGGACCAAGACTTTGATGACAGAATTACTTCGAATCTATCAATCAGGCCAAGAAATTGACAAAGCAGATTCCTATTTTCCTTATCACATAGACCTGGGATTATGTACTTTTTCTCCGTACTCATCTTCAACGAATCCAGAAGTTTATTACTTATGTCCCTATGTGGTAGTATTTTTTTTATAGGCCAAATGAGTCTATCGAGGATGGAGAGAGATTGTTTTTTTTTTATTATAAGAGAGCACAGTTTACTCTTCAGATGCGTGAGGCCATAGAATGTCTAAGAAACTCACTCCTCGAAGGGAGAAGAGAGGAGACCATGAAATGAAACACATCCCACTTCTGACACCAAAATGTTACGAAAATTAGTTCGGCCATCTCAACGCAGGCGTATTCGTTTCTCTGGATTGTGCTTGAAAAATAAAACACACCATTGGAAACCTCGCGGTTGTGACTTGTCAAATCACAATGACATTTGCACTTATGTGCAAACACGCAAAAGTTGTTTTTTAATTATTCAAAAATGTTGTCTTGTTCAAAAACCCTTTACATAATGGCCATTGGTCGCAAAAGGTTCAACTCTACTAATCGTTTCACTGCCTAACAAATGCCACATGCAAACATTGCTTACAATAAAAATTAAAATACTGGGAAAATTTGTAGCGACTCTGTGCACGTTTGAAGGGGGCAAGGGACTGATAAGCAGTTTTCTCTTCTTTTTTTGTTTGTTTCTATTTTACTGGCAAAAGTGCTGGTCTGCTAGTGAAAGAGTAATGTCCATGGGCTACAGGCAGCCCGCCAAAAGATTCGAGATTTAGAAGATTTTCATTAAATGTTTGCTTTTTTGGTTGTTTTTTTTTGTAATGATTTTTTATAATTTTTTTGTTGAGTTTTTTCCTATGCGGTTTCTTGGTTTTCTATATAAATAAATGTATATGTATATGTAGTTGTTGTGTATATAATTATACATATATATATATATATATATGTTAGTGCACGTACAAAAGGTAATTAATTAATTTCTGGATCTTTTGTTTAATTTTATGTTTTTGTTGTTGTTGTTTCTCACTTGTGGTTGTTGTTATTGTTAAATACAGAAAACAATTTGCATTAGCTGTATGTTTTTAGTAATTCTGTTTGTTTGCCTAGTTAGCACTAATAGTACAATACATACATACATACATACATACATACATACATACATATTGTATGTATGTATGTATGCATGCAGTTGTAATTTGTAATATGTGATTAGTATTTATAATGTTAAAAAATCTAGAAAAAAGCACAACACGTTTACAAATGGTCTTTTCGAAATACCATTTTTTATAATTTATTTTCATTTTTTGTTTTTTTTGTATTTATGTTTTCTTTTCTTTTGTATTTTGGTTAAATTATTTGTTTTGTATTTTGCATATTATATTTTGTTTTGTTGTAATTGTGTGTTTGTTTGTTGTTTCAGAAATGTTGTCAAATCTTGGGAGCAAGCAATGCAACCAGCAAAAGTGTCACAAATTTGCCGAGTAGATGCGCAGTAGTCGATCGAATTGAAAAGTCGAAACTCATTGAGCTTGGATGGCATACGAGATGTGTATACATATGAAAACTGGCATGAAAAGACCAAAGTCTGGCTTCCGCAGCCATCCGTGTTGTGCCTGTAAACTTAAACACTGATGGAAGCAACCAAGGAATGGAAATATTCTTCAACACCTATAACCTTGGTAAGTTCAAGTCTAGTGACCATAAATTTAGCCTTCTAATCTTTGCATGCTTTCAGAAGCAACGGCGTGCTGGCTCTTTAAAAAAGTCCACCTCCGACACATTTTTGTTGCTTTAGAGAAAAGTTCTCTGGAGTTCTGGCACAGTAAAAACTCTGGCAATAAGAATTGAAATCATTCACGATAAAAATTTTGTGTCAGTGTCAATAAACCCAAATGAAGTCGAGTGTGAAATGAAAGTATTTAAAGTGACTATTAAATTACGACAGCTACAATAGAGTTGCATTGAAATGTTTCGAGATTTTATTGCCCATCACAGCAATATTTGGAGTCAAAAAGTAGCCGATCAGCTACTGGTTTCTTTACACACAAATCTTTATGAACTGATGTCAAGCATTTATACAGATGTCGAATTGCGGAAACTGCCATAGAACAGGGTGAGTCAATTACTAGCCAACTAGCTGGCCAGATGTCATATTGCGACCTTTGAGATTTATTGTGGCCCCGTCAAGGGTTCAAAGTTCTTCTCTGAATATGATTAAACATTAATTTTTGGTTGCAAGGATTTGACATGGCATAAACACGCATGTTTCTTCCTCCTTAGCCCTGCTTAGATAAGGTACGTCTGCGAGACGTACGCCTTTTGAATTTTTTGCTCTCTCTCTCTCAATCGTCAATTTTATTTTCATTTGACTAAACAAACATTATTTTACTTCAAAAATTATTTAATGATAACAGAAATTTATTAAATAAATGATCTCAATAAGAAAATTATCAATATTCCTTCTAACAACACTTTTAAAAGGATATAAACTAGCATACGTCTCTCAGACGTATCGCTATCTTTTCAGTACAAAAAAATAACGTTATCTAACTAGGGATAGTTAAAAATCTGCAAGAGTTGTACAAAGTTAGACTTAAGACTTGGAACGAGTGATGAGTGTCATATGAAATTTATTGCCAACGTTCTTCCAAGGTTCCATTTTGGACTTAATCAATATTTAAGTATGTGTATATACTATAGTTCAAATATAGTTGGCCGCACGACAGCATTTTAGCGAACTAATGCTCAGCAGCGCCTAACAACTGACTCATTTAATCACAAAAGGGATGACCCGTTGTAATACCACCTTGAAATGGTGCAATTTTGCTTTTATGCCACTGGAAAGTATGAGTATTTCACAATGAACGTCGCTATCTTCAAATTTAAAGCTCGGTGAAGCTGGAGTAAAACGAAGAAACTAGAAAATTTGGCTCATAACAAGCTATTGTTTGTGTTTTTTATGGCGACTTGAAACAGCAAATTTCACGCTCAAAGCTTTGCTATGACGTGCTAAGAGTGCAGCTGCCTGTGCAATGTTTTCCATTTTTATTGTTAGCCTAGTCTGTAAAACGTTGATACTGTAATTGGTGGTCCATTGCACCAACCACAGCGCCACAGCAGCCTGGTATGGCTTGAGCTGGTAATGCAAAAGGAGGCCATAAGTCCGGCTCACCATTGAGCACATCAAGCATCAATCTTAGGGGAGAGATTACTTTTCGACTTTGTAAGACTTTTAAGACCTGTAGCTCTTTTTGAATATAAAAAACTTGTACTACAATGCCACACTTTTTTTGCGAACTCTGTACGGTTTAGTTGCTCGCTCCTCCCTTTCTCTGTACTGCACGCTATGCTGGCAACTAGTTTTTGTTAGTTGTTGCTTGCATTTGGGTCTTGTTAGTGTGTGTGTGTGTATGTTTGTATGTGTATGCAAATTTCAAATATGCTGTAATTGTTGGCGCATTCATGCTGCAAATTTGCAATGTGCCAATGGAATTTGCTTGTTGCCTGTGGCTGCTACTTAGAAAAGACTGTGAATTGTGTACGCTTATTAGTCGCTAGTTTAGTTTTGTGTTTTGGTTTAAGTTTTAAGTTTCTAATATGCAAATGGAGGGCAGGAATCAATTTCAATTTCATTTCTCATCGCTTACAGTTTCAACATTCTTTCGTTTTAGTTTTTGCGTTTGTTATGTTTGGTTAAAGTCATTTTTTGTTTCAAGTGCTTTTTCTGTTTGTAGTTTTGTTGTTCTTGTTTTTGGTTGCATTTAGATTTATACATAATTATTTAGATACAAAAAATTATTGCATTGCATTTCACTCGCTGGAAGCGAATGCCTTGTTCAAGTTGTGTTTATGTCTGACAATTATTTCGTTACACATTTTTCGCTTTGCAAGTCTAGACACACACACATTGACCTCAATATGCTGAAGGAGCAGGAAGAGGGGTGGTTTGGGCTACAGCCGCCGTATATGATGCACGTTGAATACTGCCGCAGCTGACTGCCGGCTACACGTTTAGCTAATGTTATACATTTAAAAACTGCATGTCGCTTGAGAATAAAAGTACCGTTTGTTATTCAATGCTAAAAAGTACAAATACAACTCACATTAAACGTGTTCACTCTGTGACGTTTGGCGTCACCAAAGCTTTTTCGCTGTCTACATATATACCATATGTTACGTGTACTAGGGGGCCGGGGGAGGTGTTTTTAAAATTTTGCGTAATGGCATTTCAATATTACTACGAGTACAATTTTGTATTTGCTGTCTTGTGTTACTGGTTTAATGTTATTGGTGTAGGTAGTACGATACAAAAGGCAATTTATGTCGAAAGTTTATTGTGTGAGCAGCAGCGAGAAGAACGCTTCTCATGCTCGAACATGTGCAGTACTTGGTGCAGGAAAATCGCAAAGGACCGCGTGCTCTGTCTTCAAGGATGCCTATTCAAAGTTGACATTGCCGCAGCCAAGGCCGGACATTTGTGTGTTTGGGAGCACTGCAAAAATGCTTAATATGTGTGGTTGTGTGTAGCTGGCGCTAAAGCTGTCCAAGGCTATCAATTGTCACACCAATTAAATATGTGTATGACTTGTTTTTTATTGAATTTGTTTGCTTAGTGAAACGCCACAGCGCACAAATACGCAGAACGCGTACAGGACAAAATGCACAAACACGCACATACATATATGAAATATAGCTATATGTATTTAGCTGTATGCATGTGGTATAGCTACACATATATTCATTATTTACACTACATATATGCTAATTATTATGCAATTTCCACTTTCACCTTTTAAAAAATATGATGTTTACTTTGTCGTTCAAGTCGTTTTTGTCTACATTTTTCTGTATTTTTGTTGATTTTTATGAAATAATTGTTTGCGTTTTGTTGCTTGTTTGCTGTTCCATCTCACAACGATTGCTTTTGAGTTTTAAAATTTGTTGCTTTTATGCTAATTTAATGTCTAAAGTTGTCAATATTTAAATTCTTTTTATTGTTACAGTTTTACATAGAGCAAAATAGTGAGTTAGTGAGAGCGTTAGACACAATGGGGAAGTAGTTTGAAATTGGCATTCTCATACTTTAAGTTTTAGTGTGAAGAAGTGGTGTTTTCCCCCTTTGTTTTGTTTTTTTTTTTTGGTTTTGCTTGTAGTTTTGTATTTGCGTGAGTTTGTTAAAGTAATTTCTAGAGGTTGGTGAGAAACATTTAGTGATCTTCTTTTTGAGTTTTCAACATTACAAATGGTTGGCTTGTTGCTTGTAGACACATGGCAAATTTATGTGTAGGAAAATATTGTATATGCATGTAAAAGTTTTGTTTATGGTACTCGTACTTGGTGGTCAAGCGTTGAGCAATAGTTTTAGTACTAAACAAATTATTTCTGCTTGGGTGATGAAATTAATGCAGAGTAGCTTAATGCATAGAAAGCCTCCGCAGGGAACACACTTTCTGGGAGCAATGCAAAGTTTAGAAATATATTGAGCTTGGTTTTTTTTATATTTTTTCATGTAAAACAGAATATGCAATATACAATACAAAAGGATTTAGTGAAGTGAAAATCATAAAAAAAAACTAATTACCTGACTGCGCTGTCATTGAAATTAAGATCTTTTCAGAAGGGTCACATATAAAATTGGCATATTTAGCATGCCAAATGTTGGCTGGTTGCTGATGTTATAAAATGTTTCTATAAAAAGTTATTCGTTGTAGCACTAAAGGCAAGTTTCTATCCCATAGTCTAAATGAAAAGCGGGCGAGAAACACTTTTCTGCGGACTTGGAAAACATTGTTGTCAAAATTAAGCCAATCGGTGATTGCGTCTTCCTTTTGGCCTTAGATGGTAATTAAAATGTACAACTACCATTCAACGCTTAACCACCATTACGCTGGATACTTCGTACTAATAATAAGCAAACAACCAACGCATATGGAACAAATCTAGTGATTTCATCAGCTGTGCATATGAAGGCATGCAGCAAATGTCTATTTGTGCGTTGTGATCGCTTATCCATAGCTACTATATGTTTCCGGTGCGCTACTAAGTATGCTGAACAGCGACACATAACATCCTACACTATCCAATAATTCCCGGACTGTGAAATGAATGCATTTGTTGTTTAACTGCTTATTTTCTGTGTCGTTAGACACATTCACATTGACAATTGACACAACACGCACCCACACACACAGACGCGTGCAGTTGCGATTGTGTGCATACTACATTTAAAAAGTATGGTCACATTTAAAAATTTGCAGTTTTCAATTGAAAGCTATTTATGTTTTTGTGTTTCATTTAATCATTGCAATCACTACAATAGCAAATATCAATTAATTAATTAATTAGTTATAGCAAAAATCTTGTTTTATGGCTATTTAGTGGTTGTTGTTGTTGTTGTTGCTGTTGCCGTTCCTGTTCACACATATCATACATACATATTTGTTATTCATAATATTACATATACATTTATATACCATATAATTTTACTTTTGTTGCTTTTTGTTGGTTGTTGATTTAACGTGGTTTTGAGGTTCCTTTGATTTATATAATTATTATTATTATTATTAATTTCTCTTGCTAAATAGAAAAAAGGAAAAGTCACTGCATGCGCATATAGTCAAAAATACTTAGTACACAGTATTAGAAGTAATAGTACAAATGTTTGTAATTATTAGTAATTATCGGTAATTAGCAGTAATTAGTCGTACATTGTTTTGGTGGTTTCATCTGTTCTCGGTTTTTCCGCGTCGGCGCCTGGCCGGCTCAACTAACACTAACACAATGCCGGCGTCCAAGCTGAGAAAGCGCACAGCAATCGACTTTCATTTTTTTGCTGTTTATCCATATTGTACATGCTTTGTTTGTTTTGGTTAATGGGTTGGTTGGTTAGTTGGCTTTAAAGGTGGCATCATTGGAAACGCAGGTGTGCAAGTACCAGAACAAGTGGACGTGGACGTTCGAGGTGTGCTCGATTTTGTTGCTTGTTTTGTCTTAACTTGATTTCATTTCTTATTTGATTACAATTACATAGACTTTTTGCTTTCTTGCGCTCGCAGTTTGCTTTTGCTTGTTTTGTTTGCAGCTAATTGTGTGTGGCTATGCGTTTATGTGTGTGTGTGTGTGTGTGTGTGCTTCCATAGAAAATACAGATTGTTTGGTTGTCTGAGCGTTTGTGTGATTGCAAAACGGACACCGACTGCCATTTGGTGCTTCCGCGCTACGCTGCTTCCGTTGCTTCTAATGCGCCTGTGTGGCTTGCGTTTGCTGCTGTGGCTGCTGTTGCGGCTGCGGCTGCTGGGTGGCCTGTTGCACCACTTGCACTTGCGGCACGGCCATTGCGGCTGGCGTCTGCGTTGCATTCGATTGCTGTTGCTGTGGTTGCTGCTGTGCTGGCTGCTGTTGTTGTGGCTGCTGCTGCTGTTGTTGTTGTTGTTCGGCACTCTCAAAGTAATCCGAAGCATTGCCGCGACAAATGGGACACGTGCGATTAGACTGGAGAAGAAAACAATTAATAGTCATAGAAATAAAAATGGCAACCTAATCAACTCACCCTTAACCATTTGTCCACGCACTTGGCATGAAATTCGTGTGAACAGGGCAATACACGGAGCACTTGGCGCAGCTCAAAGTCGCACATACACACCACACAAGATGTTTGGTCGCCTGCGAATGCAAAAGAAATTCAGTGATATAGTTTTGTAAGGGCAAATGAAGTACGGGGCGTATGAGTGATGTGACGGCTTATGGAGCGTATGAGCAATGAGTAAGTTCATTCGACAGCCAATAAGCTCTGCAATGAAGGCAACTATTGGGCACCAATAGTTTCAACGCCAAAATGGGTGTGGTGGCAAGAATGAGTAATATTGTCTAACAAAGAATCAACTCTATCGACCAACTAACCAACTATTACACCTTTCCTAGTCGCTGACAACATAGAAAGCAAACTTTACTAGCTAACTACACCCATAAGGACAGTTTTTAAATCACACATAGTAATGTTGTACTCACCGTTATGCGTGTCTGGATTGTATTTGTAGTTGGGCAGTTGGTCAATTTCGTTGCGCGCCAAGCCGCGTGGCTTGGCCTCACCCAAACGCTCGGCCAAACTTAGCAGCGCCTCGTAGTTTTCTGTTTCGTTCGAGTCCGGCGAACTCAACTCGTGCTGATTGTAGGGTGAAAGCGGGAACATGGCGCTGTATGGGCAGATAAAAGGTTTCGTTAGTTTCGAGATGGCAAAAACAAATAATCAATAAATCGCATAAGTACAGGAAGTTCAACAGAAAGCCGGGGTTGATGATGCCCGTCGTGGTCTGTATTTGCACGGGCGTGGCCTGGTGTGGCCCCAGCGCCTGAGCGGGCAGCACATGCCGATGCGGACCGTGCGGATGATTCGCCGGCCAGAAGCGGGTGATGCGGCGATGCGACGGGAACACGCGTCTCTGCGAGAGCAACCGGAGAAACTTAATTGGCTTTAATTTGCATGATTCAAGCACAAAACTCACCTCGGTGGAGACGATGATCTGCTGTGGCGCAGCCGATAGCTGCGACACCGCTGCCGCTGCGGCCGTGGTGCGCAAGTGATGCGCTGCCGCCGCTGCCACCGCCGACATGGAGGTGATGTGTATGGGCGCCGCCTGCAGCTGGTTGGGATGTGCCGTCGGCGGCACAGCGGCCGGATGGCCGTCCAAGTGATGGCCGCCGGCCGGGTCTAGCGTGAGGCCGGCCACGGCCGCTGCCGCGCTGGCATCGGTGCGCTGCTGTTGCGTCAGGTGCGCGGCGTGCTGGTAGTTGGCCGCTGCGACCAGCGCAGCTGCCTGCTGCGATTGTTGCTGCTGTGCACTCACTTGCAACTGTTGCGGTGCTTGCGCCACCTGCAGTGGAGCGCCCGCCGCGCTTGTGAAACCCGCTGGCGCCGGCGGAAATTGAGCGCTGGGATGCGAGGTGCACGCCTGCGCGGCGAACGGCTGCGTATAGATGCCGTGCAGATGGCAGGGCGGCAGCCGTGCCTGCGGTGGCGGGGCGGGATAGGTGCAAATCGAAGCCCAAATGGGCTCAGCGTGGCGCAAGGGAAGGCTCATAGGAACTTGATTGATGTCCAGCATGAGAGGTGGTGGCGGTGGTGCCGCAACAGCGGCCGCCTGTGGCTGGTGATGATGGCCGGGTGGGGGAGGGGGCGCTTGTTGGATGAGCGCAGGCGCGGCACTGGAGCTGGCCGCGGCCACGGCAGCAGACGTCAGTGGAATTTGCTCCCAGGGTGAGCGGTGCGGCTGTTGCGCTTGCGGCGGCTGTTGTTGGTGTTGATGTGGTGGTGGGGGCGGGGGAAGCAAATGCTGCCGGAGGTAGTATGGATTGTGGTGAAGCTGCTGCTGTGGCTGAGGTGGCTGCTGCTGCGGATGGTAGCTTTGCTGGTGAATTCCAGTAGCGTTGCTACTGCTAATGTTGTGGTGCAGCTGGTTCGGCTGCGGCGGTCCCGCGTCGCGTAGGCGTGGCCGGCGTATGGGTGGACTGCCCTGTTGCAGCTGCAAACATACGCGAGGCATGCAAATTAATGCAATTTCACTACGCTGGTGCAAAGACTCAACTCACCTGTATGCGCGGCGATCGTCGCTGCTCCCAAATCGCCGGCGGCGACTGGCTGGGCATGCGGCCCGAAATGCGACGACGCTTGCGCGACGGACTGTCCGACTTCAAGCCGTTGGGGCCGCCATTCAGCGACGTGGTAGAGCCCGAAAGGGCGGACGAACTGGACGGCCCATCCATCAGAGCGACAGCGCCTGCTCCACCCACGCTGGCACTTCCGCCTGCCAAAGCGGAGGCCGATGTTGATGGTCCATTGTTGTTATTGTTATTGCTGTTGTTGTTGTTGGTGTGATGGTGATGATGATGATAGGCGCCGCCGCCGTTGGCATTTTGGTGGCCATTGTTGCTGCGTCCGTAGTTGTTGCCACGCATGCCGCCATATCCACCACTGGCGCCGCCCTCAGCGCGCTCCGGCCGCGTGTCGATGTGCAGCTCACCGTTGCGAGAATTGTTGCCGCTGCCGTGGCCATCAAAGTGCTAAACGAGAACGGTTGGTTGTGGTTGGGGTGAGTTTTGGTGAATTGTGGTGTGTTAAATTGGTGAATTAAAATTGCACTTACCGCACTGCCGTTGCTGCTGTTGTTGCTGTTGTTATTCCTATCAAATAACCCTGAGCTAGATGCATTATTATTACCGTTGTGGTTGCTATTATTGTTGTTGCTATTATTGTTGGTGTTGTTGCTGTTCGCATTATTATTGTTGTGACGGCGATTATTGCTGCCGACATGGTCCACCACATATTGATGCTGCTGATGGTGATTGTGATGATGGTGACTACCGCCGTTGTTGTTGTTGTAATATTCACCACCATTGCGATGAGTCAACATGAGGCCACCATTGCAGCTGTTGTTGGCGTTGCCATTCCCATTTCCACCACCACGTCGATAATTGTTGCTATTGCTAATATTGCTGTTGCTGTATTCACCCGTACTGGCACCATCCACGGCGCCGTTCAGCATGCCACGCCCATTGTTGAATCGCAGATGCCGTTGATGCTGGCAAAATTGCATTTGCATTTGCAGCTGTTGTTGTTGCTGCTGCGAGTGCGGGTGTTGATGATGGCTGCTGTTGCTACTAATATTATTCGTTATTGTTGCGTTATTATTATTGTTGTTATTATTAATAATATAATTAAAATTATTATAATCAGTCAAATTGTTGTTGTTGTTGTGGTTAACAACATTCGCCGTTGTCATCAACAAAGAATCAACAACCGTTGCCGTTGTTGTCGTTATCGGTGATGTGGCCGTGGAAGACGAGTGCGCATTGGTTGCGTTGGTGAAAGAGGAGCAAGAGGTGGAAGAGGAGAGAGAAGAATTTGAAGCAGAAATCGAAGAAGACATCGAAGACGGCGACGTAGACGACGACGCAGGTGGCATTGGTGTTGTTGTATTTGTTGTTATCGGTAGGGAGGACGATAATGGGCGTGGTGTTGTTGTTGTTGTCATGGTTGCAGGTACATTTAATGTTGTTGTTGTTGCAGAGTTTTTTAATATAGTTGTGGTTTTTGGTGTTTTTGTTTTTGTTGTTGACATTTTATTTTGGTTATTGTTGATATTATTCCACGCAAATGTTGCATTTGTATTAGACGTTATTGTTGTTGTTGTTGGTGATATCGTTGGAATATTGGTGGAAGACACATTGGATACATTGAAGCGTTGATGCGTTTGAGATCGTTGTAGTTGTTGAGTTGTCAATGGATGTTGTTGATGTCGTCGATATGATGAAGATTGAGGTTGTTGTTGTTGCAAGGGCGGCGTTATTGTTGGTGTTGTCATTGTTGTCGCAGATAGTAGATGTTGTTGTTGTTGTGGTGGTGTTGGCGCATGTTGAGGAATTATGTCAGTACAAGAATTTACATTCACAACATCAGTACAGTTACTATTTGTAGTTGTTGTTGTTGTTGTTTTTGTAGATTTTGTAGTATTTATTGAATTTAAATTTGAATTTGTTAGCGGGGGAGATTGGCGGTTAGTAAGTTGTTGTGGTGAATTGGAATGTAATTGTGGTTGGTGGTGGTTTGGGGTTTGGTTTTGGTGTGGTGGCTTCTGTGTTTGTTGTTGTTGTTGTTGTTGTGTAATATTTTGATGTGAATACTGATTGTGGCTATGGCTATGATTGAGATGAGTTTGTTGACTATGCGTATGATGATGGTGAGCGCGATTGTGATTGGAATGCGGACTGGGATTGGGATTGGTGGTGGTAGTGGTGTTGTTGTGGTGAGTTTGGGCGGGATATTGCATTGAATACGGTTGCTGGTGGTGGCTGTGGGCGCTGGGATGGGATTGCAGCGGGGTACTTTGTGAGTTGGGCGAGTGAATAATCGTGGGCGTGGTATTGGGCAGGGCAATGCGCAGCTGGGAGGGGGACAATAAGGCGGGCAATTTAAGATTTGACACTTTCGGTGAGGTAGCATTGTTGCTGACAAGCGTGGCGATATTCAGTGCGGATGGCGACAGCGGTGAGACACTTAAATGCGATGCAAGCGTACAGAGTGACGAATTCGGAGGCGGGTTGGGGCTGTGATTGGGCGGACAGTGCAGCAGGCTGGGCGTGGTAGTCGGGGCGGCGGTCGGCGAAAGTGCGGCTGCGGCGCCAGCGCCAGCCCCCGCACTGACACCGCTGGCAGTGCTAATATTCGAGGGCGGGGAGTGGGGAGCGGAATGGGAGGTGTTGTAGTTTTGTTGCTGATAGTGATTGTGGTGGTGGTGGTGGTGGCTGTGGTGATGGTGGAAATTGTGACGCTGGTGGCTATTATTATTACTGTTACTGTTACTATTACTGTTATTGTTGTTGTTATTACTATTATTATTATTATTGTTGTTATGGTTATTATGACTATGGTGATTGTGGCTGTGACTGTGACCGTTGCCGTGACTATGACTATGACTGTGACTGTGACTGTGACCGTGACTGTGATTGTGACTATGGCTATGGTTATGGCTGTGATTGTGGTGGTTATAGTGATTCTCTTTGCTATTATTAGGACAACTTCCGCTGTTATTATTACTTGTTTGTACATCGCTGGATTCACAGATTTATTGACAGATTTGATAAATTTGTTGGTTGGTTGGTTGTTTGGTTGGTTGGTTGGTTGGATGGTTTGTTTGCGTTTAGGTCAAGATACGTTTTAGTTTAAAATTTTCAAAATTATTGTTGATTGAAATATGCAGTAGCAGGTAGTAGTACATAGTAGTAGTAGTTCATAGTAGTAGTAGTAGTGGTGGTAATAGTAGTGGTAGTAATAGTAGTGGTGGTGGTGGTGGTGGTGGTGGTGGTAGTGGTAGTAGTAGTAAAAAACAGAACCCATAATGGTTATTTTATGCATATACATGTACAGTTATATGTATATATGTAGTAGCCACATATATAAATATGTATTCGATTCGGTTTTATTTATTTTGCAGTTTTTTTTTGGTATTTTTTTGGTTTTGTTCAAATATATGAAGAAGAAAGAAAAAACGAAAAAAGAAAAATAATATTTTAAATGCCAAAATGCAATATTTATATTTATAAAGTTTATATTATAATTAATATGTACACACAAAGAAACGTTTACATAATATATATATATATATATTAATAATAATATATAGTAATAGTAAGTAAATGGAGAGACGAAATTTATTTGTATCTGATGCACACTACGGTTTCGCTTAGGCATTGGCATTGCGCATTCTCAACTGCATGAACGCTACTAGCTGGCCGCGGCGCTGCGGCACTGCACCGCCGGCGCCACAGCTCGTCATCATTGTCGTTGTGTGTTTCGCGAGCATGATCGACTTTGCCTCGCCGCCCATTCCGCCTACACGGCACGCAGAAGCAATGGTATGCATTCCAAAAGAGGACACAGGACACACACAAAATCATAGCGATAATACTGATCAAATATGTATGTAAAACAAGAGCTAGAGAGATAAGGTGAGAGTGACTGTTACAGCGCACAAAGCCGTTACGATACGTATTCAAAATGCACTACTACTGGTACTGGTTAGAACGCATTCGCCACTGGCCCAAAAACTGTGCAATCGCGCGAAGAAAAGTCGATCATGTTGTCGGCGAAATGGCACGCACTCAGCAATTGCTGCTCAAATGTTGCTACGCCAATTTTTTCCATTTTCAATCTCTATTTAATTTTCACATTAAGCTTTAATTCTGTTATTTGTTTTTTATTTATTGTTTGCTTTGAATCATTGGACTTTTGTGCTGCAATCTGTGACTTTAAGCGTGTGAAAAATTAATGTATACAACGAAAATAAAAGAAAATTATTGTACATTGCACTAAACATGCCACAACTTGCTGCTTGCTGCTTACGGCCTCTTCACAGTGTTTAACAAAAATCGAAAGAGTAAAGACAGTACATGGAGAGTTAGGGGGACATCAGGTTGATGTTTATATTTGCAATTAAATTAAGTACATTTTCATTTACATAAACGATTCCAAGTACTCGTAGTTTTCACGTCACGACGGGCAAAACTCGAATCGGTGGTTTCGGTTTCTTTTGTGATTAGCAATGACAATTGACTACAATGTCTACGGGCCTGTGCCCATAGGTACTCCCAACAAAATATAATAGTTTAATATAACCTGGGGCGACTATAAGCAACTAATTGACTTAACACACGATGAGCCAGTAAATAACTGTTTGTGCTTTGGTGAAATCCATCAGTCTCTTCTCTGAACAACTCAATAAAGTGTAGCACGTTCCAGAGATTTGCGGTCTAACATTGGTAATGATAATTAATCCATCAGTGTCTTCTCTGAACAAATTGTATGAAATCGATGGGAATAGCAGGTTCCAGAGATTTGAGGTCTTACAGTGGTTAAGATAATTAATCCATCAGTCTCTTTTTTGAACAAATCATATCAACTGCTCGATGGAGTGTAGCCCGTTCAGAGATTTGAGGTCTGATATATAATTTGTTGATATTATTTTTTATATAGATTACAAAAAATAGAATGGGTTAGAAGCAAATCCTTTAACATTTTTTTATATTAAAGCAAATTCTTATATAAATTTTTACCTCCAACTATCGACTTTTCACTAACTGCGACTAACGTAGATTTCAGACTTTTGAATTACAGTCTGTTCACTAAATAACGATCATCCATAAAAAGAAAATAAATAACTTTTTTGTTTTTAATTTATTATTTTCTTTAAAATTGTATCGGACTTATCTTTGGAATATAAATTAATAGTTCGTCCAATCACCATTACTATCTAAAATAGCCTGACATCTTCGCTCACAACTTGCTGCTAAATTCTGTGCATATGTCAATGAAAAACTTCTCCATATTTTTTTCAGAGCAGCTTTTAACTGTTTTGTTGTTGTCAAATTTTTTTTGGCAATTTTCTGCTTCATTAGAGCCCAAACATTTTCGATTGGGTTTGCATCAGGGGACTGGGAAGGCCAATCCTTCGTTTCGATATCGTTTTTTTCTTTCCACTCAGTACATAGGCGACTTCTATGCTTTGGATCGTTGTCCTCCTGCAGTACCCAGGCGCGATTATTTTTTCCATACAGCTTCCATGCAGATGGTAATAAGCCTTTTTGGTAAAGTTTTAACATTTTTGGTGCGTTCAAGTTTTCAGTAAAGCATGTCAAAACTCCAAAACCCTTTGTTGAAAAACAGCCATAAACATGGACCTTTGCTGGGTGCTTAACCGTTCTTTGCACAATTTTAACACCTTTTTCTGACCAAACACGTTTCATTCCCTTGTTTAACCAAAAAGAAGATTCATCGGTAAAAATGATTTTAGTCCAGTCACGATTCATATTTTCCTTTGCCCAGTGCACGCGTTTTTCTATATGTTTTTGTGATAATAGAGGTTTGTTCCGTACACTATTGTACACGATGCATTTTTCCTTAAGTCGTTTCCTTATCGTATTCAGTGATATATCTATTCCACGATCGGTAAGTTTTTTTTGCGCTACTCTTAAGGTAATTGAAGGATATTTCAAAAAAACATTGGCTACTGCCTTATCGTCCCGCGGCGAAGTCTTCCGTTTTGGACCTCTGCCTAGCTCGTCGTCAACATTTCCAGTCAACTCGCAGCGGTTAGACCATCTCGTAACAAAAGTACGCGTCGCCACCATATACTTGGCGGCCTGCTCTGCGGTCCATTTTGGCCCCTGCGGATGCTTTGTCAAGAAGTATGCTTCAAACCGTCTTTTGTAAATGGCACTCATTGCAAAAACAGCTCAAATAACTAAAAACTTTCGCAAAATTTTTATAAAATTGAATTCTCAAACTTCACAACGGTTAAACAAAATCAGCTGATGTATTTACCGTCATGTGTCATCGTTACACAGGGTGTAACAGATGATCGTTTTTTAGTGAACAGACTGTAATAGTCAAATGCTTGATCAAATTAGATCGGAATGACGCTAAATAGATGCAATTGCTATTGATTGATGTTCATAAATATATCTTTGATTAATTTGAAACTGTCTCTGATTTGAGAAAGAGAGAGAGAGAGAGGGAAAGAGACCGCAGATCATTGAGGTCACGGCAGAACAATAATGTGGTAGTTTACTACCAGTGCCAGTTGGTAGATACTCATAAAAAGTAACTTCTCATGCAGCAATGTCTGCCGGTGATGAAGGAGGATGTGGGCTTGAAAAAATACTGCCACGTTTTAGGGTTAAGGTTCTCGACCCACTAAATAAATGCATTAAATTTAACTCTCTTTCCTTGAATGTACTAAACTTTATCGAAGAGTAAATTTAACTTGTTCCGAGAAGAGACTTATGGATTTATTATTCTTTCCTAAATCATTCTTGAACCACCAGCAAATGTATAACACTGAACTCTTTCTTTCTCTGAATGTACTAAACTTTATCGAAGAGTGGATTTCACTTGTTCCGAAAAGAGACTGATGGATTTATTTTGCTTACATAAAAAGGGGTTTTATAATAAGCTGTCTAGGCCTAATTTTTTTCTTGAACCATCAGACAAATGTATAAAACTGAAAACTGAACTGAAACTGGATTTAATTTGTTCCGAAAAGAGACAAATTCTTCTGCTCAGATAAAAATTGAGTTTAGAATTTGCTGTCCAAACCTAAAATATTCTTGAGTTAAACTTCTGGTTAACTAAACATTAATTGGTTGGATATAAAACTAGAACGCATATATTTTGTCTGCTCAGACAAAAAAGAGCTTTTTAAATGGGTTGTCTAGATTTAACATATCTTTAAGCTAACCTTTCGGCCCAAGCCAACATTGATTGGTTGGATATAATTCTAAATTGATATCAATGTCTCTCTGCTCAGCATGTTTTCTGGAAAGAAGTGCTGGTCAGCTTCCAAACATTGCTTCTATTTAAGCAGGACATCTATTCTAAGTGGATTAGCGTATTGTCTCGGAGCATTCAAACCTCTCCAAATTGTTAAACACTTTGAAAACGATAGTCAAACCCTTATAAGATTTCTCTTCTACAACTGCAAGGATCACATTAAAATGGATTAAACTCAATATAGTCGAGCTTGGCTTCAGTTTGTCTCTTAGTACTTGTAGCAAAGCTAAATAACATCCACTCCAATATATCCCATCCTCTTCTATAGGCATTAAAATCTTTTCTAGGTAATGATTCCTAGTCCTTAATGATTGATTTAGTTCTCTCAACTTCAAGTGCGCAGCAAGCAGTTTTAATGGCATTTTTTCTATTGGCATTTGCATAGACGCTTCTGAAACGATTTGTTCGTTATTTCTATTAATTAACTACATGGAAAAGTATGAAACTTACAAAGAAATCAAAAGTAGTTGTTAACTTTAGTAATTGTAAATTGATAAATGTTCAACTCATGCCAACATTTATTTGTGTTGCCATCTCACATAGTAGTTGTTGTTGTTGTTGTTTTTGGTAATTAAGTACTGAACAGAAACAGAAACTAACACCATCTTATGTATTGTATTGTATGTATTGTTGTAAATTAGCCGTATGTAAGTGTACTAAGTATATGTATGAATGTGAATATGTATATATAAGTAGAGCAAAGGTACAATTTGTACAGTTATGTATTTAGTTAATTTCTATATACGCATGTATAGTATGTGTGGTGGTAAGTTTGAAGAGTAATTAATTGCTCACCGGATATTACAATAAATCATATTTTGGTCATTTGCGAAAATAGAAACAGTTGCAAAACTACGAAATCAACAAATTTGTCTTAAAACTAGAAGTTGGTTAAAAATTTGCATTATTGGTTTTTTGGATTTTGGCTTTTTTGTTGTTGTTTTTTTAATATTAATAATAATGGTAACATTTGGCGTTTGTTGTTCAGAATTAAATTATACAAAAATCAGTTTTATGTTACAAATTACAGCAGCACGCAATCACATAAGTATTTATTTAAGTTTTAAACATATTGAATGAACTTAAAAGAATGAACGGAAGTGAGTTTAAACAGTGAACGAACGCTAAAGTAAACACGGGCCGTGTGCGAGATAAGTGAGCAATGGACAGTAGGCTAAAAGTTTGTATTTAAGTAGTCGAATCTAAACTAAATTCTACCTATATTTCATGAGATAACCTGTATACTATTTCTGTTGATACTTTATTGGGCTGCAATGTCAGTGGTGATGAGTAAAATTTCACTATATCCCGAAATTTTGTTGGAGACGAACTGTTGAAGATTAAAGTAGTGTTTTGTGTTTAAATAACATTTTATAAAATTACGTAATATCAAGAAGAGGTCAGCGAAATGCTAATGTTGAAACTCAAACCTATCTAATCAACGTTCATATCTGAAAAATCTGTCGACACAGTAACTGCCTGGAAAACTGGTCTAACAGTTCTGTAACTGGTTCCAACACCACAGCATGTGTGGTTTTCTAAAGAAGTTTCAGCGGTGGTCTTATTAGAGGTTTTTTTTTGCAAAGTTTCAAAGTTAAGATGATGTCACAAAGTAAAGTTTCAATGTTACTTATTAGGATCAAGTTTGCAAAATTTCTGAGACTAAAATATCTACGAGGAAAAACAGGAAGAACGCAACTACGATAACATTTTGTTATCAGATTAGAATTAATTAATGCAGCTATAGATCACTGCTAAAGTTATCTAGAGGCATGAACTAATCTCTGAGCTAATAGCAAAGCTTAAAAAAAATTACCTAAATTAAAATAAACATTTTAAAAAGTCCTACAGCTGTTCGGAACGACTAAAAACCGTCCACATTGAAGTATTTCCTTTATTAAAATCTTTGTTTTCAAGGATCCTTGTAGAAACGAGTTCACTTATAAATTTTGAAATCTTCACAACTCTTGACCAGAAAAGAGACTAACAATATTTAAGCTGTACTTTAGTTTCCATCCCTACTGGTTTCTTGGTCTTTTTTTGGGTTCAACTTTGATTTTCATACCTTCTGGTTTTGAGGTCTAATATTAGGCTCTTCTTTGGTTTCCATCTTTTCTAGTTTCTGGTTCTATCTTCAACTCTTTCGCTACAGGTTTTTACTGGGGAAAGTTAAATTTTTATATTTTACGTCTTAGGCTTCTATGTGGTTGTATTAGCAACATTCCATAAGAAATTTTTTTATTTTTATACTCGGACCCTGTATTTTAGAGTGTTTTTCTATGAGAGCAACCACATCGTTGTGGCTGTAATAATTACTTAAACATAAAACTTTTTACGCATAACGAAAATTTGAATATTTCTTCATTTACTTCAGCCAAAATTAAAAAAAAAGTATCTAAATTGAAAGAAAACGTCAAATTAAAAAGTTCTCTAATTTTTTCTGCTTCTTCTTCCTTTACTCTGTCAAGATATACCATTAAAAAAAACGTGTATACTTCTCTTCTTTAAACTTAAATATTCAGTTTATTAATTTCGTATTTTTCCTAAAACTTCAAACGATTCTAAAGACCAACAAAAAAATGTATTCTTGCAACCATAGAGGATGCAGACGTCCACAAAGTAGCATCTTGCCATATGGCAACCAAATAGCGAAAGGGTTAAGCAGAACTTTTCCATCCTTCCAAGTTTCTTGGGCTATCTTTAAGCTGAATTTCGGTTTCTATCTCTTCTGGTTTCTTGGTCTATTTTTAACTGAAATTTGGTTTAAATTCCTTCTGGGTTCTAAACCTCTTCTTTAGTTTCTTGGTCTAACTTTAAGCTGTACTTTAGTTTCCTACCCTCATAGTTTCTTAGTTTATCATTGAGCAGAACCTGGGTTTTCATTCTTTCTAGTTTCTTGGTCTAACTTTAAGCTATACTTTGGTTTCCATTCCTTCGATTTTGTTCATCTATCTTCGAGCTGAACTTTCCTTTTAAGCCCTTTTTGGTTTCTTGGTCTAACTTTAAGCTGTACTTTGGGTTCCATCCCTTTTAGTTTTTGTCTCTCATTGAGCTGAATTTCGGTTTCTATCCCTTCTGAGGGTTTGGGCTTTCTTTAAATTGAACATTAGTTTTAATTCTTTTAAATCTTTGAGCTCAACTTCTTGTTTCTAGGTCTGGATCTGAGCTGAACTTTAGTTTTCATCCCAAGTGGTTTATTGGTCTTTGAGATTATAGTTTTTGGCCTATCTTTGAGTTGAACTTCTCTTTCCATCGCTTGCAGTTTCTTTATTTATCTTTGAGCTATGCGACTTTGGTTTTCATCACTTTGCATTCGAATCCATTCAACTTTGGTCAATCCTAGGTTTTGATCTCTCAATGAACTAACGCACACTTATAATAGATTTCAATCTTTTCGCAATCTTCAAATTCTCACTTTTGCAAAAGGTCACATCTATCTGTGCTTTTTTCATAAAAATTCAACAAAATTAAAATCAAATAAAAAACAATAATCAATAATAGATAATTGTTGCTTGTGAACAATTAATACAAATGAAAATATATGTTTTTAAGTTTTAGTGAAACACACACATTTACGACAGAATGAACGCAAAATTACGTAGCATGGTTCAACTAGAGTAGGAATAGAAATGATAAATTCGATAGATGACAAAAAGTAGGTAACAATTGAAAATACGCAAATACTTTGGTTAAATCTAAGCCGCAGTGTGCAAAATGCAAATAAACTTTAAAGCCTGAGCTAATCGATTCTTGGCATTTGGCATCAAACAAAAACCAATTCCATAGATCGTAACACTAATTTTTAAGAAGGGTAGACAATTTCGCAATTCCACTAAAGCAATAACGGGGGGAAAAACTGAAAATCATTCAACGACAATCTTAAATCTTAAATTTTCAATACAAATTGGCCAACAAATAGTTTTTGTTGTAGTAATCAATGAGCTCAGTCCAAAATGCCATACGTCATATAAAATATCTAGTTGCTTTAGTTTTTTATATTAAATTACACACTATTTATTTGTTGTTGTTGATTTTTTTGTTTTTTGGATAAAGAGAAAATTTTGTAAAAACTTTGTTCTGATTTTTTGTTGGTTGTTGCATTTTTTTTTTATGTTGAACATTGTTGCATAATTTGAAAGAATGTTGCATCGCAAACAAATTAGCTGAAGTTGCCCGCAATACTCAAACACAAAATCAAAGAGGAGTCTTGAAGAACGAGTACACGTACAATAAATTGAAAACGAAAGGCTGCTAGAAACGAAATTAAGGAAACGACACTTTCGTATGATAAATCAAAACGAAATACGAAATTTATGCATTTGAAATTTGTTGCCCATTAGAGGAGTTTAAATGTGTAAATTGGGAAGGCTGGCAATTTTTCTAAATGATTCGATTCTTCGGCCATTTATTGTGAACGACGATCGGCCAGATTGACAAATACACTCCAAGAGAGTTTTAGTTTTTAAAGGATTGAAAGAGTGGAATGTTTAAGGTCATCTTAACCAGTGTGAAATTGCAAAAATATTGCAACTTTTACGGCGAGAGACTAGTTAGATGTCAGCTACTAATGAACGTTAATCAATCGCTAGTAGCTGACAATGGGTGGTTGTGATAAAAATATTACCACATATTACCAGTAAATTTGTAAAAAAGTGAAGAAGGAGACCAACGAAATTCGGACTCAGATTCAAAAGTTAAGTTGACTGTTAAGTCCATCGGCTAAAACCTCTAGATTATAAAAACAAAAACACTGCCCATATGAGATCTTTTCATAGAAAGTGCATTACAAATGCATTAACCCTTTCCGACATGAAAATAAACCCTTTCTGTATGCATTTTATGGGCTGTAGTCCAATATATTGGACATTGTGACTGAAAGGGTTAAAGGAATCCACCTATAGGTTAGGTTAGGTTGGAGAGACTACCTCTGTATTCGATATACCTAGGCCTATATGGCCCGATATGATACCACATTTATTTTTGTCCATTTTGGAAATGTCTTGAATGCGTGTTCATGTAACATTGGTGTATTTAAGGCTCAGATTAGGTATGAGAACAGTACAGATTAGGCGATTATGATCTAGTTATAGGTCACTTAAGGTCTGAAATGTTTTATTGTCAATATTTTCCACAATTATCGTAATCTGTTCAACAGATCTGCCAGCGGTAAGAAGATGCTAAGAGGTTTTTAATTGGTTTTCTAATCAAACTTCTCAACATTGTTACACTAAGATGAGTTTAACAAAAAGCTGGAGTTCAGAAGCAAACTGAATATAGTTCAATAAGGATCTAAATGGATGTCTTGTCAAGATTCTAAAAATTTCTCACAATCTGTTCGAGAGGTTCGAGTGTTTTGAATAGGTTTACTTATTAAAGATCTCAATATTGTGACACTAAGATGAGTTCATATAAAAAATGTATGCCTTTTTAAAGAGTTATTCGCTCTTGAGATACCAATCGTTTAAAAGGGTGGTTCCTGGTTGGATCTTGGTGATGATGATTCCTTTAAAACCAAAGTAAAATTGATTGGAATACATGTATTATGAAGTTTTGAACAGCAACTCCGAAAATATAAGAAAGAGTGTCAAAAAAACCCCAATAGGGGTTTTCTAGAGTTAACTATGTATGTGGTGTAGCCATAGTATGAGTTGTCTTACAAATTGGGGTTAGATACTTCCGAAAACGCTTTCACTTAAGGCTATAGAAAATCATCGATTTATTTATGAAAAAAAATGTTCTATGAAAAAAAATATGCTACCTCACAATTTATGTTCATTAAACAAATTATTAAACTCACAAAATTTATGTTGTGCTCCGTGGTGAGTTTGATTGTTGGGAGTTGACATCGATACAAAGTGATTCGAACTAGAAAATGTGCCTGAAAGCCGAGACATAAGGCAGCCTTACACTAAAGCGAAGTGTTTGATTTGGCTTGCACAACAAATAAAAAACATATCCTATATATATAACATATAAAAAAAGATTCTACAAATTGCACAAATTGCATGTTCAACATGCTTTCGTAATATTTTATGTTTTCGTTTTTGCTTTCTTCTTGTTCGCGTTTATATTGCACAAAACTATTAGAGCTAAGTAGTTGAACGGACAGCAATACAAATATCTAAATGGAGGGGCTAGAAAATGGTATGGTAAGAAGGGTTACTAATACAATGCAACTGTACAAAGATAATGCAAGAGCTGACAGTGTAGGAAGCGACAAAATTTTTTATCAGCAGGCAACGATTGCACTGGAGTCAGTGGAGGCTGTATTGATTAAACTTTAGTTGTACAATACAGAAATTAAATGTTATTAAACTTTATTACAGTATAAGTATGTCGTTTAAGGATAATAAACAGGAGGAGTAATTAGCTATACACACATACACACACACATACGCACAGAGAACTGCAGCCAGGACTGGTTGTATGGCAGCTTCGGTGTTGGTGGTTAGTGATAACTGTGCTGGCGGCAACGAAACAAAGATAACGTGTTGCACTGTCGGCAATGTGAGTAAAATGACCGTGAATTAATAGGACTTGAGTAAGAATGGACAAACTTTAAACTTCTCGAAAATTGCCATAAAGTAATGGGAGAAAGAAATTAAAAGCGTGTCGTGGTCAAATCCTACTTCACAGACTATAATTAACCCTCAAATGCATAAGTGCGCCTCAAATGGGGGTCACATATATGCACACATCTTCAAGTTAAACCCAGTTATGATTTTTTTAAAACGACAAGTAAGTGCAAAGTCGTTTTGCTAGTAGAAACTCGCATTAAAAACTAGAGTCCGACCGATTAATCGGCATCGGCTAGTATCGGCCAATAAAATTGGTATCGGCATCGGCCGTTTTTGGTCGATGATGCCATCGGCCTATTTTTCTGCTTTCATGTTTTTGTTTTCATATTTTGCATCAACGGGTTCTTATACCCCTTTTCAATAATGTATTTTTAGATACTGTTTAATATACATAAATGTTTCCTAGAAATATTTTTTTTAAACTAGCTATTCTTAAAAACACAGATCTTCTCGAAATGTCTATGCATTTCGTCTCTTAATGTGGATATCAGAAGAAGGGGCATTTAATTTTTCAATCTTATCCTTCTTTTTTAATTGGAAGCATTTTTTAACAGGCCTTTTATTTTTTCCAAATTTGTTTTCTGACTTCTTCCCACTGCATCTGTACAACGGGTCGCAATTTGAGAGTACAAATTTTAATATAAAAATCGTAATTTTAACCCTTTCCGACATGAAAATAAACCCGTTCTGTATGAATTGTATGGGCTGTAGTCCAATATATTAGACATTGTGACTGAAAGGATTAATTTGAATAAAAAACTGAATTTGTATGCAATATTTACGTCACTATTTTTGTTTCTCTCTCAGTGGATAAATGTGATATATTATTTTTTAAGTACATGTTAATGTATTAGAATTCTGAATTCTCTTGTTATTTTATTTAGTTTTTAATTATTTCTTTTCTCGTTTTGATATTTTGTGATGAATATTACAAACAATATGTAATAGTTCCTTTTGTTATTTTATAAAATAGACTGTGTTTTTGATTGAATTCATTCGTGTTATTTTTTCTATGTAATCGGCATCGGTATCGGGATCGGCCGATTTTCGCCTATTCGGCCGATTAATCGGCATCGGTCAAACTTGCCCTTCTGGCAGATTAATCGGCATCGGCCAAAAAATTTGGTATCAGTCGGACTCTATTAAAAACTATGTTTATTAAACAAACAAGAAAATAATTCATGCATTTGAGGGTTAAATCGTATATACACGTACATACATTTTGTTTTCACATACATTCATCTGTATGTATTGTTGTATGTATGTATTTTGGTCATGTAAATATGGAATACGTACTACTTAGATGAGAAGAAAGCAACAAACAATGCGGGCAGTTTTGTACGTCGTCGAATGCCGAATACGTGACAGGCAATAAATGGCAGAAAGAAGAATGTGTAATAAAATGCTAACAAGAAGTAAGAACACCTCTGGCATATTCCGGTTAGTATCAACAAAATAATGGCACAATCATTACGGCGATTTTTACTAAATGTATTGTACAGTTTTCGCAATGAGTTATGAAACGAATGAACTGCGACTCCAATGTCAGACAATTCAAATCGACGTGTTTTAAAAAGGTCATTTGAAGTCGACGCGCCATAGGCCAAAGACGACGTTATGGCGTATCGAACGCACCTTCCGGGACGCCATTGCATCACACACACACACACACATACACACACCCATGCATTGGAAGCGACTACAAGTGACATTGCGAAACACTTTGCTCATCAAGGAGCAACAAATTGTACAGACTAGAATATATCTAATGTAGGTATAGTAGGTACATATATAGTAAATATGTATGGCATAAAACGTGATATTTAATGCATCGTTTAGAAAAGCACACAGACACACATTTAGGCTCCTCTAATTGGCAATAAGGAAATTGGCTTAAGTAAAGAGCTCAAATCATTTTCAACACCGTGTGTTAAGTATGTTCTAATGTAAAAGAGACGAGAGAGAAAAATATGTATAGTATGTATATATGTATGTAGATATAGATACGGATATGGTATTCGCTGCAGCATGGACAAAAAGACAAATGTTTAATTACAAAATACAATCAACTATTTATTATTTGCTGTTTGTGGTTAAAGGTTAATTTGGTTGCTGATTTTGGTTTTTCATTTTTTGGTTGTTTGTTTGTTTGTTTGTTCCGGAAATTTGGAATGCCAACGAAAACTTTGCTTTGCATAAAATGTAAAATGTATTGGAATTATAAAAAAATTTTAAACCATATTGCAAATGTTTGGCAATGTTGTCAGCAACTTTACAGTTAAACATATCCATTCAAAAAGGAACGCAGAATGGTGGAGAAAATAAAGAGAAACGAAACCAAGTGAAGTGAAGAAAAAACGACAATGGAACGTTTAATGAAATGAACAGCAAATTGGCAAATCGAAAATGGTGCAAACATTATTGAATTTGAACTTTCTGTCAATTATCGATTGGTTGGTTAAATGTTGTATGAAAAAGAAAGATGCAAGAAAAGCACTTGTCACACAAAACCTACGCAATACGAATATTTGCAAATGTTAACTTTGGAACACTTATAAATAGAATATGACATGTCCTTATATGTGTGTGTGTGTGTGTATGTGTAGAGTATGTGAAGTGTGCGTGTGTGTATGAAATGCGTCTCTGTTCTATAGGAAGTTCTATACGAAGTGAATGCGACTATAGTGAAGCAATAAAGTTTTTAATCGACTTTATCTTATCTCAATCAATGAAGATCCCAACCGGTATTTTATTTTGTTTATGCTTATTTCGTTTGCTGCAAAATGGATGACGATATCTGCACAAAACGACTTTGAACGTTTGGCAAAATAATATGTGACTTCAACGAAAACAAAGTGATAAAAAACTAACCAAATTTCGTTTACGTGTATTGAAAGAAATATTAACATTTTTAATTGCAATGCAACTTGTTGCCAATAATTTGCTTTTGTTGTGAAAATGTTTAAATATTAAATATTTAATAAAAAATATTAAAGGCCCAATTTTACATTAACCATTTATTGATGAATCCTTTTTCGAGTTCATAATCTCTCAGCCAATGTTGTATGGTTAACCATCGATTAACTAAGAAAGAAATAAGATGATTTCACAAAGCACACAATTTGTGACATATGTCACATTGAAATAGAGGCATTTTAAAATTTATAAGTACTTTTGTTTATTGTCGACAAAATGTCAGTCAATTCTAAAGAGCAGATTGTAAGCTTATAAATTAGTTCAAGTTTTGGGTTGAGCTGGTTTTCAAACCTGCGAACCTCTAAATTGTGATTCAATACATAAGTTATTGACCTATGGCTGTTATGAAAGCTTTCTCCATTTCAAAATATAATATCTTCATAAAACCACTGTTTAGTGTCCACTTAGTCTTGAACACTTACAGACAGCTACAATTTTACTTCATCGATACGTTGCAGTGGCGCACACAGGATTTAATTTTGGGGCGTGTTTTCCGTACAGCTTTTGAGCCATATACCATTCGATACCATATTTTGTGCTAGCAATTTTTGTATTTGGTTGGCGGTTTAAACCCCCAACCCCTTCCCTCTGTGTGCGCCACTGTTGCGTCGTCATCCAATTCAGCAGCAAAAGTTTAAAAGAAATTTGGGTTTGTCAAAAAAGTATTTTCATTTTGTACAAATTAAGGTGCTTCGCGCAAAGCTGAGTAGGTCAAACGGCATCACTACATGGCGAAGACATAGAACGTCCAATATTTACACGAATGGCTCCAAAATCACAAAAGAAGTTGGAGAAGAAGTGGTTTTCTGCCCGTAATTGGGTATCGAGCAACCGAATCATTCATCATCAGCCGAGTTGTTTCCTGTCAGACAGATTGCGGATCTCGCCTGCATTAAAACCACTATTTATAAATATATCTATAAATATCTACATCGACAGCCAATATGCTATCATGGCCATAACTTATTCCTGCATATCATCAATAGAAAGGCTGGCTGCGAACCGCAAATTGCATATCTAATGGATATCGGGTCTCATGGGCATTGAAGGAAATGAGGCAGCAGATGTTGTTGATCACTGAGTCGAATGTAGGAAATGCTAAGAAAATGGTACCAAGGAAGTCCTGGAGCACATTCTTTGCTCGAGCCCGGCTATTTCAAGACTACGCCTTACCAACTGGGAGGCCCGGTTTTTCTCTGGGTGAGAGATTCCCAAGCATGACATTAAGTCGTTGCGGAACTTTGCTAGGAACTTGCACATTCTCACCGATCACTTTTACGTAGATCCGCAACAGTAAGAAGCTCTAACTGGTACCGTTACTCTATGCCGACTTGGTCAGCCAGCTTACTCTAATAAGAGCTGTCCGATTCATTAAAGCCAGCAATGGGTTAATCACCTACTCGGCCAGAATAGCTACCGATTAACTTAACTTACAAAGAGTTAAGGCTTGTTGAGTCTCTATATTTGTTGGGAAGTAAATATTCGTAAAATATGAAATTAGCAGACTAACAGGACTTTAATGTTAACATTGAAAACATTTAATACCACGTGGCATACTTTTGAAAATACTCTTAAGACAACCCCGTATTACATGTGTACAATAGGGATTGCAATCCCGGACCGTTTCTACAATCACGGGATTTTCAGGACTGAAAATAGCAAACCGGTTTTTTTTTTTAATATATTGATTGATTGAATATATTATTTTAAGGAGCTAAATCTATTTTAAGGAACTAAGTCTTTCTCAATCAAATACATTTTACTACAGTAGGCAAAAAATAGTAAGACTTTTTAATTTAAATTTCGCGCGGAACCCCATTCGTCGAAATATTTTTTTCTAGGTTGGTATGACTGTCAGTGACATCTGTGCCAAATGATACGCTTGTCTATCTGAAGTACAAAAAGTGCATTCGGCGATTTTTACAATGAGTGAAATTATTGAACAAAGAAGTTCCATTAAATTGTGTGTGCGGAATCAAATTTCTGGTGCCGAAACGTTCAATAGCAAAGCTATTCGTAAAAATAGGCCGGAATTATGGGCCAACTCTTGGTTTTTGCACCACGATAATGCACCGTCGCATACTGCATTGATTCTTTGTGAGTTTTTCGCCAAAAATTCAACCAATATCGTTCCACAACCACCGTATTCGCCTGATTTAGCTCCGTGTGACTTCTTGCTGATGAAAAGCCTTTCTCTGGTTCAATACTAAAGGGCGAAATCGTATGTAAATCTTCATATATTATTTGGAAGTTTTGTCTACGGTTTCTGCTATTTCAAAATAAGCTAAATTCGGTATGAAAAATATCAATAATTCAAGTATCCGTATAGCTTTAATCCTCAAATTAAACTTTTATATTAGCTGTTACTTTCTTTAACACTCTTTTCCATGTGTATTGTGAATATGACAAGTCACACTGGTGTAGACGAGAGTTCAACTTGCAAGTTTTTAGAAAATTCTGTTTCTTTATGCACTTTTTTTATTGGTTTTCCTTCATTTTTGGGAGCGTAAGCTTTCTAGCTCTCCTGATTTTAGCTTTTGGCAAATTTTTACTGGAAAAGTACCCAAACAGAGCTAGTATCCGTACACAAACAGCGCTATTTGTTGAGTTGAAACTTATTCAAACGTTGCAGGCAGTATGCAATTTATTTTTTGTATTAAATAAGGTTTGCATTCTCCGAAATGAAGATGACAAAAGCAAAAACTAAGCTAAATTTTGTCAATCCCGGCATTTTCCGGAACTGAAATTGTCCGTTATTCCGGAAATTCGGGATACGGTATTTCGGGATTGTAACCTCTAGTGTACACATATATTTGTTATTATTTACATAAAAAAATTTCAATTTTGCAATTATTGCTCACTTTTTATGTTCATTCAAAACTGTAGAAATGTATGTGTAATATGTATGTTATGTATGATTGAAAGAGTGCGTCTTAAACTTAAGGGAAGGCAATGGCAATGCTCAGTAATGTTCCCTTCATTGCACCAACTGGTTAACAACTTTATGTATGTATGTATGTACACCCAACGGTACTTATTAACACGTGAATGTAATTAACAACAGTTTGAAGAGGCTACGCACGGAATTGCAGCAGTTCACCATATTCCAACAGACATTTCAAATGCGACAACTAAATACAAATAAATATATCGATTACGCATTAAACACCGAGTAGCCGAGAAATCAAATGAGTTGATAAACTCATTGCCACAACTAGCCAACTATTGTTTATTGTGTTTTAATAAAGAAATATGCAAGTTACAAGTAATATGGAACATACGTGCGTTCGTTGGCACACAATGGGTTAAAGCGCTTAAAACTGTACCAAAAACGTGGCGATACGCTAACAAAACGAATTACAAAGTACATTTAACCCAAGTAGGAGAAGTAAAATAAATCAAAGAAACATATCGCATATAGAACACATGGTGGCTGGTTAGCGTACAAATTAAAATGATTAATGTGTTTTTATGTATGTATGTATGTTTTTTTCTATAGAAAAGTACTACGAGAACGTTGGGGTTAATGGCGCAAAAAATATAATCAACCGACAATGATTACGTTTAAGACCTAAACATGCTGTAAATTGTTGAAATTATTTTTGTGTTAATTTTCTGTTTTACTTTTTTTAAAGCATATTACTTGGTAAAAAGTTGACAAAACGAAAGTAAAGCTTTACAACGAATTCGAACCAAATGGTTTTTTTTTCAATGAATTTGGGTGGTTTCAGTGTTTTGCTGCGCTCATTTGTCAAAGAGTGGTGAGGGCAGTTTTATTGTTTGCGAAATTTAATTGAAGAAATGAATTGAAAACGGTTTTTATGAACTACAGAATGAGAAAAATGGCAAGACTGCTGGCGCTTGCGCTACGTACAAGAAAATCACGTATAATAATCACGTTTTTATGTGCTTTTCATGCATTTTCTTTAGAGAACAGAAGGAACGAACGTGTAGGGAAGGCGGGGCTGGGGCGATGTTCTGGGGTGGGGCAATGGGGGGCGTATGTATATATGTACTAAATGTTTGCTGAGTGTCTGTTGGGTGATAAGTTAAATGTATGACTGTTTCCAACTGTTTTTTGTACGTTGTTTTTGTTCTCTGTGGTGGAGTTGGAGGGTAAAATAATATTCAAACTATTCAAATTATTTAATAATATTTGGCCAGTAATTAAAAATAAAAAATGTCCTGAAATGAATAGAAATTTCCGAATCGGAAGCATTTGAATTATGAAATCTCAATGAATCGAGTGTTTTTTTTCATAGCATGTATGGCTTTGAAAAGCAAAATCAATAAAGGAGTTTATACAGACTGGTGTGCAACAGCATGCAGGATATACCTACATATTCTAGAGATCGTTTAGTTCAGTATTGAGTGCATTTATGCTCCCTAGAAATTTTTGGTTTTGCAAGTCGATGCCCAATGCATTGGAGATCTTCACGGACAGCTTGAAACTGGCAAACAGGGTGGGCTGTTATATTTTCTGTGAGAGGATGATCCCATAACTGGAGCATCTATCGGACGGAAACGTCTATTTGCTCCCAGTATTGATAGTCAAGTCACGTTTTCAAAACTGGTCATCAGGTGCCGTGCTGCTCTGAATAACTCTAAATAACTTATCGGTGCAAAGTGAGGTTCATTTACGATGGATTAAAATGGGTCACAAGGACATCACCGGCATTTATAATCCCAATAAGCTGGCCAGAAATGGCACTACGTTGCGGGATGTAATTGAACCAATTGGTGCACCACTGACGTCTGTCAAATAAAGCATAAAACCCATATATCCTCGTTGAAACGTTCTTGTAGTGTCTGCAGGGAAACCTGGCCTAAACCAAGGCATCAGAGAACTAAACAGCTTCTGGGCGTCACCGGATTAAAGGAAGGAATGAGGGCATACCCGGCGTCTGGGCCTTCTTTTCAACGAGATGCAGCTTTGTGAATGAAGAAGAACACATTTGGTACCTAACTTACAACTGTCGAGTCCTGGCCCGGAAGAGCCTTCGTCATTTTGGTGCCCCTTTTCTGGTTCTGGATCTGTTCAACCTGTTAACCATCGACATTAACGGTATGGCTTGTTTTATAAGGGAGTCCCAGTGGCTTTCCTCTTCCACCACTGACGCACACAGTGGGGTAGGGAGGCGGGGTTTCGGATTTAAATTCCCCAAATATAAAAATTGTTTGTGTAAAATATGGTTTGAAATGGAATGGGGCTCAAAAATGGCTCCTGTGTGCGCCACATGGCGTGTGGGAGGCGTGGTTTGGGATTTAAATATCCCAAATACAAAAATTGTTTGTGCACAATATGGTTTGAAATGGAATGAGGCTCAAAAATGGTTCCTGTGTGCGCCACTGTCTTCCACCCAGGGGTGGTTTATGGTTTCAGGGTCTATTCCTATTCTTGTGAACCTGAGCAAACATTGTTACCTAACCTATTAAAACCAAATCAAACAGCTGGTCCAATGCGTACACCTTTATTGATTCGCTTTCAAGCTCTTACAACATTTCTAAAATTGTATGTTCATTTTTTTTTAAACAAAGTCAAACTATAACTTGAAAACGCGCTTGTCCTAAATTTTCGAAAATGTTGGCCTTCTATTCAAATTAGTTTTCATAACAAACAAGCTACAAACACTGTCGCGTATCACCCTGTATAATGTACACTAGCACAAAAAGTCATACATATCAACAAGTCAATATGTGTTTGTTGTCGTTGTTGTTTAGACAAATGGATCGGTGAATGGGTGTCGGAGTTTTGTTTTTTATTTTTGTGTTCGAGTTGGGTCGCTATGGGTGAGGGAATTGGTGGTGGGGACAAGTACGAAACAACGTTACAAATGCGAATTAAATGAATACGAAAATTACAAATTATGAACTAAATGAGCATTTACGAAACAAAAAAAAAATATTTATATATATAAAGAGAGAGACAGACAGAGCGAAAGAGAGACGGATAGTGTACGAGTACGTATTTGCAAAATGAGCGCTGATTGGTGCAAAGTGAAACTTAAAGCGCCGCTCGTTGGCCTTTAGGTTTCCTTTCGTATTTACGTGTAGTTGTTGTTATAGTACGAGTAGTAGTAGGTTTTCGGTTTGATACGAATTTGATATAGTTGTTTGTTTGGTTTTTAAATGCAGACATTAATTTCAAAATTACAAAATTCACCCTTTAACCTAAAGCATTTACGTTGTAGTTGATTAATTCAATTGGTTATACATAGGCGTGGGTTAGTTTCGACAGGTGGTGGGCGGTGTGGCTGGGGCTGGGCCTGGGCATGGGCATGGGCATGGGTCTGGTCAGTGGGTGGGCTGGGCTGGATTTCGGGTGATACGCTGGGAATGGGGACGAGGGAAAAGCGGGCGCTCGGGTTCGGGATAAATGGATTCATATGGGGGAACGGAGTCGGTTTTTGTTGTTGTTTTTTTTTTTAATTTTTTTTATGTTTACTTCTTTTGGTCATAATGTAATTAAATACTAACAATATATATATATATACATATATATTGTATATAGTTATAAATTTTGCGCTTGTGTGTAGGCAATGGATCGTAAACAAGGCAATCTTACCCGAGGGCGCTCCAGTTGTCCATGTTGTTGTCCTTGTTGTTGTACCAGGGAGCGCCGACGCCTACGCCGCCCATGGCCAGGCCGGCCACGACGCCATTGCCGTTGCTGTTGCCGTTGCTATTGCTGTTGTTGTTGCTGTTTCGTTGCGCGTGGGCGTGCGGGTGGGCGTGTGCGTGCAGCTGCTGCTGCATCAGATGATGCGGATGATGGTGCGGCGAGAAGAACATGCGGCCGCGATGATTGCGCGCGGGTGCATTCCGGGAGAAGGGTCGGCGCGTCGTGCCCGAATGATTCGGATTCAACATGGCGCCGCGCTGCGCTGTGCCGTGTGCTGTGCTGTGCTGAGCTAAGCTGTGTGGGGTTCTGGTAGACTGTCACCACCAACACTGCCACCACCGCCGCCGCTGATACTATAATATCAGGTGTGCGTCGGTGCGCGCGCAGACGGTCGCCGTTGTCCTGCCGAGTTGTTTTGGCTCACTGCCGGCCCCTCTCGCTGCTGTCGGACACTTTACTGCGCGCTTTGTTGTTCCTTTCCGTCTCCGATCTTTGGACTTTTTGCGGTTGGCTGCGTTGATTGGTTGGTTCGAAATACTTTCAACACTTGCCTAACTGTAATGCACAAAGAGAAAAAAGAAGAAAAACGTTTCAGTTTGGTGGCTTGGAGTGTGAACAGTAAAGAGTTGATACTTCTATTAGATTTTACTTTGAATTAAAAACAAATTTTAATAATTCTGCTGAATTGTCCTTAACAATGAAATAATTGAATTGTACAGAAAAGTTTAAAAAGACAAATGGTAAACATATTAAAAAAAAAGATAAAAAATATGGCCAATGAACTGGAAACTGAAAACAATCGTAAAATATATTTTTCGTTCCTTGACTGCGTTTCGAATGAGTGTTATGGTTCGGTCAAGTTTTAGGTTATGTCCGAACCGCTCACTTGGACCTACAATGCACATTGTGATCCCACAAATTGAGAAGTTTGAGCAAGCTTTATGTTGTTTCTGTATAGTTTTTGAACTATTTTAAAGACAAAACTTTCAGAATTTGGTTAGAACGAATTGGGTTTCTGAACTTCTTATTGTACAGATTACATCTAAAATCATCCAAAGAGCCCACCGAAGTTTTCAAATCTGTAAACTCGGTTATAAAAATGAATGTCTGTTTGTTTGTTTGTTGGTCACACGACACTAAAACTCAAAAACTAAATGGCCGAGTGAGCTGAATCTTTCACAGAATGTTCGTCTTGACTAAATCTCGGTAAGCCACATAGTGGGAATGCGACAAGACAGGTGGGCGTGGCAACTCCCATGCAACCAAAATTTTTAATATGGAATATCTTCGGCATTATATGTCGGACAGCATTGATACAGGAAATTTGATACAGGGCCACCATTTAGGTGTCGTTTCACTGGTAAAATTTCATGAGCGTTGGACGAGGCGTGGCGTGACACTTTTCAAGTGACCCAAATGTTTTCAACATCTTTGGAACCACAGGTCACACATCAATTACAGACACAAGACTTACAAGTCACTGTCTTACGATTTAGACGTGCCCTTCGAATGAGGGAATGGGGTGGGTATTAATCGAGGGGGCATGGCACCACCCATACAACCCAAATCTTTTGATGTATAATAGCTTTGTAGTTATAAGTCGGACAGCATTGAAATTTGGTATACCGTCGTGCTATTCTACTAGTAAAATTTGATGGGCGTTAAACAAGGCGCGTGGTAAATTTTTTGTAAAATTTCGGCGTATCTTTAAAACTGTAAGTCGCACATCAATGAAACGGGGTCGCACCTAACGACTGGATTAATGGGTAGGGCATTGCATAAAAGGGGCGTGGCACCGCCCATATAGTGTTGAAACTTGATTTATTGGGCCCATTGACATCAAACATCCGTACAAAGCTCCTGGGCTCTGCTAGTGTTTTATATGTTACAAATATGTAATCATTTGTCTGGCTAGAATACAAAAAGAGACTTAAGGTCAGAAAATATGCCAAGTATAGCAGAACTATTTTCTGTGTATTCGAAAGCATAATCTACAAACTAAACTACCACATTTAGATGTCATCAAATCAAAGCTGACATCTAAATTAAAACTAGAATAAATACACAAACTATCAGCCAAAACCAAAGTCATTTCGAGTTATTAGTTCAAACACTAACAATTTGTTATGACTCAGACTCCCACTAGCGGATCTATTTTCTATAGTTGCCACCTTGTTAAAGCTTCTATAAACACTCAAAGTGAAAATGTTGTGAAAAATATCATCAGCTTAAGAATCATTTCTCAAAATGCCACTTGAATCATCAGATCACCACTCAGTACTTGCATACGAGTTGCAATGATTGAAAGTTGCAATGTTCATACACAAATGCATATGTCTGCATATATAATAAAACATGCAATGTTAATACGAGTATGCCATAAGGTTTTTTTCTTTATATAATGATAAAGTCGCACAATAAATGATGTCAACAATGCACGCGCTGCACAACCAGCTGAGAGGGTCGGGGCAGCTGCGCAAAAAATGTGGGCTGTGTAAATATGTGTATGAGTGTGTGTGTTTGCGAAAATAATGAACGGGCGTATTAATTGTGATTAAACAATAACAACAACAACAAATAAAATAATAACAAATAAACTACATGCTCGTAATAGTGCGATAAGTACGAGAATGTACATACGAACGCCCACTGTACGGCAACCAATGCAAATCGAAAAGCAGCTAATTGAATAACGGCAGAAAATGCAATGCATGGAGAATATTTTTTATTACTTAACATTGGAAAATATTTATAACGAATTAAATTGCGGCATACATATACATACATACATATATATATGTATTTGCAATGAAATGCCAACGTGTGAAATGTACACAAAAATGTTAATTTTTATTGCTGAAAATTCCACAACAATAAATACGAACAGGCAATGTTCGCATGGTAGGCGCCAATATAAAATAATAGAAAAAACTTGTAAAAAATTGTGGAGAATATGCACAGAATGAAGATAAATTGCATCAATAGAAATTAGAGTTGCATAAAGAGGACTTAAATTAAGTTGCAATAAAGTATTAGAAGTCACCAATATTTTGTTTGTTATTGTTTACTACTTTTATTTGTTTGTTTTTTTTTTACTTAGTAATTTATAAATAAAACATTTATTCACGCTTATGCACGGATAGACTCAATAGACTCCCACTGGGTTAGGTTAGCTGTAGTTAGGTTGACTTATGTGGAGTTGGTGAGGTTAGCTTTGGTTAGGTTAGATTTAAGTGTCATGAAACCTCATCGAAAGACAGACGTAGGCCAGAAATTGGCCCATTGTTGTGTCACAACTAAGGAGTAATGATTTATTTCTAAGGTGTATGCTATGTTTGTTGAGTCTAAAATCACTGGAAAGGTGGCCCAGGAGGTCTGTCATCTCCAAGTCTTCCATTTTTTATATAGTCAATAGAAACATTGACTGTCCTTCTCTTCTGGCCAAAATAGCTTTCATTCCGCCAACACGTTCGTTCCGACACGTTTCTCTATTTCTTGTTCCGTTCTCTACAACGAAATATGGTAGCAACGCACCCATTTCTCGAGCCTTAGCTGAGTTAAATGCAATGTCGGCCTCTTTAATGTTTGATCTATCTGTCCCTAAACCATTGTTCCTCCAGAAGATCTTATCCCCTCCTATATCTCGCGGCTTAAGTTCATTAATTTGAAATCCCTCAAAGCAGGAGAAGTATTCTATCACTTTCTTTCGTTGTTGATATCATTAATGGTACTGTCAATTGTTCTGGTCTTCTGGACAAGCTATTCTTTAATTCGTCGTCGAAAGTCCTTTAGAACCCTATGCCGTTTTACGTGGGCTTCGTCAGGACGAATTCTCCTCTTTTCAGAGCTTTAATAGAGCTCAATACACTATTTATATTGTATTGTATTAACATTAATATTGCATTAGTATTGTATTCCTAGAATCACTCAACCTCGTCCTTAATTGGTATCTTCTCAGAGCTAAGAGTTTCGAACCTGTACTGTCAACAATTAGTTCATCTAAAGGAAGCAAGCGCCCAGAAGCAGCCAGCTTTGGCCAATAGGAGAGAAATTATGTTTCATCAGAACAACGCCAGGCCACACAAATCGAACGTGAGTCGCCAAAAGCTCCGGGAGCTTGACTGCGAGGTTATTATGCATCTACCTTATAGTCCGGACCTGGCAGCAACCTGTTACTACCTGTTTCTGTCTACAGCGAATGGTTTTGTTGGTAAAAAATTTGCCTCAAGAAAAGCTTGACTGTCCCAGTTTTTTTTTTGGCAATAGGGACAAGGCTTTCTATGAGAGAGGAATTACCTTCAAAATGAATTTGCCTCAAGAGAAGCTTGACTGTCCCAGCTTTTTTTTTTGGCAATAGGGACAAGGCTTTCTATGGAAGAGGAATTACCTTCAAAATCAATTTGCCTCAAGAGAAGCTTGACTGTCCCAGTTTTTTTTTTTGGCAATAGGGACAAGGCTTTCGATGAGAGAGGAATTACCTTCAAAATGATATCAAATTATTGAAAAAAACGTTGCAAATTTTACTTAAATTTTATTGTTCTAACTATGCTAATTAAAGCTTTCAATTTCATGCAAAAATAACGGATTTCATTTTATATAAATAACTGAAAATACAATTAAATATTTTATGAATATATTAAACATTTTTTTTGGCAATAACAAATGTAAATAATCTATTTAAAACATTTACAATGCATTACATTCGTTTCATTAAAATTTTTACAAATTATTTCTTACTTTACAATCGTTATTTTTATTGTTTATGCCACCAAATGTGGCCAGAAAGAATGCAGAAATGTACTTAAACCTTAAATGCTACACAAATTGGTTAATTCAACGCAAACGAATGCAACGACATGATTCGATTACGCTACAAATGTAAATGCGCTGCCAGTAACCGCATACAGGTGTGTCAACAAGTGTGAGTGTATTTTGCGCGTGTGTATCTGTGTGTGTGTGTGTGTATGTGTGGTAGCAGTAGCAAAAGTCAACATTATGTTATTATTAAATTAAATCATTATGGTTGAGTCTGGTGGCGCTGAGTAGTAAAACTACTAGCACTGACCATACGCTACAATAAATTTTTTTCAATGCTATGGTTGCCTCGTGTCAGTTGACGCTCAGACATTTCAAGTTTGCTAGCTAGATTTTGTGGCGTTCATTGTTTGCTTTCTTTGCAATTTTATTGAGCAACCTCAGCTATGAATAACGTTCTATTTCCAGGCGCACATGTCGCGTCTTGCTGCAAATAAAACAGCCTTGCGTTGTCGCTTGTTAAGTCAAATTTTTGCCAACAAAAATTAAACAAACCATTAACCAATCAATTAAAATATGCAATTTAAAGGAATATACAATTTGAGAGATAGAAAACACAAAGTAAATGAAAAACAAGACTGAAACAAGAAATTATTGCACTATGAAAACAAAAACACTTAGAATTAGCATTAGTAGTGCGTCAAGTGGGTTTTGTTAAAAACTTCACTACAGTTATTGGGAGTAGAAATTAGTTGGGTCGGTTTTTTCTTTGTGACCGAAAATTCATTTATTTCAAAACAAAATGAATGGACAGATTAATCGAAGTGTTGTCCATGGCTGGTTACTACATTTTTTCCATCTCTCAGGCAATCATCGAATTCCAACTCGAATAAATGTCTCGTTCTTTGAAGCGGAACAAGTTAGAAGCCAATTTTCGTTTTCTGCAAAATAAGTTAATTGGTGACCTGCCAAATCGTGCTGCATCCTTCGGAAAATCCAGTAATCAAAAGGAACAATGTCCGGAGAATACGGCGGGTGCGGTAAAGTATCCCACTTGAACGTTTCCAAATATATTTTTACGATTTTTGCGACATGAGGCCGAACGAAAGAATAATTGTTTAATAGCTTTGCTCGCATATCCACACTTTTTTTCTCGTAATACGCAGGCTTCCACAAACCAATTGTAACCTACTTGTATATCGATCACCCGTAATGGAATCGTCAGGTTGTAACAACTCATAGTATACAACCCCCCTTTGATTCCACCAGATGCCCAGCATGACCTTAGAACCATGAATATTTAGATTTGGCGTTAACGTTAAGGTCGATGGCAACGAATGACCGAGCATAGCGTACTAGTTTTTTCTTTGGGGTTGTCGTAGAATATCCATTCATTCTCAGTCAGAATCCTCTGTCTTTTTTGCCTGCTCGGAAGTGAAAACCCGCTTTCCGCAAATGTTAGTTAACACAAAGTTGGACATATTAAAAAAATCAATACGATATTAAATTAATATTTCTGACAGATGTCTAACATCTCTGGAACAACCATAATCAGCTGTCACTGTGAACCATTCACAATAGCCAGAGCCATCTTCTGACGAACCGAACTAATTTATACTCCCAATACAACTACGGCAGCTGCCGTGGCTCAGTTGGTTAGTGCGTTGGACCGCGAGTCGAAGGCAGCAACCTCAGGTTCAAATACTGCCTGTAATAACACCTAAAAAAAATAACGGGAAAACTCGTTTTCTCTTTCGGTGGCTGTCCTCTCAGCTGGAAATGGCAAACCTCTGAGAGTAAAAATTGCTTATGAAAGAGCTCCCAACCTGCCGTTCGGAACCGGCATAAAACTGTAGGTCCCTTCCACCCGCGTACAAATTCACACGCACAACACGGGTGGTTGCGGGAAGCTAGGTTGTAGTCTCGCGTAAGTGGGCTGTCGTGCCAGTCAATTAATTAATTAATACAAGTACAATTCGAGCCCAAAACAAAAACACATCAGCTAAAGATTTCTGCGCAAATTGTATCCTCCAGAAATTTATAGCATCCACGGCTGTTCGATTTGTGCAAATGTGCGGTTACAGCTGTAAATGCATTTATCCATAAAATATGCATTTTATAGTCATACACACGCACACACACACAGCAATACACATGTGGCTAAAATTTTACGAGAGCAGATGAAGCTTTAACTGAAACAATTTTGGCAACATTCGAATGCATTCGAATATCACAAATTCAACATAGCAGCACTATGCAAATAGATGCGCACAAATGTAGAACGACCACTGACCAGTGGTTGGAAAAATTTCGATTAATCGACAATAACAAATGACAATTTTCTAGAGACTGAGAAAATTCTCAGACCGAGCAGAGATGGATTAATTTTTCGTAGATTTTGAATGAATTGACATTGTATAAGCTGTTTATGAACTTGTCGTGTTGCCTTAAGTTAACAAACATTTTTTCAAATACATTAAAATGCTTTTTACTGGAATCAGTGCAATTTTTGCATCGATCTCCCTTGTGGCATCACCGAAAATCAAATTTCGAAGCTCTTTTGAGCTGACACCCTATAGATATCAATGATTTATCTAACGTGAGGCAGTTTGTAAGTTAGTTAAAATGTTTTTAAAAAATAATATTTTGCTGCATTTGAAGAAGTCTTTTCGTAATTATGCTTCTATCAAGTTTAAAGTCAATATTAAAAATTGTACTACCAAAATATTTAAACTCAGTTAATTCTCTTAACCCTCAATCGCCCACCCTGAGTCCAGGGGACTCACTACGAACTTTAATAAGTTCGTACAGGTTGTGGTTTTATGTTTCGGCGTCCAGCTTTCGTATACCTTCACACAGCGTCGCGCTGAACGCGAAGACGATCGGAAGTTAGCGCACTACAATTACAAGGGTGAATTTTGGCATCGAGTGAGTCCCAGGGACTTAGGGTGGTGTTTTGTGCTACAAAAATTGTACTTGTGAATTTTTTTAAAATCGTGTTAATTTAAATTTTGGATGCCAAAATGGCTGCGAAAAGTTCAAGAATTGAGATTGTTAACCCTTTGAGAAGTTTTGCTACTAACAATTTGCCTTAGTTCTGCTAAAAAGGTACTATATGTGAGGTATGTGCACAACATATGAAATTCAACCTGCTGCACGTTTTCTTATTTTATAATGAAGAATTACTTTACGTTTTTTTTCTGAATAGTTATTTGATTTTTAAGTAATTTATGTAAAAAGAATTGTTTTTGTTAATTTATTTATATCTTTTATTTTTGCACAATGTTTAGTGTATGTTTTTTAGAGTATCTTTTTTCTATCAATTAAAAGGTGAATTTTTATTTAAGTTATGTAAAGATATGGAATGATATCTATTACAAGAGGTCTTAATGTGGCCTACAAAGAAATAAAAAAACATAAAAATTTAATAGGTGTTGCGTTATTTCCAAAACAAAAATTGTGAGTCCCGGGGACTCAGGGTGGGTAGATACGTGATTTTAATAGGGGTGGGTGATTGAGGGTTAATTGCCTTTAAGAGGGGCACTTGCCAGACATTTTATTCAATAACCTCAAAAGTTTCATAAAATAGGAATTATGAATTTAACTGAAAATGTCAAAACTCCGCTGATTGCGGAGGCTTCCAAAATAAAGGCCAATGCCCTACTTAGATTGTCTACAAAGGCTTTTATATTTATAGATCTTAACGGTCACTCCTAAAGTTAAGGTTGTCCATCTGGCAACGCCACGGTCTCGAACGTTGCAACCTAACCTAAACTAAAATATCCAAAAGGTGTCTTATCAACTGAATAAATAGATCAATTTGATAGATTTAATAAACTTTAATACAATCTTGTATCTTTTTTTACAACACATTTCAAGTGCCAAACTTATCTATCAAATCAAATTAATTGCTTCTGAAATTCCCTGTTGAGTGCCTGTTGATGCATTAAAGTTGCCATAAATTGCATTAAACTTGTACCTAAATAATTAATTCCTAATAGGTTTTGCAATTAATAAAGCGAGGTTAATTGCGCGCAATATTGCCAATTTGTCCCACATGGCAACTACTCTGATTGGCAATGATGCCAAGTGCACTGAAGCCAGTTTTGCGCTTTTGAATATTGAAAATGTCAACAGCTTTAATGAATACTGCAAATATTTAAATGGCAAATGACCAGAAGTCTTTAAAGTTGTGCAGAAAATGTGATATGGTAAATTGTTTGAATGACAGGTGTGCTATGGTTGCTGATTCGGGGTGAACAAATGTTGGTATCAGTCAGACTATTTAGAAGCCAAAACTTTAACAAATACTATGGTAATTGGTACTCATTAGTTCTATTCACAATTTTGTGCAAACGGTGTGGAATCGCAGCATTTGCAAAATGGTGTAATACAGGGTATTTCAATTGAAGTGTAACATTTGAATAGTGGTTTCTTTAACCAGTATTAGCAATTTTTATTTGAAATTGGTCTCAAATTGTCAGAAACTATATTCTTTTTAAGGACTTTTATTTCATTTTCAATACTGACCTCCTTTTGACTCAATAACAGCAGCCAATCAACTGGCAAATGCATCACAAGAAGCTCGAATTACACCCTGCGGAATTTTCGTCCACTCACGGATCAGGGCACGTTTTAGGGCATCGATGCTTTCATATTTTTTTTGCGAGACCTTACTTTCCAAAATGCCCCATATGGCAAAGTCCATAGGATTGATGTCTGGAGAAGACGATGGCCATTCCGTTGTAGAAATGAACGCTGGGGCGTTACGTTGAAGCCAACACTGCGTAGTTCGAGCCTTATGAACAGGTGCAGAGTCCTGCTGAAATATATCCAATGCTCTTTTTTGAAAAGCTTGGCTGCCCAGGATTTCAAGCAACCTTCCAGTACAATTTCTTGGTATGATCGAGGGTTAATTTTCACTCCTTCAGGAAAAAAAACAAGCGGTGTGCGTCCTTTTCCGGTTACTCTGGCCCAAACCATCACAGACGCTGGTTTTTGACATCGATAGGCTCGCAGTTGGTCTTCGTTGATAGCTGAGCGTTGTCTCAGCCAAACTCTGTCATTTTGCTTTCTGACAAACTGCTGCACGGTGAAAAGTTTTTCGTCGGTGAACACACAATTTTTGAACTCACCACATACGAGCCTCTGACGGAGCGCTTTTGCTCTAAGGAGTCGCATTTTCTTTTGGGTTGCCGTAAGGTATTGAACCTTTTGAATTTTGAAAGGCTGCATCTTTAGCTTATTTCCCAAGATTCGTTGCATGCTTGCGGGCGAAACATCTATGTCCTTTGCCATCAAGTTTCCGCTGCGACGAGGATTTCGGGATAATTTGCTTCTCACCTTTTATACGTTCTCAGCGGACGTCGCAGTTGGTTGACGGCCACCACCATACCGTTTTTCAATAGAGCCGGTCTTCTTGTATCGTTTTATGGTGCGAAAAACAAAAACTCTATTTATGCGCAAATGTTTCAACACTGAAACTATTGCAGAAGTCGATTTTCCAGCCAAAAAAGTGTGATCACAGAATAACGCTTCGCGGTTAGGGCCATTGCGTTTGCTATTACTCTGATTTTGGAAAACCGTTATATGCATTTGACAGATAATTCAATGGTGAAAAAAAATTCTTTCATTCTATTTCATACTGCAGGATTTTTGACGTTTAAAGTTGGTTACACTTCAATTGAAATACCCTGTATATTTTGACTCTGCACTAACAAAGCACACACAGATGCATTTGCTATACCCTTGTAAATATGCAACACTTGGAACCTATAGTTTATATTTACAATGCAAAAGCAACACCGAATTGCAAAACTGACAGCTGTTCTGTTTTGCTGAAACAGAAGCAAAAGGCGAAAAACAAAACTGAAAATATGGAAAATAAAGAATTGAATTAAATGGTATCAACGTAATAAAAAGTGGAGTGAAGAGGACATAACTGAAATACTAAATTATCTCCAAGGAGCTCCCGAAAATTAGGAAAAAAACATTGCAAGTTCTCCTGCTGCATCTGGCTGCGTTCGCAATAGTTGTGAATTTCTTGTTTTGCAACAAATATTGAAAACTAAACAGAAAACTGCCGCTCACAATTGATGGCAAATGTTTGCTAAGTATTGCACAAATATGCAATTTTAAATACCCACCCATTGTGGGCTCATCATCGAATTTATGAGTGGGTCAATTGAATTGGGAGACGTGCCTCGACCATTTGTGACACGTGTCTAGAGAACAATGGGACTGCTGTGTCCAGCTTTTGAACTTTCTAGACACTTTAACTGACTCTAATCGAGAATGAGCTACTGGAACTCAAGCTGCAGGTCAAAGAGACCCCAAGTCTTTGGGAAACTTGATTTCAACGGCTGCCAATTTAAAGGCCGCAGAATCACTCAACGTTTGTGCTGGCCTAATCTACTTCAAGTGGTTGCGAGTCCTGCCACTTGCTAGTCAATTTCTTGTATGTATAATACTTCGGTTGAAATATCATTTAGTAATTTCACATTGTGGCTACATTTCCCCGCCATTGCAACTTCTGTCAATATTTGCATCAAAATATTTTCAGTAGACATCAGAAAACTGCTGTAACACCTATTCGCTGACAATTAATTCTGATGAGTTGCGTTTAAAGCAGCAAAATGCTGCTCGTCGCATGGAAATACGCCAAGAACGCGTTCCCATTATTGTTATTGTTATCATTGTTGTATGGTTTTGTTTTTGCAGCCGCCAATGTACTTAAGCGCCAACGCAATTGCATGCCACCACTTCGACCACGGCTACAGTCGTATTGGCATTGCTCAATGTCTTTAACTTTCCTTTTTCGATTTCCATGGATTTTCATTGCTTTCCCATTGTGTGTGTATGTGTGTGTGTGTGTGTGTGCTTTGTTTGGTTGTGTTTAATATGTAGATTTCTCAGCGTTTAAATATACTTAATTTATTTTAACTTTAGCCAAGGTCACTGCCGACAACGTCAGCCGTCACAATAAACATAAAGAAACGCAAAAAACCTCTGACAATCACACACTGCATGCCACCATTGTGCGACCGCTTTGTGTTTGCGATTATTTTAATTTGTTCTTTATGATTTCTGAGCATTGAAAGAAAACAGTCTCGTTTTATGTGTGCCATCTATAGTGAATTTCATTGTAATAAAAACAAAAGAAATATGACTTCAGATAGTCGACCATGACTTGGGATACTAAAAAGTATCCTAAATGGTGTAATTTTCTTCATTAAATTCACAATAGCTCCATTCACAATCTTGTGGAAACGGTTTGGCATCGCAGCATTTGTGAAATCTTGTGGTATACTTTTACCCTACACTAAAAAAATAAACAGAGATGCATTTGCGACACCCTTGTAAATATGCAACACTTAGAACCCATCTATAAATATTATAATTGTTTGTCCTGACTGACTCATCATCGCCCAGCCCAAACCGCTAAAGCTACAATGAAATTTGAGCTGTGCTTTAAAAGATGAACCTCCGCTAAGGCGGAAATTTTTGAAATTCGGGGTCTAAAGGGACAAAACATGGGTTAAGGTGTTGTACAAAGAACCTTGATTCAAAGTTAGTGAAAACTCTCGAAATCAAAAATAATTTGACACGTGTTTCTCATTTTTTTTTAATCCTAGCATAAAGTGTGGTGATCCAAAGGTAAAAAGTTTGTATGAAGAAATATGATTTTTTACGCCTTTTGACTTTAAAATTTGTGAATGTATACTTACAGTCAAACCTAAATTGGAGCGTCAGCGGCAAGCAACTGTCAAAATTCCTTCATGCCCATACCAAATGTATGGGGCAAACCGCAATTGAAACGCTCTGACGCTGAGATATTCGAATTTCCAATTTTGACAAGGCGTTAGCGGTTGAAGTTGGCTGCGACTAACAAAAACGCCTGTAATTTATATTTGATTTGATTTAAATTGTGAGGAATTTATTCAAATAAGAGCTAAGTTTTGCAAAATAATAATAATTTGTTGTTTTTTTGGCAACTAAACAGATATTTTTTACATTTCATGATTTTTACAATCCCAACGCAACGCTTCAATTTCGGTATGCCGCACTGAGCGAGAGCGTTGCGTCAGAAAACGCAACGCTCAACGCTCCAATTTAGGTTTCACAGTTAGTGAGAAAAAATTCGATACGAGTTTTGTATGAGTGAGTTTTCGAAAATAAAAAACTGACAGGATCAGCGAAGTTTATATAGAGAAACTGTGTAAAACATGAATTAATGGGCCTATTGACTTCAAACTTGGTGAAAGTACGCTTAGTGAGAAATAGTTTGACACGTGTTTTTCATTTTTTTCGAAAATTAAAATCTATCAGTCAATAAAATAAATCTATAAGTCAATAAAATCTATAAGTCAATTCACTTTATTCTTGACATTCGTTAAATGCATTGACGGAGTGCGTAGGCGGTAGTCAATTTTTTGATTTTTCAGCAACAGGTAATATCAAATAAATCAATATATTCAACAGGTTCTTACTACAGATTTTATATAATTTTTTCTAGATGAGTTATCGCTAGAAACTTCTCGTTCTTCCATTGAAGATGAATTCTTTTCATACATGGTTAATAAGTCTTCATCGATAACAATGCTGAATCGCTATCCAACAATTAAAAAAGCGTATTTAAAATATAACACACCGTTACCTTCTTCAGCTGCCGTGGAACGGTTATTTTCGTTTGCAACACTATTAAATACGTCTCGTCGAGGTTCCCTTTCGGACAAAAATTTCGAAAAATTATTATTGTTAAAAGTAAATCATGTCGTTTAAATGAATTTACATTCATTTGATTGCTACCTTTTGTTAGAATGAATTATTTTAATTTTGTTAATAAGTATATTAAATATTTTTCAAAAAGCGCTGATCTTAATTTAGTGACTTCACTGAAAAATGAAGTCATTAAGTGACTTCACCAAATGACTAATTAGTCAGAATAACAGAAATTACTTCAAATTTTTAGTCTTTAGTCAAAACGTTAGTCAAAGACTGCAATCAAAAATTGAAGTCATTGACTGTGACTTCAACTGATTTAATTCGCATTTGATTGCATTCTTTAACAGCTCTGCTACTGTTTAATCCCATCCCAGCACGAATAATTTTCCCACCAGTAGTTTTTGAACATTATCTGGGACTTATATATCCCCGCAGTAATGGGTTAATGGGTTTTTCGACTTCAAACTTTGTCCCTTAGTGAGAAATAATTCAACACGTATTTTGCACTTTTTCACCTGAAATCTACACATGTTTTTAATTTTTTTTTATTTAAAACGGGTCAGTGATGGGTTAAGAGTTTGTATGGGGAATATGATTTAATAGGTCTATTGATTTCAAATATGCTAAAAGCACTTTAAATGAGAAATAAAACAGGTATTTTTCATAAAATTCTAAAGGGGTCAACAAATGGTTAAGGGAAACTTGATTAAATTAATTGAAACTTGCGTGCAAAGCTGCGGGGCCCACTTATAAGGAAAAATTGTGTAGATATTTCCATTAGGTGTATTTTGTTGTTGTTTTTTTCTGGTGAGTTCACTTAGTGAACCAATAGCAATCCGCTTCAAAACTGTAGGCAATTAAACTTAATTATATTCTACAATACGTAATTGTTTCGTTCAGTGCATAAATAGTGATTATTTAATTAATGATTTGGTTGTTGTTTGATTTTTTTTTGTTGCCAAATATTTCATAAGATGTATTTTGTCTCTGAACGTTTTATTATTAAAGGCAACAATGTTTGTAGAAATTTATGTGTGTATGTGCGTCTACGATAGTGACGACATTCGCTGGGAAACGAGTTCGAAATCGCACCGCGAGCAATGACACTCACCCGTGTATGTTTGTGTGAATGTTCGTTGATGTGGGTGTGTGTGTGTGTGTCGTTTTCCATCCAACCAAAGTGCCGCGTGAGCGTTTTTTGTTGGTATTTGTTAGGCTTGAAGCGAACTGAATTTAAGTTAACGCAGCGTTGAAAGTTGAATGCACCCTAACCACATTTTTACAACGCATTTAGGTGCGTCAGCGTGCTGAGCTTTAAGGATGAGTTCATGTGGAATTTTATATAAATTCGACTCGAATGTTATGCTGCGAAATGAAATACAAATTCAGTTAATTATTATGCCATGTGTAATTATTCGCACCAGTCATTCGGCATTACAGGCACGCGCCTACTTTCAGGGCCATTTACATTTACACAAATTGTCACACGCACACAGGCACATCGACTGCCAAACAGGGGCCCAAGAAACCCTAATAACAGTCGAGCGTGTTTGGGCCCCAACGTACTGTCTCGGTTTGACAGTTGGCCCGTCAGTCGGGACTGTTTGGTCAATTGGTGCGCCTGTCTGTCTCTAGCGAACGCCACAGCAAAAAAACGCCGAGTAGTTTTTGTTTACGCCAAGAAAACCATAAATTTTGCTATACGCCGAGTCCGAGCGAGTTGACGCGGCGCAAAGTGTGCAGCAACGGCGTGAATGCCGCCGTTCATTACGTACACAACGCTATTAAAATTATAAACGTATAATAAGTGCCAAATAAAAGCAACAACAAGTAGATTTACAAAAAAAAACTACCAAACAAAAAATATTAAAAAAAAACTACAAAGCAAAAAATCAACGAAAAAACAAAACAAAAACTTGCCGAACAAAACGCAGAAAAGACAAAACACGCGCAGCCACAGCACAACGACGCTAACACCCCGCAAAGAAGAAGCAGACTAAATGCAAAAAATGATAATAAAGCAAAAATATATAATAAATGAATCAAGAAAGGAAAACATAGAAAAGTCCAATGGCAAATAAACCAAGTTCATGGCCAGAGATTAAGTGGCGTTTATGAGTGGCGATGGAGCGCCATGGCGCGCGTGTACGTGAAGAAGGTGAAGTTGATGGTGTCACTGGTCGTTGACGCTGTTAGCGTAGTTGTTGTTGTTGTTGTTGCTGTTGCTGTTGCGCCAAGCATGCGCCAGTTGACCAAATATGTATTCGCCCCCCCTTTTTCCCACCACAACACCACAATTGGCTTTCAATATTAGCGAAAAGTTTGCATTTTGATTTCATGCCTTCCGGCTTTTGTACATAAGTGCCACAAAATTTTTTACACACCACAAAAGGGAAAGTGGCACAACACATTACGAATGTCAAAACGGTCAACTATTGGTAGAATTTGCATACAACAGTTGGCAAAAAAGGCATACCGGCCAAAATTCGGTTTCGAACAGATTTAATTGAAGGAAGGCAATAGTGTGTACTGGGATACGTTTCGATGGTGGCCTAGCCTTACGGTTGTGGTTACTGGCATGCAATTGTTGTTGCAATGAACCGAAAGTGAAAGCCGCTTAAAGACTCAAAAAAATTAAAGTCGAACAATTACTTCATTTTGACAAAAGAAATACAAGTAAAAAAAATGTATGAATGAAAGTTTTTTATGAAAAACTAGAACCCAAGGAGGTCATAGTTTATAGGTTAAGTTAGGTTATGGTGGTTGCTTCTGTATGAGACACATTTATATTTACCTATGACCCATTGTGGTATCCGAATATCACCCGAAATGTGCATGCAATTCTTTGTTTGACCACCTCGAAAACGGAATCGAACAAACACTACTCGCTGAACTATCAAAGCCGGGCATGGGTCATAATTGGATAATTAAATTAATTCCACAAAGCTTATTCGGTATTACTTGGCTCTTTACTTTTTACTGCATTACTAACCGATTCTAGTTTTTTTTTTAATTATTATTGTCTAAGTCCATTAAGCACCACGACCAGTCATGATCTTTTGTGCAAGCCTGGTTTTAACCCTCTAGTTTGAAACTCTTATGAAAAACTATTCGATTCTATTAACTACACTGGAATCTACTATTTTAATAAGCGCTTTCTTGTCGATTTCAGATTCATTTAATTTAACTATAATATATGAAACTGATTCTTTCAAGTCCTAAAAAAACGTTTAAGTGTTTTAAATAGATTGATTCGATTTTCGACTTCTTAAGGGTTCAAAAACTCAGAAGTACTCAATCGTGACTTCGTATCAATTGAATATTTAAGTCATTCAACAACTTGGAAGTTACTACTTTTGAGTACTTTTCTACTACTTTTCCTAAAAAGCTTTCACTTGAATACATTCGACTAGTTTGAGGCGATTATTTTGGGCACCAATACAATAATCAACTAAAACAAAATCGGCTAATTTGTGTATCAATTCCTTATCAACTGAAGATTTCTTAAATTCAAGTACTCGTATGTTGCAAAGATTCTTTTGAGTACTGATTCGAAAATCAACTTCGCAATTGCGAATCGATTCCTTATCAATTTGAGATTTTTTCAAATAAAATATTTTGGCTAAATTCTTTTGAATATTTATTTAAAAAACAACTGCCAAACAGACTACAAAAGTATCGATACCTTATCAATTTGAGACACGTTCAATTTAAATATTTGGCGAAGTTTCTTCTGGGTACCGATTCAGAAATCAATTTAAAAATGGTCGACTACTTGAGTAAAGATTCCTTATCCATTTGAGATTCGGTCTGCTTAAATATTTTGTGAAGATACTTTTGAATACTGATTGATGCATCTAATACGATTTGAGATTCAGTTCACTTGACTACTTTGGGACAAATCTTTTGGGTACCGATTCCAGACTCAGTTACAACAAACTCGTCTAATGTGAGCATCGATTTCTAATCAAGAGATCCATGAGAACTGATTCATGAGAACTGATTAAAGCTGACTATTTCTCACACATTTGTTTTACGCATTTGAGTATCGGCTTCTTACTGATTCGACAACCGAATACTTTCATAGCATTAAGTCGATTCATTTAAGTATTTCCTTCTTACTGTTTGAGCTATCGGTTAATTTCTACAATTCTAAATATTAACTCCCTATTGATTTAGTGATCGGTTCATTTGGATATTTTGAGTGCACGTGAGTATCGATTCTTTACTGTTTTAAGAATCCATTCTTCAGACTACTTGGCCTCGATTACTTTAAAACTGGAATTTAAGAGTTGGTCTATTCAACTAATATCGCTACAATCTTGTGGTGGTTGTGTTAAATTGGATTAGTATTCCAGGGTAATTTACTAATTAAGCCCTTTCGAGACAATTCTCTTAAGGTATCATGGCACGTTAGAAAGGGGAATGTTTAATGATAATAATAATTTATAATAATTTATTTTTCAGCTCCTTTATTATCAATCTTAATGGCTTAAAGAATCGTGTTATTAGACCACCTGGTGTGGTATTTATTTGAATATTAACTTCCCATTAATTTAAGAACAGAATTCATTGAATAATTCTTCATGTAAAAATCAATTGTTTTATTTTATTATTGTTAATTCGAAAATTGATTTTTTCTTTATACTGTATACTTGCCCTAAAGATTTCAAGCATTCATTTTTCTCACCTCAGTGTAATCTGAAATAGGCAGAAAAAATAGAAATGATTAGAAATATGCAACAAGTACATAAAATATTCAAGAATGTCTGCAAGAATGAAGTTTATTTTACTTTGCTAACAAATCTTTACGGATGACAACATTTTTGCATTTGTCTTTTTCTATTCATAATTTCTATGAATTCATCAAGCACTAATTTTATGAAATATGCGATAATGTTTGAAGTGTTTATCGTTTCGAAGGCAATAAACCTTTTGAGGGTTAAGTTAAACGTTAAAGGAAGCGTTTTCTTATTGATAACTTGTTCTATTAAAATGCCAATTTGTATTATTTAAATGCGAGAAATAAAATTTATATCAAATCATTCAAGAACACGCTTCATGCGTGTCGAAAAATGTGACGTTAAACAAACTGAATTTGCTTGAATTGTCTGAAACTGGTTGCGATTCGAGTCATTTCCTCCACACATAAACGCGTTGCTATCTCAATAACTTATGTTATATTCTTCGAAGCCCCGCAAGAAATCACACAGGTAGACTACCGCATAATTCTAATGACGGTGACATTCTTCGAGAATAATTGCTTGAATAAACCACACACACACACACAGGCACGCACAAACATTTCAATGCAAACAAGCTGATTAATTAAGACAAACAATGAGATTTCCTAATAAAAAATAGACAATAGCAAAAAAAAAACAGAAACAAACAATAGATAACCTTTCGTGAAACACAAATAAACAAAACTAATCAAATCAAGCTAACTAATAAAAAAGATAAAACAAATAATAACAAAAACAAAAACAATAGCAACAACAACATAACTACTGCAATTGCAACGAAATGACAAAAGCAAAAAATAAATTAACTGGTGAAAACCCCATAAAAGCGCATGAAAAGTGCAAACTGCAACAAAATGGAAATGAAAACGAGAATGAAAATAAAAATCGAATGCGAGCATCAACGAGCCAACGGCGCAGACAACAACTAAAAATAGTCAGTTAACAGTTATGTGCGGTGGAAATAGCCAAAGCACAAATGACTGAGATACATATGCGCCAAATACGAAACCCGCAACACACGTCAGCTATAAAAATAACAACACACTGCAATAACAACAACCACAAGTGACTGCTGAAAACCAGAAACTAATGAACGAACGCTCAAACATTGGAACAAACCATTGTGAGTTAGCGGCAAACGATCGAAGCTCGAAGGAGAACGGAACGTACCCCGAGGCGCCGCCAGCCACAATCGCAGTTGCCACTCGACCACAATTTTGCTCACAAGATTTTTCTAGAAAAGTAACCAAAATGTGGAAAATGTAACCATATGAAGAGAAAAAAAACCAAGTTTCGGTTGTTCTTCTTTCCTTCTGTGACAAAGCTTTGTTATTGTAGCAAAAAAAAAACCATGACGGAATGAACAAAATCAATTATTACACGTCGATATGTGATAGATTTCCCCACCGAGGAGTAACTACAAACATAAATATCGGGTGTTTTTTTTAGAGGTATAGAACTTCGAATTAAAATAAAACACAAGAAAATCGTTTTAATGTCCATCAATTTCGCTTTATTGGAAGGATAATTTTATGCCATTAATGTTTAAATATGATTTCGGGCATGTGGCCGCCGCGGCTGGCTCGAATAAAGCCAATTCTACAGGTCCAATTTTCAACCACTTTTTCGAACATTTGGGGCGGTATGTCGGCAATAACGCCACGAATGTTGGCTTCCAAGTCTCCTAACGTTTCTGGTTTGTTGGCGTAGACGAGCGACTTCACACATCCCCAAAGAAAATAATCCAATGGTGTCAAATCACACGATCTTGGTGGCCAATTGACAGGTCCACCATCGAGATCAATCTCATTTTCGGCCCATACACCAAAATCACGACGCATTGCATGGTCTCGCGGCTTTAATTCTTGCACAAGCTGGATCTTGTAAGGTCGCAAGCCAAGATCTTTGAGCAAAATCTTCCATAAAGTTGATGGACAAAGCTCCAATTGCTGTGCACGGTGGCGAATCGATTCATTCGGGTCCTCTTCAACATTTTGCTCTACAGCGGCAATTGTTTCTTCGGTGCGCACTGTTCGACGTCTCTGCGGATGCGTATTATCACATAGAGTAAACGTAGTGCGAAAACGACCCATGGTTAACCGAATTAATTGCTCTGATGGACGATTATGTCGACCATAAAATGGACGGAGCTTGCGGTAAACTTCGCGAACTGAACCATTATTTTCGAAATAAATTTGCACGATTTGCAAGCGTTGTTCTTTTGTCAACCTGTTCATGATGAAATGGCAAACCAAACTGAACATAAATGACATTAGAGTTGCCAGATTTGACCACAAAATGCCAGTTTTATCTCTATTCGAAAAACAAACCTCTAAAAAAAACACCCTATAATACACAGACTTCCTTTGCAAAAAGTCATCAAACACGAATAAAAGTAACCGACCACAAAAATTAACCTAATTTGGTTAAAAATAACCAACTACGGCAACCAAGGCCCACAATGCCGGCTGTGAGCAGCGAGTGAGCGAACGTACGAGAATCAACGGTTCAATGCGAGTACAAAACGACTGCTTAGAACATTGCAACAATTTTAAGAAACAATTTTGTGAACTTGAACTAAAGACGTGAAAAAGAATGGCCTCTAATTATAAGAGAATGGATGGCACTAACGCTGGTTTAAGCAATAAGTATGTAGTGGAAACTGTGGAAAGGAAATTTTAAGGAAATTTGTCGTTGCTGAGTGGCAACAACTAGAATTGTAGCCAACAAAAAACACACTGTGTGTACTCGTATATATTTGTTGTAAGCATATTGCTTTTGAAATGGTTAGCAGTAACCAATTTAGCGCTCGTAGTAAGCAGCTCTACTATAAAGCTGGCTGACGTAGCTCAGTGGTTAGGACATGCAAAAGAATTATTGGCATCGATTAAACATCACATGAGACGTTAAGCAGACTCAGATATCCTATCAAGCAAACACTCCATAGGGATTGTTGTGGCAGTCATCACTCGATACTGCCGCATTAGTCCGCACGCCGGCACTCTGGGTCTGTTGTACAACGAAGCTGCAGAAATATAGACTACGATTAATCCGTTGAACGTCTTCTCTGCACAGACCTTAGCAGACCTGGAAAAAGCACCCCAAGCAACATTCCGCAGAAGTTGCAGGAATATAGACTGCGAGGTATCCGTTGGACGTATCTTTTGCTAACGTCTCCATGTCCATGTCCTTGGGAAAACGCTCGTCCGATGCTTTGCTCAGCGCTTCCGGAGTTGCTTAGTAGACCTGAAGAAGAGCCTCCTCAAGCGACATTCACAAATTCATCAGAGCCAAGAGGTGCTACTACGGTCTTGGTAGGCAATAGAGTAGTAGGGCGCCCATTCCGCCCGTGCTCCTTTATGGTACGGAACACTAGAAACTCGTACTGGCGACGACTATTGAATACGAACGAACAATGTGCTGTTTAAAGACATGGAGGCTGGCTTGGTCATGTCCCGTATGGACAATGAAGCTTCGTTGAAAAAGGTATTCGACGCGAATGTTGGAGGTCCACGGTCTCCGATGGAAGGACCAAATTGAGGACATTGGTGTAACCTTCTTCTTACACCTTCATTTATTGGTGTTACCATCTTGGGAAGGCGCAAGTCAGAGACGCCTGGGGAGACTGCTTCTGTGAAGGCTGCCACTCCAACCGAACCTAACCTTAATAAGTAAGCTAGGTAGGCTGAATGGTCATTCTGAAGAGTGGCGCACGAATGGTCGTTTGGGATCAGCGGAACCCACTGTGTTACCACACCAGGTTTTACTTTCAATAGCTTCCCAATTTCGATGAAACGCTTAAGATTTCTTGCTGTCACCTTCTTTCTTCTTCTGCTTAGCTGGGCTTTTGCAAAGGAGATGCTCTAGATTTCCCACTGCAGCGTCTACAAAAGTCGTTGCCGTAGTCGATAGAACGATAAATGTTAATCCCATCCTATTGGCATGTAGACCAATTAAGATCTCTCTAGATTGTATTTTTCCTACTGAACAAATCGTCTAAATCAGCGGGGAAAAATACAGTTTAGTAGGATTTTTATTGGACTGTATAGACACCATTTACCGAGTTACAAATATGTAATATGATCCAAAGCAAAAATGCTTAGGTAAATTTACGAAAGAATTTAGTTACGGTTGCATTCGCTGGGGCGCTGGTTCGCGCTGGCTTCTCACACCAGAGGCCCTTGGTTCGATTCCTAGCTCGAGCTGATAAAACACTGGTCTACTTCTATCGCTATCCACATGAAGCGGATGAGAATTACAAGAACAAGTGCGCTCTTGGCAGGCAATGGCAAAACCTCCAAGTGTGAAAAGAAAAACTGCCAACCGCCATTTGGATTTGGTGTTTAACCCTCTACTGCCCCATACGGCCTTAAGGCACGGCCCACTTTCAACTTTCAACTGATAATATTGGGAAACATGTGATGCTTACAGCCTTGTAACATTAAAGAAATTACAACTTAATTTATCTAAAACATGCCCTAAAAATTTCATTAAAAAAAATGAATATTTATGTGGACTTTTCTAGGTTTTTGTGGACCGTGCCTTAAGGCCGTATGGGCAGTAGAGGGTTAACTGTAGGTCCCCTCACCCCTATCCTCCATCCGCTTGAAATGTGTGTTGTTACACATGTTGGAGAAAACAGTGTTGCATACATATTTTAAAAAAACGGGTGAAATATGTGGTGATACCACAATGGGCCTCAGAGTGTGTCTCTTACAGAGGCAACCACCATAACCTAACCTAAATACCAATTTAAGTGCATAGATTCTTAATTCTTAAATGCATAGATTCAGTCTAAGTGTATCGATTCTACTGTAGCGCGTCGGAAATGCACACTTTGGGCAGTTCCAAGTTGTGTTCAGTTGTCACTAAGACTTCAACTCAAAGATTGGTTTTTCCCCCTCCCGGAGAGCATTACTAGTAATTGCACCACGACACATGCGGCGATAATGATGCCAGCACGATCGCTGCCAAATAGTCGTCCAACAGACATACTGACACCATTGCGAGTGACTTTCTGACTTGGCGCGTTCGCTTTTTCGTCGACTGGTGTGAATTTCGATCGTGTTTTCATTTTCAATTGACAAGTAAGGTAAGAAAAATTGCAATTGCAGTCTACACGCCGCCACTTTTGTTGCGATTAATTCCGACTTCACACGTAGTCGATGTGGCGCGTGCTCGTGTGCCACTTTTGCTTGCTTACAAGTTTTACTTTTTTCGAGGTTATGAAATCGTTTATCTTTACGCCGACTGCTTATTGACGATTTGCAGTTCATTTTTGTTTTTAAATTTTTATTTTTTCATTTCTTTGGTTTATTTTTAGCAACACTGATGATTTCTACCAGAGGTTGGTAAGAAGAAAGAAAGAAAAAGTAGAAGCTGCCGCAACGGTGTTGTTGTGTGAGAAGTGAGCAGCAGACAGAAGAACGTGCCTCGTTTAAGCAAGCGAAAGTTTCACTTTTTTCGCTTCGATCACCTCTGCGCACAGCACTGGAAGGCCCTCGCAACATTGCGCCCATTTTACCTTAACTTAATTGAGGTGCAGGTAGTGCGATTGCAAACTCTTTGGCGGTTGGTATATTTTTTCTTTCAGCGTTATTTAGAGCTGTGTGGGAATATGCTGAGTGCTGGCCAAATACTCGTAATTACGAATTGGTTGAAAAGTGAAAATGTGCTCACTTTCAGCTGGTTTCAATAGCAAAACACACACAAAAGCAGACAGACTGAAAATATCTTCAACGATGAATTTAAATGCCGCTGACGAGTGGTCGGAACGTTTGTGCTAATGATGGCTGTGCTAGAGATAATGAAGCCCATGGCGTTCGTGATGATGATGATGATGACGACAATGCTGCTAATGGCATAGAAGCAAAGGAATTGAAATTTACATTTGAATTGCCAGCAAAAATTATATGCAACACACAAATATACAAAATAATTCAACCGAGATTCCGCACGCACGCATACAGCATACACACACACACACACAGCATACATGTGTCGAAAATCACAGACTGTGCGCCGTGGCAAAACAAAGAGACAGACCGACAGCCCAAAACGGACGAACGAAAGTCCAACAAACAAACAAACAAAATAATAACAAGTTGATCTGTTGCACAGTCCATACCATAGAACCAGCCAGACTGACAGATGAACACACGCACAGTTGGACAGACAGAAAGACGGATGTGCATACTAAGGCACTAACAAGTTTGATTTAATTTCCGAGAGAATCATCAACGATGCTGGACGGCAACGTTAAATGGGCGGCTTAGGCGCACCGTTGCGGCCGAGCCGACGACTTGGCCGGTTAGCGTTAACGCGCTGCTAAGCCCATCATCACGCACCCACTGTGGCCCCAGCAGCGCTGCACCTTAACCCTTTCAGTCACAATGTCCAATATATTGGACTACAGCCCATACAATTCATACAGAACGGGTTTATTGTCATGTCGGAAAGGGTTAAGTGAAAGAGTAAACGAGAGTGCGAGCGCATGTTAATTGCTTCACAGTTGCGCGCCTGACAACAGCAGACCGACGAGCAGCAGTGTTGCCAGATCAGCAGACTTCCTCCGAGATTTAGGAGATTATTGGCCTTATACGAGAATTTTCCGGGAGAAGAATTGTTTAGGAGAAAGTTTATGAGATTTCGAGGGTGATACATTTGACATCATTAGTGGCTTTGAATATTGAAAGCTAAAGTGTGTAATTTAATTTAATTTCATTTAATTTTATGTTTCAGAGTGATTGATTTATGCAATGAATGAAGGAAGTTTACTAAACCGAATTTCATATCGATCTCATTTTTTATACATATGTATGTATGTTTTGTTTGTATTAAGTTGTTGTTCAGCTGAAGCTGAATGAATAAGAAAGCTGCAATAAAAAGAATTAATATATTTATATTTTTATATAAAAAAATTATATTAAATTTTTATATAAATTTTTATATACATATAGGTATTTATATTTTTTTATGAGAAGTTTAATTCCTTAGTTTATAATGACGAAAATTGTCAACAAATTTGCATTTTTTTTAATTTTTGCGAAGGAAATTTCACCTTTTTTATAAAATTTAATAGAAAGTAATATTAGGTATGTGGCACCACTGACGAGCAGTCGTCTGAGGGCCGTTGGAGTTGAAGCTGAAGCTGGAGCTGCTGCGTTGCTGCTCCAATGAAATTACTTAAATTGAAATTTAGTTGCAAGGCAAAACCTTAATGGGTATGCAGCAAACAAAAGCAGCATCAGACAATTGCTACCCAACGGAGGAGCAAAGAGAGATGGAGTGAGAGCAAGACATAAAATAAACTTTAAATTAAATCGATTTAAATATGCAGAGCAGAGCAGAAAGCAGAAATTGAAATACGTCTGATTTATTGCGTGTGTCTTTGGCCGGCCACACAGCCGTCACACGTTGCGAGAAAGTTTTCAAAACTTTGAAGCTAACAAGACACCAAAAAAACAATTAACTTTATTTAAAAGCAATTTAAATAAAGTGCATGAAGTGGCCGCCACATTGGTAACATGAGCAACTTTTAATGCAGACGTAGTGGATTACAATTTCGTATTTTTTTGTAGTTGAGTGAAATCAATTCTTTTATACAATTAAAAAAAAAAACAAAAAACAAAGAATTGAAAAATTAATTAAAATTAAAAATTCAATTTCCATGCAATTCTTTGTTGCTTTTTTTGTGCAACTCAAACAAAAAACTGAAAGAAAAAGTTTCAAATAAATTCAAATTCGCTTTTGCACGCATTTTTATTTATTTAGTTATTTAGGAATTTAATTAATTGCATTTTAAATTGAAAAACAGTTGAGCAAACTATTTTTAGGTAAAAGACCACTGGCCCATTGGAGAGCACGCAGCTAAAATTGGTATTCCCTTCAATACCAGCAGCCGCAGATTTGAGAACCCGAACGAGAAAGAAACCGTCCACCACCACTGCCTGTCCGGCTTTATTGAGAAGGAGATGGAAAGCCTAATAATAATAATTGACTGGCACGACAGCCCGCTTACGCGAGACTAAGGCCTAGCTTCCCGCAACCACCCGTGTTGTGCGTGTGAATTTGTACGCGGGTTGAAGCGACCTACAGTTTTATGCCGGTTCTGAGCGGCAGGTTGGGAGCTTTTTCATAAGCAATTTTTACTCTCAAAGGTTTGCCATTTCCAGCTGAGAGGACAGCCACCGAAAGAGAAAACGAGTTTTTCCCGTTATTTTTTTAGGTGTTATTACAGGCAGTAGTAGATGGAAAGCCTACATATCAAAATTTCAAAGAAATAGCAAAGTGCACCGTAAACTCGCTACTCTCGTTTATTAACCTCTCAGACTGAATATAGAGACCACATGGTCCAGTAGCCAACAAGCTAGTATACCATATAGTATCTTCTGGTATCAAAACGGAGCCAACGCGCTAATTGGATGTCGGTACATCGCCACTAAAACTAACCAATTTTAGGTTAGGTTATACTGGCTGGCCGCACATAGACTCTGTTGGGTCCTTTGCGCTGCCTGTCGATGTGCCGTTTAGGTAAGGTTGAAGTAGTGATCTGTTAGTGTATATAAAGAATTCCCAAAGAGTTGTGACGCCTTGCTTCGAGATCTGTTCGAATCCTGAGAGGACCAGCGCTTCTAAGCAAATCAAACTAGTTCTCGAGACTTTTTCCTGTTCCCAAAACTAAAAAGACCCATGAAAGGATGGAGATTAGCCCCGATTGAGGAGATAAAGACCGCTTTGCTTGAAGAGCTGAAGGCCACATCAAAAAGCGCATATCACAAGTGCTTCGAGGATTGGAAAAAGAAAAATAAAGCCACCTTTTTTAACCGACCTCGTACTTTTCCATACCGTTCATGCCTTCTTCTGGCATGATGACAAAATCAACACCGTTGTGAAAAATAAAACAATGCAGAGTATAAAAATTGTGACGAGATCTGTAATGACATTGTATCCCCATAGTATTCACTAGGAGTGTCCAGCTCCTTAGATCTGGTGGTAAATGAGGGCAAGACGAAGTATATGCAGGGACTCGCAGCGACTGAGGACTCTCGTCGAGACCGACGGGTATGCTTTTGAAGTTGTCAACGAATTCGTCTACCATGGCACCGCCATAAACAGCAGCGGTGATGTCAGCCTGGAGATAAAGTGAAAAACTACTCTTGCCAATAGGTGATACTACGGTCTCGGTAGGCAATTGAGTAGGAGAGAACTCTCTCGACCTACAAAACTTGCACTCTATAGGGCGCCTATTCTGTCCGTGCACTTTTATGGCTTGGAAGAATGGACCTTGTTGCGAAACGATATAGCGGCTCTTGGAGTGTTCGAGAGGAAGAGGCTTCGCAAAATCTTCGTATTGACGACCACTATCGTATACGAACGTGCCTTGAGCTGTATGAGGTGTTTATAGACATGGACGTAGTGCAGCGAATCAGTATCCAGTGGCTTCGCTAGCTTGGCTATGTTTCCCGTATGGACTACAAGGCTTCGGCGAAAATGCTGTTCGACGCGATAGTTGCAGGACGACGGCGAAGAAGGAAACGGTGTCTCTGGTGCAAGAGCCAAGTTAAGTTAAGGACGCTCTATCATTTCTTGTGACGAACTAGGGAAGGAGCCCGATAAGGGGTTATTATGGCCAGTTAAATAAATAAGTAAGTATGCGCATGGTCTTTACCCTGCATGTACAAAAAACTCCAATCTTTTTTCTCATCTTTTCCTGTTCACTTTTTTTTTTTAATACAGCAGAAGTAACGCCTATTTAAATATAAGCTTCAATTATGTTAACAAAACAATGTTAAAATTTGATTCCATGTTATAAAAATAGAAATACTCAACTTTTTCAAAAGCCAAAAGTCGCCACTTATCTACAATTTCGATTATTTGATAATTGTATACCATGACGATAAACCACAATAGCGTTAAAAACAACCACAACAACACCAATGCAGATGATACGTTAGTCATGTTTTCTGGTTTTACTGGTCACTACTCATTTCATAATAAATCACATGGAAATTTTAATTCGCGTTTTTATGTAGTGCTGCATATTAAATTTTATAGGTTTGGTTTCAGTCGGAAATAGCGGACAACAATTGTCTGCGAAGTTGGACAGTTGTATTGTATAAGTATGCATAATTTAGCTACACACATGAGCGACATTTTAGCTAAAGTTTTTTTTTTTTGTTCATGTTTGACAAACCATGCACTGCAGACATTTGCATAAAATCAACATTTGTATGTGTTTTTTATAGTTTTTCGTTTTTGAAGTAAATTTTTATTGGCCATTGTGTGCGACTTTACTGAAATATTATACGTAAAAATGTTAGATGAAAAAACCGAATATTAGATGCGCTACGAAGTGTACAAACGATTTGTGGTATGAAAAACGTGTGAGGAAACGTGAAAGTGTGAGGATTCAGTAAGTTTTATGAGGAAAGATTGCATGTTAATATTGAGAGCATATTTTATGTACTTAAATAACACAATAAATTAATATAAGTTGTAGAGCATTTTTGTATTCAAGACGAATGGCTTTGAATCCTTGAGGAATGCAAAGGAAAACAAACAACAACAACAAAATTACTCTGATAATGTTGTGTAAGAATATAGTATTTTATTTTAGAACTTAACTTCAGAAGTCACTCTAATGAGATAAATACCCTACGGGACATGGGTGATGGAAACTCATACACGTAAATCGCAAAAACTAACACATTCACACATTGTGGTCAAATTTGTGTACTGGAGCCACTTCGGTGGAAAAGAGACTGTTTGGCTATGAAATTATTTTATAAGAGAGAGCGAGATGAAGGGCTAATGTACAATGACATTTCAAAATTTGAAAGAAAAAATCAAACTTTCATTTCATCAGCTATTGCATCAGCGATGATGCATTTATACAACAGCAACGAGGAATAAATGCCTCAGCGCTGACAGAAAGGAGAGCACAGAAAGAACTAAACAGTTCATACGTATAGGTAACTATGTGTGGAAAAGAGACAGCTATGCCAGCCGCCACCACGTGGCACCTTGTCAGATTCGATTTTGACATTATGTGAAATTTCAGTGAACGTGGTGGACGAAGAACTCGACGCAGAAAAATAAACGGTTTTTTAAAAGGATTTAAAGATAAGTATAAAGAAAATTAATAAAATTAAACAAATTAATTAACATAATAAACTTTTTAACGATATTTACAGGGGTTTTCAAAACGGATGAAATCAATTTCAGCGTCTTGACGTCTACAAAGCTCCCAACTCAAAAATAAATTATTATTGTTTCATGTAACCTTGGGTTACTATTTATTTTACTAATTTTTGTTAAATCTATTGCTTTTTGGTATTTTTGTATGCTAATTTAGAATTAATTTTTGTATTTGTTAAGTATATTGTTAGGTTAGGTTAGGTAAGACAGGCGGCTTACTGGTTCTTAGCAAGTACACTCGGAGGGCCCCAAAGGCCCATTGTGATGCCCGATGAGAGTGTGGCAAGCCCTTTTCATCCTGTATTCGGTGCTGGCTGAAACCAACCTGAGCGTCGAATGAATCTGGCAATATCCTCCAGTGGCGTGGTACAAACCAAGCCCAAATCGCCCAGCACTCTGCCCCCTAGATACCGGTGGCGTATGCTGTGAAGCGCAGGGCATTCGCATAGGAGGTGCTGCACGGATTCAATTTCCTTCTCATCTTCGCAGCTGCGACAGTAGTCTCGATGGGGCAGACCGAGTCTTTCCGCATAAATTCCGATGGCGCAGTGCCCCGTTAAGACTCCCGTGAGAGTACGAAGTGTTGATTTGCTAAACCGTAAGAGTTGCAGAGTTCTCTTTTGGTCCAGTAAGTAAATTAAAGTAAATTGTTAAAATAAATGCAAATAATTAAAAAATTTGTATTATTTAATTTCACATCACCGCTGATGGAATTTTATATCAGCGGTGATGAATTTAGTCATCAGTGGTGATGAGCTTTCCCATCAGCGGTGATTAGCACCGTTGATGGATATTTACATCATTGCTGAACTTCTTCATCAGTGCTGACTGAAAGCGTGCATTCAATTTTAATAGGAGTAAATGAGACAGCTGTATGTTTCACAAGCTACTGAAGTTCGTGTGTTGAAAGGTGATGCAAGATCACATGTACACAAAAGTTTCCATCCATTTTTTCACAAAGCCCTTAAGAACGTGATGGGAAAGGTGATGGAAACTTTAATCAGCGCTGATAGTCAGATGATGGGTCACGTGAGCATCACTGTCCCGCAGGGTAGTCAGCTGATTGAATGAACTGTTAGTTTGACTGGTTGTTTGTAGGCAAGTTTGCATTTTAATTGCATAAACCAAATGATGTACAATGCGCCATGTGCTATCGCAGCGTTGCTAGCTAACTGCAAAATCTTCATAGTTTGTGAAAAAATTACATACACTTTTTATGCAAATAAACTTTGACATCATAAGCCAGCAAGCGAACGCAAGCATCAGAATCGATGTCTGTAAATTAGTATATATGTATGTGCACATGAATAGGCATGATGACTCTATCTGTCGCACAGTCACTTCGGCACACACTCACACAACCGCTGTGGCAAGGCCGGCAACAAGCGGCAGCACCGCAATTGCAACGCCACTCAAATGACAGCAGCGTCTTGGAATAGTCGACTAAATTGTCTGTCATTGTAGCAATAAATATGTAAAAATACAAATACATTAACATATATAGTATATATACATTAACATATATAGTATATATATATATATGTATATATATTTTTTTTTCAAAATATTGCCATACATTAGTGAGGTTATGTGTATGAACACGCATACGAATCTGGTTGTGAACAATTACACTGTGCAACAGAAAACAAACCGTGGACATGAAAACATCATTACATAGTTTTCAGCCATGTTTTTACATTTTTTTTTTAAAGAATATTAACCCTTGAAAACCTAAGAGTGCCTCAGGTCACCTAACGCTTTATTAAAAATTACTCAAAAAGCACATAGCTATTTATTTTAGAAACAATAGTAACAGTTTTTTTTTTTAGATTTGAACTATTAAAACTATCCTAAACAAATTAACACTAGAAAAACTGCAAGTTTTCTATATTTACAAAGACTACATGAGCTGATATGAGCAGCAGAAATGAGCTGATATCTCGAAAAGTACATATCGGATTTGGCCCAGTTTCCACAAATTAAATTTTACAAAATATATAAAATTATTCATGAAAGTCGCCAAAACAAAAATTTATAGAAATACTAAAGAAAATACAGATATTTAAAAATTAAAACCCGTGAAAATGACCGCAATGGTCTTTCTAGTGTTAAAAGCGGTTTTAATTGAGTTCTTGGTCAGTTAGAAGCAGTGACGCACGCCAGGGAAGTTATGGGGGTTCAAACACCCCAAATATCTGGTTTTTAATGAACATTTTAGATGACAAATATAGTTGTCAAGGTTGTATACTGAACCACGTAGAACGATGTGCGCCACTAGCTAGAGGGGTACAATTTTGAATTGATAACAATTTTATAAAATTATAAAAATAATTCAATATTTCAATGTTGCCAAAACTCAAACTTGGAAGGAAATATAAAAATTTAAGTAATAAACAAAAATTTGCATACATTCTTCCACGTATGAAAATCGCTGTAGCACAGTGTAGTGCACAGCATTTAAGACAAATTTGTTCAACTCGCATGCTGATTGCAAGACATTTGCCGAACAGCTGTCTGAGAGACATACAACAAACATACAGACAGACGTACGTGCTATTGCCTTCCAGCACAGACTTATACGCACGCACACTTGTACACTTATGCCTCGGCATATGGCGGCCAGTGTTGCGGAAATGACCACGTTTACATGGTAATTATCGGATTGGCTCATGTTTGCATAAATTTCGAAAATTTATGCGCAAACATTTCGACAGATGCCTGCAAATTGAACAACTTACTGGAGAAATAGAATAAGTTGAAGATGGTCTCTCGGTTTAGTTGTTGTGTATATTATAATTTGTCGAAGGTGGCAACCACAGCTTTAAAAAATGGCATTTTGTTGGCGCTGGCTGTCAAACCAAACCAGAAATTTCATTATTGCAATATAATTGAAAAAAATATATGAAAACTAGCTGACACAGCAAACGTTGTTTTGCCATATAAATTATTTCTAGGGATTTTCTAGTGTAGAAAAAAATAACACATGACATCCCGGCAAACTTCGTTTTTTTTCTATAATGAAATACGTGAGGTGGCGAATATTCAATTTTAAAGATTTTGCTTGTATGTGCCACGCCCCTTATCACTTAGGGGTATTAAAAATAGATAGTAGCCGATTCTCAGACCTACTGAATATGCATGTAAAATTTCAAAAAAATCGGTCAAGCCGTTTCGGAGGAGTATGGTAACAAACATTGTGACACGAGAATTTTATATATGTATAAGATTTCAATTGATTTTAAACTTTACATGAAAATTTAAATTCAAATTATGAAAGATATATAATGAAAGAGAGAGATATGAAGATACTTATATAAAGAAAGATATGAAGATATATAAATGTATATACATATATTGTTGAAATATAAATAAATATGTTACCTGAAAATGTCAGTGTATATTTGTAGCTTATGAATCAGTTTTAAGGTTAATTTAATTCGCTAATATTTAAAAATGCTTGAAAGTGTTTCAATTCATTAATCTCCATGGTTTGATTTTAGGAACTGTCAGTATGACAAATTGGACGTGGAACTAAAAACATCAAAAGCAATGTGTCCTTGCAAAAACAAGGGGTATTTTCCCTAGCAAGGTACTTTGGATTCGTACGGCTATGATAAGACCCATCATCTACTGCGCATTGGTGGTCTGGATGAGCAGACTCTCTCTAGCAGGGGTCAGGAGAACCTTGTCCAAACTACAGCGTACTGTGGCCATATGTTGGCAATGAACTTTTTTGTAGAGAGCAGGTGGAGAGGCAGATCTATCTGTGTCTGTGGCGACATCCAGGTTGCGCGCATGGCCTTGGACAGCCCTCCAACCACCTCTACGATAGTCAAGTCCTGCAAATCTGCAGGCTAAACTATTTCGGCAGACATAATAGTCTGAGGCTTACTTGGGTCCCGGGACACACAGGAATTGCGGGTGAGATCATGCAGCCAGGATGGGCATCACTCACAACAACAACAGCTACCGTGAGCTACTTGCGATCCCCTAAGAACGAAACTATCAAGCACTTCTTCTGTACATGCCCGACCTTAGCAACAAAACGAAAAAGAATGAAAATGCTAGGGAAATCTTTCTTTGAGGATTTTAAGACAATCTGTAGGACGATCAGCGATGTGGTGACTTCCAGATAAGTTTCGAGGCGCTTTAAATAATCGGTACCTAGACGTGAATGCCGAAAAAGTGATGCGTGCTAATTAGATGTCGGATACTCTTGTTTTGTATTGCAAATTTTTAACTACAGATCTCTAAAAAAGCATCTGACATATTCGCTTTTACCTCAGTGACGTGTAGTAGGTGATTGTAGGTCATGTTTTCTGTCACGGCTCGGCTCTTAAACCTTCTCTACTTCAATAACTTGGATGACCTAAAATCAATCATCAGTCCTAATTTTCATCCAACAGCCACACTGGTTTTCCACAGACTGTTGATGGTTCTACGAGGGTGGACCAAGCCGCTTTCATAGTACTCAATCATTGGGTGCCATTGTACTGAGTCAAGTGGAAAGGAAGAAATAGGGATGGGGGGAAATCCACGAGCTGACACGAATTATTTCAAACACTTTACTTGTGGCATCAAAATGAGTTAACTTGTGTGTCTTTCGGTAAATTTTGTGCCCTAAAAGCCTGCAGTTTCAGTGTCCCTGCAGTACCAAAAGGGTTAAAGTAATTTTACCGAGTCAAAGGTCACTGCTATGTGTCCGGTAATTGTATCATAAAAATGTATTTACTTCAATAAGGCCATACGTTGTTTTTCTCGGTGCAGTGAACTTAATTTGTGGTAATATAATATATCCTTTGTATAAAGGATAAATAAAGGATATGGCTGCTGTAAGTCGCTGGCTAGCTTACAACAAAGCCTGGCCAAACTAAACGGCCTTAGTAAGTTATGGTGAAATGAAAAACCGCACCAGCGCACTAAGTATTGTTCATAAACCCAACCAACATTATAGCAACAATGCAAAGACGCAATGCAATTGAATTGCTGAAACCGCAAGCGTATCCTGGAAAATGAAATTATTCGACGGCCAGAGCGGAAATTGAAACCGGAGCAAAAATGCGAAAACGTGGTAGGAGAGGCATCAAACAGCAGAGATGGCATAGTGGCCGCAATGTGGCAACATACATAAGTTGTCGTAAAATATGCTACAATAACAGCACGAACAATAAAAACAACAACAAATACAACAATATTATGTATGAGTAATAAAAAATTCAAGGAAATGAGGTCATAAACCTCAACCTCAACGCACCTATCGACGCGCCACATCATCGTCAGCTGAGAATGACCACTATTTACACACACACACACATACGGGCGCACATTCACACGCACAGTGTGGCCATGGCGGCGAAGCAGCAACGCAAGAAATAAACTATTGTATGGACATGTTGAGCGGTCACCACCAGAATCGTATAATCATTAAAATGTTCTGTATTTGTTGTTGTTGTGGTATTGTTTGGTTTTTTTTGTTCTGTTTAGTTTTATTAAACCAGTAAGCATAGCTGGCAGTTGTAAAAGCTGAAATATCAACATTGCATATGGAACACAGACAAGGCGCGGCAGATGCGGAGTAGTCGAAAAGAGCGAAAGGTTATTTTGTGATTTGTGGTTAAGGTTGAGAAGTTATGAAAATTGTCAGAAAATTATATGCTTCCGTTTAAATTATAACAAGACGAGCTATGTAGAAAACGTGATTATTAAATTAAAGAAAACCTATCAAAATGGAATGAATTTAAATTTTTTATTAGCCTTCAAGACGCTATGAAGAAGTTTACAGTAGACGTTTGTGAAGAAGTTTCAACTTAAGTATGACAATTTTAAGTCAAGTCCAGACCAGTTGTAATTCTTCAGTAACCGCAGCACTTGCAGGTTACTGAAGGCTCCAACATAACACTTTCCCCCCCTCAAGTGAAGACAACAAAACGATACCAAATGGAACAACACAAACCGATACAAGTGTAAGAATGCGTGAAACCCTGGTAACCTGATCCTGACGCAGCTGTTATCCTCACAAATCGTCTGTGTTTAAGGGGCACAACTAAGCGAAAGGCACAAGAAAAGCGAGTTAAAGGACTTGGCGTACACAGAGCAATGCGGAAAAGGCGAATACGTGGCAGCGACAAGCGATTAAAATCGAGAAACATAATACAAAACACACAAAGCGGCAAGTGAAGCACAAATATGAAGGGGGAAAAGGAGCATAAGGGCAGCCGAGTAGAAAGGAGTCAGCCAGGACCCCTGCAGCGTATCAACATAATAAAGTGCAGTGTGCACCAGACGGCGCGTTTGTACTGTAGACATGGCAGTTATGTGTTTTACTTACATATATATATAGACAAAAGTATGTAGAAACATATATATATATATATGTACAAGTATATATGTATGTAAGTCTGTGCAATGGCAAAGTGCATTGCCAGGACGCAGTTGCACGTCCAAACGTTGCCTGACTGCGCTGACAGCCAGCGAGCAACGAGCGGCAAGTAAACGGCAATAAGTGGCAGCAGCAGCAGCAGCAGCTCAATCAACGTAAGGGTATGAAAATTACTCCTATTACAGGTACTTGAATGGAGCAAGGTGTGTGAGTGTGTGTGCGTGTAGCATGGAGCGCACTCACATTTTACGCAGCATTACAATCCAGCTGACGCTGTCAATGCCCGCACGCTGTCTTTTGCCCAATGCCACATAAATTCACAGCCAGCAGCCATGTCAGCTGCCTCTACTTTACTTTATTCCCGTCGTTTCCTACTTTGTGCTGCTGTCTCAGCATTCTACATAGAAAAAATTTAGCATTTAATGAGCTGCACGCAGAAGATGCATGAGAAATTGCTGCCAAATGATATCAAATCAAATTAAACGAAAGTTGGCTGCACACTGCTGGCACTACACAGCGAAAAATTGATTATAGAAAAGCATTGAATATTCAGAAACAAATTGGACAAACACAGACAAAGAGCATTGAACTTTGAGTGAACAGTTTCAAAGATTAAAGTCAGTGGTATGGTCAGTTTTTAATGATTGCAGAAACATGAACATAAAAAGGATGTTGAGTTGGCAGAGTTATTCATGAAAATCTACTCTGGACAATAAATTTTTGGTGAACTTTAAGTAAGGTTAAGGTATGGACCCTTTTGGGTCTCGGCGGTACCAGTTGCAAAGTGATTGCTGAAAGTGCAGGCGTTCCTAACAAAGTTCAGTAGCCACTGAAAGTCATGCTTGGAGACCCCATCTAATCCAGAAAAAACGAGAATGTGTACAGTGCAGTCCCGGAATAGCCGGACAAATGGACTTTGAACTTATTCAAATTACTAAACTTAAAAAGATATCTAAGACTGTCTGTCTAAGACCAACAAAGTTGCATTAAAACACAAAAATTTAGTGTTCGATTTGAAAAGCAAACTTTGCTTGATAACTAAACATAAACTCTAAAAAGTCAGTTATGGCGATATAACTTCCCAAGAAGTTGGGCCAAATAAATATTCTCACCTTTCCCGAAAGGACAAAGCCAACGGAGTAATGTTGAACCTATAAAAACTCTAAAAAGTCGTGAAAAGCTTTTGAAGAGATTATCTAAGAAAGACAAAAATTCAATTTGAAAAAAGATTCGAATGCTTCAGAATATATCAGGCAATAATATTATAATATTTGAAAAAATACGTAAACTCTAAAAAGTAGAAAGAAAAGCAAACTTTCAAGAGTTTATCTCGAAGACAAAATTCAAATCGTAGAAATGTTCTAATAAAATATATCAAGAAATGATATTTGAAAAAATTGGTACATACGTAAACTCTAAAAAGGAATGAAAAGAAAACTTGTATGAATTTTTCTGGAAAACAGTCTCAAGATTCAGAATAGCTCAATGATTTCTGAAAGATACTTCTTAAGGCATCATCTTGCTGACAGAAACAAAAATAGAAAAACAGTGTCAAGTTTCTTAATATTCACAATCAAAGATCATCAAAGGTCTTTAAAAAATAACTTTGAAGAGATTATCTCGAAGACAAAAATAAATAAACACGAAGAAATTGTTTCATTTTACAGAATATTTCCAATTCTGATCTTAGAGAGAATCTTTTGAAGAAACTAAACCAAAGCCAAAACCATTGCGTGTAATATTATTTTTTGAAATATTCTAAAACATGGTAAAAATTATCTCGGTAGATGATTAAATGTCTAAAAAATTGTTTTAACCCTAATACCCACAAGTGAGCCTCACAGTCTCACTAAAGATTTCAAATGGTGATAAATCCAAAAGATTTTCGATTCCGTTATTTATATAATCCTCTAATGGAATATTAGAATTATATTGCATTTATAAATTTAACATTTTAGACAGTTTTTGTACTTTGTAAACAAATGTTTTCAGTCATTTAACTCATATAAGCCTGAAAGTCTCACTTCTGGGTTTACGATACTTTTAAAATTCTGGGAATTAGGGTTAAGATGAATTTTTAAGTATTCAAAAGAAATTTTTGCTTACCAAAAAACTTGTTTTAGAAACATTTTAATTTATTCACACGTAATCTTTGCCTATAGTCTCTTGAAAGCATTATTGGTTCGGAAATAGTGTAGTAGTTCAAATCAAACTTCAACCTTTTAACAATCACGAAAAGGAGACAACAATTCTGTTAAAATTAAGACAGTCTTTGAAAAAGCTTCGGAAATATTAAAGGAAATATTATGAGAAATATATTTTATAGTAGTGGAAAGAAGACGAGAATTACATGAATAGTCAGACGTTATAAATCGTTTTCAAGAGACGAATTCGAAGCTATAATCTTGATGAGAGTTCAATGAATGTCAGACCTTATAAATCATTTTCAAGAGGCAAGCTTGAAGCAATTATCTTGATGAGGCTTCCATGAAAAGTCAGCCACAATGAACAACTTCAAAGGCTCGTCCGTTTCAAGTTATTCATTGTGAAGTTATTCATTGAAGTCAAGTTATTCATTGAAGTCATTCATTGAAGTTATTCATTCAATCAATAATCTTGAGAACTTTTGCAAATTTGTTTGTTTGCTAGAAGGTAAAGAAGCCATAAGTAGACTTTGAGTTTTTTTGTTTACATAAAATTTGTCGTATAAATGTTTTTAATTAATACAAATAAAATAACGCAAAATTCTGTTAAAACTTCAACTTGTAAAAACTATTCTGACAAAATTCATATTAAAAAAATTCAACTAAAATATCTACCAAACTTGGATTACTGAAAATATAAACAACACATTTTTCGGTACCTTTCGCTGTATTTAAATGAATTTCAGTCCTATGGCAGTACAAGGAAATCAGAACAGATTTTCCAAAGTCATTAATTAAAACTTGTACGGAGAGAGAACCACAAAGAAATCTAATTGGGGAAAACGTACATTGCAACACAATTAGTACTTACGCACGCAAATTAATTTTGCAGAATTTTGTTCTTTTTTTTTAAAAGAATTCCAACAACTACCCAACAAAATGGAAAACTGACCACCACATTTACAGCCATTTTGAAAATAACACAAAGGCACTTAAGTCAATTAAGTGGGGTTTTAGACACGAATTAAAATAAAATTTGCCTTGATTGCTGCAAATAAAAACCGCAAAAAAGCGAAAACGAAATCATTAACGCAGAACGGACAGTAGGAAAAAGGTAGCATCAGCTGGTCACTGGGCAAAAGAAAGAGTGGATACTTTTGATTTACACACACGCCGAAGCAAAAGCGCTCAGATAATGACCCCAGGCAGTTATTTAAGTGATTTAAGAAAAGGCAGCAATAAAAACCCATCTACAAGAACAACAAACGTTTGGTCAAATGCCGACACTGAAAGCCAGAAACTGAAATTTTAAGCTGGAACTAAAAATGTCTTTTGGTCGTTGTTGTTGTTGTTTTTGTTGTCGTTTCATTTTACTTTAGTCGACAACAATACAGCATCGCACAAAGTATTAAAGCTGGCCAATAAATTGGCAAGAAAATATAAACTCAACTAACGAACGCAACAACAAAGCCAACAAACTTTTACCAACGAAGCGAGGAGGATGCGGTTTGAGTGACTCATTTCGTTGTGCACGACAAAAACGAGCGAAATAACACAGCCAAATGGCCAAATGACCAGCGAGCACAACACTAACACCGTTCGTCAGTCAGTCGGCCAACCAGACCAGCGGCCACAATTGCGGCAACAGAACTTTGTTGCGAAAACAAGAAAAATTGCTGCTAAAAAATTTCAACCTTTTTGTGTTTTGTTGTGTTGTCTGCGTATGGTTGTTGTTGTTGTTGCTGTAAACTTTTGTGCAAACAAGACAAAAACAACAAACAAAAATGAGAAAAATTCAAAAATAAACCAATACAAAAATTGATCCGTTGAAAATGAAGAAATCTCAGTTCGTTTGCCGAGTTCAACACCAACGACCGACAGTCGGCACCGCCGCTTCTATGTGGAAAGCAAAGGTAACCTGCGTTGCTGCTGCGATTTTCACAACTTCACCAAGCGATGCCCTTAAAAAAATACTACAAGTGCCACAAAAAATGAGCAAATCGACAAACAGACAATATTGCAATAGCGATGCCGACAGATTGAAGGGAGGAACCGAAAAAGGCACAAAAGAAATTAAATTTCTATACTTTTTTCACTTTAACCTTACTCTTTTTTCCTATGTGTGTGTGTGTGTGTGTGTGTGAGGTGTGTGAGTGTGTGTTGCTTTTGTTCAAGGAAGCGTAGCACAGCAAAAGGAAGGCGGCAACAGTGGCAGACGCGCAGGAAAGAGATTAGTTCAGCAGCGAAAAAAAGGTAGGTGTAGGTGTGTGTGTGTGTGTGTGTGTGTTAGCCACAGAGGCAGCATCCAGATTTCCGATTAAGACAAAACAATTCGTGCGAATTCGACGAATGAGTTGAAAAACAGTAAAAAATACTGAAATAGACAGCAGAAGATATTAAAGAAACAATGAAAAAGGATAAATGTTGCAACTCGAATGGAAACTGCGACCCGTTCAAGAACAAATGAAGCGGTCGATGAAGGGTTGTAAACAGTACACAGAGTTGAAAATGAACTGCAATAAAAGCGGAAATGTGTTGAAAATGCGCGCAAAAGAAAACTGAAATACATTTTGGACTAGAATGCATTTATTTTCCTTTTATATTTAAAAAAACTTTCAGGGTATTCCTAACTACAACCAAATTTCTTTATGCCGAACCTATGTTTGGCACAATGAATCATTCCCGCATTCTTTTATTTTGTGAGTCTGAGGCAACGATCGATGACAGGTTCGAAACCCCTGCCGTAGCTACCATTAACCCTTAAGTGCATGTGTTATTTTCTAGTTTGTTCAAAAAACATAGGTTTTTCTTTTAGGGCAAGATTCTAGTGTTGAAATACTTAAAAACCTTAAATATTACAATAGCTAGCAAAAAAAAGATTTAGTTGTTGTTTAAAAAGAAAACTTACACAGGGGTTTAATTTAAAGACATGAAAATACCATCTGTAAAAAAAAAAAACCCCCCCAAAGTTGCCATTTAAACAAACTGCATTAGAGATTTATAAAAATCTCGTTTTCTTCTGGGTTGATATATGTTATCTTCCATCTGGTCTTCAAATATATGTTTGAGCGTAATTTATTGGAAGCTTCTGGGCTTCTTTGAGAGTACTGGATTTGTTGTATCATCGGATTGATGTCGCTAAAGAAATGCTTTCTTTGAGCCAAAATGTTATGGACGAGCAGTGGCGCAAAGTGGAACAGTGGGGTTCAAACTACCCAAACACAAAAACTACTGGTACAAAATATGGTTTCGAATGGTATTCTGCTCAAAAGTTGTAAGGAAAACCCCTCCCCCCAAAATGAAATCCAGTGTGCGGCACTATGGACGAGACATGGGTCTATAAATATGACATCAAACAATCATCAGAATGGCGCTTTTCAGACGATCCAAAACCCCAAAAACCACCAACAGAGTCGATCAAAAAATAAAGATTTGATCGTTCTCGCTGATTGTTGTGTTGTGGTCCACTATGAATTTCCTCCGCCAGGCCAGACAGTAAATAAGGAGTATTACGTGAGCTTTTTAAAGCTTTTGGGGGAGAAAATGTTCGTCGCAAGAGGCCAGAATTGTGGAGAGACAACTTTTTCACTAAAACAATGCACCGGCTCACACATCTCATCGTGTGAGCGATAGCCAAAAACGACCTTCATACCGTTTCGTATTCACCCAACTTCTGGCTTCTTGTGACTTTTTCCTATTCCTACGACTAGTTATGAGTTCACGAAAAAAGTTTTGAGACAATTGAGGCGCTAAAGAAGATTTCGCAGAAGGAACTGAAGGCGATACCGAAATCAGCCTAGATAGATAGATAGATTTAATAGTGGTTAGCTGCACTGAGATCAATGATGATCTACTGTACCCCTACAAGTTTTAGAGAACATTGCCCAATCCCACCGACTTAATAAAGTTTAGTAACTCACGGGGTTTAGATGGTTTGATATTCTCTTCTACAAGCCAGAAATCAGTCTATGAAAAGTGTATTCAAATTTGGTGAAAGCGTTGGAATGTGTGTTTTGTTTGCAGTGGAGATTACTTTATAGTAATAAAATAAATATCGATTATTAGTAGAATAGTTTTCGTTTAATTGAAGAAATTCTGGTATTTTTTCATCACAAGGTTTGTATATGTTAACTTGCCTTAACTTGAGGCGAACATTTAAAATATAGAAAAATCCATATTTTATAGGGCCACTTCTCTCTTAGCAGGAAACATCAAACTTCGAGATACTAGAAGCTACAACGATCGGTTCGCATCTACCAGGAAAAACAAAACGATTAAAAATGTCCTACATACCTCATCAATACTAAAATGCTACAAAGAATCAGTAGAATGAGACCCTACTGTGTCTCAATAAGCGTTAATCTCTGATTTTAACCCTTTCGCTACAGGTTTTTACTGGGGAAAGTTAAAATTTTATATTTTACGTCTTAGGCTTCTATGTGGTTATATTTATTAGCAATATTCTATAAGAAATTTTTTAATTTTTATACTCGGACCCTGTATTTTAGAGTGTTTTTCTATGAGAGCAACCACATCGTTGTGGCTGTAATAATTACTTAAATATAAAACTTTTTACGCATAACGAAAATTTGAATATTTCTTTATTTACTTTAGCCAAATTAAAAAAAATAAAGTATCTAAAATGAAGGAAAACGTCAAATTAAAAAGTTATCTCAAGTTTACTGCTTCTTCTTCCTTTACTATATCAAGATATGCCATTAAAAAAACGTGTATACTTCACTTCTTAAAACTTAAATATTCAGTTTGTTAATTTCGTATTTTTCCTAAAACTTCAAACTATTCTAAGGACCAATAAAAAATGTATTCCTGAAACCACAGAGGGTTCAGACGTCCACAAAGTAGCATTTGCCATATGGCAACAAAATAGCGAAAGGGTTAACCTATCATATTTATAATAGATCTATAAAAGGTTTTTATACACTGTGAGCTCTAAGTTTTAAGCTTTGACCGTCTATTGGTTCCAAAGACAAGACCTATGCCTGCTAAAAAGTTATGAATATTAATATAAAACAATACAAATGAGTTAGTCGACTCTTTTCCTCATAGGCATTTGTATCTTTTGTGCGTGTGAGAAAGAAATAAACTAAGTTTTAATTCATTCAGTTTTGCTACCTTTAACACCAAAAGTTGCAGGCTTTATTCTACCCGACTTTGGACTGCTAACTGTATTAAAAGACAATAAGTATTCGTACAACTATCAAACGAAATTCACTCCTATGTGAGCGTTTTGGAACGGAAATTCCTTCCGGCTTCTGCTTTTATTCTGCTAGATACCGTTGCTACCAACTCTCACCGATTGAATTGGCAATAAATTTTACCTCTGACCAGCGAGTGGCGTGCAATTTTTGTTTTAATTGAAATTACGTACAATGTATGGCAGCGCGACGGCAACCCGCTTCGGAGGACACACAAATTTCAAATGTATCGCAATCTATGCATTCGCAATCTTGCACCGCGCCCCGCAACGCCGCTCGTACTTATGCATTTGTATGTAGATACACATAAATAAATTGTACGTAGATGCGTTTGGAAAAAGTGTGCTCAATTTTATTTACAACCAACGGAAATTCCTTGCTACTGCACATAAATCACAGAGCAAGGATCCAAAGGGGCCAGGGGCGTGATGGCGGTAGCTGCTGCATTCATGCAGCTGAAAGGGAATCAGGCAATGCGCAGACACCACTCGCACACACACACACACACACGCGCGCAATTTGCATGCATACATGCGCACACGGCAGGCGAAATGTTCGCACAAAGCGACAACATACGCACACGGCCGCAGCAAAAGAGTGAGAAATCAGAATTTACTGCGAAATAAAAGTGGCATAAACTTTGGCGGCGCAGCGGCCGGAGCCGAGGCTGCAGCGACAGCCGCCTGCAACAAATATTGTAATGCGGCTAATGGATGCAACAGCAGCAAAATTCAAGTGGAAAATATTATAACTACAAAGCGTGAAAAAGCGCGGTGAGGCGAGCGCGGCACGGAAGTGCGCCTTAAAGTGCTGCAATAAAGTTTGCTGCAATGAAACCAAAAATAACTGTATACACTTTTTTACGGTGTGCACCCTGAGGTGGTGTAGTAAGTGAGAGAAACTTTTCAAGTGGCGCACAGCTGACAAAAAAACAAAAATTATTACTTACTTCTTATAATTTTTTAGGTTATAGTTTCAGTTTTCTATTTTGTGGCGACTGGGTGCCACTGTGTGCATTACAGCAAATAAAAGAACTGTTGAGTACGCATAAACATTGTTGTTTTTGTTTTTTATTTTTGTTTTGTTTATGTTATATTTTTGCGAAAAGTGGCAACGCCGTTTGCACAGTTCACACTGCGACTGAACGAAGATGACAAAAAAAGGGACTTGTTTTGAATGTCCTTAGTGTGGTCATAGCGGGACATTTTTGCATATTGCTTTACATACTTAACTGCACATTTCAGTAAGCAAAAAGTTTGCGGCGTTGCAAAAGTTGCAAAAACTGCAATCCAACGTGCAACGTTGCCAATTTTCAACTTTGAATACTCATTACGAGTACTCTGGGGGTCCGCTTAGAAAACGTTCAAATTTTGGGCGCTTAAGTGAAAACCAAAACCAGCCTACCGATGCTTAAAATTATAGAAACCGACTTCAATACTTCTCATCGTTACAATTTACTACATAGTATTCGACCGAAGGTGGATTTTTGGCCAAAGCCGAAGCAGAATATTTTGCATAACTAAAATATTTGGCCAAATACCGAATCCGAATACTATTAAAATTTTTTTGTTTAACACTAGAACGAGCTCTTCCTTTAGTATTTCAATGAATTTTTGGTTTGATGACTTTTATTTTTTATCGTGAAAAATTTTATATTTTTTTTAAATTTATTTTGTGAAAAATTAGCCAAATCCGATGTGTACTTTTCGAGATATCAGTGGATATGATATATAGTCTTAGTAGGTATGAAAAACTTTCTAGTATTACGGAAAACAAACTGATCAAATTTAGCCCTTTCGCTATTAATTTCTGTGTCCCACTTAAGAATTAATAAAAGAATTTATCATAGCCCGATCTGGTCGGGCATTGTCTACGCAGAAGTTGTCAATTGAGCAAAACGTTTTTTATTTGGATCACACGATTGCCCCAATTTCGACAAATTTTATCGGCTCAACCTCACGAACAGAAATATCGCACCGAACGATTTCATAGGTAGGTCACACGATTGCCCGAATCGAAAAAAAAAATTGAAATCAATCCTCAAAAAATTTCAAAGCACCGACAAAATTGTCGGCCCCTATGGTTGGTGCTCGAGTTGCCGACAAAATTCGGCTCAATTTTTAATTTTTTTTGTCTGGCTTCAACTGTTCACACGATTGACGCAACAGTACCGATTTCGTTCGGCACAACAGGAGGCAGATCGTATATTTTTGACATTTTCGCCGAAACCGAATCGAGTTCACACGATTGGCATTTGAGTTTTTTAAAAATGCTTAACATTTCTACGCATTGCGGCAATCGTGGGACTTTACCTTTAGAGTTCAGTTTCTAACAAAGACGAAAAACTTAACAGTTCAATTGACTAATAAATAGATAAATAAATACATAAATTGATTCATAAATAACTGATTAGCGATCAGTTTTATTAATCGCAATCTAGACTCCGAAATATCTTAAAACTCGATTTTTGATAAAATACTTTGAAACAGAGCAAATTGACTTGCCTTAGGCTGAAGTATTCGGCTATTTTGGCCGAAGGAGAAAATTTAAAATTGGCCGAATACCGAAGCCGAAAACGAATATTTGGTCGGACATTACAAACTACTCTGACAATCTCCGTTAAATTGTAGACTTGTAATTGTAAACTTTGCCGAAATGTGTCAACACCGCGTTTTCATTGCTAAATGAAACTGCGCTGTTGCTAAATTTATCTCCAAGGAAAACTTTTACAATAGGTGCGTTTGGAAACTTTTCCAGTAAAAATTTGCTAGTAAATAAAATCAGGAGAGTAGCTTAGCTTACGCTTCCAAAAATGAAAATATTCAAAAATGTAAACAAAAAGCAATTTGTTTTGAACAGCAAAAAAGAAGCAGCTGATTTAAAAGATTAATTTGAGGTTTGAAGTTATTGGAAAATTTAAGTTTAATTAGACATTTACTGCAAAAGGAAACACGTACAGTGGGCTCAATCTTTGATTTTTTCCCCTTTCAGCAAGTCAGCAGTCTCACGAACGCAAAATTTCTTTGCTGGTTACATTTGCCTCCAAATGTTTTCAAAAATTATTTGTCTTGGAAGGCAATCGTCAGCCATTCAATCTGTTCAAATATATTTGTACGGTAACAAAAACACTTTGTTTAAGGACTTTGAATTTGAAGATCCTTGCTTTGTTTTCCAAATTTTTGTTTTCATATGTTTTTCTTGTTCTTCTTCTTACTGGCTGGAAGTTACTGGCAAACCTAAGATGTGTTCAATATCAAAAAGTTTGCACAAATTGTTGCAAGTTTTTACTGGCAAAGCGTTCACAAATTCAAAAAACTTGCAAGAGAGAGCAGAAACAAGAGCGTAAAAAGGTCAGAGAGGAAAAAATAGCTGCAAGTTGCTGCTGGTAAAAATTTGGAATGCGAAGAATTTACAGCTCATGAAAAATGTATCATCTGTCAAACTGTCACATAAACAAAAAAAATTTATTTGTGCTTCGGAATTTTGTGGCGATTTTCAATTTCAAATATGAGTGAAAAACGGATCATTGGCAGAGTTGCAAATGCGGTTTCCATATCCAAAATAGTTAATATTAAACTTTTTCATTTTAGCAGCCGGCAAAAAAGACGCGAATTGCTGAGGTATTTTCCCCAATTGTTTATTTTTAACAAAAATTGAATTGACAGTTGACACAGCTGCTTGCTAGCAAATTTGTGTTGGTTTTTCTGTTCATTTAATTTTTTCTCTATCCTTTTCTTTGTGAGAGCATTTTGCTCAAATTCTTTTTTTTTACTGCGAAATTTCGTGAACAAACCTACTTATTTCTCTAGTAAAAACTTGAAAGTTCTTACGAAATGAACTGTCACGTCACGCTCTCATTTTTTCTCTCGTTGCAAGAGATCTGGCGTACACAAACGACATCCAGTAAAACAGACCTAATGTTGACCAAAAATTTGATGAAACCAACTTTTACCCAAAATTAACTTTATGCCAAATGTATTGAAAATTCCGTCCCATGCTAAGCGACGTTGTCGAATTTCAGCAGAATTGGCATTAAAGAGAATCGTGTACGAACAAATTCATAAAATACGCTTTCGGGTGCTTTATCTTCATTTTAGTTGATACCTGTTTTTTTTTTTTTAATGCCCACATGCGACTCACACACACATCGCACAGAATTAATTTTCGTATTGACGCACAAGTAAATATTGTAGTCGCAATTAAACGTTACTCGAGGGCGACAAGTAGGGAAAGTAGTCGACTTGCTGGCCGACTGTCCCATTGATGTGCCACTCATAAATTGTTTTTATTGTGCTGCAGGCGCACTTTAGGCCCAAAAATGTATACCAAGTATGGCACAACTGCTGCGTGAAACTGCATCGTAGCCAAAAAATTAAAACCGGAAAACATAGTAAAAGTGAAAAATGAATGAAATTGCCGCACACTTTCAGTGCGCGCACTCGCACACAACTAAATTATACACAAAGTCGAGCAGGTAATAAGAAAAACGAAAGGTGGTAACACCGCAATGGCAACAAAGGCAAACTCAGTTGATCGAAAGTGCGTGCAGCTGAACGGTGGGTGGGTGGGTGGGCGCGCTGTGAACGCAAATATTTTGTAGTTAAGGCGCTGCATGTCGGCAACAGCTTTAATATTGCAAGCAGCCAAAAACAAAAAGCAAGCAAAAAAGCGACTTAAGTAGTGGCATGAAATTTGGCAACAGCGGAGCATGGCGAGGTATTTGAGAGAGTAGCGACAGTGAAGAAATTGTAAATTTATGCTAAGAACGTGAGCCATAAACGACAACATTGGCGCCCGCAATGTCGTGGAGAAGCTCAGAAGGACTGGTGAGTGGGTGGTTGGTTAGTCGGTCGGTTGGTTGGTTGGTTGGATGGTTGGCGTGCAAAGGCAAAGCAAGTGACAGACTAAAGGCGATAAAAGAGAAAGGCGATTAATTGGAAATTATAAAAAGCACTCAGGCGTTGCACAACGAAAAGGGACGCATACAAGAAGACAACAACAATGGCAACAAGTGTTGCTAATGTGCAGTCGCGTGACATTATTAAGGCAATGCGAAAATTGGCTCTGGTAAAAAATTGAAGGATTTGAGATTACAAGTACAGATTGGTCGGTGATTCGGGGTTCTAACGTTGGGAAACTGCGGCTTAAACTCGAGTTAAAATTTTTTACAATCAAACTTTATATTCGATTAATTCTTTTTATTTTAATTTGTAATCTATCTGTAATAAGAAACCGAAATTTGTTTAAATATGTGAACTTTGAATTTGAAATATATATTTTTGCAAAAAGAATTATGACCCGAACACAATGAAGATAGCAGCAACAGCGTCACACAACTACAAGATGGCGTCAACTTTAACCGTCGCCGTGTAGTCAACTCCTTAATTTCAATAGACGACACCACAATCATATTTATTGTGCTCCTAATGACAAATTGGAAGGTACTACTTGCACGCTTCCTCTATTAATCTTTGGTCTATATCAATTTTATAGTACCACAATCAATTTAGAACAAATGGTAATTCGTATAAACTTATAAAACAGGTAAATTTTAACTTAAATACTAAAAAATTTGCAAGTGTTGTTCAAAGCACGAGAAAAAAGTAAGAAGAAGAAGCAAAAGCATCTGCTTTGAAGCAGTGGTGACAATTTATTTGGTTTTGTTGCCTGAAACATAGAAATAGTTTAAAGATTGGCGAAAGCGTCAACCTGTGGTCCTGTAGTCAGTGCAGTCGCCAAAATAATCGCCTCGAATAATTCGAATGTTCCAATTATATATTTGACCAGAAATTCCGTCATCAATGTGTTCGCAGCTTTATTCTTTCTGCGACAACGTGTGATTCCGCACGGCCGATCATGAAAAATAAGTTTTAAATCGTTTGACAATGCAAAAATAAATCGACATCTAGCCTCGATTTAATCAAGGCATAAGAAATTTTTAACGCATTGAAACCATGCAAGCAAAAATAGCAAAATAACAGCTCACACACATCGGAAGAATATCGAATAACTCTTACTGCTTGAACAGAATGTCGCAGCAGTGACTGTAGGAGAGTGCACACAATGTGTAGTTGTGGCTGTGGCAAACATTGATTTAATTTTAACATTTTCGTGCCAAACGTTCGAAAGCATACATATTTGCCATATAATTTTTAAATATGAAGGATAAAAAATAAAAAATCTCATTGAAAATATTAAAAGTAACGAATTTCTTTGGAATTTGTGCAACCAACAGAAAGTTGCATTGCAACTTTGTCGTTTGGGTGTACTTGTAAAATAGCTCGTCATTGTGGTCTTTTATAAATTTGAATGTCATTTAGAGGAAGCCTTCGCTTTTCCTGGTCTGGTATAAGAGACGCTCTCACCATCTCTGTTTTAAATAAGCACTTCGGGTTAAGTAAAGTTTTTAAGCGAAGACTCTCACTTTAACCTAACCTAAACTGATATCAAAAAATAAGAAAAACGTATCTTTCTGCACTCAAAATCTCAAAGACTATGAGCCTCTGATGGCTAAATATTTGTACATTCGAATTTCGCCCCACTTAATACATTGAACATATTTTTCACATATGCTTCCATATGAAAAACATTTGTTGTCTTGAGTGAATTTTCAGAATTGTAAAAAAAAAAACGAAAAAGAAAATGGGAAACATGTCTCGTTGTTCTTGAAAAGATTTAAGCAAAGCCTATAAAGTGTTGTGCTATCTTTGCTTTGCTATTTTTTGAGTTGTTTTTTGAAAAACGACTCCTTTTTTAAGTCAGAAACAATAACTCTACCCAAAGCATCAGCTGAATGAAGAAAAAGAAAATGGCAGCCAGCGGCAAAATTAGAAAAAACAATGTGCTTACCGTTGAGTTTTATCGCATTTCCATCAATCGTTACAAACCGAAAAAGAATTTAAGAAAAACAGGAAAAAAAGGAAAAACAACGCACATGCTGGAAAAAAAGTTGAAAACTTTACGCAGAAAAATGTTTTCCGTTAATTTTCTACTTTGGTCGTTTCCTGTTTGTTTTTTTGTTGATTTTTTTTTGTTTTCATTCTTCTCTGAGCGCATTAATTTGAACAATTTTCTCATTTTCCATTTTACTTCTTTTTGTGATTTTTTTGTTACGTTTGCTTTTGTGTTTGTTGGTTTTTGGGCGGAAAAACATCCGCCCAACGCCTCGCACACGAGCTGCCGACCAATATTGCTTTTTTCGGTTATTCGGCGAATATGCAAATTTGCGATGATAAATGTGTGCACCATATTTCACTACCCTCTTTAAAATGATTGTAACCCCTCCACATACACACACACTTATAGAATTTACACACATAGAGAGACACACGCCCACCTCTCCGCGCGACTGCTGCTTGTGGCGCGTATTTAACGCATTTTTGCGACGGTCCGCTGGTCGCCAACGCTGCTGGACCAGTCAATTGGCAATGGGCGTTGCTGGGCGCTGCTGCGGAAGCGAGCGTTTTCATTCATTTGGCTGCAGTGTGGAATTCACATTTTGCATGCAACGACGACGACAACAGTTTGCTCTTTCAATTTTGCTTAATATTTTATCAATGACTTTTACTGTTGCTGCTGCTGCTCTGTTGGCCAGTGCTATTCTTGTTATTATTGTCACAGTTGCTATTGTTGTTGTAGTTGTTGGCATTTGGCATTGGCGTTGCCAATAGCTTTGGCAGCTGCTGTCATGCAATAAATTTAAAATGCAAAGAGCGTTCGCAAGCCACCCAGTAACACACACACACACACACACACACACACAACAAACACACATAGACAGCAAACGTTGCATAGTTGCTGCTGTGTTGGCGTGTGTGTGTGTGTAAATGTGCCATTGATTCCGGGTCCCCAAACTCATATTAAATGTCATTAGCAATAATTTTGCAATCCTGCAGCAAGCAAGGCAGCAGCACATTGATTCAAATTTCAAATCGAAATCTCAACCGTTTACATTCGTTTACTATCATTTTGCCATATGATTTGTTGTTGCTGCCATCGACTTGGCACTTTTGCAGCTGTTGCTCTCACTCGCTCATGGCATGGACAAACATTGTAATTTGCCGTTATAAGACTGAAGGTTATTTAGATAAGGTTTTTGATTGAATGCATAAAGAACTGAAATTGTTGACAATTCGATTCTATACTAAAAATCAAAAACAGCTGAGCTATGGCAACACAAAGCAGCTGTTCTGATTGAGTACTAACCAAAAAAAAAACTACGTTGAACTTCCACAGATTCATGTGTGGATCCAGATGGAGATTCTGAAATACGTAAATTCCATTTTACTACTACTAACATTTGTGTCTTCTGTAGAGTCACTGTGGTGACTTGAAAAATGAAATTACCAGATGTTAGGTTCCGTTGAATGTCCATACTTCCAATTGAGGGCCATTGCAATGATCCCAATGAGTTGCCTGATACAAGTAAGAGGGATAGTAATAACGACCAAAGTACCATAGTCCCTGCTTAAGAACATCTACTGAAGATTGCTTCTGTTAAGGAAGCCAGACTTTTCAGACACTAAAGTAACAAAGCCTCTCAAGAGACCCAATTAAGTACTTCTTTAGCGCGAATTTTCAACCGGGTAAAGAATTCATTTCGGCGGTCCAACGATTTTTATTCCCCGTTGAAAACAAGACACGAAGCTACTTATGCGTTACTGACTAAGACATATTCTTCATGATAATCATTCAAAATGTCCTTTCTATGACAAGAAGATGCAATATATTCCTGCATTCACACGTCTTCTCGTCTAAGTATTCTGCTGTGCTCATTTCACATGTTTAATTTAATTCATACTTCTTTTTTCTTATCAGATTAATTAATTGTGTTGATAACCGTCCCCTCTCCCCTTACTTTGCCCTTAATTTTGTTCACTGTTTTATCTAACTTGTCATCAACTCGTGGTCAGTCAAAGCTATTTGTGGTGTTTTTAAAAACCTATATCCCACACAAAATGTAATTTGGACTCGAAAAATTCACCTCTTGCCAACTTACAAAGCGCGCTCAAGGGACGGACATTGTGGTTAGCCAACAACGAAAACGGCAAAAAGTCCCACTTCATTCCTACCATTTAAATTAGAATTTTCATATCACACACACACACACATATCACACACACACACACAGTGAACGAACAAAAGATTGCACATTTCGCTGTCAGTTGCAACTAGGAACGAGTGCTCGCAACAGCTGAGCCTGGCGGCGGCATTTCAGCTGTTTGTGGCATTTTGCGCTGCACTGCCAGCATGACGGCCGCACTGGCCGCCGCATCGCACACGCTTTGTGCGCGAGCTGCGCCACAACATTGTTTCGGACAGTCGAGTGCGCAACAAAAAAAAGTGAAGCAACATTCTGCCGTATTTTGCCGTGTTTGCGTCATTTGGTGGGCGTGACGTTAACCTTTTCGCCATGGTTGGCCATTCGTGCAGTTGTACAAAATTTGACTGTATTTATTTTGTGATTTCATTTTTGCAGCGCTCTCTTATCGCTTAACACAATAAAATTTGCCCCCATTTTAATTTCATAAACAGTCCGCACAAAAGACCAGCGGACGCCACTGAAAATGTGGCTGACTTGTTGCTTTTGTGTTGTTGTGCGGTATTCTGTGCTTTTGTGCGATGTGATTAATGCGTTTTTGGTTATTTTTTGGTAGCTGTTCGATAAGTATAAAAGTGTTTAATGCGAGCTGAAGGCGTAACTCCGAAGCTGTGCGCGTTCTACGCGCTTTAATGGATATAATTTATATAGCCGAAGCGCTTCAATCCCTTTGCTGATTTGCTGCAAAGTTTCCATAATTAATGTTGTGCACACAAATCTTTGTTTATACTTTAAAGCGGTCGCCGGTTTTTGTTGCGCTCGTCTGTATGAGCTGAAATACGCTAATCAAATGTGACAACAAAGCCTGTCACATAATGCGCGCACACATTGTTTTTACTTTTCATTTGCATACATATGCATGTATGTATGCATATACATATGTGAAATACAACGACGACGAGCGACTGCACGCTAATAAAATGCGACAACATGTGGCAACGCGTTCGCATGTGCAGCATTTTAATGGAATATGGCTACACTGAAAGAGATAACGTTTTCACAGAAATATTTTAATCACTCAAATATGGTAAAAGGCAAAGTTCAAGGTCCTTTCGGTTAAACAACCAGCAACCTAAGTGATTAGTACAGACAAACAATTATCAACAAATGTAATTAAGTTTGGTATTGTCACACTGTCAGGTTGCTTTCTTGCATATTGAATATAATTTTTGGTATATACGAGGCGACAGGGGGGAGGGCTAAATTAGTCTAATGGCTTAAAAAAGCTTAGGGGTAATCAGGACATTAAAGGTATCGGCTGGCCTCCATAGTTAAGCAGGTAGCGCGCTGGCTTCCCATACCAAAGGCCCGAGGTTCGATTTCTAGCTCGAGCTGGTAAAATACTCGTCTCCACCTCCAAGTGTGAAAGAAAAAATTGCACAAAAACCGCCGTTCGGATTCGGCGTTAAACTGGTCCCCACCCCTCTTACCCCACAAAACTACCGACTGCCGAACTAACAAAGAAACGAACTCAGTGTGAACACCTCTACTGTCTGTTCAAATGTCATGCCTACAAATACAGGTCTGGACAGTTCGGAATATTGGTGCAGTTGTTGAAATGAAGAGTAGAAAGAGACTGTAAGACACATTAAGGGAGTGTTCCCGGGTAGAATGCCGATTTTAGGCTGTTTTTCAAAAAATTATTTTGGAGCTACAAGGCAACATGCAATATTCTGGTTTTTTGCTTGTTGTTCCTTATTATTTGGAGAACAGAAACTCATATTTGTGTCAAACAATTTTATTTTCTAAGTACAAATTTTCAGTGGTCAATGTGACCTTGTTTTCACTGCTGGCCGATAATAAATTTCGGGAACCAGTAATCTGAAACAGAAATGGGTATGCAATTATTAATCTGCAATAAATTCCGCGGATGCTAAACCACAGTTTTAGTCAAAATGTTGATTAGAAACAAAATGGCGGCCATATGAAAAAAAATTGTCCAGTTTTGCCACCTTTTTTTACCTTTAGAGTGCTTGAAAATATATTTAACAATAATTTTTTGATGAAAACTTTGGTTTAGCATCCAATGAAAACTATCTAGAACATTTTCCCAAAATTTCAAGTCGATACCTCTCATAGTTGCTGAGAAAAATTATCGGCCAGTACAAAAAATGTGGTTTCGAGAAAAACGCGTTTAAAGTTTCAAAGACGGAGCAAAAAGAGCTGAGATTACTTCAATTAACATGCAAAAAAGTGGGTACTGAGTATGCGGATTGAAAAACGACTTTGGGGGGTGATAGTATATAGTATAAGGTACAATAAAACGCAAAAAAAAAAAATCGATTTTTTCAAACTTCTACCCAGGAACACTCCCTTAACAAGAATTGTTTGGAAGAGAAACATAAATGTAACTAAAAATAAAACAAAAAACTTACTTAGAGCACTTCTTTCTTGCTTCCAAAAACCAAAAAGGTCTTTTCCACTGGGTAGCTGAGTAAAAAAAGATTTCAGCAAAAAAATACAAATAAAATAAAAATACAAAATCCCACCGGTATTTCTGTGGTTGACGGCGTACAAGCAAAAAAAAACCGTCTTGCTTTAATGTTTGTCACTAAGAATTTATTATGTTTTGTACTTTAGGTTTCCCTTCCAAAAAGTCGTCAAACAGGAAACCAATGAAGGAAGCAAACCAAGTAACCAAACGGAAAAAAGAACCTACTTGTTTTGGTTAAAAGTAATCAACTATGGCAACAATTCTTCTTCTATGCCACCGCCCGGCTTTCTCTAGAGCCTACACGAAGATGGATATTCCTAGACTTTCCCTTTCTCGACAACTTGTAAAACCTAAGATCAGTCAACATCAGAGATTTGTTAGGGTTTGTTATAGCTTATCCGACTTGCAGTAAGGCAGATCACAATGGGCCCATTTTGTGGCCTAAGTGTGTCTTTCGGTCATCTAACCCAACCTAATAGCTCAAACAAAAACAAAAAATTAATTCGAATCGAAAAACTACTGAAATGAAAATGTAAAGTAAAAAGAAACTGATAATTTTTCCGTCAGAAGGCTTTAGTAAAAATGCATCAAAGCAAAGCAAAAAAGCATCAAAGATGGAAACCAGCAAAGAGAAAATATGCCATATTTTACAGATTTTCTTCGGTAAAGGCCAAAATGCAAGCCAGGAGGCTGAAAATGCTTATCGAATCGATCGATCCATCAAATCGCTGCTGAATTGTACCAAAATCCAACCCATTTCTGAAGCAACTGTTGACTGCTGATGAAAAGTGGATCCCCTGTGATCGAATTGGGATGAGCCGGCGCAAACAATGGCCAAGCCAGGATTAATGGTCAGCAAGGTTTCGCTGTATGTTTGATGAGATTAGCAGGGATTGATCTACTGAGCTGCTGCTGAGCTCCTGAATAGCCAGGAGAGACGGTCAACAAAATTTATAATAGATAGAAGAAACAATTAGGAATTATGTTACACGAGCACAACGCCAGGCTACCTACACACATCGATAGTGACTCGCCAGAAGCTCCAGGAGCTTAGCTGGGGATTCTTAAGCATCCACCTTACAGTCCGGGCCCGGCACCAAGTGATTACCACCTGTTCCTGTCTATGAAATAGAACAGCTGGTAATGAATCAAATGATTTTGCTGGTGAAAATTTTGCCTCAAGAGAAGCTTGTGAAAAGTTGTTGGTCAAGTTGTTTGTCAATAGGGACGAAGGTTTCTAGGAAGGAGACATAATGGAATTACATTCAAAATGGCAACAAGTTAACAAATCGATGCATATTTGACCTAAATCAGATCATTTAAAAATAAAAAAAAAATAATGAATGCTTTGATGGATTTTTACTATACTTATATTACAAATATATTTATATTAAAGAACATAAAATATGTATAAATAAATTAAATCAAAACACGTATAAAAAATTAAAAGTATATACAGTCGAACTTCCCTATAATGAATTCGCACGGGACCAGAAAAAAGCTTAATTATATAGACATTATGATTTTTTTTTCATCTTTTATTTAAAATAATGAGGTATTTTATCCGATTACACCCTTTCACTTTTCTTCCTCAACAAAGCCCTCTTATACATTTAGAGACTTAAAAACCTCATTGCTCTTCATCTCCACAAAGGTTCGAAGTACATCAAGAGAAATTCGTCCCAATGTAGGTAACACCGCATCCGCCAATTCTTCTTCACTGGCCATTTCTTCTTGTTAGTGATGTGGCTTTCTTCTTCTTATGCTATTGTTATTTTTAACTTCTGGGGTTCCCCTAAATATGTTTTACTTTTTTTTCGGTATTCAGTATTGTTAATATACGTGACAGAAAATAGCTTGGAAAAATTAATTATATGGAGACAAAAAACAAATGAAAGCGAAGTTTTTAACTAAACATTTTATTCATTGTAGAGAAATATTCACTATATGGAAATTCATTATAAGGAGATCAAAACGCACTTAGAATAGAACGATAAAGCTGTGTCTTTGAAATTAATTCATTATACGGAGAACTTCATTATATAGAAGTTCACTATAGGGAAGTTCGACTGTATGTACTTATTAAAAAAGTAAACAATTTAATAACATTTTACCACACCACAATTCATTTATTTCTTTTTTCTTTTCTTTTTTTTTTATTTGCTTTGTTTAAATTTCATTCAATTGAAATGAAAAGTAAAGTAATAAACTAATTTTTGACGTAAAACATTCAACCAAATTTATGCAAATATATCTTAACAAATATTTCATCAATTATGTTGTGCAATAAAAAAGGGGACGAAAAACTGAACGAGGAGATAAAAGAAATCAGCATATCACATAAAATTAATTTAGAACGCAATAAGACGAAGACGACGAAGATGGCGAAAGCGAATCGGAGACATGAGAGGGCGCCGCCATTGGTATAAAATCCCGTAACAAATGTATGTAAATGGCAGCGAAAAAATTTCAATCGTAACGAGCATCAATATGGGCGGATGATGAGAGCAGAAGGCAGCGAATGCTGGCGAGGCAAATTGCTGTGAGTGGGAATGTTGTAAGACGATGAAAAAGCGAAATTAACATTTATATGAGAAAGTCTTGCAAAGCAAATTCCAACAACAATATGAACACTCAAAACATACTCAAATTTGAGTGAGTTTCAGCTTTTCGCATGCACACAATTTCCGCTAAATTAAAGCCAATACCAAAATTGTAAGAAATTTGTAACATTTGGCAAATTCCACTCTATGTTTATATTAAATTCAAGCGCTAAGCAAACTTTTCGCCAAACTTTCAAAGCAAACACTGTCAGAACATTTGGGCTCAACATGAGAAAATACTTGCAAAACTAGGTACAGCAACTGCGTCGCTCATTCATTGATTTCGAGCAAAGGCATTAAAGTTTGTTTGTTCGTAAGAGCGTCAAGCGGCAGCGACATCGACTGTCAAGCAACAAACTGTCAAAAGTACATAGTTGCAAAAAGTGACTATGCAACTTTGCAATAGCATTTTGCTGCACACGCTTTCGCGCCTTTGCTCTTTCTCTCTGATTCTCTGCCTCTGTTTTTGTCGTCTGGTTTCAGCTGTGTCTTCTATGTGCAAATTTTCCAAGCAAACAGAAAAAACTGGCAAAAATCAATCATCATCAATACGCATTTACGTTGGCGCATACGTCAAACTTTTTAATATGCCATTCTGCATGACGCCGCCTCTGCCATGCACACATCGAGCAACTTGTGCAAATGTCAAAAATCATTTTAGAAAAAGTTTGCAACTTTGAAACACCCCAAAACGGTCAACTGCGAATGTCACATTACAAAATGTTGCACCATCGACAACCAGCCGAGCTGCCATCCTGCAGAAGCTAGAGCTGTGCAACTGGCGATAGTATTATCGATAGTATCGGTGGTTTCATTTTGACACCACTAACGACGGTTTTTTTGCACTATCGATACTATTGGTTTTTTTTGTGATGTGCTTTTAGAATATTCTATGCTGGTAGTGCTGCCATGGATAATCAAATTTGTGGGTACGAGTAGATGGATTTGGCTGGACTCAAATTTGAAATTCAAATATACCATGTTTGGTAAAATAGTAGAAGACTTTACTTGCTGTCCATTTCACTCTATTTCAATCCATCTATTTCACTTTGCCAATATGTAAAAAAATGCGCCCCAAGAAAGACTTAATAACGACTTAATAACGTTTATCATGGAGCCCTTTAAATTATTTCTTTACAGAGCAAAGCGAATGACATGGTGGGATTAAAGAGCCAACAACTTCAACGGAATCAAAAAGAATGTTTAGTACGGCGGGTTCAATAATCTCAGATAGAAGATTGATGTGGCTTTTTATAAAGAAATCATTTTGGATTACCAATGAATAATTAATGTTACAATTTTTAGTTTCATTTCTCTATGTATAAAAATTAATGCCGTCCCAACAACCTAAAACAACGTCGACTAATGGATCTCTTTTTTCACTGGTGAAATCTCATGGGCTTTGGAGAAGGGATAACTTTGAAATTATAAGTCACACTTCACTGTCATTCGGTGCGAATTATATGCTTAGACACACCCTCCAACAGAAAGAATAAAGGGGTGTGGCACATATAATTTATATTGTTACCATGAAATACCTTCGGTCTTACAAGTCTCATAGTATTTAAATAGATAAATTGCTTAGGCATTGGAAGAAAGACGTAGCACTCTTTAGCATTCCAAAGCCGCTACTGCGCTGGCTTCTCATACCAGAGGTTCGATTCCTAGCTCGAACTGGTGAAACACTCATCTTCTTCTATCGCTATCCACATGAGGCAGATGAGAATTACAAGAATCGCAAGAGCGCGTTCTTGGCAGGTAATGGCAAAATCTCAAGTGTGAAAGAAAAAAAACGTTGTTCGTATTCAACGTAGAACTGTAGATCCCCTCCCCACCGTCCCCCATGCGTTTGAGATGTGTGTTGTAACAGATGTTGAAAAAAGAAAAAGAGTGGTATCACTATCTTAGTAGTCGGCTTTCCCAGCTACACACACTACCCCACATAACAACGATCCAAGAGTCCTGGGTTTTTAGGGGCCAAGTCTGTGGCCTTGGTTCGTTGAAAGGGACCACTGTATTGTACGATAGGAAGTCGAGTAGACGTTGAACCTGTCATCTCTTCTTACGGTGATCAGTCTTGACCTATTTTGCTGTCAGGACCTGGTTGCCGCTGAGGTGAGCTTCAAAGGTTTGCACGGATGGTCGAGGTTTGTGATTGAGTCTGGTTACTTTCCTTACAATGCACTGGAAGCACTCTTCAAGCAACACAAAATCTTAATATCGAATAATAGGGATACGTATCAAAATAGGGGTCTTTATAAAAGATTTCAATATAAATCGTATTGAGCACAGTTGGCCGTTGGCCGATAGTATCAATATTTTTCACTGAAACTCTCGAAATTATCGAATGGGTCGACTATCGATTGTTTCCCCCACCTCTGCCAGACGCCACATCGATGTTACTGCACCACAATGGCCAACTCTGAGTTTTTTCGATACTTTCAAGCAAACAAAAAGTATTGACAACAATTACATTGCAAAAAACAGGTTGCATATCTGTACATACAAAATGTATTTTTTTTGCACTTGCAGAAATGAAAGTTTTGTGTAAAAAGTTAGTGAAAAGGATTTTTTGTTGTTGTTATGGCTTTTGTTGGTTTTCTTTGGCGATGGCATTAATGTGGCCGCCAAGGCAGCCACTCGCCGTAATCACGTTTTCTATATAAAAGCAAATTGGCACTGACGACTCCCACACGGACGACGCGATCCAAAGGGTTGCCACATTGGCACGCGCTGCAAATTGGTTACGGTGTGGTTCCATGTGGGCGCCTGCAGCCAGCCACGAACTTTTATTTCGTGGTCCATGTAAATGTTTTCGGTTTTGTGCAGCTCTCCGCGGAACATTGACTGTGGCATCGCTGTGCATGTGTAGTGGTAACTCCATTTAATTAAAACCATCCAATTAATGCCAAAGCCTTTTGCTTGTAATCAAAAATACATACAAAAGCGCCACGCGGAAACGTCGTATTCACCCGAATGGGTAGTCGACACAACAAAACCCAAGTACAGTGAAGGCTCAGTAATGTGAACAAAGGAGTAAAACCGATCGAAAGCCACAATTAAAATTGCAAAAAAGCATTGGAAAATTTTGTAAAAATCTGTCTTTAAACTGGCACTAACTAGCGATGCTTTACTGTGGGCACATGGAAAAAATTGTATTTGCAACTGAAGTGCGCTCGTCTCGTTGGTCGGTTGCGGGCGGCTGTTTGTGTTTGTACAAGTATGTGTGTGTGTGTGGCGTGATGGAGGCAATCAGCATTACAACTTCATCAGCAAGGCAAATAGTGAGATGATATCGTATCATTGTTGTTCTCATTGTTGTTGTTGTTGTTGTGATTACTGTGATTGTTGTTGTTGCCATCGCGATGCTGTTGCGCTATTCCGTTTGACGATAATGCTGATGACAATGCAAATGATACCGTTGGTGATGCTGTTGATTACAGCGCCAATGTTGCTACAAAATTTTCGTACATAAGCAACACTCTGTTCACCGTCACGTTGTCTCTGCCATTAGGCACTCTGAATAGAAGAAATTAAGTGGAAATATGCCAGAGATTTCAAAATTAAAACGCTGAAAATGACCACATTTCGTGCTTCGGTGCAAATTTTGTATTTGCTTTGTAATTGTGCATTTTGTTTTTGCTGATGGCTCAATGGCTTCATAATCATATTTAGCTGTTTAGATGTGTGTGTGTGTGTGTGTGTGTGTGTGCGTCTGGCAACTGTTTGGTAATTGTGTATACAGAGTTGTTTGTCGAGTGACTGTTATCCCTTGAAGACCTTAGCATCTCATTATTAATAGATTTTTGTGGATTTTTTACACAATGACTGCATTGATAATTGGAAAATTTATAATATTGGGAGTACAAATTAGTTCGATTAGTTTTAAAAAATGGATCTGGCTGAATGGTTCCATCAATCAGCTGTCACGATTGCGGTGGTTCCAGAGAGAAATATTCCTTCAATATTGCTTTGAGTTTATTAATAAAAAACCTTTTTTTAATATGTTAAGCCTGTCCAACTTTGTGTTTACTAAGCAGCATTTGCGGGAAGTTTTAGTTTTCTGCTTTAAAACTAGAAAGACCGCAAGTTGTCCATACCTACAAAGACTATATATTATATCCGCTGTATATCTAAAAGTACACATCGGATTTGGCTAATTGTAATTGTAGAACTCTAATTGTAGAACTATTTGTAGAACCCGATAAATAAAAATCATCAAAGCAAAAGCAGATATGTATTTAATAATGAAAAATCGTCAAAATGACCGCAATGGTCTTTCTTTAATTGGAAGAAAAATGCAGCTGAAGCACATCGAATGCTGAAAGTTTATGTTCACTATGCTCCAACTCACAAATTAAGTAAAGAATGGTTTCCTTTCCAAAAAAGATCCAAAATAGATAGCAAAAAAATTAAATTAAATTCGAAGACAAAGAATTGCAGGCCTTAGTCGATGAAGATGCGAGTCGAACGCACGACGAGAAGATTGGCAATACGAAAGAGACATGAAAAAATTATTTTTTTGTATGACAACGCTCGGCCTCATGTTGCAAAAGTCATAATAAAATATTTAGAAATGCTCAAGTGGGATATTGTTAGATTGTTCCTCCTGATTATTGATTGTTCCGACGGATGCAGCAAGATTTGATAACCTGATTTGACTCAGGTCACCAATTCACTTCTTTCGGAACGTTGGCTCCTAACTCATTTACTATAGACTTGAAATAAATGAAAATGAAATGAAATGAAAAAACTTTGATCGCCTCAAAGGACGAGACATTTTTTTGAGATGAAATTCGAAGATTGCCTGAGGGATGGAAAAAAGTAGTAGCCAGCGATGGACAATGGTTTGATTAATTTGTTCATTCGTATCATTTTGAAATAAACGCTTTTTCGGCCACAAAAAAATTACCTAATCAATAAATAAATAAATCATAATAAATTGTTTATTTTATTAAGGGGAATTCTTGTTTGGAGACCACCTGAACTATTTGTCAATGGAAAATATTTTTTTTTTTAATATTCAACGTTTTTCTCAACATCTCAAACAGAGCAAGCAAATAATGAAAACAGTTTTAAATGAAGGTTTCGTGTTTAAGGCTTTTTATTTTTTTGGGGGAAGTTTTGAGAAAATTTTGGTGTTTGAAGACCCCCCCTATTTTTTAATGAGGCATATTTTCCCAAAAGACAATATAGTATTTTTTTCAATAGTTTACTCAAGCTTTTTATGAAAAAATTACATGAAAAAGGGGGTAAGGAAAGAGGGACGGGTGTTCATGTGTACACCAAAAATATTCACACTTTTAATGCAAACAACTTTGTCTTAGACATCAAAGCTCTAGCTCTTCAAGTTTTTATCCTTTCTGTGTAAACGTCTATAGGGACCGTTTAACCTTTATGTGCAAATTACAAAAAACTCAGACGTGCTGGACTATTACTTTGTTCGGCAAAAATTATCAATACGATGTCCTCTTTCAGAAATATGCGGTCGTTACTCTGTTACAGAAATGCTGTTGTACAGTGTAATTAATCAATAGTCCAAAACAATGGGCAGCAAAGTGACTTTCAAATATTTAGATTTGCGAGATGATCAGGATCAGGATGCGAAACAATAATAGAGGAGATATTCCATAGTTGTATATGAAGCTCGATATTTATAATTTTTCCTTCTACTAAAAGTTTGTGCACCGTAGTTCTGGTCATTTCATCTGTGCATGAAACACGTACAATTATGTAAATTTGTAAATCTATTCGTAGCAAACTTCAGGCATATTTTTGTATATTAATACTTACAATTTACAAAAATGTGGTCTTCTTTAAATTTAAGCCTTAATCAAAAGTTATTACCTGAAAAAAGTGAGAAAAAATGTGATTAGTGTCTTTAAGAAATTTAAGACTTAATAATTTAAATTTTAATTGTATTCAAAACATACACACTACCATAACTTATAAATTTAATGCATGATTAACATAAACTTTCGTTTGAAAATGAAAACTAAACAAGTTTCCCATAGTTTCTGTTGATGTCTCTTAAGTTTACTTTTGTTTGTTGACGGTTTCTCGTTTTTTGGACAAATATAAACACGTAGTGGATTTGTTCGAGTTGAGTAGCTTTTACATATCTAAGACATATAAATTATTTCAAACATAAATATCTATATACATGCAATAAATCGGTCGACGTTGGGTAATCAACCGGAATATATGTAAAAATATGTATAAACCATACAAACCGCATTGCCGACCATACAAGTAAATTTCTATCAATGGAGTTTCTATCTTATCGCCAGCAATTAATCTTAATTGCATTCAAATACACTTTACAGCGTTGCTTTTTCGGGCAACACAGACATATTTACATAAAAAATTAACAAGAAGAAAATGAACAACAAGCGACGCGGAGAGGCGTTGAAATTCTAAAGTGGCCGCGGCGCGCGGTGGAAAGTGTGAGAAAGCAGATTATGTAAAATGGACGCGTTGGGAAACATGGCAACGACGGCCCGGAAAACAGGTCGAAGAGATGCATGCAAAGCGGTTTTATGATTCAACTAAAATATCAGCTTTCGTGTGTGGTGTGATTTCGGCCAACGCACAACGAAACAAAGCAGCCAGCGACCAGTTGAAGCAATTAGTGGCAACGCGTTCAATGGAAATTTAAGAGCGCAATGAATGTGTGTGTTGGAATATGCAACAGCAGCAGTTGGTAGTTAAAGGAGCGGGGGAGGGGACAAAGGCAAGGGAAACGGCGCGAAAAAATCAATAGAATCATTGTGCTACAACACGCAAGGAAGTGAACGATAGAAGCGCGCAAAATGCGCCACTAACAACGGTAACCGCAACCAAAACAACAACAACAACAGAAAAACGACAATAAAAACAACCAATACAAGTCAACAGAAGAAAGAACAAAGAAGCGGGCAGCGGTCGGGCGCTGGAACTGAAAATTTGTTTTCCCACACACACACACACACCTACTCACTTATACACACTCATGCACACTTGAGCGTCAATTCGCACTCGAATGCAAATCCACGTTCCGTCGCTCGGAGCTGAGTGGCAACGCGCGTGGCGGCTTCACCATTTTTCGCACAAACTGGTAGGAGCGCCGTTGCAATTTTTCGTAAAAATCGTTGACAGCTAAAGTGTTCGCCTCACGCCGCCACTCACACCCACAATGGCAGCGCGAAACAAAAGCATTCTACGAACGTCAAAGCAACGAATTGCAGTTGTCGCTGGCGAATGTTGATGATGCAATCGGCAGCAGAGTTGGCCACAGGTGCCGCCGCTTGTGAGTTCGTTAGGAGAACACAGTGGAGCACGCGTCGAGTGAGCACAAAATATTTACCAAATGCCAAATATTTGATGTGCAATTTTCCATTTTCCACCGAATGGCATAATTTATTGGGAAGAGAGCAGCGCATTGTTGCCATGTTGCTGCCGCTTTTGCTGTTGCTGGCGGCAACCATGCAGCCAAAGCATGGCTGACAGTTCATCACCATCGAATGCGCCAGCAAGAGCCGCAACACAGCGACATCAACAACAACAAGAGGCATTAACCAACCGAGCAGCAACCGAACAATAAAGCCACCATTGGCGTTTGCCAGCAACGGCAACTTTTACGACTTGCCCGTGCACAGAGCCACGTCACGCGCGTGACCATCGAAACAACACACCAGAACCGCACGCACACACGCCGAACAATAGCTGCAGCGGCAACAACAACAACAACAACCTTAGCATAACAACGGCCGCACCGCAGCGCACTTGGAAGGTGAAAAAACTTTAGCTCAACACACAACATGGCGCACAACGTGATACGAGTACGACGCGCGTGAAAGGGGGCGTGTAACGGGTGTGAAAGCCTTTTGCCTGACTGGGATTTTAAATGCACCGCACAAAGCGTCGCAACGGCTACCCGAGGCCGCGCAATGCGCCGCGTTGCATGAATGAAAAATTACACGCGCATGCCAGCAACGTCGGGGAATTTCTGATAAGCGTGTAATTTTTACGCAAATGTCGGGTGCGGAGCGTTTATTTTCACATTTTAGACTGATTGCTAAAAGCGTCGAGGGACGCTGGCAACACACAAAACGTACAAAGAACGCACGCAAAAGGATGTAGACGCGCCCGCAACCGGAAATTGCTGGAAATTTTGGGTGAAACCTGAATGTGTAATAACGCTGGAAGCACTGCGACCTGTGGTGTGAAATGTGCCAACAGCGCAAAAGCTACTGCAATGCGGCAGAGTTGCCACAAGTTGAAGTTTAGATTGGTAATGGCAAGTGTTACCAGATGGAAGAAACAATTGCTTACTAATTCAATAAACAACAAAATAGTTGGCTTTCTGATACAGTTTGATCTAAAGCTTGTAACGCATAGAAAGAGGCGTAACCTCTAAGGAAAAGTATATACACTCATCGGAGCATCGGATACAAGATGTCAAGGGACATCCAGTTGCACTTAGTTGCTACTAAATATTACACCTGATGACTGATGCCCTTTGCGGTTTTTGTTTCAATAAGGCACTGAACCATCGACAGACAACTAATCCACCATATCTGACAAAAAAAAATTGAGTTTAACTCGCACCAGTAGAAAGCTCTCATTTGGAACTTCTGAAATCTGTTCAAAATAGTGCGATAAAGCTTATTGGGAACAGTACGACATCAAACTCGATTGATCCATTGGAGCACTGTCGAAACGTGGCATGTGTATGTCTATTCTAAAGATACTTCTTTAGTAACTGCTCAGATGAGCACATATGAGCAATCTGATGCCATCACTCCAGGTGTTTCTTAAAGAAACCCGCTCGAACACTGAAGTTCGTGCATTCCACGCTGACACAATATTCCAACGCATTACGCATTACAGGGAAATTTCGTTTCTGGAACGTACGGCGCGATTGTGGAATGGTCTCGTTGCAGAAATTTCCCCCAGCACCTATACCCTTGGTAGACTCAAACCAAGGGTACTAGAAGTACAACCAGCGCGCTGAAATATGAAGAAGAATGCGGTGCGTGATTGTCTGCTCGAGTCAAAAAGGCCAAGACATCGCTATAATACGACATGTAATTGTTTTGACAGTCACTCAAATCTGCGAAATCAAACTATCTTCGAGGACTTTACAATAGTTGCTTTAAGGCAATTCTATGGACAAGAGGCAATTAAGTGTTTTCGAACTGAATCAACATGAATACGGATACGGCATATTGACGTGGATAGATCGACGGATGTGTAGGAAGCCGAGAAAATGAAGCCTAGGTTCAATTCCTCAAGCAATCAGACTAGGTACCCTATTGAACTTACGGCTCAAGGATGAAGAGGATGATAGAGGAAAAGGAGGTAGGAAGAAAAGAAAGGAAGAACTTGGTAGGAAGGGAAAAGGGACTACTCGTCTTCCTGCACGAATTTCCTGGATTCTTTAATGAATCTCAGGAGATTTCAGAGGTAAGAGAATGGACCTCGTCCATCGTCGTAACATCTATGACGTAGATAGAGACAAATGCTCTGTGCTGTCTACTTCCAGACAATATGTACAAGTTGGATCTTCGATGATGCCCATATTGACCATTAAAGAGAAAGAGGATGATAGAGGAAAAGGAGGTGGGAAATACAAGAAAGAAAGAAAGAAAGTGGTAGGGAGGGGTCGGGGACTACTCGTCTTCCTGCACGAATTTCCTGGATTCTTTAATGAATCTCAGGAGATCGCACACGGTAAGAGATCTGAACCAAACATGCGCAATCTCGTTCTAGCGAAGACGTGACATACACAGAGAAAATGCTCTGTGCTGTCTACTTCCCTCGATGCTGCCCATATTGGGGTCAATATTTAGTCCGATTAGTCCGACCAATCGGCGCAGATCTTTCCTCCCTAAGCTTAGAAGGAATACCCTTGCCTTTCTGTTCGGGCTTAACACAAACGATTTGGTAGTCCTACAGCTTCCCAAACTAGACCAACGCTCCCTATGTAAGCTATTTGTATAAATTTTAATAATTTGGAAGTTTACTGTCCTAAGGTACAAAGAAGCGGAATGGTCGGAAAACATCCAAGAGAGGGGGCAGCGGTGGAACCAATGGATGGAAGACGTCCTGAAGGTCGAGAGGGAGCACAGACTAGCCTGCAATCCTGCACAGGTGTTCGGAATACTTAGAGATTGATCCCATTTATGAAAGCTTAAGACTCCTGCTACATTTTAAGGGTCTTATTTTGAAGATAAACCTATTAATTCATATTTTATAAGCATTTTATCGATCGGATTTTTTGCAGTTGATTTTGACGCAGGACATAAACTGCCTCTCTCTTTCCTCTTCACTTCGACCGTTGCGCTAAAAGTCAAAAGCTAAAATATGTCATCATTAATTTACCTCCAACTTTACAACAACGATTATTCCAACTAGAAACCCAGTTAACTGGGATTCCCCCGCTGAGTATAAAAATATGGGCCACCATTAAGCAAAACGCCGGCTTCACATTTGTTTTTTCATTTTTTTTCTTTACCGCTGCCATTACCATTACCGCTGCAAAGGTTACAGTGCAACGTTGCCAAATTGCAGAAATGAAAAAAAAATGCATTTTTAATTCACATTTCACACTAATTGCATTAACCACAACCATAACTGCGACTATAACTAATCTAATCAACAAATGTTTTAGTTCTGGTGAGTGTGTGTGTGTGTGTGTGTGTATGCGTGTGCGTGTGCAGCAGCACTCGGGCACGCATATTCTGCCATTGCCTTCCATTTTGTTAATTAAACCGCTTCAAGTGCTCGCAAAAGTGCAACAGCGCCCGACCACTGGTAGCGGCAAGCGAACAAGGTACTGGTGCCAGCTGCCCTGCCGCGGTCCGAACTCTCCAATAAAGCGTGAATTCATTAACAAATAGCAGTGTGGACAACGCAGCAACAAAAGTGCACTCGAAGCGTTGGGGTGGAGAGCGTGCAAGTGGTGCGCATTAAACATTTTGCGCGCAAATGTCATTGCAAAAGACGCCAACACACACACACACACATATACAGCACAGTGAAGTAAAAGAAACAGTTACAGTCACAAACGTTGGCACTCTTAAACAAATGTACTGCAATTCAACACTGCGTACGCTCGTACGAGTACAAAAACTGAAAGTGCAACCATATCACAATGGGGGAAAAATGTGGCAATGCTGTATTGCTGTGATATGGCGCAGCGTTGCCACAGTTGTTGTTGTTGTTTTGTTATTGCTGTACGAGTAGTTGGCAAGAAATGAAAAGGGAGGGAGTGTGTGTGTGAAGCCTTAGCGGCGCAAAACATTGAAAGAAATGTTATACCGCTTACGCAGCCCCCCAGCCCCGCATCCGCACAATTCGAGTCTGGCACGAACGCCAGTCATGTTGCAACGACAACGTCCCCAAACAACAAATGAAGTGCATAATGCGACGACTGAAGTGCCATTGCCATTACTTAGCACTCGACGTATGGGCCGATGAGGAGGTGAGGAGGCGAAACGAAACGAGGCGCGCGTGTTGTTGCCGCTGTTCGCACTGATACGGCAAATGCTACACTTGACAAATGTTATGCAGCAATACTCGTCCAAGAGCAAGAAATGGGCACAAAAAAATTGCTCAAGACGAAAAAAGATAGGAACAACTGGCGAATTGTGAGTTTCAGCAGCAGCAACAACAACACCAACAACACCGACAAAAAAATGGGAACATATTTTGTTACGATTTTTTTGCAGCGTTTCGTTTGCTTTGTTAAAAGCGAGAATGTGCAGCAGCAGTTATTGCGTCGGCTATGCAAAGTAAAATGAAATGAAATGAAAAGGAAGCAGACGAGGGGCGAAGAAATGGGTAGGGGAAGCGGTGACATGTAATGTGAATAATGTGAACACACATACACACACAAATACAAATATTTGAATAACCAAAAAAGAAGAGGTCGGTGGGGAGTAGATTTTTCATGCAATTCACTACCAAGAAATGCCAAAAATGTGGGAGGCAAGGCGCTGTAAAGAAAGTGTACTTTGGCAAATAAGTAAAGTGGAGCAACGGCGACACGCTGAGGTTTTGTGAGGACATATCCTGTTCGTCTTGTTTGGATAATTGATGAATAGTGATTTTTTCAAGAAATGCACAAAGCAATTGTGAAGATGTTATATGAAAACTGAAACTTTAACCTTTAGAAACCGTAAAAGAAAGCTGCTCTTAGATAACTGCGTCCAACAAAAAAACAAACCAATTCATTTTAACTTAAAATTCTAAAGTTAGTCGTTAACTGAAATACTACAGTTGGTCGATTTGATTAGGTTAGGTCAGGTTAGGTTGGAATGACATCCTTTTCCTAAATAAGCACACTTAAGCTTAAATTGATGGCTCGTTGGGATGGCGCCATTCCCCCGTTTTACGGCACTAGGAATCTGGAGTTGAAAGCTCTGTTCGACTTACATCTTGAATGTTTTGTGATACAGTTGGAAAATTAGATCAGTATTTCAGGACCAAGAACTAAACAAATATAAGCAAATAAGAGTGTTTTAGTTGGTTTTAATCAACTGATCTCTCCCAGTGCTGAAACATCTCTATTTTTTCGCAATTTCGTCCTCTAAACCAATTTTGTCCTTCTTTCCTATGTTTCAATAATATTTCACAAAGTACGTACACAATACTAGTCATCAGAAATACACATATACATATATGTACTGCTTAAGGTTTTTCTAGTAAAAAAAAAATTAGGAATATAATGTCTAATAAACTGTTTCTAAAATTTACATTGCCTCAACCACGTTGTCCCAAAGACGTAGGATGAAAATCTTAGGAAGTGCCTTTATTGGTTTGTTGCACGACTTGGCAAAAACCCCTTAAAAGATCTATTATCTTTCGAAAACGCTAAAAAGGCAATTACAATGAGCTTAGTCTGAACTTGATGTGATAGGTTAGGTTAGGTTAAGGTGGCTGTCTGGGCATGGAACTTGCCGAAAGACACACTTAGGCCATGAAATGTGTCCCTTATGATGCCACAAGGAGAAAGTAATATGTTCTACTATAAGTCGGAGAACCTATACAAGCCAATTTGAATTGTGGATAAAATCTAGTAAGTTCTTGACGTTGACTGAACTAAGGTTATTCAAGTTGTCGAGAATAGGTGAGCCTAGGGATTTAAGTCTTCGCTTAGGGAGAGCCGTCAGTGGCAGAGAAAGTACTATGATACTATCGACCATTGTGTCTATGTGCGTCGTTAGCGTCGCCGACATAACCTAACTTAACCCTTTCGACCCCGAATTTTACCCTGTGTCACGATATTACTTTTTGGTATTTAAATCATGAAAAACTTGCCTAAGAAGTGTGCACACAATAGTTTTTAATTACAGAATAATTATTTAATATTTATGCAAAAATACATAATAATCACTTTTTGATTTTATTTACCATTATTAAAGAAACACGGTCTTGATCAAACGCGCCCAATTCGTAGACTTCAATTAGAACACAAACTTTCCCTGATATCGCTGCAAATTATTTGAAATTATTTTGGGGATAACAGTAAAATGTTTGTAATTTGCTTTGAATTCACTTCTAAAAATATTAATTTGTTGGTGCCTACTTAAATTAAACCCATAAATCAATCGGAGCTTTTGCTATAAGATGACAAATAGGTGAAGTTGCTCTCAGGCAACTGGGATCGAAAGGGTTAAATTATTAGATCGAAGTAGCTAATCAAACAGTAAAAAAAATAAAGTCAAGTAGCCAAAAAACAGACTCAGCTAAAAACATGTCCATGTTTTTCTTCAAAAGCAATTCTCAATCAGTGTTGCCAGATAGATTTCAAGTAATCCCCCTAAAATGAAGTCCATTTCCGCCTAAAAACTAAAATGTCCCCCAAAATTTGTAATGCACACAGATAAAATGAATATTTAATGAAAATTGCTCTTTCTATTTGGTACACGAAATTAAAGAAAGACCCACTAGCAAATGTACCTGAGTAAGGTGTTGATGTAATAAAAATGCAACCTGGCTGGCCACAGACATTTTAAAAAGCGTAAATTAAAAATGTCTGAAAATATTTCCCCCTAAAATATTTATCATACAATTTTCTCCCATTCCAAACAAATAAACCTCAAATCTAGGGCGAAAACCCCCAATCTGGCAACACTGTTCTCAATATTAGCCACTCACACATGGCAACACTGCAACTTCAGCACTCAAAGAACTTTAATAAAAAAAGTTTACTCCAACTTATTACTAACCATCTTCATTCTCATTGCGCTTCTCTTTGCTTGCGCTTCTTCCAATTAGACTGAAATAATTATCTTCCACTATAAAAGCCAGCAAAAATTTTCTCACATTTTGTTTACACTTTTCTGAAAACATAAACACGACCCCCCAGCCGCATTCTCCACGCCCGCGCTACCACTCTATGCCAGCGGAACATAAAACTCATCAAGCGCTGCAAAATGAAAGTAGATAACGATCAAAATAAAATTCAAATATAAACAAATACAATAATAATAAAAGTGGAAAAATATGGCAAGGTAAGTGGATGCACACACACAGCCGGCAGTGTTGCCAAGGCAACGCGAAGCACACAGTGGCAGCAGGCAACAGCCAACAGCCACACCAGCGCGAGCTATAAAATAGCAGCGCGGGGGCGCGGCACAGCGTGAACGTGTGCGCTTTTGTGGCGCTCCGCCAGAGCATCATTAACGCGGCTTTTGTGCAAGCGAGTCGGCCGCAGCAGCAGCGCGCCAATTGAGTATACACAGCTGGGTGCAGTATGAAGAAAAGGAGAAAAAGTCGATTGAAGTTTTGGATGGCTGCAGCTGCAGCACGTTGCACAAGTGCGATGCTGGCCCACGCGTACGTAACAGCCAACTCGTCGCTTGCTTGTGTCTTTCAATTTCAATTGCAGCATCTTCATTTGACATTTGCTGCGCGTCTTGTGACATCAACTTGAAATTGGTTTTGCCGGCATGGAGATTTTTATCGCTTTACATTGGTGCCGTTGAAATTGGAAAATGTTGAGGTTGACAGATGTGTGTGTGTGTGTGCTGGGTTCTAAGTGTGTTGATGAATTTCTGGGCTCTATGACTGCTGATAATGTGTATGTATACAGGTTATAGGTTACATTGCCTGTGTGCATAGGTGCTTTCAACAATTATGCAAGTTATTTGACAATTAAATTTAATCAAATTTGATCCAACATATTGAAAGTCAACGTACTACCAAGAGTGATATTCCACTGTCTACGCTACTGACTTGTACAGCGCTGAAATGTGGACAAAACAAGGCTTAAATTTCTGTGGATCTTGAAGATATAGAAACAATCTTGCACTTCCTTCTGTGACTATTTAACGCTAACTCGTAAAAAGCTTAGAAGAGTGGAGCACATTGAGTTAAAAATAGTCTCAGCTGACAAATATAGACTGTAAAAATCTATAAAACTCTAATAAAACTTTTCGTCAAGGACTTGAATGAACTCTACAAAGTGCAACTTTGTAAGACTCTGCAATTCCTGAATAAAATCGTATGTGGCTGTCTAACCCTAACTCGTGAAAAGCTTAGAAGAGTGGAGCACATTGAGCTAAAAGAAGACTCAGCTGACAAACTGATGAACATAGGCTGTAAAAATCTTTAAAACTCTAATAAAACTCTTCGTTAAGGACTTGAATGAAAACTAGAAAGTGAAATATTGGAAGAATCTGCAGTTTCCGAATAAAATCGCATGTGACTGCCTAACCCTAACCCATAAAAGACTTAAGCCTTAAATTTCTGTGGATCTTGAAAACACAGAAACAATCCTGCACTTCCTTTTGTGACTGCCTAGCCCTAAGTCGTAAAAAGCTTAAAAGAGTGGAGCACATTGAGCTAAAAGAAGACTCAGCTGACGATCTGATGAACATAGACTGTAAAAATCTTTAAAACTCTAATAAAACTCTTCATCAAGGAGTTCTACAAAGTGAATTTTTGGAAGACTCTGCAGTTTCTAAATAAAATCGTATGAATATAACGCAAAAAATGCAAAAAGTTCAGTTTTTAAACCGAAAATTTGCCAACAAAATATGTACAGTCGTGTCTGGATATAGTGAACTAATTATTGCAAGGCCTGTTCACAGTATCAAGGTTGTTCACTATATCAAGGTTAACATTTTTGTTCAAAAACTTTATTTGCTCAAAAAACACTTTTTGTTTTTTGAAAAAATGTTTTTAAATATTTAGAGGCTCCATATCAAAATTTGGGTGTCCACTATATAGGGTGTTCACTATACCCAGACACGACTGTAGTTGCATATGACTGTTTTCATATTTGAAATTTATTTTTAAATATAATATTAAATTATTATGAATATTTCAAGCAGAACATCGCTCATAATATGTGTTTTTTCAAATTTTATTTTGAGCTTTGATTTTCGGGCCCATGATCACATTGCAGCTTAGTCCTGATCAACTTTGATTTAAAGTTATTTTCTTTCCCGCATTGAATCAAAATGTATTCCTAGAAAGATCTTTTCGTTAGTTTCTCGCTCTTTCGACTTTGAAAAAATTCTCAACTTGTCTTTCAGAAACGTTATAATACTATACAGAAGAGTCTCATCTGTCTAATCGATTTCTGCAAGTTTAGGAATAAACAATCAAACTTGCATAGTTAGAATTTCACTCACGTATGCGAGTACAACGCTGAACGTTTTATGCAACATTACAACAACAATATGAAAATAACTAAAAATTCACCAACATACTCGTATAGCAACTTTAATCTGCCTACGTTGAGCGCTTTGCAATCAGCTGTGCGCGTGTAAATACAAACAACACACAACCGTATCTAAAGTCCACGGAAATAATTGATAAAGATTGTACTCAATACATACATATCTACGAATGCACATAATCGACACAAATATGTATGTATGTATGTAACTAAGTGGACGTATGCAGTCCATGGGCCCAAGAACGAAAGGGCGGCAAAGCATAACAACAAAGTCCCATAAATGATTATTGAAAAATTGTATTTGTTGCATTGCAATGTGCGTTATCGCTGCGTGCAGTACGTAAAGTAAATACTTGTGTCTACAATGAATAATAAAGTTACACACGCTCAAACACTCGACTGAACACACGCACACACACACACACACACGGAGGCAAGCAAATGCGTATTCATGGCTGCGTTTATGCGGCGACTTCCTGCTGGCACAAAAACCGAAAAATAACAATAAAACCGAACAAAAAAGTCAAATTGAAAATGAAAAAATATTGTAAGTATAAAACAACAACAACAACTAATACAAACCAAATCCAATGTACATATGTACGTACACCACAGCATATAAATATGTATGTATAGTATATACAAACGCACATCAAGTACCGAAAAAGGCCCAAAACCCGACCACGACATCGACGAAAACGACAACGACCACGACGTCTTATCGTAAAAACACTGTAAATGGGCACAAAAACAAATTGCATTGCAGCATGGAGGAAAAGTTACAAATGACGATAAGACTCGAATGTGTTTACAATAAAAGCCACTAAAGCCCAAAAATCGAGGGAATGCAAAATGAGGTTAGGTGCGATAACACTGCAACGGTGAGTTTTCCGAAAAAATGTGACACGATAACTGGCCGTGAGTGGGGTTGCCAAGTTATGAACGAGGGGAACAATCATGAGTTGGGCTGCTTTCCAACTATCAGCACACCAGCTGCCAGCTGGACGAGAGCAATAAAGTGAAGGTGGATTAAGATATGAAAAAAAATAAACATATAAATTATTTGGCTTTGTAGAATATATTTGGCAACAACACAATGCGCGATAGGCCAACGCAGAGTAATGAAATGTTAATGTTTTGCTGTATTTTTCTGTCTGACAGGTCATAGAGACAGCATTGGCAACTAGAAAGCTGACGACCTCACCAGAAAAACAGAAACAGTAGCGTTCAATGTGACGGATCGTTTTAAGTTTTAGAACAGGGGCAGAACATGTTTTAGCACAGAAGCTTTAGTACTTCGAATATATGGCAGGAACTCTGAATTCTGGGACTCAGGCAAGGCAGATCTTTCTAGGAATTCAGGAATTCGTTCAACTTTAGGAACTCTAGTATTCTGAATGCTAGGCAGGAACTCTGAATTCTGGGTAAATATTATTAATATCTTTCTAGAAAAACTATCTCTGGTTTCAGACATTTTTGGCCTCATTGGAAAAAAAAACAGGTAGAAAGCTTTCATTGGGCCGAATTCTTTCAGGTGTAGTACATTCATGTTCTATTAAATACCTTAGTACTGTAAATAACTACTAGGCAGGAAATCTGAGTTCTGGGTTTTCTGGGATTTCAGGGAAATGCAGTTCTTCCTAGTAGATAGTAACCCATTGTGCTTCGCTAATACGGGAAAAACTTGAGTACTCTGAGTACTGAACAAGAGTTCTGAATTATGGGTAAATATCCTCGATCTAAGATATGCGCCGATCTATCTAGAAGAATTTTTGTTCACAGAAGAAGCTCGCCGTATTTCGGCTTAAACACTTATTTCTGTTGCTGCGATTAAAAGAAGATTGCCCTAAGGTCCTGTAGAAGGATTGGGTCACGAGACCGCATCATCATCCACTGTAACGATAAGTCAAAACTGGGTAGAGACAGATGATGTCGCTTAGCTGAACCCTACATATTTCTTAACTTTCCCAGATCATGATTGAGCTTATAGGGAAAGCTCTTTCAGCAGTTTAATTGGGGACAATATATACTTTGCTGTACGCAAATAACCCGAGATTGACTTGAGTTATGGTGCCGCTTCAGACTCGGGATCCAAAAAGGTCGCGATTTTTCGACTTGAAAAAATAATAATGCGAGTTTGTAGAGTGTAAGGGGGAGGGGGGTCTGTGGCCAGTATAATCAGACACAGTAAGTATATATTTCGGTGCTGGCTATGGAAAAAGATCGATGTTGGGGTCTGGTGACACCTCAAACTCCGGGATTTAATATGCTACCAACTAACTAAACCAAAGCAATCGCCGTGACCAAAGAAGCTTCAGCTAGAAAGGTGTTTCAGGAGAAAACTTGAATAAAAACAGCAAAAATAAAGACAAATGAAGAACAACGTTAGCAAAGTTTTGTCAGTGTTAAGTTAGGTAAGGTAAGAAATGTGGTCGGTAAACTCATCATCATCAATGAGAAATAGAAATCTTCATTCTCGGCAATTATGCGCCAATCGTTTATGATTCTTTGTCTATAGCAAATGTTTTGAGTCTAGATTTACTCTATCAATCCATGTATCCCTGGGTTTTGCCACATACCTTGTTTTGCCTTGGGGAACTTGACCAAGTATCTTCTTTGACATTCTACATGTGTTCATCCTTTGGACATGTGCATTCCAAGTCAAATGTGGCAGCCTGAACTCCATGTAGAATACATTTTTAAATTAATCCCTTTCAAAGTCATTACTTTTGATTTGGACTGTAGTTATTTCTGTGAAATTTATGTTTATTGTTACCTTAAAAAAATGCCAATAAGCAAGGCCCCTGAGATTTCATTGCTCGATGCACAAGAAACAAAATTTGTTTTTCTTTTTGAACTTAAGGAATTGTCAGCCAACAAATGCCACACTGACTGGACACATATTTATCTCTTGGCTACATATTTGTAGCTATTATCAATGGCTGAAACATTTGTGGGGCTCAAACTTTTGTATATTCACAAAACCCACCGTTGAAATGCAAAGTCAGCGACACACCTGCAATGTGCAGGATGCGAGTGAAAAGAGTAATTTGGATGTAATCCAAATTGAATTTTCCTAATTTATTTGATAGAAATTTGACAAGAGCACCAAATGCAGAGACAGCAAACGAATTGTTTGAGAGACACTGGTTGGTCAGATTGCCAAAATCTAAGTGGACAAAACCCAACACTACACCAGCGATTTTGTATAAGTGCATAAGTAAGTGTGTGTGTGTGTAAAAAAGGACAGGAGTTGTCTGCCGTCTGGTGCTGTGACCCAAAACGCAGCTGTGCAGTGTTGAAAGTACAAACACACACACACACACACAAGCTCACAGCTGGCACAAGTGAATTTCATTTGGGGATTGGCAAGCGAAAAAGAGGTTGATGATAATTTTTCATACAATTCAATGGCCGTACATACGCATTGCTACACACACACACACACACACACAGTTACGGGCGGCGGCAGCGGCTCAAAGGAGCAACAACTGCAGCGACAGCGACAGCGACAGCATTGGCAGCAGTCAGTTAATCCCATTGAGAGATTATAATATGAAAGCGTTCCAAGCGTTCGCCGTATGAGAGATGACAGCGTGCCAAAACAAAAATTCATACAAGTTGGTATGTGTGCGTGTGAGTGTTTGTGTATGGGATGCATATGCATCGAGTAGGAATAATACGTTTGTACATTGTTTGAGACTAGGGTTCGCATAGATATGGCGGCGGCAAAACAAAAAATGGGATTATCGTGTTGGCAAACATGAACGAGTGCGCGCCAGTGTGTGTCTAGCCTTAAACATAAGTTGTCTGTATGTGTGTGTGTGTGTGGGTGTAGCACACACATTGGCAAGGTGAATTGACTGCACGAGTGCTGTGCACCTCTCCATCGGCTGCGCGGACGATATTGATGGAAATTGTGGTGTTTTTGGCGTTGGCTGCCTGACGGTTTGGCATGTTGGCAACTTTTAGTGAAAAGTGAGTTGAATAAAATGTGGCAGGCAAAATGCCAGTGCGCTGCTACGTACTCGTGCATACGACGAACACCCTTTACGCCGTCCTGAGCCGCACATAAATACGGGTATAGCGATCGGCCGTGAGCGCTACGTAGATATCAGTGCGCTGCTTTGACAGCGAATGATGGAGTGCAGTGGGCGCATGGATTTTTTTGTTGTTGTTGCAATTTCAAATCGATTTATATATGCAATGAGAATAAAAAACTGAAGAATTGTTGTATGTTGCATCAATCTTTCTTCCTGTTTTTGTTGGTTCCGAAAGGCATTAGGCTTGTGCGTGTAAAATTTGGCTGAGAAAGGAGCAGGGAAATGGAAAATATTGAAAATTGAGTAGAATTAAATTTATTTAAATATAGCAGTAAGTGGAAACGGTTGAAAATAGAGTAGAATTAAATTTTTTTTTATTTTTTTTGTTGATTTCTTCAAGGTGATTTTTTTGATACGCCAAACATATCCAGTTTTTTCTGATATTTAGTAGACAATTTTTTCTGCGTAGTTTTCTGCTAGAAACTTGAGTTAAAAAGAAAAAAATCTATGTTTATTAAACAAACAAGAAAATTAAACATTTGAACAACTGAAAATAAACATTTGTAGGTTTCTTTTTTATATATGCTCTAAAAATTCCTCAAAAGTTGAACACAACTACTCCCAATCGTTTTAAAGTGTGAAGATATTGTAATTTTTGGAGACTAGTGGCTCACAGTGGGTGGGTTTTGCGGCTTCAAATCCAAAATCCAAATACAAAAATTTGCTGGTACAAAATATTATTTGAAATGGTATTGGGCTCAAAATTTGTACGCAAAAGCTCCCCCCCCCCGGACCACTTATAAAGGGAATCCTAAGTGCGTCACTGTTGAAAGCAAACCATTGTCAAAAAAAATTGAGCACATATTTGTAGGTTAGGTAAAGTTGGGTCGCCAGCGATACCAGTTAGAGCTTCTTACTGTTGCGGGTCGACGTAAAAGTATTTGTTGAGAATGTGGAGGTGTTCCCAGCAAAGTTAAGCAGCGACTCAATGTCATGTTTGAGGACCTCCTCTAACCCAGAGAAGAACGGAAATAGCCGGACAAGAGCAAAGAATGTGATCCACTCTTTTTTTCTTGGCACCATTTTCTTAGCATTTGCTAAATTTATCTGACTCGGTGATGTTCATATTTTGCCCCATTAGTATACCAACGATGGCTATGTAGTCCTTTCTCAGGAGCGAGAGAACGAATCTCTTTAGCGTTTCATTGAATTCTTCGAGCAAGGAAACATTTATAAAAATCACTTTAATTTTCCTATTTACTAAAACTGTTCTTTAAAAAAAAAATTATGCAAATTTTATAAATTCCCTTTAAGACTTTTCCAAGATACTTGGAATTTTGTTGCCAAATACATCTTCTAAAAACGTAGTTAATTTTAAAATTTTTTAAGCTCTGAAACCTAGTTTTGTACTACATTAGATTTGAGAAAGACTGGAGAATATAACAAAACCATCTGAGTGCTATACCGAAAGTTATTTTTTTCAGTTTTTAAGCCTTTAATACTACTTGCTGAAAATCTTCTTAAAAAAGTTCTGAAGAATTTATAAATGCCCTTAATAACAATCACATCACTCAAAAACATATTTCATTTTCAAAGTTTTTAAGCTCTAAACATTAACTTTGTGCTACAATAATTAGATTTGAAAAAGACTAAAAAGAACAAATTATACCGAAAGTTATGTTTTTCAAACAGCAGAAAGTCATTAAAGAAAACCTTTAACTTTCTTTAGAAAATTGTAAAAAAAATTTGAACATTTATTTTGCATTTGTCCCGTAAAGTTTAAAAAAAGGCGACTGTTTAAAATTACCCACTGATAAGTTGGCAATGCTAACTTGCGATATTTTGTTTAAGCCACCAAACGCTGTTTACTCTGTTGGCAGCGCCCAAACGACAAAACTTATTAGAGCAAGTAAAATCAAGCGAGACGCCTCATTGAACTGAAAAGTAGCTTAGCAGTTCTAAGAACGATTCCAGCTACGGAGGCCAATAAGGCATATAGTATACAATTCCTGGCATACCCATCGCGAATCAGACGACTTGTGCAGTCAACATTGGTGCACAACAACAAATGCCATCAAAATAAATGAACCGGTTTGAAATTTGTGGAGTGAACAAACGAAGCGGCAGCGCCAATCACACAAAACGATAAATCAAAACAAAAGCAGCAAAAAGAGGCAACAACACAAGCAAAATACGAGCAAAGTAAAAAAGTTTGAAAGAGCAACGAATAGGGAGGCAAGAAAACGTAAAGAAATCCTAAGAAGTGAATGGTTTTGATGGCAAAACGAAGGCAAAAGAAGCGGCCGCTTCCTCCTAAAAAGCGAACACAAAAGCTGGGACTCTACTTGGAATAAAAATAATGCAGCAAAACTGAAAAGCAGAGAGGAGGGGAATATCAACAACAACTTGAAAGTCGACTGTGAAACCAAAATGAAAACGACAGGAATCCGTAGAGCAGCCGTAACAACAACAACAGAAACAACAAACGAGTCAACAGCTGCCAAACGCACACACATACAAAGAGAGTGCTAACACACACACATGCACATACAACGGTTGACTGACTGGAGGACAACGACACAACATACAACATACAACATACAACACCACTGCGTCGCACTGTCTGCGCGCTTCAAGCATCACACTCGGCCTGTTTGTCCGTCCGTGCGTCCGTTTATTGGTGCGTCCCGCTGCCTGTTTCTTTGACGACTTGCCGTTTGTTTAGCTTATCTGCATGTCTGTCCCAATGTCTCTCTACACAAATTTCTATATGCGCCTATAACGCTGCCGCTCTCCTCTTTCCTCCCGTCGCCCCAACCGTCACAGCATACGACCCACACTGCCACAACAAGTCGCCGGTTTTTTAAGGCAAATCGTTGGCCTGGCACAACGCATTCGCATCGATTCGCTCCGGTGCGAGTTCAGTGCGGTTCGTTTACAGTCGCTTCGTGCGAATACGAGCCAGCTGACGCTCCCACATCCAGCCGACCGCAGCCTTACCACTGTTCGCCGCAGCCGACTCATCCTTTTTGCGGCGCTCCACTTCGACACACACACACACACGCACACAAATTTCACTGCTGTTTGTCGCCCAATGTGTGTGTGTATGTTTATATAGCATGCATTTATGTGAGTATGTGCGTGAAGTAAAGTGAGCCAAGCATTTTATCAGCTCCGCACAGTGCTGCACCCACTTCGGGCCCTCATACGCCATGGAGTACCCGCAGCCATGGCGCGCACTTTGGCTTCACTAGGCAGGGCGCAAGGCGTGCGGGCGCATATATGACTCGTGCACACACACACATACACTCTCAAGTGAGTGCTCGCTGAGTGTGTGTGAGCTGGGAGAGTTGTTGCCGGCGTTGCTGTTGCTAGTGTTGGCGTCGGCAATGGGCAGCGCTGTTGTCATAGCTGTTCTTGTTTTCGTTTATTGTTGTTGTTGTTGTTGTTGTTGTTTTTGCAGTTATGTGCCAACTCACATTGGCAATTATGAATTTATACAGCAGTTTGAGTTGAGTTGAGTTTTTGTTTTATCGTTCCTTCCAACCACAGCAACAATAACACTGCGCACAACAAGCAACAACAAAAACAACAACGACAACATAATGCAACGTAGTTGAGTTAAAGTGGCTGGAGGAAGTTAGTGCAGCGTTTTGGGACGTCGACAAATGGCAGGCTGACGCTGCACAAGGAAGAAGCAGCAAAGCGAACGAAAAGCAAAAAACAAAAAAATTAAAAAAGAAACGACAAACGAATGCAAATGTCAATTATTTGTTTTTGTTTGTGTTTTTTGTTCAGCTGCAATTTTTCGTCTCGTCGGGTAATTTACTTGTTATTGTTATTGTTGTACATACATACACACGCATACATACATTTCAATAACTCACTCACACACACATGCACATATTTATGTGTGTATTGAGTGTTTACTTGCCTTTTGCTTTTGCAATTTTGTTCGTACTTTTTTATATTCTTTTATATTTTTTCATTTGCATTTGCTTTACGTCTTCCGCTCCGTCACCATTCACTCACTTTGCATTGGGTACGTACACCAACCCCCACATTGCCTCATCCTCTACTCTGTGACATTGTCAGCGACTCATTAACAGTTTCGCAATGACGGGGCCGATTGGGCGGAGCAGCAGCCGCGGGCTTTGTTTTTTATTGTTATTGCAGTTATTGTTGTTTGTTTGTTTGTTTGTTCGCTTGTTTGTTTATTTGCTGGCGCTGTTGTTGTTATGGTTTTGCACTTCATTGCTTGTTGCTGTGATCGCTGTTGTTGTTGTTTTTGTTGTTGTGTTGCTTTTGCATTGCTTTTCGCTTTTCTTGCTTCTTGCTTGATTGCATCGCTCGCACCACTTCAATTCCATGCAATTCGGTCTGCCCCCCAGTTTGTAATCCGTTCCATTGTCAAGCCGCATACCGCATCCGCCATTCGAGGTTGTTTACGACACTGCGTTGTACTGCCTCGCTGCGTCTGTCAGCCAGCAATCGCAGCAAAATTTATTCGATTCACATTACAACCGAGTTGTGTTGTTGGGTTTTTCGCTTTGGGTGCAGCGTATTGGCAAAATTGTTGCTGTTAATTGCAAAGCAATATTCGTTTTTCGCATTGATGGCGACAAGTCTCAGCGCTACTTGACAACGTTCGACTAAACGACAAGCCGCAAACGTTGAGTAACGGAATTGTCTAATTAGGGGTTAGTTGTATGTTCCCTGTATGTGCTGTAAACGAATGAAAAATCAGGTTTTTGCTAACCTTCAAACAAGAATTGACACTGGAGCGAGAACGCTTTTATGGGTTACATTTCGAATTTCCCAAAGCATTTGCTTTCATCGAGTTATGATGTGATGTGCAATGATTGAATACCAACTGCAACCGACAGGTTGTCAAACAGATGACTGAATCAAAATTACAGTACAAATAACTTTAAGCATTGCAATCTTTGGAATCATCAACTTAAGCAGACAGAGTGCCAGAAGGTATGATGACGCCATCAATGAATGCACCAGGCGAGTTGTTGCCACAGTCGTTGCACCTTTCGAAGGATAACTCACTAAAGTAGAGTTGACGGCAAATGAGTGCAAGTGTAGAAGTAAGAGGGAGAGTCTGGAGTGTCAAGTAACGACGGCCGACAGCTGTTCGAGTACTTTAAAAGTTGTTAAGCAGCAAATTATCTTCAAGTGGAGTTTTATTCCTTCGTTTCTTTGCAACGGCAACAACATTGAAAGCTTGAAAAACAAGCAAAGCATAACACTCTCACCAAAAGATACTACGGTTCATAATACAGAACCCATCAAAGCAACTTCTTTACGAGAATGGCGGAGCAGCATTGGTTCTCTCACTTGTACGAAGTTAGATCTTTACTGCAGAACATATTCGTACACGTATGAATGTACATTACATTATGCGGTTCGGTGAAAAAGTGCATGAACCAAAAAATTTTGGGGCTAGGGTGTTGTTAAATGGCGTCGCATCGAGGTCAAAGTTCACGAAAAAGCTGGGAAATTAGACAAATTGCTCCACAGCTGGTCAGAAGTTGCTCTTAGAGGGTTGAAATCTATGACCGACCCCTCTAGTTTTCCTTACTGAACATTTCTTTTAAACATACTCATCCGCTATCTCCAACCCTTAATGGGGCTCCCATACAAAATGGTCGTTTTTAGAAAATGGGCTCCCACTAATTCCAGTCTAATGTGCATATAGGCAAATGAATCATGATCTACATGAGCACATTCACATATATAAATACGAGGTCTGTTCAAAAAGTATCGCAAATGTTGAATTTCCGCGGGTTACATATATTCGATTTTTTTTTGTGACAATATGTTGGTATTTGTTGGTATTCATTCCCTCAGTTATGCCGACAAGTTTGGCCATTTTGAATGTTCAGTTAATTTTTGACAGCTGTTTTGCTTGTACGTGTTTTGGCTTGTTTTCGATTTTTGCACCGAGTTCGGTCAAATGTGAAGGTTTTGCTTACAGTTTTCTTCGATTGCAGGGTTGTGGTGCATCATGAGTTTTTGCCACAGAGTAGAACGGTCAATAAGGAATATTACCAGCAAGTTATGAGCAATTTGCGCAAAGCAATCCGCCAGAAACTCCCGCTGCCACCGTATTCCCCAGACCTGGCCACCTGTGACTTTTTCTTGTTCCCGAAACTGAAGACGCTACACTACGATTGAGAAGATAAAGACGGCATCGAAGGAGGATCTGAACAAGATCACAAAAAATGATTTTTTGAAGTCCTTCGAGAATTGGGGAAAAACGTTGGCACAAGTGTATAATATTGTATCTGATGGAGATAACTTTGAACGAGACAAAATAGATATTGATAATTAAACAAATAATTAAAAAAAAAAAAAAAACCCGATACTTTTTCAACAGATCTCGTATCACAAGTTTGAGAGTGAATTTCCAGCAAAAAAAAGGTGGTTGATACAATTTTCAAGACAGTCCTTGAGCAGATTCTAACAATTAGGATCAATTTTAACGGTGATAAAACCCAGTTTAGTTCGTTAATTCATAGACAAGATGCATAACTCTTCTTTGTCTATGAGTATAACAGATGTCAAATGGGTATTCAGAGGTTTAGGAGCTCTAATTAAATCCCTCTCGGAGGCTAAACTTACAGATATACCTTAAAGCCATGTAGGTGGCACAATAGATCGTTCAGAATGGATAATGTGATAATCGCATAAAACAGAGGCGCCTGGACAGAATTTTTGTAACAGGTCGTAACTCGGTAACGGTTTGTTATGGCCAGTTAAGGGGTTATATACAAAGTTAGGGAGAAAAAGTGAGCTAAGTTTGTGATTTTTTAAAAAGGTTTTAAGCAAGTTTTATTGGATAAAGCAAAATACAATGTTCTAGTATTACTATCGAAAAAATAAAAACACTTTAAATTTTGAGAACATTTTGAAAATTGCAGAGGCTTGCGGTGAACGTTCTCCAAGGGGAACCGCTCAATTGAAATCAAAAAAGGAAAAAAATTATTTAAGAAAAGTGTATTCTGGTGTACTTGAACGATTTGGTTTCCCAAAAAATTTTTTTTTTAATAAAAAAACCACGCTGACAGAAAAAATTGATTTTTTTGGTGGTCAAAATTTCAAAAAAAAATTTATTGCAAAAAGTTAAAAATTTTCGGATGGAAAATGAATCGTTCAAGTACACGAGATCGTAAATACAAATATTTGAAAAACATTTTTCGAAAATCGTATAAAAAGTTTTTGAGATATCACGTTCACCGCAACAGTACTTTTGAAAACAACGCATTCCGAGATAATCACGTTTAGAGTTTTGTGTCAACTTCATTCCAAGTGCCTATGAATAGGACCAGCGCGCTGCAAACGGCTGTAATTTGACAACCAGTGATCCGATCTGGATGAAATTTTGCACAGGTATTTTCAAAATTATGTTCTTTCAGAAAATGCAAAAAAATTTTTCGATTTTTCGAGCCCCAACTTTGTATATAACCCCTTAAGTAAATGGCTATCGCAGAATCAGTTACGTCTAAAGTTCTGGGTGCCCGGCCTCGATAGTCCAGCGGGTAGCGCGCTGGCTTCTCATAACGAGGCCCTAGGTTCGATTCCTAGTTCATCTACTTCTATCGCTTTCCACATGAAGCCGAGGAGAATTACAAGAATCGCACAAGTGCGCTCTTGGCAGGCAATGGTAAAACCTCCAAGTGTGAAAGGCAAATTGCCAAAAACCGACGTTCGCATTCGGCGTAAAACTGTAGGTCCCCTCTCTCCTTTCCCCAATCTGCGTGAAATGTGTGCTGCAACATATGTTGGAAAAAACAGTGTTGCATACACATTTAAAACAGATGGAATTTGTGGTATCACAATGGGCCTCACAATAGGCATCCGAGTGTGTCTCTTACAGAGACAGCCACCATAACCTAACCTAAAGTTCTGGGTTCATCTATAAATGCAATCATCGTTGGAATTAGCTATCGTCTTAGATTCTAAAACCGATGTAAGAAGTTTTTCAGTCCTGCTGGTTAGCAATTATCGAGTACGAACGAGCTCGAAGTTATATGAACTGATACGTAGGAAATCGATCTCCAGGGGCTTTGTCGACATGAACATGCCACCCGGATGTGAAAGAAAGCTTAGGCGAAATATATGTTCGATGTGATTGTTGGCATTTGACGACGAAGAAGGAGACTGTGGTCGGTTAAGTAAGTAAACAGTACTTTCCCTCTTCTGATCCACACTTGATTACACCGTACAGATCTTCAAAAAATTTGTTACTGTAGGCATTTTGTGAGCAACAGTCTCATAAAAAGAAAAATAAATCCTTCTTTCTATCTCATTCACACTTGAGATCTCCACTCACATCGCTCCAAAAATTTAGTTCTATAAGCATTTTTGAGCTACTGTCTCCCATAAAAAGAAGAAATACTTTATCCCATGTGATCCACACTAAAAATTGAGTTTTATAAGCATTTGTGAGCAACAGTCCCACAGAAGAAAAAGAAGTTCTTCGCTATCTCGTAGATTCAAACTTGACTACATCACTACATGCCCCCAAAAATTGAGTTCCATCAGCATTTGTAAGTCTCACATAGTCAACTGGAGTTGTTGCTTTTAAATTGCATCTTTACGCACTAAAACGTTGACGCTGCCATCGTTTTACAACAATGTTCGCAGTTTTATATTCAATAAAATAATGCGAAATTTGAATTTTTACGCAGCTGGTTTTATACCAATTTGCGCATTGCCATCCCCGTCTCATAAAAAAAGCTGGCAACATTGACAGCTCACCCTAAAATGTTTTCCAAATTTTAAGGTTTATTTTGGAGCAACAGGTTTTGTTCACCATTGACTCTAAACATATTTTCCAAAATATGGAAACAAATTTACAAGCAAACATAAATCCTCGAAAGACAATGTTGCAAATCAAAACTGACAACACTGCTGCGATTCCGGTGTGCGCTAACCGTCCCACATCAGGCGAACGTCAAACCGTTGCAATGAGCGCCCGGCTTGTGTAAACGATTTTGGTAACCTTAAACTTAAACTCAAATAAAACATAATAAAAATGTAAATAAACTTTTCTTAACCCTCCTCAGTGAAACGAGTTCCAGCTACAACGAATGCCAACCCTGATGGCGTTGGCTTGTTGATGTGGGGCTCGTCACAGCACAATGAAGAGGGAGTGAAAAAGTACGCGAGACGCATTCGAAATGATCGAATAACGTCTGCTGACGGTCTGTTTGTTGAGTTCTGTCTGCCAGTGATGCCACACCAAAACGTGCCCAAATAACGCAGTCACCCCCGTTTGCTTCGCACACGAGCTGTTTTGTCGTTACGACGGCAGTGGGGGCCAATCGTGTGCATAACATTGCCATAAATAATATCAACGTTAGCTGTGGATAACATTCGCAGTAGCAGAAATTTACATAAGCATTCAAAAGAGAATCAAATTATGGCAACAAGAAAGAATTAAGTCGGTTTTTAATGTGATACAAATTCGCAGTTGCTTTTGGGTCAACGATTTTATAGCTAATCTTTCTATGTACAACTATTTCACTATATGTAACTCTAATGTGGTTTTTACTAGTCAAATTTCAGCAAAAACCACCAGAGTAGCCTCAAATGAGCCCAATTTATGTTGCCGCAACGTAGTTTGGCTATTAAATGGCCGCTGTGTGCTAGCCAACTTTGTTGCCTTCGCAATTGCTTTCATCATTTTGCTATTTTGCTCCCCGCACACTGCAATTCACGCTCGACCACATCCACACCTATTAGATTGCCAGTAAATGCCGAAAAAGCCACCAAAGTGAAAATATTGACGGTAACCTTTGGCTGCTATGGGACAGTTAAAACTACCCCGAGGCCCATCGTTACTGGGCTGGCCACCCCAATAAAAGCACAACCGAACTCTGCGAGCACGACGTGAGGAAACCATAAAAGCGAGTTGCCTACGTTGTGCGTATTTAAAATACTCGTATTCCCCTTTGGAAAGGCCAGTAAAAACGCAAAAGCATAACAGCGACAAAATCCCCCAGCAACATAGTGGCGATGTAGGATTAAGCAAGAATGTACACACACCCACAATCAGACACACTAACACAGATACACTGGCTGACTGACTCGCGATATTAAAAATCAGTTGCGACACGATTTTTGGCCCAAGACAAATAACAACAGCAACAGCGGCAACATTATCGAAAAAACCCCCAAAACCGCACATTTTCCACGTTACAGTAACAAGTTAGCTGCTATTATCGACATGTGGCAACACCGCCTGTACACATGTGCAATCACACACACACACACACATGTGGCATACACTGTCCCAACGGAAAAGACTGAAAAGCGAAAATTTGGAACGGACAAAAGCAAACTTTGGCCACACTGTCGCTGTCGTCGATTGCATGGAGGAAATTTCGGTGAGTGTGTACACTGTTCACTAGTCGCCTGGTTGGTTATGGCTGCCACTTTCTGACTCATTCCACTATGCGCGCCCATTTGTCGCCGCTCGCTCGCTACTCCAAATCTATGCCAACGCACAATCGCTTTTTATATTCGGCAAATGCGAATGCTTTCTAATGGGCAATGTTAATGACTTTGTCAACAACAACAACAACACACAGCCATAGCCATGGCTATGACTGGCACTGTGGGGGTGAATATGCAGCCATTTGCTAAACCCTTTTTCGCCCCATTCTGCAAGCTTTCGCCTGCCACGCTCAACACAAATTAATGTCGGTTAATTTTTCAGAGAGGAGTTTTAAATTAATTTCCCTGCTTAGACGCATATGACACTAATTGCTTCTCGGGGATTTATGCAGTCAGAATAATCAACAAAACGACGCCATACTAGGCACACAACAAGAAAGTTTCAAAGCTTTGCCAATGATTAAGAAGAACGTATTAGGCGAAACAAAAAAGAGAAACTTTAAGATGGAAAATGATAAATGAATTTAAATGCCTATAGAAGGTCTTAATTGTGATGTGATAAGCATGAAATTAAAGAGAAAGAGAACAAAAAGTGAACTTAATTTTGGTTTTATAGCTAATATATCTCTCATTGTAATCGTAATGAAAGAATCAAAAGATACTTTTGGAATTTTGGTCTTTATTCTTCAAAGATTTCTTATCCCATTCCTTCGTATATCTCGTGTTAAGTCAATTTAAAATAAAGGTTGTTGGTGTTTTAATGTACTGAGACCAGTAATGATCTATTAGAACAGACCTTATAATTTTTAGTAACTCACGGGGCTTTAGGTGGTTGATTTCCTTTTATGCAAGCCAATACTGGCCCAGGTAACGTTTCCTGCTGCGACATACTACATCACATTGAAATATGATGTGCTTGGGAGTCTCCTCTGCTGTTCCACAGAGTCTACAGAGTCTACCTGTTCTAAGCCAATTGAGTGCACATGTTTTCCCGCCCTGCAGTGCTTAATTAGAAGACCAGTCTGACCAGATCTGTCTTAGCTGGTCTTACAACAGTCTAAGGTATTCTTCACTCCATTTGAAGTTGTAAACTTTAATGAAGATTTTCGATTGCCTGAGACCTGAGACATTAGATCAGTGTTCTGAATTCCTGGTTCTTTCCTCGAGTCTAAGTGACTGTGCCAGGGTGAGCAAGTCCAGCCCAATAAAGTGCTCTGGTTCAAGAAGCTATCCGTATTCTCATTGCCGCTTAATCCTCTGTATCCTGGGACCCAGAATCAAGTCACTTGAAAGCAGAAGAACTAGGCTATTTTTGTGGTTTGTCCATGATGTTGTTAGTGGGTCTGTTGATTGTCTGTAAGACTTGTTCGTTCTTTATTCGTTTATGTATAACGAATTACGCCCTAAATGCTGCTTTGGTGAAAACGCTTTCAGAATTTAGCAAGATTTCTGGTTCTCATAAACCAGTTCTCTTAATTCTTAACTTGTATTTAAACATTTTTTAAAATCCTTTTATCAACTTTTTAACCATCTTTTCATCTTTTTTAGTTCTTAATTAATTTTAGCTTAACCTATAATGTAATCTACTTTAGGCTACCAATATTGTCGTACCTCGAAATGCATAACTTCGAAAGCTTTTTTCTCAAAATTGTAGTATTCAAAACGGCGACAAAGATATCTTAAAATTTACTAAAGCGATTCACTTGAGACTTGGTATATATCTCCAAAATATATGCTTTTATAATCCCTACCCAAAACAGTTCAGCCAATTTTAATTTTTTGGGAACAAAACCAATTTTTCGGTGTGCAGAAAATTAAAAACAAACCCAAGTCCAAATAATTAATATTAAATTAGATGAAATTAATATCCAAAGAAATAATAATAATTCATTTGAATCATAAAAATTCGCACTAATTCAGGTTTATCATAAAAAATTGTACTCCATTTGTTTTTAATTAATAAAATAGTTTCAATCGTTCGATAAAAATGGGTTTATAGCTCCTTCAATTTTGTATTAAAATAAATATTTTGATAATTTTTGTTTAATATTTTGATATTTATAAAGACAAAATAATATGTCACAGAAAAAACTAAGCAAAAAACAAAATATTCTTCGCCTCTTCACACATTAAAGACGTCAGCGACAAGGCCACATAACGATGAAGATGGCATCAGGTTCAACCGTCGCCATGTAGTCAACTACTTGATTACAATGAAAGCCGTAGCAACAGTACAACAATCATAATTTGTGTGCGCCTAATTACAAACACACAATTGTGGTCGGTGTAGTTGACAAAATAACACAGGGCAACAAATTTCGACTTTTGGTCGGCTTTTCTGGGTTTGACATCAGTTCTAGGGTAATTAAGGAGCGCTGATTTCGAATCCGCAAACCGTTTTGAAAACTTAGTTTCCGTTTTCGAAAAAAATGGGCGTGTCACTTTTTCGGATTTTCCCTGACTTTTTTCACGTTTGGGATTGTAATTTCTAGACCAATAAACCGGTTGACATCATTTGCACCTCGTTGCATTATCAACACCACACGGTTTCTTTTCCGATGCAATTTATTTTTATAGGTTTTAAAATTCCGCGGCAATTGGACCTCAAAGTCGGAAAATATGGAATTTCAAGGCGTTTTCTTTGATGTCAAAAAACAAACACATTTTTCGTAAATCAATTATCGAGTTATGTATAACACGAAAGCGGAAACATGAAATTATACAACACAGCCAAATTTTTTGGCGTGAGTCCCATTCTCATCGAAATAATAGCAAAAATGTACCAAAGTCATTTTCAACAGATATCAGTTTTTTTCCTTTAAAAAGTAAGAGCCTCGAAATATGCAAAGTTTTTAATTTTGTTTTGTTTGAAGCAATTCAAAATTTTGTTTATTTTCGCTTGTTTTCCAGACATTGAATGGAATATATAAAAGAGCATATTTTGAGGCCCTTAATTTTTTAAGGAAATAGTATCACAAACTATGAAAATGACTATGGTACATTTTTGCTATTATTTCGATGAGAATGGGACTCACGCCAAAAAATTTGGCTGTGTTGTATAATTTCATGTTTCCGCTTTCGTGTTATACATAACTCGATAATTGATTTACGAGAAATGTGTTTGTTTTTTAACATCAAAGAAAACGCCTTGAAATTCCATATTTTCCGACTTTGAGGTCCAATTGCCGCGGATTTTTAAAACTTATACAAATAAATTACATCGGAAAAGAAGCCATGAGGTGTTGTAAATGCCACAAAGTGAAAAGCATGCCAACCGGTTTATTGGTTTTGAAATTACAATCCCAAACGTGAAAAAAGTCAGGGAAAATCCGAAAAAGTGACACGCCCATTTTTTGCGAAAACGGAAACTAAGTTTTCAAAACGGTTTGCGGATTCGAAATCAGCGGTCCCTAATTACCCTAGAACTGATGTCAAACCCAGAAAAGCCATTTTGCTGTTGATCAGTGTAATCGAAAAAAATAACCTATAATAATTTTTTGTGACTTAGTTGAATTGTAGTTATATGCTAAAATATATATTTTGTTCTACATTTGTGTTATACATATATTTAAAAAAAATAAATTTAACTTTTCCTTGCACTAAGCCCAGTTTCACGATTCTGAAAAAAAGTCCTGTGAAAAAAGTAATAAATCGAAGAAAGGAAGTGCTGCAATTTAAACCCCCCCCTCACTCCCTTCTACCGCATAACAAAGCATATGGCGCATGCAATACCATCTTCATGCTATACGCCGTTATAATGCCGCTACAGTTTCACTATTCACGCGCAACTTCCTACCGAACACACGCACACCAAATACACACACACACACAGAAGCATTCCATTTTAGCTGTTGCTGCAATCTGCCAGCAGCCATTAGGGCCGCCTGCACTCTCTCTTTCACACAGTTTCCCACGCTACGCTCACCGCACGCAATGCCACAGCCAGCCCCACACCATCACCACCGCCAACTCTGCCCACTTCCTGCTAAAAGAAAAACTGCGGCAACAAAATCAAGCAACAAAAAGAAATGCGAAAAATAAGAAAACGGAAGTCGTGCCGAATTCGGCAATATGCAGCATTAAAGCAGAAGCTGGTGAAAAGTAATAAAGCCAGCGCTTCTGGCAGTGCAAAGAGGAGAATTTTAAATGCAAAAAGTTTGCTGCTCACCTGTTTGGATCGCTTCGCTTCAGCGCCACATGCCGTGCTGTACAATTTTGAACTATGCTCCTTGTTGTTGTTGTTGTTATTATTATTGATGTTTGCTGAAATTTTGTTGCTTTTGTTATTGAAGCTTTGGCGCTTTGTTTAAATGTTGTTGTTGTTGTTGTATTGTATTTATTTCTTTTGTATATACGCCGCGCTTAGTTCTTTCTCTTTCTCTACTGTTATTGTTAATGCCTGTGTTTGTTGTTATAGTTGTTGTAGAAGAAGTATTTGAAGTTGTTGTTGCTTTATGCAATTCGTCTTCTTACAGATTTCCTGCTGCCGGAAATTAAAAATACAAATGAACCGAAAAATAAAATAAAAACCAAATCCGAGCGTAGAAAAAAGTTGTTAAAAATGCATTGAAATTTCACCAAGCGGTGCGCTTCTTTCGCTTTGCTGCGTTACCTTCGCTAAGCAAGGCAAACGCGCACACGCACACACACACACAAACGTACGTACACACACACACACACACACACACGAAATACGAAATACACCAACGAATACGAAATTATCGATTTTCTATGATTTTTTTCATATTTCTTATTAAATTTTTTCCTCGATTCATGCCATTTTCGCGCTAACTCAAACGCGAACGAACGTTTGGCGGTGCCGCGTCGCGTTGCGTCTCGTTTGGCTAATTGCCCATGCCCGACACTATTGTTGCATTCGCTTCAACACTTTATTTCCGTTTCCGGTGCTTTGCCAATTTCGAATTCTCTCAATTATGCGCTTCTGTTGTTGTTCGTACGTTCGCCTGTCGTTCGGTCGGTTTGCTGGTTGGGTTGGTTTGTCAGCCCGTTCGGCTGGCTCGCTGTCAAACTGTTGGCGCCAGCGGTGTGGGTGTGGGAGTGTGTTTGTGTCCGACACTGTCAATGCTGCGAATTGCTGTCGCACGAATGCGACTGCGGCTGCTCTGGTTTGTGTTGCTTTTATTGGTAGTGCTGTTGTTTTTGTTGTGATTCTATTCAATTGCTGTGTACATTCGACTTATTTTGCTTACGTTTTATGCGCGTTTTGCTACTTCCTCTGCTTCGTGGCTGTGATTCGTGCGCTCACACAAAAACGCAAACGAACGTCAACACACACACGCACGCTCACGCACACACACACGCGCACGGACGCAATGCAAAAAAATAAACAAATGTGCAGTGGGCACTGGAGAAAAAAATGAACCGAATTGTTTTGTTGTTTGCTTTTTACTCTGACAACGACAGCAACGACAACGATGACAAAACGCACATTTGCTCGTGTGAGACGACAAAAACACAGTGTGCCGAAACGACGATTGCCCGCTGCCTTATAACGTGCGTCTATTGTGAATGGCTGCGGGCGGCGAATTCACCGCGACCCCAGAGCGCAACGAATGCGCTCTCGAGCGAGCACGTGGTGAATTTGAAGCACCACTGTGGGGGGTTGAAGTGCAGCGAACAATGGGGCTCGTTGACAGCGGCTGGGCGCTGCGAGGAACTGGAACCAGTTAAACGGGCAATACGAAAGGATACTTTAACGAAATTACAGTAGTAAAATTCAGTCGATTGTTGGGTTAAATGGGTTGACGGCAAAATTAAAGCGGCTAATTAATCCCCAAAAGCCGCACGAGTAGCCATTTTTTATGAGAATTTTAAATATTTTGCATGCATAGGTCTGTATGTTTGTATGAATAGATGTGTGATGTGATTCATTCCAATAAAAATGCTTGGTTTCTATGAGTGTTCGTATAATGTTTACTAAAAATTGCGATTAAAATAAATTTTTTTAAAAATTATTCAAATTTCTTTATCTAAAAAACGTACTTGGCGATGTGTGGAATTTTATGCATTTGTGTTTTATATATTTGTATATTTGTGTGTATATTATATACAGTCGTGTCTGGGTATAGTGAACACCCTATATAGTGAACACCTCGACACCAAATTTTGACATGGAGCCTCTAAATCATGAACAAAATTTTGAAAGCAATTTCAAGCAAAAAGTGTATTTTGAGCAAATAAAAAAATGTTAACCTTGATATAGTGAACAACCTCAATACTGCGAACAGGCCTTGCAATAATTAGTTCACTATATCCAGACACGACTGTATTATTATCTATATTTAAAAAATTAAAAAATACAATTGAACATATTACAATTTTACAAAAAAAAAACTAAGAACTAAGAAATACCTGGCAACGTTAACCTGGAATAGCAATTATTACTCAAATTTTAGCTATTTAAATTTATTTAATTTCTTAATTTAACGACCCCCATTAGCCGTCACCGACGTAATGTCAGACAAAATCAGCTGAAAGCTATTATAAAATCCCCAACACACGGAGACGACTTGTTTTCTCACACCGAACGAGAGTAACAAAAGTCACTTTTATTTTTAATTTCAACATTATTGCTTTATTCTTTATGCTTGATATATTCTTTATGTTTTTCTGTTTGCTTTTACTTTTTACCACATACGCGCGTCTTTATTGCGACTCGAGCTGAGCTGTTGATTGATAGAATACAAGGGGCGAATAATCTATCATTGGCGAGGAGAATAAATATAACAACAGATATACATACATACATATCTACATACTGGCAAATGATATCTATATAAATATTAACAAATATCTACTCACACACTGTGTACAGCGACAGCATCGATAAAAGCATGAAGAACTTACTTGTTGATGCTTATTTTTAGAGTTAATAAAACTGCTTGTTGTAATTTTGAAATTATCAGACCTCTATGCTATGAACACATACATTTGTGAGGACGCTCACAATTGGTTAACTTAAAAATATTAGCCGCTGAGAAAAACTCGTGGACTTTTCTCTAGATTGACCTTACTTTCCGATACTTGAAATGATCTATGTTGAAGATGGAGCGTGATAGCATTAACAAGGTAATACAACTTAATGATCTATCTCGAATTTTGAAATTCCATTTCTTAACTCATCAAGAAAAGTGGAATTTATTTGATACGAAACCATCTGGCGGGTTGACAATATTAGACGTGCTCTTAGTTTTCTAGACCTAGACCTATCGTTTACTAGACCAAGTAATCAATATTTGTGAAACACTAAGCGCTAAGTATGTGCGCTTAAGTACTCAAGCAACTTAAGTACTTCACCAGCTTAACCCTTTCGCTACAGGTTTTTACTGGGGAAAGTTAAAATTTAAAATTTTATGTTTTAGGCTTTTATGTGGTTATATTAGCAAGAAATTTTTTAATTTTTATACTCGGACCCTGTATTTTAGAGTGTTTTTCTATGAGAGCAACCACATCGTTGTGGCTGTAATAATTACGTTTTACGCATAACGAAAATTTGAATATTTCTTCATTTACTTCAGCCAAAATTAAAAAAAAAAGTATCTAAATTGAGAGAAAACGTCAAATTAAAAAGTTCTCAAATTTGTCTGCTTCCTCTTCCTTTACTATGTCAAGATATACCATTAAAAAAAGTCTATACTTCTCTTCTTTAAACTTAAATATTCAGTTTATTAATTTCATATTTTTCCTAAAGCTTCAAACTATTCTAAAGACCAACAAAAAATGTATTCTTGCAACCATAGAGGATGCAGACGTCCACAAAGTAGCATGTTGCCATATGGCAACAAAATAGCGAAAAGGTTAAGTACCTCAAAAAAATTGAGTTTTTAGGTGAGGTACTTCAGCGTGTTTGTCTCTCACTCATTAATCTTAACAAAGCATATATTTTTGGGAACTGTCCTTATAAGAAAAGCTACTCTTCTTAGGAGGGTCTTTGCGTTTGCGTCTATTTTTTAAACAACAATTATCTATTTATTTCTATTTTTACAAAAACTATGCTCCTCCAAATTAGTAAACAATTGCAAGAAAAAAATTAAAAAAGCAAATTAAAAATAAAGTAATGTTTGCTGTATTTTTTGAGATCTTTTGTTTGTTTATTTAAGATTTCAATTTGTAAATAAATTTATAAAGAGATTTTATTGGCTGAGTTTACTAGTCATACTGTCCAACTTTCAGGAAACACTCTCAAAAAACCATAGAAGTATGACATCAGTTTCAGAAGGAATATGGAATCGGTTTTAAAGTAAAAGTTTTGATCAGAGAGTGGCAAAAGTTAAATCAGTTATTGAACTATATTAGTTCACTTTCGCTAATACCAACATACAATATAAATGGAATTTTTTGATTAAAAAGCAGTTTTTGAAGTTTGTTCTTATTGTAAATGTTTTGAAAATGATTGTCATTTTAACAAAACATTCATACTGGGAGTTTTATTTCTGGTTAAGGAACGTTTTTAGGAACATATTTTGTCATTATTTAATGCTGAGACTGTGCTGAGGTTTTTGAATAATTGAACAAGCCAATGTTGTGAATGTTGAACAATCGATTGTGACAGTTAAAGTGAACAAATTTGCTTTGCAAAATGTTATTTTATTTGTTTACTTTTCATAGAAAATTGGATTTTCGAATTTTTGTGATTAAAGAAGTGATAGCACATTATTAAAGAAATACGTCAAAAAGGGGTTTATAGTCAGGTGCTCAATATTTTCATTACACAACTGGGAGGAAGGAGTGGAAATAAGTGTATACTTATATATATATATATATATCTTTTATTGTTACTATTCTCACAGGTATCAATACCAACTATATAAACCAAGTCAGATCTAAAATGTTCAGCAGTTCATTATTTTATCATCAACATTTGATGGAATAGTTTCTACTAAAAGCTATGCGCCAGTCCAATTTTTAAGTGTCTGTAATTTTAGTTGATTTAGCTGAGCTTATAAACATCTGATATAAATCAATTTCACACATTAGTGTTATTTCTGTTTAATAAATATTTTATAGTTATTTTTAACTGAGACTTGCGTAAAAATGCGGCATGAGATTTTAACAAAGCAGCAATAAATTTTCAATTTTTTTAAATATAAATTCGTAAAGATAAAGCAAAAAACTTATGCAAAACTGACAGGCAGACAGACAGAAAATTGTGTGTATGATGGGGGAAAAAGCAAAACAAAAAGGCTACAACTTGGATAAATAACAAATTTCTGGCACTGGTGGAATGACAGAATGACACCACCAGCCGAGCGGCTGTCAGACACCAAGTAAAATGAGAGCTCGCAGCTGGGTGTGCAAGAGAGTGCGCCATTTAAGCGGAGAGCAGCCGTAGCGAAAAGTTACGAAAACAACAATAAAAATGTATGAATGTGTGTGCGATGGCTGAGCGAAGTAGTGCAGCGCAATCGAGTGTAGTGGAGTGGAGTGGTGTGGCGTAGAGTGGAGTCCAATAAATGGGTATTAGTAGTAGGAAAAAATCGAAACTGAAATTTACTACTGCAACTGGCCAGCAATGGGACCTCCTTCCCCGCCCGCACTACGAGCCCAGTCGTTTTGCTTACGCTCTGCGCCGCTGCCCCGTGCACCGATGTCTGTCCGCACACATAACACAACACAGCGCTCGCATACTCATACATATTTCCACTTTTTTAATCATCTTTTTTCTGGGTATCTTTCGTTAAACCATTTGCTGGTATGGCATTTTTGCTTGTATTTACATATACATATGTGATTTTTTTTTTTGGTTTTACTTAATTTCTGTATTTTGCTGCCTTGCACGAGCAGCCGATCTGCGAGCATTGCTGGTGTGTCCACACTATTATTTGTGTTTGCTTTTTGCGTATTGTGTTTGTTTTAAGTCTGCGCATACGACGACAATTTTCGTTTTTATTTGGTTATGTTTTTAATGTTTTTTTTTGTTGTTCTCATGTATTGCTTTTTGCACTGTCTCACTGTTGTTTGTTGGGCTCTGGCTGGCCGTTTAGTGCTGCGCTAATATGAACGACGAGGCTTTATTTGCGAACGATTCGTTTACTTTGCCTTTTTTCGCATTATTGCTTTGCCATAAATTCTGCCTGTCGTCGTTTGCTCTTTGCAACGGCTTCAAATACACAAAGTCACTTCGCTGTCACCTTTGATGCCACATACACTTTTATTTATGTAATTTGTCGCACTATTAGCCCGAAATTACGCATTACACTTGGACTTTAAAAGTCGCAGCGCACAGCCAGCTGAACGAACCGAAACATGTGATTGAGCTGCATTTTGGACACACACTGCATTGCAGCTAAATTTAATAAGCAAAGCGAAAACTGGCCGTGTTGCGCTCGTTACCTTCTTAATTCACCTGCGTCTCGAATACGTCTGCCGAGAGTGGATACAAATTGTTCGTACTCGCTGTTAACATGAAATCTTTTTGGTATAACATTGGTTCAAACACTCGCACAATGCGATTGCGAGCACAATGCGTGGTAGACAGTGTTGTACAAATGTGTAGTGGTGAACGAAATGCAAATAAACGATATTGACAAGTGGTGAGATGATTGAGCGACCTGCAACAAATGTATACAAATGGTTTTGCTGCTTTGTATGCTCAAAGCGCCCCAGAGCTCCATTTGCTCTTTGGTATATTTTGCATAGATTTGCGTGGAAACACTGCGCGCTGCAACTCACCACAGTTAATGAGACACTACTGTGAATGGCACTGCAAGTGAAAACTAAGTACAGGGTGTTATTGGGAGGAATTTAGAAATTATTTTTGAGATGGAATTGGTTGCTATCTGTAAAGATAATATTTGGGAAGAAACATAAATTCAAGGTAATAAATAGGTTCAAATATGTGACAAATTTATAATATAAACAATTTTTTTTAGTAGATACATAAAAATTAAAAAAAAATTGAAAATATGAAAAGTGTTTATAAAGCTTTTACAATTAAAATAAATGAAACTAAAAAAACAAATAAAAAACTCAAGAAAATTAATAAAATTAATAAAATAAATATGATTTCAAAAAATTAAAAAAATTGAACAGTTAAAAGTCTGTTCATATGTGACTGCGTTTGACATAATTTATTTATTACTAATTTATAAACCAAAATAAAGCAAAACGGAAGCACTAGTATCCGAGGATATAGGCTGACTAATTTTTTCTAAAAAGATTGTGTACACCAGTAGGAAAAGGACCCTCAGATAGTTACTTACAGACAGTTACGACTACAAACTGGTTCAATGAATAAGGGAACTTAAACTCATTTGATTGTGGTATCACAATGGGCCTTTATGGATCCGCCTTAGGGCCGCCATTCCTACCTACATACCTTTCTATCAGAATTCGAGCAAACAGATAGACACACACATTTTTTAGTCATCATTTGCTTTACACTAAAAATTTTTCAGAGTACAAAGGAAACCTGATTCAAAAAGTCGGGAGTGTGTGTTTTACTTATCCGATTTTACTTTCTATTCGTTCCTATCTATTCTAACTATTAATTTTGGGGATTGTGCATGTGTTTTATGCCAAAAACGAAATCTTCATCAAAACATTGGTTGGAGTCTTGAAAGAAAGGCATAGAGGTCAAATACCTACTAAGATTTCTCTCCCAGCCTTCATCCCATCTTAATAAGAACAAATTAAGAAGACTAAATGACCAGGAAAATATAATAAAATACAATGAAAAATAAAGTAAAGCATTTAATAATAATTGACTGGCACGACAGCCCGCTTACGCGAGACTAAGGCCTAGCTTCCCGCAACCACCCGTGTTGTGCGTGTGAATTTGTACGCGGGTGGAAGGGACCTACAGTTTTATGCCGGTTCCGAACGGCGAGTTGGGAGCTTTTTCATAAGCAATTTTTACTCTCAGAGGTTTGCCATTTCCAGCTGAGAGGACAGCCACCGAAAGAGAAAACGAGTTTTCCCGTTATTTTTTTAGGTGTTATTACAGGCAGTATTTGAACCTGGGGTTGCTGCCTTCGACTGGCGGTCCAACGCACTAACCAACTGAGCCACGGCGGCTGCCGTGTAAAGTAAAGCATTACAATGAATAAAAATCAAATAAAAAAATAATAAATAAATCCAATAAACTAAAATGCAAAACAATTCATTATATTTTTTATAACTTTTTTTTACTTTTGTATTCCACAGATTGCACATTGTTCTTTTAATACTGGCATATTTTCATTTTTTGTCATATTAAAAAATTTCATTTTGCTCAAAGTATGCCAGAAATACTTCAAGTCTTTCGCCATATTTTGGATTATCGAAAACCTTTCGTCGATTCTCTACGGACTGCTCTGTGTCCAGCAAATAGTTCATGACATCGGTTAATTCCTCATGTTCGTTGATCAGTATGGGTAGTAAGCAGGTGGCGGTAGCTAGACCTATGAAGAACATAGAAACACATAGATATAAGTATATCTCATAACTAACATAGTAGCTCAATGTCGACACTAAAGTCTAAGGCTGCCCGCAATCAACCGTGTTGAACACAATTTGTAAGGAACTTTTTCATAACCCATTATTTACACTCTCAGTGAGTAAAGTGAGAAAGCAGCCATTGCTGTTGGCTGAGTTTGGGATTCGAAACCAAAACTCACTAAGCACTACTATGATATATTCCGCAAAGCTCATTTGCAACTAACCATGAAACCCTTTATTGATGATTGCCTTCGTCACGTCCTCCACAGTCGGTATGCGTTGCTCGTACTTCAGCTTGTGCAGCATCTCCGACAGCTTGGCATGATATATCTCGAGCAGTTCATTACGTCGCTCCTCGAAGACCTGCTTTTGCCACGACGAAAACATAAAGTAGTTCCAATCAATGCCCGGCGAACCATAGAAGCCCTCCTGGTAGTCCACCTATGAAGAGTATTAAAGCAGATTGCTGCAAATCGTTGCAGTAAAAATAATTAATGACAAACTCACAAATAGCACATCGATCGGCTGGTCATTGGCATCCTTGCGGAACATCATATTGTTGACCCAAACATCGCCGTGATTCAATACGTGATAGCGATCCATCTGGCTGCGACTAAACACGTTGATCATTTTTGGTATAATCTTCTCGCCGAAGGCCTCCAGCTTTGGCACATATCGCTGCAGCTTCGGATTGCCGCTGCAATATTCGATAGTCGTCTTTATGCAGTACGTGTAGAGGTCGTGAAGCGGCGAAGGCTGCTCGGAGATATTGCTGGGCAGATGATGGCGGAATGTGTCGGGATTCTGATGGGCGAAAGTGAAGACATTATAGGCGAATATACACAAATGAGTGATTCATGTATTGATTTATGATTTTAATTTTCTAAACTACTGCTGAACGATATAGCATTTCAGTGTATAAAATAGTAGCAACGATTTTGAGTTACCTTCTTGTATAGCACCATGCTGACTGCATGAAATTTGGCCAATTTTTCCAATATCAGTCGACATTGCTCGAAGTCTAAGCCCCGCTTAACATTCTCGATACAGTAGCCCTTCGATTTGAGGTTCTCTTGCACTATCACACGATCGTCTACATAGATTGCACTGTTATTAGAAATATTAGAAAATAAAATGTTAACTATTGAAATCAATTAGGAAAAATTATTTAAATAAAAAATTAAAAAATAAAAATAAAATTTTACATATAAATTTTTCAGAATTAAAGCCTCCACTGAGGTAAAAAAACGACATTCATCAATCATCTCAAAGGACAAAGTCCCTTCTTCAATTAGATGGGCTGAACAAAGCGTCAGGAAACAAGTATTTATTAAATTTCATTGCCCTGACGCTTTCTTAACGAAAAAGACTATAGACGTGGTTAACGACGATCTATTTTACACAAGTATCTTTATATATATGGAAAAATGAACAAATTCATTCATGCTCATGTGCTCTTCGGACCAAATGGAGTCCTTCTCCAACTTCTCTCTTTCTATACCTAATCATCTTCTTTGGTTTCTATTGTACTACTTAAATATTACTTTATGAGATTCAACGCGTCCATCCCATTCGTTAAGGATTGTTTACTGTTGGTATCAGGTTAGGTTAGGTTATAGAAGGAGAGTGTGCAGCATGTATTTCCACTCGTAGACTCTGCTGGGTCCATTGAGATTTCCTGCATTTTTGAATCCGTTGTGCTTTCCTATCTGTAGATTCAGACGGAATCTTTTGGGTTCCCGTTGATGTTTCTCGCAGTCATACACATGGAACTAGTTCACTTTATCACTACAATATATCCAGACTTGTTGCCTTTTACAATCATTTAAAAGACTCTCACTCTATCCACCTTTAAGAAGACTCTCACACTGCCACAATAATATTTAAGATTCAAGTGAAAGCATCTTAAATTTTAAATATTTTTCTTTTGCCAAATTTACTTAATAAGATTTACTCATTAAAATTAGACTCAATCCTTGCCCGTCACATTCTCTCGCTCACCTTGGCCCGAAGAGCGTCTCGTCGCCAATCGACTTTAAGAGTTTCTGCGCTTCCGGCATGATAACTGCGTACATTTGCGCCTCGCGATGGAATACATTAAAGTCCTCCTCGATTTGCGAAAACAATTCATTTTCCAGACGCGATTTCACAATCATCGAGACATCCTTTGTGACATCCGGTTCCGTTTGGGTGGTGTATGTCACCGTCAACAGATGCATCGAGCTGGCATAGTTCTCGCCTTTTTGCGTTGCCGGCGTCTTGATGAACTTTTTAATTTCCTTTAATTGATTTTGTGTATATTTGGTAAAGATTTTCGTCACATAAGCGGCATCCAGCCAAACGGGCTCATCGTCCGGTGTGACACTCATAGTTGCTAATAATCACACTACACAAATAAAACGAAAAGAAATAATTGAAAAATAACTGCTGAGTGCAGTAGTACGTAAATAATTTGCATAACAATTAAATAATAAAAAAAACACAACTATAAAAATAAGGTAAAATAAATATATTGATTGACTACAATCAAAGCGTTGCACAGTGTCACGATGGCATACAAAGCGGCAATGAAAATGGATGAATTTAATGAAAATTTTGGTCATTTGTATTGGTTGAGCTGAAGTGGAAGAAAGTGACAGTGTGAATCTTTTCAGACGTTTGCAGTAGAGAAAAGTATATATTAGTATGTTTTGTTGATTCTAATATATATCAACTCCTTTGAAAACTGTTTTTGTACCAGCACGGAGGAATAAACATTTCGTATATTTACATTTTATTAAAGTCTTTGAACAATGAGTTCTTACAGACTAAGTGATTGATGTACTTGAACATAGAAAACCTTGTCTTAAAGTTAGTTTAAAAAATTAACAAAAGAGAGAGGAAAGATACAAGAAATGAGAGTAAGAAAAGGGATGAGATTAAACCAATTTAAAAAACCGGTTTAGAATAAGTGAAATCAAAAAACCAAAAAGTTTTTGAAAAAGTTTGTATTTTATAATAAAATAAAGAATAAAAATGGTTGTAGTTCGCCCACTAATTTATGAAAAATGGAATTTTAATATTCAACCCTTAACCCTTAAGCCTCATTAACGCATTGGTTTTACTGAATTTTTGTTGTTAAATTGTTACAGTGCGAAACTTTGCACTGGACTGCAACTTTACATCGAATTTTCTTGAAAAGTAAGTATGTTAAAATCCCAAATCTCCTTGGTCACATGTCAAAATTTCATTACTCTAACTTTATTAGTTCGAAAGTTATTGAAAAAAGGCGGAAGCTGCAATGCTAATGAAGTACAAAAATTCTAATTTATTTGAGTATCAGTATTTTAAATAATAAAAAGATACAAAATCAATGAAGCGAGAATAATGAAATTTTGACACGTGATCAAGGAGATTTGGGGTTTTAACAAACTTACTTTTCAAGAAAATTCTATATAAATTTTCAAGGATATAAAGGATTTAAATTTTCAAAGGACCTTTTTCATAACCTTTTTTTACAAAAAAAAGAATTTTATTTAAATTCTTGAGCCTTTCCTCTCCTCTCTTCAAAATTTGAAGTCCTTTTAAAAGGACAAAGGATTTAGAAATGAAAACCTGAGTACGCAGTATTACTATATTTGGTCTCTAGTTTCATGCCCAGATAGATTTTTTCCGGTGTGAAGAGTTTTTTTAATTTTTGTCGCACGGTGTTATCAGGTAAAAAAAAAAAAAAATAAATTTAATTGGCGTTTAGTCAACTGGCACACACTTCAATATTTTATTTACTTAATAAAAACGAATTGTTTTTGCTTGTGTTTTACAAATTCTTTTTCAGCTATCAAAATACTCGCCAACACAAACATATGTTTATGAATATATATACATATAATACATATATACAAATACACATGAAAGAATACAAAAAATTCCCTTTCTTGTGTTCTTAAAACACTGTGCAACACCCTTTTTAAATGTTTAATTAATTTAATAATAATATAATTGACTGGCACGACAGCCCGCTTACGCGAGACTAAGGCCTAGCTTCCCGCAACTACCCGTGTTGTGCGTGTGAATTTGTACACGGGTTGGAGGGACCTACAGTTTTATGCCGGTTCCGAACGGCAGGTTGGGAGCTTTTTCATAAGCAATTTTTACTCTCAGAGGTTTGCCATTTCCAGCTGAGAGGACAGCCACCGAAAGAGAAAACGAGTTTTCCCGTTATTTTTTTTAGGTGTTATTACAGGCAGTATTTGAACCTGAGGTTGCTGCCTGCGACTCGCGGTCCAACGCACTAACCAACTGAGCCACGGCGACTGCCGTTTTAAATGTTTACAGTAAAAAAAAACAGCATAACACTTTAAATATGCCAAGTTAGGAAGTTTTAAAATAAACTCCAAAGTACGAAAAACTATAACAAATTTTGAGAAATGCTCATAAATACAAATTTTTTTGAAAAATACTAATATTAATTTTTATACTTATAATACAAATATTAATTTTTATGTAGAATAATAACAAATTTAATCTTATAATGCATGAATAATTTTCTTGATTGCTTAATAAACATAATTTTTTGCTAGTAGTAGAAAATCACTTTTGCTAGTAGTAGAAAATCACCACGGCAGCCGCCGTGGCTCAGTTGGTTAGTGCGTTGGACCGCGAGTCGAAGGCAGCAAACCGCAGGTTCAAATACTGCCCGTAATAACACCTAAAAAAAATAACGGGAAAATTCGTTTTCTCTTTCGGTGGCTGTCCTCTCAGCTGGAAATGGCAAACCTCTGAGAGTAAAAATTGCCTATGATAAAGCTCCCAACCTGCCGTTCGGAACCGGCATAAAAACTGTAGGTCCCTTCTACCCGCGTACAAATTCACACGCACAACACGGGTGGTTGCGGGAAGCTAGGCCTTAGTCTCGCGTAAGCGGGCTGTCGTGCCAGTCAATTATTAATTATTAGAAAATCACTTGAGGATAATTTCTATAAAATACTAGTAAAAAAGCTTTTGATTCCATTGTTGCTTTAAACAATTATATGTATTCGAAAGTTGAGAAAAAGTTTAAAATTTTCTAAATTTTTTTTTTATAATAAAATCACTCATCATCAAGCAACCGAGAACGTAAGACATAACCTCATTTCATCTGTTTCACGTTAAATTGTCTGTGTTACATAGTGTAATTAAACTGGCACTATATCAGTTTGATAAGTGCATGATTTGTTCTATATACTCGCATATCTGTTCGCGACTTGATAACTGTGATAAGATATCCGTCAATAAATGTATGTGTGACAAGCCATAATCATTTCATAGTTTACCAATGTTGTCTGCTGCTTTCTCCATTATTTATTATTATTTTCTATATCGACTGATTATAAGGTGTGAGCACAACAAAGTGAATTTCATGAGCAGTTGCTTTCCTAATGATTGTGTAAAGTGGTTTTCAGCATTGCAACACAGATGAGAATGCACTAATTTGCATTTCACACACACAATTGCTACATTTCTACGAAGAAAATTCTTCTTACTTTAGCTAATTGTGAGGAAAATTGTGCTAAAAGAGAGTTGTGAATGAGTAAACTGCCATCAAATCTGAATAGTTAAAGACTGAACAGCTGAGAGTATCAATGCTCAATGGCCATCAATGCCATTTACTTTCAAAATAGGATGTATGTCATAAAAGATTGACCACGACTAGGTTTCATGTGATCCAAGCGAGAAGCTGGTTTATTGTCTAGAGGCCCCAAATCGCTCGATTTAGGAGGCTAACACACTGCATGCTGCGTATGTCGACTATAAGTAAGTATATAAGTAAGTAACACTCACACAAAAGTAACATTTTTGGTACAATGGTTCGAATGGACTGAGTACTATGGAAGGTTTGTAGCCTTCCTGGCCACCCTCAAGTAACACTCAATAATTTCCAAGCCTTGTTCGAGTCTAAGTTTATCCATAATAAAATGGGAATTTTGACATTCACACATCAGGAATCGCGTAATGTAAAAATAGTACGTTAAGTAAATAATTAAAATTTATCAACTTCACCTCATGGAGGCCCAATAGCCGCTTTTTTTTTTTGCTTTATGTAGATTTGAAATCATTTCAAACAAACGTTCGAATTGTGCTATGCACCTTTAGTCAACCGTTTTGTATTAATATTTATATGTCTTTTTTTGACCAAAAGTTCTTGAATCTTTTCCGAAGTTTAAGAGCATTTTTCTCTTAAAGCTACTGATTGCCTTCGAGGCATTGACAATTGTTGCCAACTATTCCTGCTTAACATTGCACCACTTATTAGCAATTCTAAACTGCTGCTAATATTTATAATTCAAATACCACTCAATTAATGTATATTTCTATATTATTTTGTTCAATTTAATGCTTCAATTTAAGCACAAAACTTGACCCAAAATAAAAAATTGTTTGCGCACAGTGCAACAGATGCAACCAACTAATGGCCACACTAACTCAAGTCACTGACGAGCAATGCATTTTTTTTTTAAAGCACATCTGCTCTAAACGTTTCTACACATACATACATACATACATATATTTATTTGTATTATTTAGTTATTATTTATTCAATAAAATGCCATCAGTGTGTACAAATTTGGTTTGCACAACAAAAGTTACGCTCACTCATTCACAACTAGTGTGTGCTCTTCTAATTTTCAACAAATTCTAATCTACATAATTGCACGTGAAGGCATTGACTTTCAAATAAAGTAAAAAAGAATGAATTTTACACACATGTCAATGAAATTAAATAATTACAATTAATTGCAGTTTGAATGATGCATTAACGCTGCTACAGACACATACATTCACATACACATAGACAACTGTTGATAGAGGTCTGCTACATGTGCTACTAATATGTAACTTCTACAACAACAAAAACAATAACAATTACTCATTTCAAATGGAGTACTGTGCTTTCAATTATACGCAGCGATTGGCTTCTGGCAGCGATAAGCAATTCATATTCATTATTTGCATGCATGTCTGGTTAGTTGAGTATGAAGATAGCGTGCATATCAAAATGTATATCTATACATATATATATCTAACTATCGTATCGTATTAGTCATTAGTGACAATGCAGAAACTAAATGCACTGAACCTACATTTGTGACTTTGTCCATTGATTCTTTCGAGACAGATTGTACAGGAAAGAGTTTGTGCAATTTTGATACTGTCACAGAAAAAACGTGCCAGTGACACTCAAAACGCTCGGCAGTGAATATTCACACTTATGTGTAAACAAATTGTGTAAACGTGTAGATAGTTTAATGGGCATAATAATTTTTTTTTAAATCACAATCTAATTGAAAGTGTTGTGACAATTACATTTTTCAGCTGTTTGTAATCAAATGTTACAAGCTGCGAAGTGGGCCAGGGGAGAGGTCGAAATTTGCAAGTCAAAACAGCTACAAAGTTCAACAAACTTTGCCAAACCGGCATTTGTATTTTTTTTTTTAATTATAGCAAAACCTTTAAAGGTAAATTTGCACTCGTAAGGGAATAGTAAGCAAATAAAAGTTTATACAAAGACAGTCTAACTTCCCTAAATCGAATCAGCATGGAACCAGAGGAAAACTTTATTATTTAGAAAATTGTTTATGCAGAAAAATACTGTTTTTAATCTGTGTTTAAAGTATATAATTTTCACAATTAACTCAGCTTAACCTCAAAAGCGGATTAGAAAGGATAAGACAATCACATTTTTATTTGGATAATTTGTTATAGAGAATTGATGATTGTTCTTAATCTTTGTTCAACCCTTTCGCGACAAGGTTTTATCTCGAGAACGGCTTGTTTTTTTAACTGTAAAAAAAAACTTGTTAACCTTTTCGCTACAGGTTTTTACTGGGGAAAGTTAACATTTTAAATTTTACGTCTTAGGCTTCTATTTGGTTATATTAGCAACATTCCATATGACATTTTTTAATATTTATACTCGGACCCAGTATTTTAGAGTGTTTTTCTATGAGAGCAACCACATCGTTGTGGCTGTAATAATTACTTAAACATAAAACTGTTTACGCATAACGAAAATTTGAATATTTCTTCATTTACTTCAGCCAAAATTAAAAAAAAAAAGTTTCTAAATTGAAAGAAAACGTCAAATTAAAAAGTTCTCTAATTTTTTCTGCTTCCTCTTCCTGTACTATGCCAAGATATACCATTACAAAAACGTGTATACTTCTCTTCTTTAAACTTAAATATTCAGTTTATTAATTTCGTATTTTTCCTTAAACTTCAAACTATTCTAAAGACTAACAAAAAAATTTATTCTTGCAACCATATGGGATGCAGACGTCCACAAAGTGGCATGTTGCCATATGGCAACAAAATAGCGAAAGGGTTAAAATCTGTTTAGGATCTTAGCAAAGTCTTTGATCCTTGATCGTTATCCTGGGATCTTATAGTTTTCAGCATATAATTGGACATGAAAAATCTGTCAAATATAAAAGCCGCATTAATTTTGTTATGCCTCTTTCACCAATCATTGGGATGCCTTGGGTTTGTAAATACACCGAACAATACAAAGTTATGCATGTTTCATATTTACTGCGATACATTGTTCCAATAGTCGCGAAAGGGTTAAAGTAATCACTAGTAGGCACAAGTAACACATTATAACATAACTTTCCTAAAATGCATCCGTGCGGGACCCGAAATTCACTTTGTTATTTAGAAAATTCTTTATACAGAAATGATAAAAGAGTTTCCAGCATTTTTCTTTTTAAACAAAATACATTTAGACTTTGTTTTAATTAACCTTTTTTCAAGAAAAATGCTACTTTGCTGTCACTTTTTTCATTTTTTCAGTGCTTTATAAATTTTTAGTAATGCAATTTTTTCCTTTTATTTTTTGTCGTTATTTTCAAATTTCATCGATTCGTTTTTGTTTTTCAGTATGAAATTTCATTGATATGCATACATAAATTATATAAAAAAAAACCTCCAGTACAAAACCGTAGAATTCAACGTCCAGCTACATGGAGATCAAAACACACTTAAGATAAAGAAAAAATGCTATGTCCTTGAAATCCCACCATATTCGTTGTATAGAAGTTTGGTTTAGGGAAGTTTGACCGTATGTAGTAAAAAAAGAAACAAATAATTTTTAAAAGTGTGTTATTTAAGTACAATACATACTTAATAAAAATGTTTGTGGGATATAAAACTATAAAAAATTGGAGATTTGAACTGTAATCAATACTGAGAAGATATCGCTACAAATGGGGTCTATTGCCTTACAAATATCATTACAAATGGGGTCTATTGCCTTTACAGATATCTTTACAAATGGGGTCTATTGTGCTTAAAGATATCAATAAAAATGGAATATAATTCTTTTTACAGATATCAATACAAATGGCGAATATTGGGGATAACTTATTTAATGCTATCGTTATCGTTTTTCTAAGAATAGAAGACTGACTTCAAACACACCACAAATTAGAATTAGATTAGCCCCACTTTTAGGTACTCATAAGGGCAAAAAAGTTGACTTAGTCATTGCCTATTAGGTTAGTGGACTCTTTCTCTCTCTTTATCTCTCTAGAACTGCAATGCATTTTGTTTTAAAGCAGTAAAGCACATCACATAAAAACCACCAACAATCTACAGTGCGTTTCAAAAATAAGTGTTGCTTATAAAACTTACAAAAGAAGGTATAGTAATGAATTATATATATTTTCTGAAAGGCTGTGCAAAAATCTTTTTCGCATTATTATCAAAACTTTGTCCAGTCTCCGTTGTTGTCAGTAATAGCTTGGCATCTTTTGTGTTATTATAAGCCAATTTTGGCTTATTTTTGAGTGTACTCCAAAGAAACCCCTTTCGAAATCCGTTTTAATGCCAAAATGAGCTGTTTTGTTGTTGATATTCTTTTTCCTCTAAGCTTTGGCTTCATTAAGGACCAAATATTTTCGATTGGGTTTGCATCTGGACTTTGAAATGGCCAATTTAGTGTTTCCATCCCAAATTTTCTCTATGCTATTTCAGACGATTTTCCACAAGTTTTTACCCAATAGCGATTTCGACATGGTACTTCTATGAGGAATGCCCGATTTCAGAAGCCTCCGTCGGATAGTGGCCGTTGGTACTTCGACTCTCTTCTGCGACAATGTTTCCTTCGCTTGCTTCAGGCTAAGAGTTGGAGTGTTATCAAACATCCGGACTACCGCCTTATACGAGTGGTTCTTGTCCTGTCCCTCCGTGGTTCGTCGTCAACATTTCCGAACTCTATAAATCGACTGATCCACTTCCTCACAAATGAAACTGATGTTTTCGTGTATTTTGCGACTTGTGGAGGTTTGGACCCTTCGGCGGGTTTACCAAAAACATTACTTCGAAACGCTTCAAAAATATAGCACTCATTTTTAATTCTTGATATTTCCGCGAAAACTTGTACCCAACTAAGAAAACAAAAATACACGCGAAAACGGTATTTTAATATAGAAGATGATCTGATATTAACACTCGGATGCCCAACAACTTTTTAAACGGCCAAAGCCCAACAAGGTCCCCAGGGACCTCTTCTGTAATATTGCATATAAGGCTTGTAATTGTGTAATGTAGTGTTACATAATGTGTGTAGATGTGTTTGGAAAGCCAAAAAGCTAAGCTTGGTGTATATTTTTTAGTAAACATATATGTATTTTTTACTACAGACAGATGGCAAAAACGTATAAAATACAAAATAATTGCGTTTAAAAACGCCATAGGTCCCTACGGACCTTGTTGGGCATCGGAGTGTTAAAACCATGGCAAACTTCTCATATGGCCAGCACTTATTTTTGAAACGCACTGTATTAAAACGAAATATCAAAATAAGTTACAAAAATTATAAAAATCTATCAAACATGCCGACGTTGAATTATCAGCACACAACGCTTTAAAATTCCAACACTATCTTTGTTAAGCTGTAACTGTCCACTGTGTCATGGCGTCATTTCAATTCATTTTTTCAGGTACGAACGACACTTTTGTTGTCTTTTTTCAAATTTTTATTACCTAATTTTTTTTTCATTTTTAGTCATTGTTTCATGACAATTGAACGCAAAGCAGAGAATTGAAATTGATAACCTTCGCTACACGGGGTCCAAGCATTTCAATTTAGCACTTTCTGTCACTATTTGTTGCTTTTTGCAGATTTGAAAAAATAACAGATAAACGTTGCGCTGAATTTGAATTGTGCCATTGCACTTTAAGTTACCCGTTTGGAGTCAAATTTACAGCGGCAAATATGCACTTCCGGGTGGGGCATTTAGTGGGCGAAATAAGCGCTGTTTTTTGCGGCATTTTTGACTCACTACAGCAGGTGATAATCGTTGTTTATTGGACAGTGGTAACGAGCGGCGCAAACTACTCAACAAAAGTAGGGTAACAATTACAGTGTGTGACAAAAAATATATATCTTTGAACAAACCATTTATTGTGCCAGTTGAAGCTTCAATCAAATACAGAAATTTCACCAAAAAAGACATAAATGTTTCAGCAATTTATCATAAACCCTCGTGAGTCAATTTTTGTTGAATTTTGATAAATTTAAACTTAACGGATTTGAACATTTGAAATCCTGTTGAAAAAAGACAAAACGACCAGACCCCTTGTATCCGGTTGAAGAGAGCCTGAATAGATATTTTTAACCATATATAGTTCGATTCATTATGACGTTAATGCCGATGAAACTTCGAAATAAGCAGCTTTTAGCAAATTTTTCAAACTTTCGACCGATTTCTCGACACGAAACGTTGCTTATTCAAAAAGACTATTTAATTCGACATGTAATTCGTTAATAAACCAATCAACTTTTCGTTAAATTATTGCATCTTCCGTATGTACAAAAATGTCATGGCAAAAGCATTACACGCTGTATTTTGTTTTAAGGTGTTTTCAAAGTGTCTGTTTCGAAGCTACAACTACACCGATTTGGCTCCAAGTTTATGTTCACTGGCGCACAGTGTCATTATTTATGACCAAAATAGTAGACACACAAATTTACGCGCAAACTTTTTTCTACTTTTTAATTGTTGTAATTTTTTGCAGTTTTTCTTTTTTATTGTATAGTCTCTAGTAACATTTACCAATTTATTCGGCAACGTGTTCGCTGTTAGCTTGACGCTAGTTGGATTGGCACTGAAGTGTGCGCCGTTCCAATTACATGCCCCCGCCGTGGGGTAGCAGTCGAGGCGCGGCGGAGCTTTGTGTGTGCTCGCTTCAGTCGCGCGCGCACACACCAGCCTTCTGTGGCGGCCACTCGCCACTCTCTCCCCCGTTCTGATAACGATCGCGGCCACTAGCCAGTAGTGTAGTAGTTGCTCGTCAGTAGCCAGCCGTGCGTTGAAATGAGTATTTTTTCGTATGTATTTTCCTGTGTCAATAGCGATTCGTCATTGTCTGGCTTTTGGAGCCGTTGGCAAAGTGCGCTGACGATCCATTTCACCGCTGCATTGCTTTGATTTTCAATTTGAATCACTTCCTGATATGTTGTGCGCCTTTTCTGAACCATTCTGAGTAGTTAGCCAGCGTGAGGGGTTAGTCGCTTTACTAACTTTTCCTCTTTTTTTGTATTGTTGGGTTTAACTCTTTACTTAGAAACAAAATCTACTAATTTTTCATAGTAGAAAATTACTTAGGTTAGGTTAGAGTTGCTGCCCATTGTGTACCGCAAGATTACTTCCCTTACTATTTAAAAAATCTTCGTCTTTAGTAACCATTTCCTAAGATGAATTACCTACTATTTAGAAACGATACAAGATACAACTTTTTTGAATGATATCCGATCATTAGCTTCATCCCACTACATCGCCTGCTTCTGTTATTCATGCATTGCGCAGTTCCTCACTCAACACTTTCTCATTTTCACACCACACTCTACCTTAAAACTAACTTTCAGCTGGCAACGTCGTCCATTACGCACCTCACCATCAACACAAGTGCCATTCCTTTCGCACTCACACCGGCTCATTGCATTCGTAAACGTCAAACAAACGCGAGAAAACACTCGATTGCGCTAAGGTTGTGGCCATTTTTATCATATTGAAAAAAGACCGAGTTTTTATTAGGATTGACCTAAAATAGCGTAAAGTTGTAATCGCAAACAAAACACCAAACAGCATCATGTAAGTAAAAGTGTTGCACACGTAGTATTGATTGAAAAATAATACCCGCATTTGTGGTTTTTCGCTGCGCGGCGCTTCGATAGGGCTCACGACCGTTCGCCATCACCCGAAGCGGAAAAAGACACGAAGGACAGCAAGGAGGCGGTGGCCAAAGAAACCAAAGGCAAAGTAAGCTCTTCATCGAATTCGAATCGGGGCCGCGAGCGTGATCGCAGAAGGCGCGGTTCGGCATCGTCCAGCAGCGACAGCAGTGGCAGGTGCGTAGTCGACGCAGTCTATATAATTTAAAAAAATATTGAATTGCCCAATTTACAGTTCCTCGGATAGCAGCTCGTCGCGCAGCAGCTCAGAGTCTGGTTCACGCTCTAGCTCTTCCAGTTCCACCGGCTCGTCCTCGACGTCGTCGTCATCCTCAAGCGACACTGACCGCGATAATGATCGTCGCCGCGGCGGCGGCGGCGGTGCCAGCGGCACTGCGCACAAGAACGGCTCGCGTTCGCCACGCCGCTCCAAGTCACCACGTGACGGCAACAAAGTACGCAAGGACAACTCTCGCTCCAAGGAGCAAGATCGTGATCGCGCACGCCGCACACGTTCCCGCTCAAAGGAACGCCCGCGCCGCATCTCCAACGATCGCGGAGGTGGCGGCGGCGGTGGTGCAGGTGGTGGTGGTGGTGGCGCTGGTGCCGATTCATCCAATGCCAAGCGCGAACGCTCCAAGGAACGCGAACGTGAACGTCGCACACGCTCGCGCTCCACGTCGCGTTCACCACGCCGCCGCCCACGCAGCTCCGGCGAACGTAGTCCGCCTGCCAAGCGCCGCGAACGTTCGCGCTCACCCACACCGAAGGCGGTGCGCATTCATATTGGTCGACTAACGCGCAACGTCACCAAGGAGCATGTGGTTGAGATTTTCAGCTGCTTTGGCGAGGTAAAGAACGTGGAATTTCCAACGGACCGCTATCATCCGTCCTTCGGACGCGGCATTGCCTATGTGGAGTACGGCAATCCGGATGAGTGCGAAGCTGCCATTAAGCAAATGGACGGCGGTCAGATCGATGGGCAGGAAATCACCGTATGGCCGGTTATGACTCCAAAAGTGCGGCCGCCAATCAGACGTCCCTCGCCAATTATGCGACGTCCAGCGGGTCGTTGGCGCTCGCCGCCACCCTTCAACCGCTTCAACAACCGCGGCCGACGCTCACCGCCTCGCGGACGCCGTTCACCACGCCGGCGCTCGCGTTCGCCTATACGGCGTCGCCGACGCAGCAACAGTTCGGACAGTTCGCGTTAGGCGCACTGTGTACGGGAGGCAGGCAGACGAGCAAACAGACAGGTCTCAAAAGTGGAAGTCAAATGACGGCGGAAAGAAGGCGGATAGCAGAGAGTGTTAGGGTTTGTTTGTTTTATTCGAATTTTATTGACTTTTCGGCGTTGTCGTTGTGGACTTGATGCTAACTAATCTTAAAATTATTCAAAAAAATAAACCTACGAGTTGATTTAACTTTGTAACATTGAACATTTTTCTCACAACTGCTGAGGAAGCACCCTTGTATAGTCACACAATTCACGAAAAACGTTAGAAGTACAAAATCACGTACACTTCGTAGAAGACCAACACCGACATCTAATCATTTTCTCTGTAATAGAAATAAGAAGAGGAATAAAATTTGCATTAAAAGCTCCGCGAGGACAAAAAACATTGTTTTATGTTGTGGTATAGGTAAAAGGAATGGAAATAAAATTTCATTTTGAGGCACAACAGCTAAAATGAATAACAAGCAGTAATGAGTAACAAAAATGGTTTTCAACACCTGTCGCGCATTTAAGTTGTAAGTGCCGTCACCTTCAAAACGTGGCTTACAACTGGTTCTGTGTGATAGAGGCTTCCACTAAGAACAAGTTTAGTCTCTCAGTATTTTATGGCTTCCTTAATTCTATTCCCTAGGCCCTTATTTTGCACTAACACTATTCATCTACCTTTTCGTATTTACAAATTCAATCTTCTGCAGCACATCAGTGTATGAAAGTACACTCCGCCGCCGTTAGCGGACAACCGTCGGGATGGTGTTGCTGGAAAAAGCAGGTCCGCTTCTTTAGCGTTTGTTTTTTGCCCAACTCGCGTTTTGTCGGCCTCCGTATGCCAACCAAATCGCCGCCACATGATTCGAATATCTCGTGTCGATTGCGCAACAGCGTTTTGATGCCGCCGCACTCCGCTTTGATGTGTGCCAAATCGGCGCTGCTCAGTTTATTCGCAATATCGCGCAGGCACATGCGCCCACCCGGCTGCCAAACCTGCTGTGCTGCTTCAGTGTTCTTTTCACTAGTTGCCAGCAGCATTTGGAATATCTGCAGCACTAATGCATCGATAATCTTCCTATCAACCTGTGTGCAATTGCGCACCATTTCGTGCCGCTCGCGCAGTTTAATTTCCGTTTCTGCCATATGATGGCCGTGTTTGCTGCGTTCCATATGAACAAAGTCTTCTATTTCGCTTCTCACTTTTGCATATTCGCACTGCGCATGCGTGCGCTCTATGCCAACTAATGCCAAGCGCTTTGTGCTGGGAATTTTCAAGCGGTCCTGCAGCGTTTTGTAGCCACATCTGGCTGAAATGAATTGCAGATATGCGTAAAAATCCTGATAAGCGCTGACGCTGGAATTGCGCCGCTGAAATTTGGCACCGGACAATTCATAGGAACAGCAGGGCAGCAGAAAGTAGCGCATGCGGTAGCTGCTTCTCGCGGCCAGCACCGGCAGCCACGGCGATAGCTCGTCCGAGTGATTGCCAATCAGCCAGTCCACCTCCACAGGCAGTGCAAACGTGGACGGCTCAATGGTCTGCTCGATGAGTTGCGTGCTGGGCGGATAGTGCGCCCAAATCTTGCGTGCACGCACATCGTAGCCGTAGCCGCGATAGCCCTCCTCGCTGAGCAGATAGACCAGCAGACCATTGCCGCAACCCAGATCGGCAAAGGCGCTGGGTGGTGTACCGACGCGCTGCCACAAGCAAATCAAATAGGCGGCAATAGCCAAATCTTCGTAGACGAACTTCAGCGGATCCGTAGACTCCCCGGCGGCTTGCCAGCACTGTGGGAAAAGTGCGTAAAATTGTCATTGTAGTAGATTTTAGTGAGCAATTTATTGGCATTTACTTTGAGCGCCTTGGCGGCATATTTGCGTTTCAGTTGTTTGTACAGCTCGTTGTAGGACTCCATGTCCACCAGCTGCAGCGAGCTGGTGTGCGATTTGCCAGCAATACTCTCCACCGGCTGGCACCATTTTTGCAACTTCGGCTTTAGCACAAATTCGGCCCAACGTGTGCCCAAGTCGCGTGCGCTGCTCGTCTCTACTATGAGCGTAGCATTGCGATATGTGACCACAAAATCGTCAAATGTGTCACAAGGGAATTTACAAGTGTAGCTGTTGTTGGTAAAATCTAAAAGTAATTTCTTGTTTTATTGAATTTAAAATATAAATAGGCAATAACATTTACCAATGAGTGCCACTGCTTCGATATTATCAGTCAGCTTTTTTGTCAGAAATTTGTAGCAAATCAGCACTCCTTCGCTATAGTCGGCGTTCACTTCCGCTTGGCAGTGTCCAACCAGCAGTGTTTGCAGTTCCGTTTCCCCCAGCACTTCCGCCTGCACTGACGTTTGTGTGCGCCACGTTTGTAAGAGGCACTCGGTCGACGCCTGCAGCAGCTGCGCTATGCCGCTTTTGATTTTGTGCACTTCTCTTATGACGCACGCGAATATTTTCTTATTCACAGCGTGATAGTTGCGTATCAGCACCGTAATGCCGGCCCAAAATTCCGCCTCTGTCAGACTGATCAGCTCAGACGGCTCCATTGCTTGATGCGTGTTGGAAGCGACGCAACGTTGCGATGATGTTAAAATTGATTGAATTTAATAATTGTTATTTTTTCTTCATTACAGATTCTCGCTATAACAAATTTGTAACTGCCAATTTGTATGGTTAATCAGCTGTTTGGCACGTCGTGGTCGTATTCACCATAACGTGATGAGTGCACAACGTTTATTGCAACACACAGTAATTATTAAAGGTTTTCACAGGAAGTAGGGAAACAATATTGGTCAAGCAAGTGGTGAATCCACTAAAATATGTCCGACCATGCTTTTATCTTTTTATCACATCCGCTAGATAAATTTTAAAGATGTTCAATACGAATATTGATGTAGATATGTACTGCAATGGGCTCCTATCTAAAAATGTATTCGATAATGGGCCAACCCATCTAATTTCGAGTGGTGGTAAAGTGGTAACTTTTAACATAGCCAATACAAATATTTTCACTAAAATAAACATTTACTTCACCTTTATTACGATTATTTGTGTTATTATTGTATTTAATATTTTGCAATGCAACTCTGCGATCACTGATGATCATCTTACATAATTAACAGCTGTGGTTGTACCTTACGCCGTTGCGTGCGTATTTTTTTTAGTCCTCCACTAATTTATAAATTTTCCCACCCTCAATTTTGACTTATTTAAGTAATAAAAAATCTAGTGTTTTAATAAAAATGTCCTTTATACGCCACTCAACGAAACTACTAACATACGCTGCACGCGGCAGAGGTAACATTCGGGCGCAGCAACAAGTGCCGAAAGTGGTAAGCAAAAACAAAGCAACAACTCATCATTTCAAGGTCTTTACTGATAACAAATTCCGCCACTTGTCACTTGCAGCCACTGTCAGCTGCTGGGAGGCAGTACAGCAGCACTGTGCCCGTCGATGATCCCTCGAACTTTCCCGGTGCCAAGGCGCCTTTCATCTTCACACCCAAGTTGCTAATGCACACGGACTACGAGCCCGTACCCATCTATCGGGTTATGGATCGTGAGGGCAACATAGCGAACGAGTCGCAGGATCCGCTGCTAAGCCGGGAGTTGGTGCAGAAGATGTTCAACGATATGCTGCTGCTCAACACCATGGACAAGATCCTGTACGAGTCGCAGCGCCAAGGACGCATCTCCTTCTACATGACCAATTTTGGCGAGGAGGCGTCGCACATTGGCAGCGCAGCAGCGCTGGAGCTGCGCGATCTCATCTACGGGCAGTACCGCGAGGCGGGCGTGTTGGTGTGGCGCGGTTTTCGTATCGATCAGTTTGTGGATCAATGCTATGGCAACTGCGATGATGTGGGACGCGGTAAACAGATGCCAGTGCACTACGGCTCCAAGGAGCTGAATTTCGTCACCATTTCCAGTCCGCTGTGTGAGTGGTCAATGTTAATTTGATGCATTTATAGAAATGTTTTTATATATTAATAACTGTTGTTGCAGCCACACAGATGCCGCAGGCAGTGGGCGCTGCCTATGCCATGAAGCAGAAACCAAACAACGATGCCTGCGTGGTGTGCTATTTCGGTGAAGGTGCCGCCTCCGAGGGTGATGCACATGCGGCCTTCAATTTCGCCGCCACACTCGAGTGTCCGGTTATACTTTTCTGGTAAAACGATTAACTTATGTTATCAACTCAAATCTTTCTGATTTTAAAAAACTTTAGTCGCAACAATGGTTTTGCCATTTCCACGCCATCGCACGAACAGTACAACAGCGATGGCATTGCGGCGCGCGGACATGGCTATGGCATGGCCACCATACGCGTCGACGGCACAGACGTCTTCGCTGTGTACAATGCCATGAAAATGGCGCGCGAGTACGTTTTGCGTGAGAACAAGCCGGTCGTGTTCGAGGCCATGGCCTATCGGTATGTGCAATTAACTACACCGTGATCAAAATCTAATTGAACATAAAAAATGTCCTCTTTTGCTTTCGAAAACGACAGCGTCGGCCATCATTCCACTTCCGACGACAGCACCGCGTATCGCTCGTTGGAGGAAATCGAGGTGTGGAATGCACTGGACAATCCCCTTTCTAAGCTGAAGCGTTACATGGTTCACAAGAACTGGTTCAACGAGGCCGAGGAGAAGGCTTTCGTGAAGGACGTGCGCAAGCAGGTGCTGAAACAGATAGCCATCTCGGAGAAGAAACTCAAGCCCAGCTGGAGGGAGATGTTCGAGGGCGTTTATGCCGAAATGCCCGCGCACCTGAAGGAGCAGATGGAGGAGCTTGAGCGGCACGTGGCCGAATACAAGGAACACTATCCGGTTAAAGACTTCAAGGCGTAAAAGCGACGTTGAATGGTGTAGCGAAGAGGTTAGGGCTCGTGAGCTCGATTGTAACGCAGGAGACTCGATTAAAGTGCATTTATTAATATTTAAGTAGTTCAAGGTAGAGCACTGCTCTACTTTTGATTTGGTTTTGTGTCCTTTCGTTAATTTGTTAGCTCCAAATGTGCCAATTAATTTGCTCATTATCCGAATTCATGTATACTTAGCCTGTTGAAATGTTCACAGAAAAAATAGTGTGTCGAAAATCATTATTGTGCAGTTGATTATAATAGGCAAATGTATATTTTGTTGTAAATCGTTTAAAATATATATTGTATGCTTCGTGTTATTTCTGCTGCCCTTTTATTGCGCAAATGTACAAGCACTTAACAAAATTCATTAATACAGAACAACTGTTGGCAGCTCCCGTGGCTGTTTTCGATCTCACGCATACCAGGGGATGCGGATCGTATTTCTGCAGTTGTTAATTGAAAGTGCAAGTTAAAGTAGTTGCCGATATTCGTCTTGGAATGTACATACGCACAATTCGATTTACCATAACTTCAAAACTAAGTTTTGTTAGTACAGAACAGAAAATAATAATACAAAATCGCCCGCCTGAGGCTCAATTAGTGCGCAGTTGGTAGTCGCCGTTTTGCGTGATATATCGCACCCAGGGCAGCGCCTGATAGCCGCTTTTCTCGATAATCTTCAAGTAGCGCACCTGTATGCCAGACGTTGTAAAGTAGGGAATTTCGAAGCGCACCTGTATGGGCGGCTTGCCCTCGGTGTTGTCCTCACTTTCCACACTGGGCAAGCCGAAGTGAGCGCGCATCAAGTACTCTTTGCCGCCTGGGAACGACTTGACCGTCCAGATGATGGCGTTCTGCTCAGGCGCGTACTTGCAGCTGCCGATCGTCGTCTTGAACTTGGGCGAGTCGGCGTCGGCTGGCACTGGAATGACGATCTCCACATTGTTGGCCGTGGAGCGGCGCTTGAACTGCGACTTGGCCTTGATCATATATTCTACACGCGAGTGTGCGTGGCGCTCAATCACCGACTCGATCCAAATAAGCGGCTTCACCTGACAACATAACAATTTTCCAATTAATTTCCAACTCAAATTCACCTCGTCTTCAATGAATTTCACTTACATGCGTATTGAGCCGGTAGGACATGAGCTCGAATTCGCCGTCCGGCGGTATGAAGGAAATTGTGCGATCGTTTTCAAATCGCGAAAGCCGCACGCACTGATGGAACTTTACGTCTTCCAGCTCTACCGACTTGGACTTGCCACGGCCGGTGCTCTCAAAGAGCACCTTATCATTAAGACCCAGCCGCAGCTCCGGCATACCGGAGAGATAGACGCGCATCTTGATGGCGCCCACAATCTCGCTACGCAGCACATTGCCGTTGGCGTTCGCCAGCAAATTCACCGACTCGATTACGTCCAAGAACACCTCGTTCTTGCGGTACTTAATACCCTCGGAGCGCCACGACACCGCATTCGTCACCGCCAGTGGTATGCGCGGCTGCAGCTCCAGCTTGTGCCCTTCCTGCGTTATGTACTCTTGCAGTATTTTCGAGTCCGTCGTCTGCGGATAGCCGAAATCGATCAGCTCGTCCAGCAGCTCGTAGATGATCACGAAATTATCGCGTATAGACTCTTCCTCCAGCTCCTTAAAGTACTCGACGAACACCTGCGCGATCTTGTGAAGAAACACAAACACCAGAGCAATGTTGACATTCTTGTTGCGCGGCGTAGTCGACACAATGTACAGATTGTTCGTCTTTATGTAGGCGAAGGTGCTGCAGCAAAAAACAAAATTCAGTATTCAAACGCTTAATATTGGCCGCGTGACCTACTTTTCGGCCGTCTGCAATATGGGTGTGATCAGACCCTCCTCTTCGCGTTCCATCAGCAGCGGCATGAATTTGTCGATGGCCGCCATGTCCATCGTGTCGCCGCGATAGTTACGCGATATCAGCACCTTGCCCTTCACGTCCAGTACATAGATGGCCGAGGAGGACATGATGGACGATGTTGCTGCTACGGCTGCCTCCGCTGCTCCACAGAGCTTCTGTCAAACGGTCGCTGTAAAGATGAGTCAATTGTTGTACCAGCGCACTCTCTGATACGAGCGAGCGTCTGTCGGGAATACTTTAAAAACTTAATTGCTGCACTTGTACGGAAAACACTTTAGTTTCTTTGCATAATTTTACATAATTTGTTAGCAATACGCTTTGACACATCCACGCTGACCAAATTGCAATTTTCTTTCCATTACGTGCCACACACAAAAAATTAACTGCACTGACGACGTTTGGAGCTGTCAAACGATGTGAAATGACAGCCCCACGTGAGGAGTGTTCCGTTGGCAGTAATTTGATTGCCAAGGTGTGTTTATTCTACAGTGTAGAATCTACACAAACCATTCGTGGATGAATTAACGGCATATGCGAATAGAATGTTAACGGTAGTTGCTTTTTGTTTTAGGCACTTTTTGGCATTCACTCTTCCCCATTTCAATTTCGATGAACTATAATTAAATAATAATTAACATCAATCGTTTTTAATTATTAAGAATGTTTCTTAAAGTGAAGCTCGATCCGAAACGCCAACGAAGCGATGGACAGAAGGTATTCTTAAGATTCCTTATTTCTGCTTCTAATTAAATAAACACTTGCTTAGAAGGCCTCCTACTTTGAAATACATAAAGAAGACTGCATACTGCACATGAAGCAACATATTGCCAAAATAATCGATATACCCGCTGAAAGTCAAGTGGTTAAAACTCTGACACATGTTTACACTGATACGCAAAGCATTGGTGATTTTCTACGCGATTCAGAGAATGGGCGTGGCACCGCACTGTTGTTGTGTCGTCGGGCACAGGATAACAATTCTAATGCCGAGCCCGAGTTTGTATGTTTTCTGCAATTCTACAACGATCAGGAAGCCGCCGAGCAACAACAGCTCGAAGTGAAATCCAAAGAACACAATTTTTTCAACAAAATTCCAAAGGGCTCCGCCATTAGTCTGATCACTAGCTCGGAATCGGAAGCCGATACACAAGACGACTCGTCGACAACTAGCTCAAGTAGAGATTCCGCAAGTAATGATGACAGCAGTAGCAGTTATAATAGTGGTGGCGCTGGGGGGAAGCGCAAATTGAGTCATGCTCAAGAGTCGTCGCAAAAGCACAAGAGGTAAGCAATTGGCTTGAAAATCTTCACGTATGTTAAATTTTACTCGTAATATGTTATGTGAAAACGATTTACGTTTGCAATATTATTAACGTCTAAATATCGTTTATCTATTTTACAATTCAACTTTTTCACCGCTCATTTACAGCATCAGATTGTCAGACAGATTGTCTTCACGTTGTAAGTTGCAAATCGTGCGTTCCTATCTCGAGGAGTTTCCCAAGTATCCGCCCAATGCCCAAAGTACTCCACTGGAAACTTCCAAGGCTGTAGACGCTCAAAATGACAATTGGCATAACTCAAGCGAAGGTAGAAAAAGCCTTATCACGAATGTGCCCGAGTCCAGCAATGTAACGCCTCCAGTAGATGAGACGCTCACAAACGCCAATTCTTCGGCATCCACTCAGCTAGTTCAAGTAAATGCCACCTCATCGACCACAATCGAGCGCAATCCATGGGCCAAAATATCGCCAGAAAAACGTCAGCACATGCTCGTTGTCAGCAGCGATTGCGGCAGTTTGAATCTAACCGATTTCGAAGAAATTCTCAACTCTGTTTTCCAGCAGTCGAATGTTCCAGTACAACTGCAGTACGTAGGAAAGTCTGCGGTGAATTTGTTCGATGGCAAATTGTGGATCGCCTGTGAGAATGCCACCTCCGAGGAGTGGACACTGGAGAACGTGCGAAAGGTGCCCAGGTCATACAAAGTCGAAAACTATCGCGCGCACATGAACGGCAATGGCCATCAGCTGCATGAATGCAACGTTGTTGTGCCCGTTTGTAAATCGCGAAAAAGCGCATCGGATATGTTTGCACTATTGGAAAAGCAGAACGTGGAATTGTGCACGGAGCGCTGGATGGTTGTAAAGCGGCGCGCTATAGCTACGGAAACCGATGAATATGTGGAGCGTTGCGTATCAAACCTGTGCTCTCACGAGGTGTTGTTCTTGTTTGTAGATGAGGCAAGCAGTCTGTACTTGCAGGAGCAAGACTACAAATTGAAATACTGTTTCTGGAAAATTGTATTCGAAATGAAGAAGTAATTGAAGTTTTAATACATAAAATATTCCATTACTATATTTTGTGAGTAGAATTTTAGATATGAATAAGTGAATATTAAATAATGAGAAATGGATAAATTTGCAGCATTTAAATATTCGATTTGGTTTCACACAAATAATTTGTTTCTAAGTGTACATCAGAGTGTTTGAGATATTCAAATTGGCGTTTATGTTGTAATCTAATGAATAGTGAGATGTTCTCCACCTGTGTCCTGATAGAATTTTTAGCTTGCAGTAACTGGTGGCAACTCGGCTCCAACTAACAGATTACTGCAATCACTGTGAATGGCCAGTCCTATTGACAACACTTTTCGACAAGTGTCAAAAAAAGTTGATAGGAAAAAGTGCATTTTTTTGCACACAATTTCTGGTTCCTGCTCAAATACTGAAAATAAACGTCGAATACTAAAAATATAGGAATAAAATCACTACCCAGCCCAGCAGCACTGTAATAGAAATTAGTAGCACTTAAAAACCGAAAGTTGGCAACTCGCGAAGGCGTTGCAGAGTGTGGAAACAAACGAATTGCGACGAAACGGCCGTAACTGCAGCGCCGTAAAGGATACAACCAATTGCCAATTTTTCAGCTTTGTGGTGGTAACGAATCGAGTGGCTATTGCCTATACGTGGTACCTGCAGCACTACGAGTGGCAGCAATAACAGCCGTAGCTGAAAAGTGACAGCGGCGCCACACTAGATGGAGCCAATTGACGTTGCCCGCCTGGAGGAGGCTGTGGTGGTGTTCTATCGTTCGACGTCGCAGGAGCAGGCTATCACGCACGAATGGCTGACGAAGGCGCAGGCCAGTCCGCAGGCGTGGCAATTCTCATGGCAGCTGATGCAGTTGGGAAAGGTCGGCCAATGAAATTGGAACTTATGTTTATACAACTTAGTTGTTAAATGTATTTCAGAGTCAAGAGGTGCAATTCTTTGGCGCAGTGACGTTACACTCCAAACTGATGAAATTCTGGCATGAAGTACCCATGGAAAATCATGAGGAGCTCAAGCAGAAGATTCTGGAAAACATTATACAATTCGCTGGTGGCCCAAAGCTGGTCCTGAATCGGTTGTGCATTGCTGTGCGTATAGAATTGGAGCGGCATTCAACAATGTGTATGTTTAATTAAACATTTTTGTTATGCTTTAGTTGAGCGCGTTCATAGTGCACATGCTGGGCGAGTGGCCCACAGCGATCGAAGATGTTATCAACACCTTTCAAAATCAACAAATCCCCAATGTTACAAAGGAAATGCAGCTTTGGATAATGCTGGAGGTATTGCAGGCTATACCAGAGGAGGTTTGTGTCAATAAGCTAAAGAGTGCGAAAATTTGTTGGTCTATAAATTCTATACATTAAAGATGCAAGCCATCTACACGTCGGTGAAGCGTGCCACACTGCGCGCCGAGGTGGCCAAACGAGCGCCACTGGTCATGGAGACGACCGAGGCGTACTTGAGCATGCAGCTGGAACGTGAGTGGGACAGTGAATGTTTTAGCAATATGACGCGCGCCGTGAAATGTGTAGGCACATGGGTGAAGTGAGTGTCACGCAATTTTTTAGGTTAAAAAGAAACCTTGAAATGCGTCAATTGTAGTATCGGAACTAATTTGTTCAGCTATACTTAATATCAAATATTACATTATTTTCAGAAACATTGGTTTTTGCATTGAGAATTGCCAAAATATTACAGCAATTCTGCTGAAAGTGGTGAACAAATGTTATTGGCCCTGCGTGCAGGACCCTGACGGCGATGGTTGCATGTCCGCGGACGAGAATGAGTTGGCCGAGACATGTTTAAAGACTTTACTGAGCATTGTCATACAGCCCGACTGTCACGCCTACCCAAAGACTGCTTTCATACTGATCAAAATGTTTTTAGACTCGCTCTGCGACATCACCAAGATGGAGTGGAAGCGTGACAACAACAACGAGGACATTGTTGTGAACATATATACACTGTTCGTGTCGGCGGTGGAGCGGCATTCACAGTTGCTGCTAAGTGGCATCACCACCACCGAGCCGGAGCTGTCGGCGCTGTATGGGCGGCTGGTAAACGAGATACTGCAGTGTACCGACAAGCCGGGCATCTATCCGGTGGAGGAGTCGTGCAGCAGCATGGCGATGGGCTTCTGGTACCTGCTACAGGACGAGGTGTTCGCCATGCAGAACGAAGAGGAGCGCCTCAAGTGCTGGGAATACATTAAGCCGCTGTATGCTCATCTGACGCGCATATTGGTGCGCAAATCCGAGCAGCCGGACGAGAGCTCCATTGACAAGTGGACCTCCGACGACCTGGAGAGCTTTCGCTGTTACCGCCAAGACATATCGGACACTTTTGTAAGCATCAGTACAGATGTATGCCTTTTCTGTCTCTGCTAACCACATTCTCTCCCACATTCTGCAGATGTATTGCTATGATGTGCTGCACGACTATATACTCGAGATACTAGCCGCTGTGCTGGACGAGACAATTGCCGCTTTACAAAGCAATCCCACGCACTGGACACGGCTGGAGGCTTGCATTTATTCCTTTCAGTCGGTGGCAGAACATTTCGGTGGCGACGAATCCAAGCAGATACCCAAACTGATGCGCGTTCTCACCGAAATACCCTATGACAAGATGAACGAGAAACTGCTCGGCACCGCACTGGAAACAGTCGGCTCCTATTGTCAGTGGCTCAAGGAGAATCCCGCCTACATACCGGCCGCCATTGAGTTGCTGGTGCGCGGTCTGAATTCGTCAATGTCAGCACAGGCTACACTGGGCCTAAAGGAGCTCTGCTGCGACTGTCAGCTGCAAATGAAACCGTACGCCGAACCGCTTCTTAACGCCTGCCAAGCATCGTTGGCTTCCGGTCAGATGAAGAACTCGGACTGTGTGCGGCTGATGTACAGCATTGGCAAACTGATGAGCCTGCTGCCGGCGGCCGGTATACCCAGCTACTTGGATATCATTGTGAGTCCGTGCTTCGAGGAGCTGCAGGCCATATGTCAGAGCGAAAGTGTGAGTTGTGGGTGCTGAGAAAGAGCAAATAAATTGTATTTACTTTTCCAATAATAATAAAGTAATGAGTTACTTGAATGTATTCACAGAAAACGCCAGCAGCGCGCATACGCACTATCTTTCGATTGAATATGATATCGACGCTGTTCTCCTCGCTCAACACCGACCTGGACGACGACGATCAGATAGACGACTTGGAAAATGTGCAACCAGTGCTGATTGTCATGCAGAAAACAATGCCCATATTTAGGCAAATAGCCGAACTGTGGGTGGAGGAACTGGACGTGTTGGAGGTGCGATTCAAAAACCGTTATGTTATTATGTTTCATTTTCAATATAAATTTCGCAACGCCCTTGCAGACCGCCTGCACCGCACTCAAGCATGCAATTGTCAACTTGAAGTCCAGCTTTAAGCCAATGTTGCAGGATCTTTGCTACTTTATTGTGGCTATCTTTCAGACAAGATGTTGTGCGCCTACGTTGGAGATCTCAAAAACCGTATGTTGCTGAATTGCTGAATATACTCAGTTATAAAATTGTTTAACTTTGAATTTTATCTTAAAGGCTATTGTCATATTCTACAAAGATGAAAACTGCAAATCACTGATGCAGCAGCTGCTAGTCGAATTTGTGCTGCACAGTTTCAAGCTCTTTGAGGTACAGAAGCACCTCCAAATGTGTATACAATTAAGAACTGCTTTACATTGTTTCATTTTTCCTTTGTTGCAGTCCACGCCCGAAAATAGCTTTTCGAATATTGCAGAAACCATTGAAATGTTTTACGCCTGTCTGATGCAAATCATCAAAAAGATTCCGCAGGCGCTGGACGATAAAGCAATTGCCTACGACAAGCTGATATACTATGCGCTAAAAGCTATGACGCTGCCCGAAAACGGGCCCATACGCACCAGCGTACAGTTTCTGTCGCACTTTATTCTGCAATCTCGCAACTATGCCAACATGACGCAGGCGGTACTGAGTGCTGGCGAACAAATACTGCGCACCGCAGTGCTGTGCGTTGGCTGCGTTACGCCGCGACAGCAAGTAGACAAGTTCGCGGACATTTTTATGGCCATCAATAAGAAGTATCCGGCCGAGTTGGTGGCCTGGCTGAAGGCGGTCATGCAGGTGCCCAACTTTCCCACGCAGCTAGTGGACGATGCGGAGAAATCGCGATTTGTTACGCAAGTCATAAGGTGCGAATGCTTGAATTTTACAACTTCTAAGAATTATTTAAGCTGATAAACTTTGCATGCAATGTGCAAAATTTTGAAATTCAAAAGTTATTTTTTATATTCAATTTTTTGTGGAGTGCTCATTAACATTTTTCAAAATTTTTATTTCCATCTATTCAGAGAAAAAGTAAACAAGCGCCTGCTGCAAAAACATCTCAGCGACTTTGCCATAAAGGCGCGTGGACTATCGGATAAATTTCAGTAGATTAGCCAACGCCTGGAAAACATACAAATGAAAAGAGCGACTTCTTCATACATTCTTCCGCTTCATGCCAAATTGTACGTCAAATAAATAATGATGACCATTACCTGGATGAGCAGCAGCGCAAATCAGTGGCCAAATCAGCACGCACCTCTCTAATTGTATACGCCAATAGTTTTAAATTGTCAGCCACAGTCAAGCCGCCACTTTGGTTCCCTCCCTGTCCCCACATTCTTTTGCATTTGTACAATTTTTGTTATTGCCCGAAACGTTGCCGTACGTTTGAAGGAATATGTATGAAAGTACTATAGCAACTAGTTTATGCTTAATAATTTATTATTATTTAAACACTATAATAAAAATTATGCAATGCAGCGACCACTGCAACAAAATGTAACACATAAATTGTAAATTCACTCTATGCTTACGCTAAGCATACATACATACATATGCCAACTGCTGGGCGTGTAGCCCGTTGAAATGCTTAGAAATTGTTGTCGCTTTTGATGTAGTTTTAAGACTTTCTAGGCGCTCGCATGCAAACGCACCTCAAATCAATGTAATTTTCTCAAAGCGTACTTGAAAATTATTTGCAATATTTCTTATAAGAGTTTTTGTTGTTGAATATTTGCTCACGTAAGCTGTGCAAAAGCGATACAGATTACAGATTGAGAGAATAGATTGATCAGTGCTAATGGAAGCGACTTGATAGTTTTAGATGCGCGTGTAGCAGTACGTACTGAGAGTTGTGCTAGTGTTTTCTTAGATATATTGTTTAGTTATTGTAATGAGACATGACATGATTTTGACGGCAGCAACAATTTTGTGAAAGCAATTTCAGTTTTTTGCTGTTATCACAATTTACGCGCAATATACTGTCGGGCCTGAATTTAATTGTCGAAACATGGGTCAACAGTGCGACAACTCAACTGAAAGACTTTGATAGTTGAGGCTGTTAGAAATGAGCATTTGATGGGGACTATGGTGGCAGTTACAGTACATTGCATGGAGATGTGATAGTAGTGTTTTAGTCTATTTATGTTGTAGTCTATAGCTAAAACTATAAAGAAAGCAGTTGCAATGGAAAAAACACAATTGTGACAGTTAACAAATGCTTCTCTTTGTATTTTGTTTTGCTTTCCGTTTAGGCTTGTCACCAACTACTGTGTAAGCTACATGCGCGTATGCCAATTTAGCCATAAGTTTGTGTATGTGTTGTCTATTGTAATATGTATTCTTAAAACAAAAAAAAGAAAACCATAAATACAAATTATAATGTAATTTTTAGATCAACAAATACATTTTTGAACTATGTAGAACGCCAACAATTGTGTATAGTTGGGGTGGGGTGTATTTTTACTCAGTGGAAATTGGGCTAACAACAAAGCTGTAGGAAATTGTTGGGTATCTTAACATCAACAAAAAGACTAAGGTCTTAGTGTACTAAAACCTATTTCGAAATAAATTCAAATTCAACTAAATTTGGATTGTAAAGCGGAAATCGGTATTATGGGCCCACAAGTGAGATTCAAATCGAAGAGAAATTGTAGCCAACAAAAACGTTTCAATTTTGCTGTTGAAACGGACAGTTTAGTCAAAATGCCCTTTAGGCTAATAATGACTGTCGTTATGTAGTTTTATTTATTTCAATTTAGAGTTATTTATCAAACAAAAACTGCTCCCAAATTGGCCGAGAACATATAACCGCTTCGATGGCCCATCGAAATGTACACTGGGCCCCACCTCAGAGGTCGACGGTTCTATTCTCACTTGTTGGCCTGGTTGCCTTCCTTATTGCTTCCCATCCCATCCCATTTTCATTCCATTACATTATTCAAAACTCCACTCCATACAGTAAATGAGCAGCACATAATTTTCAGTAGCTGTACAAGTGCAACAACAATAACAACAGCAGTGCCAGCACGTACTAACGGAAAATTATTACGCTCATTGAAGACAACAACCTGCTGCAGTTATTCACCTCCTAACAGCAACCAGAAGCATTGAAGGCGCTCATAACTAGAATTAAAAATTAACAGTTTTACTAGTTCATATAGTGCAGTGATAAAAATTGAAGGAGTAGTCGTACAGTTATTGTATGAGTATATAACATACGGTACAAAATTTCAATGAAATCGGAGCAAAATTACAATCACCTCCTAAACAATCGCATTTAAAAAAAACCTCATATTAATAATGAAAATTATTTTAGGTAACAAAAGCTCCATTATAATATTTTTATTTCTATATAAATCTATTTATAAAAGTCATCGAAATTAAAAAGTCGGCAAATTGCTTCACAGCTGCTCGGAACTTGCTCTTAAATTCTATGACTAGCCCCCACTAAATTTTCCATCTGAATATTTCTTTGGAACATACTAACTCCCACACAAAATCATCGATTTTATAAACTGTGCTCCTGCCAACCCGGAGGCAGTGGGTTGGCCCCAAATGTGTCAAATTTAAGACCGACCCCCATTTATTTTCCCTTCCGAATGTTTTTTCTATACATACGTTCCTGCTATCTACAACTCTTAAGGGGGCTGCCATACAAAAGTAGTCGTTTTCAGTTTCAGTTTTCATTGGCTCCCCAATAGTAAAGTAAGCGAGTAAACATCGTATCTCGCAACCTACTAAACCGATTTGAATGATTTATTCAGCGATCGACACCATTATTGAGTGCAAAAAATTCAAAATTAGTTAATGTTACAAAATTCACCACCAGAGGGCGCCTCCCATATAAACGAAGTTGTCAGGTTGTAAACTTTTGGGTCTGTACGAAGTAAAAATCAACATGCATTGTCGAAACCCCATTAACTTCCCTATTTCGAATACTTAGAATTTTAATCGTAGTTGATTTTCAAAGTTATCTACAACAGCATTAGTTGGCTGATTGCTATTGTCGTTCAACTAAAAGTTGAAAATATCGCGAATTTCGCATGCGGGTCTTACTTACAAATATGCACTTACCAAAATTATATATAAAAAAATTTCGAAAGCGAAAAAAACACATTTTCTGGCTAAAATCACTTTTAAAGTTTCAACTTAGTTTTTATTGACTTGTTTTCTTTGTTTCATTTTTTCATAATGGTACTGCTCAAAGTTGAAAAGAATCAACAAAAGTTTGGTCTTGCCAGACCCGAATTATGTGAAGCTTATGAAAACAGTAAGTTTTAGGGATTCGCTCAGATTTTAGTTTGAAATATTGAACCTCAAAATTAAAGCAAAAATTTGCAATTTGTAGACAATTTTTTTCAAAACTGTAAGAGCTAACTTTAAGAGCTCACAACTTCTACGCACTTCAATATTTTTTCTTAAAACTTGGGTTTTATTTTAATGAAAGATTTGTGCAATTAGAATATTTAATTTTGGCATTTTCGTCTTTACTGGCCCCATCACCTAACACTGCCAGCAATAGGCCAATCACCCACCCAGGCAGAATTTCAATCGATTTATGTAACCAACAGAATTTGACTGAGAACCAACGCAAGGCTTTGTCAACCTTTTCGAGACCCTTTGCCACCAAGCGAATTGAAAAAGGAGAAAAATAGAACACTTATGTGTTCCATATTTTCCAGTTTTACTACGCTTTACTCACCAATAATTCACTTTTAAAGAAACTGCACATTTGTTGTTTTGTTTTATTTAATGATATTTAATTATTTTGAAAACTTCATGTTTATCATTAGTTTTTTGTTGTTGTTAATTTAATGCTTCAGCATACGTTCAATGTGTTCTCAATCTCTCGTTCTCTTTATTTATTTTTGTTTTTTTTTTAATTTTTTTCGTTCTTGTCTAGTAACATTTGAAAAATTGTGCTTGGTTCCCATACTTGGCGCACTCGACTGCCATTTGTCACTCACAAACAAACACTTTGACTCCATTTTACAATATTTATTTGTCTGTAACTTTATGCTTTTTGCTGAGTTTTCAATACAATAGTCAATAGTTTGAATGTTTTGCATAAATACAATGGATGAGAAGTTTTCTTTCGCATTTAGAATCGAATTTTATGGTTGAATAAAGATTTCTGTAGTTCGGTAGTTCAGCGATTGTTGTTATTTTTCGGTTACATTTAATGTTTTTACATAGTTTATTTGATATTTTTAGGTGTACATAGTACGCGTAGCAAAGTGTATGACGATTTTTTGTGTTGTTTAGCCGTTCAACGGTTTATAGAGGCGTTTGGTGGCATTTTCTGCAAGTTAATTGTACGAGTAAGTGAGAAAGTGAATTATGTTATGATAGCCTGTGCAAGTATGTATATGTAAGGATGTGTTTAAAGAAAGTTGGCATTTTCAATTCAAACATAAGTAAAACACACAATAATTAAAATGAGGCTTAATCAAAAGAGGAATTTGTGATATTTAAAAATTTATTAAAATTTCAAGCACATACATACATAACATTCCTGAAAGTGATTGCTTTAATATTTTCTTTAGTTTTGCATTTTTCTAGCATTTGCAGTCATTGGTAAGAATCGTTTTCAAAGCAACACTTGGCGTCAGCTCCCAAATACAACTCTACGAACAACAGAAAACAAAATCAATAACAATTTTGTTTGTTTATTTCTTTCTCCTTGTTAACTCAGCTTGGGATCATAGGGCCTCAACAAGGCTAATGCCTTGTGTTGGTTACGTTAGGAATGCAATTTAAACTTCTGCCAGTGTGCACGATTAGGCTTTCGCTAGCAGTCCTAAGTGATCCCTAATGATCATCTGTCCGTACTATATGTGAAAGTTTATTACTGGGTTGTGTGCAGCGTACGCTGTGCATCGGTTGTTGCTCAGTAGGAGAAATTGTGGGGAAAACACTGCGTCTTTGTTGAGTTAATTATGAATGTTCTATACGCTGCGTAGTGTTGTTGGTGTAAGCAGCTGCTCATCACAACTGAGTGCAGTGGGAAGAATAGGATCTTGTCCAAAGGCAAAAGATTTGACTGGGTATAAACAATTAAAAAAAAAATAAAATTTGGAAATTTAAGAAAGTGTGGCACCAAATCTGGTCGGAATTGAACTCATGAACCCCATATATAGTAAGTAAAAACATAATTTTGTCTTGGCTTCACTTCTTGAGTTCAATTGAGTTACGCTCTTAGATTCAGTGACGTTTACTAACAATCCCACTTGGGACACTACAGAATAATTAAGATTTTTGTGAGGTCTGGGAATGGTTCGCAGAGGAGACATTGACTATTGGATCTCATAATTGATTTTCAATAAATAAATGTGCATTTGATAGAAAATGTGATCATGGCTTGACAATGATTTTCACTAATAATGTTACTGACGCAGTATCACTTTTTTCTGTCGCAAAGACTGCAGGTTCAACGATCCCAGAAGCTACCAGACCTATGCTCATTCTATTCTATATGGAGGGTAGTGAAACTGATATCGGGATCATTTGCAATAGTCATGCAATTCATCATTTTTGCTGCCAAGCTGCATTGAAAGCTTTAGATGACTTAACAGTGATGTCAAAAGTAGTTCAGACAGCGATCAAGATACGAACTCAAGTCTTTCCTGACACTCCTACCAACTTTTACAGCGGCCAACAGACAAATTGGATTCTTTTGGGACATTTCTACAACTTTTACAGCGGCCAACAGATAAAATTGAGTGTTTCCTAACACTTCTACAAACTTTTGGAGCGGCCAACAGACAAAATTGAGTCTTTTCAGACATTCCTACGAACTTTTACAGCAGCCAACAGACAAAATCTAATCTTTCGAGACACTTCTACCTACTTTTGCGATATTTTTCAATGGCAAATTGTTTCAATCTCACAACAAATGAGACACAAATAGCAACAACTATTTGCTGTTGTCGAATTGGATCAATTGTGCAACAAATTTTCTTAAAATTACAGAGCGACAAGTTGACCGAAAATTCAAAATATTTTAATTTTATTAATAAACAATTGGTTTGCAACAGATACAACTTGACTTCACCTGTTGCGACTTTTTCTAATCTACTCAACCCTAGTCGAGTCACTATGTCTTGAGAAAAAAAAATAGGAATTCAGAACATTGATCTAAAGTCTCGGGTCTTAGGCAGTTGGAAATCTTCATCAAAGGTTGTAACTCCAAATGGACTGAAGAATGCTTCAGACTGATGGAAGATCAGCTGAGACAGGTCATTGGACTTCTAACTGGGCACTGCAGGGTGAGAAAACATGTGCACTCAATTGGATTAAAGCAGGTTAATGTCTGTAGACTCTACGGAACAGCAGAGGAGACTACTGAGCACATCTTACTGCACTGTGAATCGTTACCTGGGCCGGTACTGGCTTGCTGAAGAGAATATCAAGCACCTAAACCCCATGAAAACTAAACTTAAGGGGTCATTCTCATGCGCGGACAGGAAAAATGGGCATTCTTCAGAGACTATTTCCTTTGTGAATACGAGGAATTATCAAAAAAAGATATGCCACTTTAATTTATTCATTGTTATGGTACAAAAATAAAAAATTTTTTATTTTTTCGAACACTTTTTTTCGATTAAAGACACGGCTTCTGCCGCGTCATGGTCAGCTGGTGGGAATGATTTTGAGTCACAGGATTATCTGAAACATAAATTTCAAAGAAATTCTTAATCAGTATGAACGTACCTCTCGTCCGTAGCAAATTTAAATTTTTTCATAAGAATCTCACAAAATGGCAGGCATTGGAAGTTAGAGCAGTAAAAAATTGTTGTTTTTGAAGATTTTATCAATGAAAAAAAATATGAAATTTTTAACATATCAGAGTGAATTTGCTAGGGACGATAGCTAACAGTATGTAGAATGACGTGACAAAATCGCAGAGAGATCGGATGAATGGTTTTTTTTAAATCATCCCCACCATTTCAAAAAAAAGCGTTCCGAGAAAAACACGTTTAAAGTTTTGACTAACTGATTGAATCCTTGCTAGAAACCTTGACCGCTCGTTATATAAATGTCTGTAGAAGCCGAAATACTTGAAATTTTCCAATAAAATTTTGACAGCACCTTCTTCAAGGATGATACATTCCAAATATGTTACAAAAAAAACATTGATTTTTACAAAATTTCACATGAGAATGACCCCTTAATTAGGTTGGTGGGTCTAACGGATGGTCGCTAACAACTTTTAGGGAGAACAGTAGATCATTTTTGGTCTCAGTGCAATTAACCCCATTAAAATCTAATCGAATCTACTGAAATTGTGCAAAAAATCGAAACGTCTTAAGACCCCTTTATGCAAAATCCGAAATGCTTTGAGTCTGTCAAGTTCAAGGTCATCGTGATAATCGCTTCTTGTACTTGCAATCAACTCAGCTGTGAATCTAAACCCTTTAGATTTTCATAAAATCATACATTTTCTTTTTAAAGCAAATTCAAAGCAGATTTTGCAGTGTTGCTAAAATGAAATTCGTATACTATTGAAAGACAGGCAGACAAAAACAGCTTTCTGTATATAGTAAATATATATATATATGTCTATATTATATATATAATATACTTGAGAGCTGGTAGAAATTCTTGCTGGAAAAAACAAAATATTTAGACCAAAACGAAACACAACTTTAAAAGCGTTCAACTTGTAATGTAATTTAATGAGTTTTCTGTTTGCTTTTGTTTTGTTTATTATTTTTTATTATTTTATATTTTTAGTGCAGCGGCGCATTTCCGCTCGTTTGCGTATGAAATATATAATATATATTTATGAATGTTCTATGGTAATAGTCTGTGTTTTTTTGCCGTTCACGAGTCTGCATTTGCTACGGAATTAGATGAAACTCTGCTTAAAGTTAGCATTACTTATTATTTGTTTTGTTTTAGTATTTATTCTCTCGAGCTTGGTACAAAAATCCTTCACACTCAGCCAACAGCTGTTGCTGCCTTTTTTTACAATTACTCATTTGTATACCGCACATTCTGCACTCATTTGTGTACACATTTCTAGGTTTTGTTTGTTATTCAATATTCAACTTTATTATTTTAAATATATTTACACAGCACCTACAAAAGGCTTAACGCATTTTCTTATATTTTTTTCTTTTAATCATACTTAGTTTACATGCGTATATGTTGCGGCTAGATGCAGTGAAAGGCTCAGTGCCTTGTGATAGGTTTAAGCTGCTTGTCAGCCAAAAAGTATGCCACACAAAACAGCTTTTAAAGGCAGTTAACAATCAAATTTTACCTTTACTATTGGCATAAAAAAACACATCTATATAAATATTTTTCAGCACAGCTTGTAAATGTGTTGCATTTTTGACTTTGGCAATTTGTTGTCTTCGAGTTATGCGCATGAAGGCATTGAACCCTTCACCAACGAGCAGCGGCCCATAATCTTTGCGTATATGCTTTGCTGTAAAGGTGTTTATATCAAATATAGTCTATATTGGTATCTATAATATTTTGCATTTTTCAAGAATGACAACAACAAACACTAACTTATGTCAATTATACATGTGTAAGCAAATCCATTTAAATCGTTTTTTTAACACTCAATCAAATTAAATCGATTCAAATCAATAAGTGAAGAATATAGTTTTAGTGAAAACAAGCCAGTTTTTCTGGATCGATATTGATCGAATTATTTATGCTTTGAACTATGATTTAAAGCCAGAAGGCTTTAACTAATTTATTTAGTATTTCCCACTTTTGCAACGAGAAAACTGAAACGTTTTTATAGCAAACAAAAATTAAAAAAGAATTGAGTTTTTTAATACAAAACATAAAACCAAAAAAAGGAATTTAAACAATTTTAGAACTATGATTTAAAACCAGAACGAAAGAACGAAAACACTGAAACGTTTTAATAGAAAAAAATTTAGAAATAGAAAAATTTAGTTTTCTAGCACATAAGCAAATTACAAAACCTAATAAATTAAAAGAAACCTGTTAAATTAAAACAAATAAAATAACTAAGAATTCATTTTTTTTAAAATAAAAATTAAAAAAAATAATTTCAAAAAAGTCCACTTACACAGCCCATAACGAGTTAATTAGGCATCTCATAGTTACATGTTTTCAGTTGTTAACATCAACCTCTACGGCTACGCTGGCTTGATCAGGTCTCCCATATGAAGCTCCGACGAAAAATATGTTCGACGGGGTAGTTGGAGGTTGACGGCGAAGAGGGAGATCGTGTCTGCGGTGGAAGAACGCCCCTGCCATTTCTTGGTGTGACCAACTAGGTAAGACACAAGCCAGAGACATCTGGAGAAAACTTTTGCGGCAGCCCGTAAACCGGTACGGGTTGTTATGGCCAATTGAGTACTTCTCTGTAAAACACTTTTACATGGCAACAGTGAGTGAACCACGCCCATTTCTTCATAAACTACTAATCGCGATTGTTGTGCAAGCGTATTAAATACTGAACCTCATTCAAAAGTTAAATAGTTCAAAATTACCATACAGGAAGCAATGTTTTAGTGCAAGTTAAACTGTTATACGTACGTTTTTGATTCAAAATGTCCAAATATGCGCTGATATTCGATTGCAAAATTCTAAAATGTGTTCATTAAACATTTTTGCAAACTTTTTCAAGTCATTAGAACGCAGACAGACAATCGTGGCGCACCACATTTCTTCTCAGTGTTTTTATACTGGGTAGCAAATTGTTGCAAAATATTTTACACTTGTTGTGTTCTTATGAGTAACAAGTTTTTTCAAAATAATTTAGAACGCAAACCAACGTAGTAAACATAACACAGACTCAAGAACACAAACAGACGCAACTAAGTCGATTCCCCTTGGTGAAAAGACCAGTTGTAGAGTACTAAAGAGTTGACTCTTTATTTTAAATATTTATAAATATTTTAAGACATACAATAGAAAGACAAATCATATGACTGACTTTGCCTTGACATACATAAAAAATCATCGATATCGTGAGCTTATAATTACAATGTGTTCAAGTCCCACTTTTGTTGTGCTTCAAATTTACCACAACTTGCTAATAAATCAAACCAGATACAATTTAAGAATTTCATTTCACCACACAGAGAAAAATATAATGATTGCAAAAAAACTAAAAAACTTTGCTTCCAACTTAACTGACAATTTCATTCTAAAATTTAATACAACTAATACAAACTTTAACTAATTAAATGTGTAATTACCTTGAAATCGATTATGAACTCTTTACATGTAATTTGTGCTTTATATTATATAAATTATTTTGTGTTTTTATGTAATAAGTTTATATATATAAAAAAGCATTTACAACTGTATTTTGTTATTTAACTACGTTCTCTTTTATTGATAGTTTGTAAAATTTGATTTGTTTTTGCAGTTAGATGTCACTTGTTTTACGCATCTGGAACTCACAAATGTTGCAGTTTTTTATGTGGGTGTGTGTTTGTTGTTGTTAATGCCATAACCACGAGCCACGTGAAATGGCTGGCAGCAGTTGATTTAACCTTCAATAACTTTATGTGGTACTCACAAACCTTTTGTGAAATCAAAACATTTTTTGTTTTAGGTTTTTTTTGTTACTATTTTCTGTATTCTGTTACTTGCTCTCACTTTATTCATAAATTAGACATAGCTTTAACTGCTTAAGTGTACGTTTTCTTTTGTTTTGTTTTTGTTTTAATTCAATAAAAATAGTTATAAATTTCACTGTGAAAGAGAGAGAAGAAACATAAAATCAATTAGTATTTTTGCAAGTAGTTTAAACAATTTCAAGTAGATAAAAAAGCCGCTGCCTCGTAGAGACAAGCAAAGCAAAACAAGGCACGCAATGCAGGCTCATTGTTTGCAATGGCTGAGATGAATGTTGCACGACCTGTTTGCACTGATTTATGACTAGCTGAACATTTATGTAGGCATCGAAATAAGCTGAAACGTTTGTCAGAATTTTGGAAAGAATAACAAAATTCATGTTGAAGAGATTCTTCTAGAAACAAACCACAACAAAACCATGTGATGCCAGTTCGGAGAACTGACGGTTAACTGACAGTTGAAATCTTACCAAACTGGAAATGATGTAAATAGGAAGAATGAACGTTTATTTGTATTTCATCACTAGCTATATTTCTTCACCTCGAGGCAATCTCACTCTTCTAGACAAGTTATTGGGTGTGCAAATAAGTTTTAAGGGATTTACCAAAGCATAGGACAATCTGTATTGTATTCATCTGTAACTGTATTCATGGTAAAGCGTCCAAAGGCCTCTAAAAATCAGTATCATTCCGCTGAGCAAGCAACATACCTTCTTTGTGCTCTAACCATGTCTGTCACGCAAAAGCGCCATTATTTCCTTCTACACATTCAGTTACCGCTTACTGAAAGTTCATTTGCCAATTTTAGCTAGAAGTTACTGAATATCTACGAAATAATCACTGGTTATTGAATGCTAAGGCATAGATTTGAGACTAAGTAACCATTCGGTTAACATTAACAGAACGCTGTGTTGAGCTTTTAGTTAGTAAAACTAAAAAAATTAGTCTTACTATATTCTATATCCAGCTGACATATTGTCTTTGTGCTCGAACCATGCCCACAAAACACAATTTGAACGCGCTGAGCTTTCGGCACGACAACACACATCGAATTGTTTTCAAACTCGTTGTATTCAACAAAGAGTGATTCTTCTTATTCATGATCTGGCCGACCAGAACTTCATTTCATACGAAGAAGCAACAAATTGTATTCATTCTTGGAACTTTTAAGGGTGTCTCACATATGAGGGTTGTTTGAAAAGTTTCCGACCTCAATATTATTCGACCTCAATATTACAATATTACAAGTAGAAAATCTGTTTGCACCTTTTTTGAAAGGTACTCGCCAAAATGTCAGCCATTTTGGACAATTTCTTAAAAAAAAAACCCAAAAATTTCAAACATAGAAAGTATTCTGCAACTCAGATGATGTGTTAAGAAATTTAAACATTTAAGGCTCTTCTCATGGAGACTAAACATTCCTTCAGCGACACAAAGCGAGTTTTAGTGATTTGGCATCAAAAGTTCGCAGCCAAGTTTTTGGCATTCCACATGCAACAAAGGAAGCGTGAAATAGAATCGGGCTCTGAGCTGAGGTGGGCAGGCAACACTAGCCGTAATATGAACTGTTTCAGCATGTTGCATGCGCAACATAAAACCATGCAAATTAACAACAGCAAAAAAACCAGTGTATAAAAAAGTTAAAAAAAGTTAGCATTGTATTTTTTTAAATTTATTTTATTTGGAAAAATTTTCGTCGCTGTTGTTTGTTTCGTTTTTCGACTTGTATGGTTGTTTTTATTTATTTATTTATTGAAGTTATTGTAATTGTTGCAGCTGTTGTGTGTTTGTGTGGGGGTGTCTATTACTTAAATAGGCTCTAAGACATACATAAGAAACGATATATATATTTGTTGTTGTAATTTATATATTTATATGTATAAATATGCCAGTAGCGGTATGCAGTAGTTATTTGTTTTACAATATATGATAATAAGAAGTTTCGTATTTGCTGTTCCATAGACAAAGAGATGTGTTCGTTTAAAGCAACTCGTATGCGAGCAAACACAAGTAACAATTTTTTAATTCGCGAGCGGCGTTGGGTGAGGCAGAGCGAAACAGTTGTTGCGACAAGTGTTGCCGCGCGCGCGTTGTCAATTGTAAGCAATTTTTTTTTTTTAAATAATATTTGTTAATATTTTTGAATTCACTTATGCAGCAACACGGGCGCTTTGTTTAGTTCTTCGCTTAAAATTAAATTTTTAAATTTGCAAATTTTGCGTTGAATTTATTCGCAAACAATACAAATGTCTGTGTGCATTGAAATGGTGCAACATTCAGAGCAAAAAGCTTTGCTGTTGTAGAACCAATCTTTGTATTTGATTTCCATGTAAGATACGCAGCTGAAGTTCTTCTTCTGTTCGAACTTCAATTTCATGCAAGCAACATGCCAATTGTCAAACTATATTTCAAAAAAGCCAATAATTACTTAACAAATCTCTTAATAACTGCGCGGTGATAATTTCGTAACGACGGTCGAGCGTCGCATACGTGCAAAGTAATCATTTATGGGTAGTGAGTTTTGGTTTTTAATATTTTTATGTTGCCAAAGCGTTTGTTGTTATTGCAATGGTGTTGCTGACTATCAAAACATATAAGTGGAAGTAGAAAGGGTTTGCAGCTTGTCACATTTTCATATTGATTTAGCTTCAGCGTTAACGTTTGTGTCAGTGCGTGTGTGTGTGTGTGTGTGTGTGTGTTGGCCCAAATTGGTATTTCTTTTACATACATAAATAAGTATAATAACTGTTATTTTAAACTTGTGAGCTTTATCCTTTACTTTTCACTTCATTTCCGTATGCAACTCCAGCATTTCGCATTAAGATAATTTTAATTATGCTTATAATCGATTTTCATTCATGCAACCTAAGACTAACAAAAAATAATTTTAATAATAATAATAAGTAATAATAATAAATCGAAGGATAGTTGGGAAGGAAAAAAACAAAATGGTATTTGTGTTCTCTGCTTCAGTATCTAGTATCGTTTTTTCACTTCGCATTCTAATTCCGCTGCAACTCATCAGTGTGCCGTACGTCGACTCTTCTGCGCCATTTGTGTATTTGTTTTGTAACGCCAGCGTTCGCTTTTGTCGCCTGTGGGCCGCTTTAGAACTTATTCACATCTGGCGGCGTTTTCAAATACTCGTCCGGTCGCTTGTGTTCGATGAGAGCGCGCACAGTGCCGCTGTCGGTCGGCAAATCGGATTTTCGTCGCAGGAGCGGTTTGTCCTTGTTGCGTTCGCCGCGTATCTGTGGTAAGGAGTTGGCAAGTGGCAGCATATTTCAACACATTTCTGTACATTTGATGGAGTGTGTGTGTGTGTGTTTTTTTTTGTATTGGTGGGCATATCAAGTGGATGCGAATGTTTATTATGTTATGTTGTGTATGTGTGTATGGGTTTGGTTAGATTACAGAAGAACAGTTTACAGGGGGATGTCGTCTATTTTGCTGCCATAAATAAGTGCAAATGAAACGAAATGCTATTAAATTGTTTTCACTTTATGTGTACTGCGACAAAATATCACAAATAATCGGTAGAATAGTCGATCTAAAAGATGTAGTTGACTTGAAAAATATACATTAGGTCTGAAGTTAAAACTGTTACTTATTGGCTGGAACTAGTTCACAGTTTTCTGTTGGAGTTGTATTGGTTTGGAAAGAGCAGAAACAGGGTTAGAACAGAATATAATTAAATGGGGTTTCGTGCACTGACACCAGAAGTGTTCTATTGGGCCTCCTACAAGTTAGGGAGTTGTTGGAGAACATCCCCTAGACCCACGGACCTACTGAAGCTCAGTAATTCACGGGGGTTTAGATGCTTGATGTTCTCTTCTGCAAGTCAGAACTGACCCAGGTAACGCATCCTGTTATGACAGGGTTAATGATTGACTATTTAGGAGAAAGCATTTGTACATAAACGTATAAAAAAAACTGTGAAAAACATTTGTAGAAAAACTATTCCACATCATGTTAAGGAGTCGATTGGATACTTTTTCTTTTGGTTGCTCTCTTAGCAGGTAAACCTCTCAGTAATATTGTCTATGAAAAAGGCTTCAATTCACTGCTTTGAATGGACATTAACCGTAAAATGCGCAACCAATCCAACCTTCTTTAAATGCCCATATAAAATTATATTACAAAATTTGGGTACAATTATGTAACAATATTTTCAGTTTTTGTACTTAATTTGACTTTAACAAATAAAAAGATTTTCTTCCAGAAAGCAATGCAATAAAATAATAAAAACCCTCAATGGAGTAATTTTGTTTCGCTTGGGCTTTCTAGTGTTAAACTGTGGGTTTCTGTAGACATTAAATAGACACAAAACGGATGCTTGTGGAAAGCTATCTGGGCCTTGGTTACGTAATCCGGCTGACATGCCAGTTATATGTTTATGTATATCGAGTGTTTTCATTAGACTGACACACGATTTTAAGACCGTTCTTTTGGCTGATTTAGGAGACTACAACTTTGAATGTTCAACTATTTTAATAACTTCTTTTGTTTTGACACACTATGCGCCAAATTATAGATTACAAAGTCTTTTAAAAGAAAGGTCACAACTGATTGATAAAGCGACTTCTTCAAGGCAACTGCCTGCAACGACTTTTTAAAGTGGACAATAAACAACTCTTTATATGGCAGCTGGGTTTGTTCAAGTGTTAAATAAATACGGATTAATATACTGTATTGGAAATTCATATGCGACTAGGTATACGTATGTGTATGTATATGTAGGTTTATATATTTCTGTATTAGTTTACAACTTTTGTATAAGCATAAATAAAAGCTAAATGTCTATGCTATATGTGTGTGTAATCATACAAATATGTACCGAGCACTTTAACCAACTTTGTAGTGTGAGACAAGGATATTTTGCATAAATGTGTAAAGCTCAGCGTAAGTTTATTTTATTTTGCACTGTGTTAATAGCATTGAAAAGAAGCACGAATTTACATGATTATTTTGTGAAAAGAAGAAAATGCAAATATTAATCAATGATAGAAACTTTGCAATGTTACAATATTTCCAACAACAGCGGCTGGAAGTTAAAACAAAGTTTGGTTGTGAACAAGTAAAACAGCAGAAAAAACAGGCCACCGAAAAGAGTATAGGCGCACAAGTGTTTGGGGGGTGAAACGAGCCAAAATGAGCCCGATTGACAGCAGCAGTTAAACACAAATTCAATAATTCAATAACACGGCAGGCATGACGCGTGACGTTAAGAAAAAGGAAAGAACGAATTTTCAATTTAAAATCAGATTATAACAAAACCGATTAAAACAGGCAAAACAGATGGTGAACGCAATAACAGAACGTCACCACGTTCAGTAATATTGTTAAAGTGGGAATGTAGTTGTTGTTGTTGTTGTTGTCGTTGTTATTATGTTAGCAAACATACAGCGGTTTAGAAGTGTGCGTGTTGTGGAGCATGGTGCATTCGATTGACATTAGTTACAAGATGCAGGTGTTGGTTGTTGCGCCTAGTTTCGCGAGTATGTCAAATAGCCGGCACACAATAAAGAGAAACGTGTGTGTTAGTCAATGAGCGGACTTACCTCTCGTGTTTCCTGTGCTGCTTGATGTTGTTGTTGCGTTTGCTGCTGTTGCTGTTGTTGTCTGGTCTCTTGCTCCAATTTATCATAAGTTAGATCACAATTCTCATTATATTGATCGAATTCCATTTGACTACTAGAAATACTTAAACAATCCATTTGGCCACAGAGTTTCGGCCATTCTGGATTAGTTTTAGCCAAATTCTCCACTTGCTGCCAGAGCTCTTCCCGTTGTGACATCTTTTCACGCTCCCTGCAAATAAGTTGAGTCAGTGGCCCCATTCGTATCGTTTCATTTGCTAGCGGCTTACATTTGCTTCTCCTGCCGATAGTTTCGACTGCACTCATCGAACAGACGCTGATTCATCTCCATGAACAGCTTCAGCGCATTGTAGATCAGTCCGTGTATCGTCTTGTTCCAGTGCGTTTTCGAATTGCGATTCAACGCCGGAAACATGATGGGCAGAATCACCTGCGAGTTGTCGGCAATCAGCGACATTATATACTCGTTGTTCCAATAGTAGAGCGCCCGTTCGGCCACCTGAAAGTGCGGCGACGAGACACATTTGGCAATTTGTCGAAACAGTGGGTCCATGACCTTTTGAAATTCAGCGGGTTCGATGACGTCGAGCAGTTCTTCCAGCTCGTTCAAGAACATCACCTCTTTGGGACTGTGAGTTTTGGGCCAGAATTTCAGCAGGCTCCTGAAATCGTACACACACGTTATAAAGTCGAAAGCAATGCTATGCGATATTTATGTACATACTTGATGACTGGCTCCGATAAGCTGGGATCCTTCTCCAGAAACTGCACCACACAGTACGTCAGTTGCGGATGATAGACCGATAGACTTTTCGCCTTGTGCAGCGGCAACAGTACCTTTAGCAGAAATTGCTTGTGCTCCTCCTTCAACGGCAAAGCGAAACCATTGATAATACTACCCAAGATTTCCAAAAGCTCAGCAATGCCATTATGATGCTCCGTCTCGTAGATGAAGCTGTGGCCAAAGGCACAAACAAAAAATAAATAGTTTATTATAGAATAGAATATTTTTTACTCACCTGTAAAACACATTGTTGATTTGCTTTCGTATAAATGCTCTCAAACCCAAAAATTTGCCATAAATCCGATGCAGGACAGTCTTTAGGAAATCACGTTCACGCGGATCCTCCGAATCGAACAGCTCCAGCAGATTCAGCACAAACTGATGATCGATATAGCGCTTGGCGATGTTTGGCTGAAAGTCGGGCGATTCCAGAAAACGCAAAAATAGTTCATAGACAAACTGCAGATGCGGCCACGACGACTCCAGTGTGGGCTCATCTTCTTCGGGATCGAATTCAGCACCGTTGGGATTGGATGACGGCGGCAGCGTACGAAACAGATTCACGGCAAACTGTAAAAATTCATTTCAGGAATAAGTAAGAATGAGTTTATGTTCCAGGACGAAGAAGTAGTGCTTACCATATTAATTGCCTCCGGATAGATTGCCTCCGTAATGACGCCATTCTGATTGGAGAGAAACTCGACCATTTCGTGTAGTGCGGCACGCTTTACCTCCTTCCATTTTAGGTCGCTTAATGGCTCCGAAAAATCGAAGAGTGTACAGCATTGCCTTAGCTTTTGTACGAAGAGCTGTTCACGTTCATTAGCGGGGGTTTCTGGCAAAACGAACAACAACAAACTCATTAAATATCACATGTAAACCAATGGAATGACAACTGTGTGCAATGTTTATAAATCATTTTTAAAAATAAAATTTAAAAAGATAAAATCAATAAGTACCAAGAAAAAGTAAGAATTTTTACGTTGTACACCTGTCAATTTATATGTATAAATAAAATTAAAATTAAATAATTCTGAATAACTTAAGAGCGTTTAAAAAAAAGTTATTCAATAAGATATATTTACAGATTACAAAAGTACTGACATTAGCATTTTATAAATTTTACGACAATAAAGTAAGAAAAAGATAATTTTTCGTCAGTTCCTGACACATTTATAGTTATTTAGTAAGTACCTAAGCATTGAATTTATCAGCTTTTCTGGGATTAAAACGGATTTCAATAAGTACATGCAGCAGGCTTTGTGGTTATAGATAGGATCTACAACCAAAGATGGTTCGTGGGATCTACATGGCTATTATACAAAAAATTCTCCAGAAGAACCAGAACACTTACAAACTTGCCGCTCTGCAGACGGCAGCGTGCGTGGGAATTACAGGGGCCATTAGGTTTGGTCCTTCTGCTGCCGATTGAGTTATTAGTTATAGTTATCTGTTATAGACGGAAGGCCACTTCGAGCGCATTGAGACTAAGGGAAACATCTCAATAGGCGCACAGACCGTACGGACACAGCGACATTCTGCCAAAGGTTCCAGGGGACTTAAACGAGAAAACGAACAATACAACAAGTGGTGGCGACTTTGAAGTGCCGGCTTCGATAGTCCAGCGGGTAGCGCGCTCATACCAGAGGCCCTTGGTTCGAATCCTAGCTACTTATATCGCTATCCACATGAAGCAGGTGAGAATTACAAGAATGGCACAAGTGCGCTTTGCAGGCAATGGCAAAACCTCCAAATGTGAAAGAAAATTGCCAAAAAAAAAACCGCCGTCCGGATTCGCCGTAAAACTGTAGGTCCCTCAGGTTTCACCTACAGCAAAACGTATAGAGTAGGGATCTGGCAGCTACACGACCATAAATGCACTTACCAAGTCTCTAGTAAAATCGAAATTAGTCAGAGCCAGTAAGGATTCGCTGAGGTTAGTTGCCAGATGGACCTCAACATTTCCTGGATGCTCGAATGAGTTGGCAGATGAACTGCCCAGGGTGCGATCTGCTATGAACTCAAAAGTCGAGCGGTTGGGTCAGCTTTTAAGTGCAAAGCTAAGACAGATACAGTACTAAAATAATTTCTCAATCGATTTGGCCACGTTAATTCGATTCCCAATGAACAAACAATCTGTGCTAAATTGTCGTAGGAATGTCTCAGACTGATGCTAGGCATTAGGGATCACGGGCCAATTGGTCTTCGAGAGATTGGGCAGCGAGTTTGGGGATTGAATAATGTCAATTTAGAGCTTTTATAGTTGGAATTATAAAAACCATACATATTATATTTTTTGATTGAAAATTTATTTACATTACATTTAAGTTTCTTTGAAGGAATGATTTTGTGCATAAAAATAAAAATGCCACTAAGCCACTTATTCCATGCATTAGACCTAAAAGTCATATTGGCCATACGGTACTAACAACAATAATACTTCTACTCTACATCGCATCAAACGGGTACCAACAATTTCCTAAATGAGGCCACCGCGTCTCATTATCAAATATTCGTTGATTAAGTAATCAATATGGGGGCGCAATAAGTTTGCTGTTGGACTTTTGGCTGGCTTTTAGAAAATAAATATTACGCATTTCATGCATACCATGGCCAATACACACACACACACACACACACACACACACAATAGAAACATTTATTAAAATGCTGCTTATTAAATTTCAAAGTGCGCTGCTTTCGACCAAGGCGGCAGTTAGTGAATGCGGCAGGTCGGTGGGCCGGCCGGCTGGCTGGTCGCCCAGTCTGTGGAGCACACACCACTCATCATTTGGCACACACACACACACACAAACACACAACACATGTATATGTACATTGTATGGAACAATTGAGTCATCCGCAGCGGCAGTGCCACTGGCAACTGGCACGAGTGCTGCTGGCATTGGCGGCACGAGCAGCTATTGACAAACAATTCTATTTCCATTTCGCGTGCCTCTTACGAATGAGTACGTCCACCGCATACACATACACACATACACACACGCTTTGTCCAGCCCACTGCAGTGGGATGAAGCGACTCAACGGTGCATGATTAGCTGGCTGATGGGTTGTGCCAATGAATCGGCAGCGGCATTGACAGTGACAGCTGAACAGCGGTAAAGTGGCGACAAATGGAATTCAAATTTCATGTTGTCATTGCATATAGAGACAAGTTCATAATTTTCTTTTCGGAAATTACTCAAAATGAGCGCTGATGATGACTGTGAGATGCTACATGAATTTTTCTTCATGATTACAACAACTACAATACACAAACAGAGTGCAGGTGATTTCAAGAATTGGTGAACAGCACAAAACGAGTATGGAGAGTAGAGCAGATGGAAAGGGGGCGCCCTTGAATGCGCCAAGTTTGGAAAAAGCGCAGCTACATCAACGTAAAAGGCAAAGACCAAAACTGATCAGGAATAATTAAAACCAAAAAAATATACGGCCACGTTACGTCATAGGGCGCAGTATTTGTTGTAAACTGCCGATAAGCAACAAAATTAAAATCAACAAAACTATCGAATTCAATGAGCTGAATGCGTGCGAATAAACAAGAAAACTGAAATGAGTTTCAATGATAATTTTTTTTTTGCCTGTTTGCGTGTTTTTATTGTTGCGTCTTATTATTTGTTTATTTCTTTGAACAACGAAGCGGTAGGAGGCAAAAATATTTTCGCGATTACTTGCTACCGATTTGCTGATTTTGATATTGTTTCGTTTGTTGCTTGTGAGGATTTGCACTTTTCTACGATTTGCTGCTGCATTCTTACGACTACAACGAATTTATTTTTGGCAACCCATCAATTGGTGTCGGCAGTTGAAATTCGAAATTAGCCAACGTCAAGACAGCGCCACAACAACAATAATAGCAACAATAAAACGAAATAAAATCGAATACAGCAGCCAAATACGCGTTTAAGCAAAACAAACCAAAGCAAAGCAAAGCAAATGAAATGAACGTACAAACACACAAAGAAGCGGCAACACAGGCGCAACATTTTAGTGGCAATGACGGTTTGGTTGGTTTATGAGCGATGTCGACGTCGCTAAGGTGTCAGCCAGCAGCAAAGAGCACTTTCAAATTAAAGAATTTTGCTAATAGATGAAGAACGAAAAATACTGCACGCATGCGGGCTATAAAATTAATTTTTAGTGGCGCCCATGAACACGACGAAGTGACATCAAGAGAACTGTCCGTGTGTGTGCCTGTAGAAGGATAAATAAACACTGTAGGATTTGAAGGCTTAAAAGTCGTTTTTGCACTTGACAAAAGTTATTTGCAAACTATAAAATGCAAACTTTTGAGTGTATTTCTGCAGCAATGTTAGGTTAGTTAGGGAAAGGTGGGCAATACAGACCGCACGTACACTCGGACGCCAAAATGGTGAATGCCTTCTTGTTTTCTTCTGGAGCTAACCAACAGTTCAATCCGGGACAGCACAGTACCGCACGTCCATTCGAAAGCCAAAGTGGCGGGTTATTCATCTTTTTTCTGTCCTCTGAAGGGAACCAATACTTAGTCTCAATCCGGGCAAAACCAGTTCGACCTCATAATTAAGGATATTAGATCCGAAAACTCGATTTTCGCCGCGCTAACCAGCACAGCTAACTTCAGCCTAGAAGTATGCCACGCATACTATGTTCCACTGTCAAGGCTAATAACTTAATTTGGTTGAATTGATTACTGTCATAACATACCTTGCGCTTTTTTTTTACACTATGCGAATTAAATAATAGAATATATATAAACTCAACAACAAAAAGTAGTTTAAGTTTTTTATATAGTTTATGGGTAAGCTTTGTAATTCATTAGTCGATTATTGTTCCAAATAATGTTTAACTTTCCTAAAGCATTCCACAGTATTGCTTTAAGAAGATCTTCGGTTGGAAATAATGATCAATGGTCAGGTCATATGGCCTTCTTTTTCGTGGTTATGGTGGCTGCCCCTGTGCGAGATGCACTTTAAGTAATAATTGGCTCGTTTTGATACTAAAAATTTGTGAACAATATTGTACTGAAACTTTGACAAATGCTACAAGTTAAGTCAGCAAAGCAAAAGGTCAATGAAAAGCTTCATGTCAGACAGCAAGTTATATAAAGAGAGGCGATTCGACAATTAGTGGCGCCATTGAAAGCACAAACACTCGAATTGAAGGCAACTCTTAGCGTTGACCTTCAACTTCAGATGTGCACGAGAAATTGTTCAGCTGCGTGTTTTTTTGCCTTTTAAAGTCATTTTACACGCGCCCGCGCTGCAATACAAATTGCGATATCACGCATTTATATAGATATATATATATGTATGTATGTGTATGTATGTGTGTGTGTGTTGTAAAAACCAATGAATGCCAAATGCAAATAATTTGGAGAGACGTGGAGGACGCTAAGAATAACAATAACAAGCAGGCAGCCCTTGCAAGATAAAAATGTTACACTAACATTTTTATCAGATGCGTAAACGCAAAGGGGTGAAGCATCACCCAATCCCGTAGAGCTTTTGAGAAATTCCAAAATAATCTAATATATTTATCAAATTATTGTTGCACTGCATTCTGGCGTCTTGTTTTGTGAAATTTGATAAACAAACACACACACCTACATACAAAATAAAAGGCCACATATAAATGAATCATGGGCGTCCGAATTTCATGCCAGCGCATTCCCAATGTTTGATGGCAAACCAGCGCGAGCGCAATTAAAGCATCCAAGTGTGAGGTGACAGCGACAGCCCACTTGTAGGTGACACTGAGTGCAATGTTTGCGTGCGTTGCCTGGCCTTGGACTTGAACGCCTAGATGTGGTCAGCGACTAACGGAAATCAAAACAAAATCACCATTGCCAGCAAAAATATCAGTTTTCCCATTGCAGAGCAATGAGCAGCAAATTGAGCACTGCGTGCATGTTTATGTCTGTGTGTGCGTGTGTTTGTGTGTTGGTGTGTGGGAGTTGTAAAATGCCATAAGGCAGCGACTAAAGAAACGCCGCGGCGTTTCACTAGAGCTGGTGTACATATGCCCCAAACAAGCAGCAACAACTACACATTGGCAAACGCAGCAACAATAGCAATGACAGCAATAGATAAATAAACAAGTTGGTGGCAGCAACAGTCAAGTCAAATTAACAACGCGCCACGCAACGATGAGCAACGAAATTTTGCAAAAGCTTATTGTGCAACAAATATACAAAAATAAATACAAATAAATAAAAGAGCGCACCAAACTGCAGTCTCTACAATACAAAAGTGAAAAACAAGATATTGCGATACATTAGGGGAATAAGCGGTTTTCTGGCACTCGGCTATAGGACGAAAAAAAGTATGACGACTGGGAATTTTCGAATTGTTTACTTGTGAGCAAATGGTTCAAACATTGAGTGGGTAGGAAGTGGCTGAACACGCGAGTCTCATGATTGTTCAAGCAGCACATAAGCGTGGTTTTGTTGCCGCTTCCTTCATTATTGACTGCGTCTGAGGCAAGAAAAAAGTGCATGTCAGGCACCCGAAACTGTTGATAAAAAAAAATTGATAGTTTTCATTCTGGTCTCAGTTTTGATAGTAAATCATAGATAAACCCACTGATCCCCAAGTAGCTTAAAATGGTTTGAGCAGAACATCGTCAAGGCACAAGTTTGTATGTTGTGCTTTCGTTTTCTTTTCTTTTCTTCCCAATTTAACTGCGTCTTTTTCAATATTCAAAACATGAGAGCATAACACGTGTAGGAAACCTTTTTCAGAGTTGGCACCATTATTTGTATACATTTTTAAACAAGCCCAAGTAATGATCAGCTGAGCTGACTGTTTGAGCATGTAACGAACAGAAGTCGACTATAGTAGTTACTACCGATTAGATCTTCTAGACTGTTAACCCATTGCTGCCTAATGGGTAAAATTTTACCCATGAAAATTAATTTTTTTTTTTAAATCACAAAAAAGCCAACGTTTGAGATCTCTCAAAACCATTGATAGGGATAGTTAGGGTAAAGATGGAACTACCTTAACCTAGTGAAGGTCACCCTAAAATTTCGCCATCTAGCTAGAGTTACGAGACTCCAAAAATCGTGAATTTTCCGGAGGTGGAAAATGTGGGGAAACGTAGTGGCCTTAGAACTTCACAAAAATCTGCCTCCTAACTCACCTGTAAAAAAGACAACTTTTGTTCACGTGTTTAGCTGATCACTTCACAAAGCTACCATTGCTGCGTAATGGGTACAAAATAGCTAATGAATATCTCAGCAACGTGCAGAGATATAAAGCTGAAATTTTGTTTCTGATCATTTTGGGTCACTTCTAGGTCGTGTATGAAATTTTATCAAAATCGTATGGGCGGAACTGGTACCCGGCAGCAATGGGTTAAGATCTTTCTTAAGTAAGTTCTCCTTCTCTTAGAGAATACAGGACAAGTGCATAGAAGATGGAATACATTTTTTTCTCCTCCTAGATTGAAGACGAACTTACCGAAGTACTCCTTTTTCTAAAGGAAAGTAGGTACGTCAAGTATTTTCCCCGAAATTGGTGCGCACTTGGGCTCGTTTTGAAATTAGATGATATTGTAAGAGAAATACGGAATTCACAATACTGAGCTAACACTTCAGAGTAAATACACTCAAATATCTTCCTAGAGGATTTCAACTCGAAATTGAGCTGTTTGTGCCTCAACCTATACAAACACCAGCTGCAAAAGGACACCGGCTTCCTAACCAGACGTTGTAGACTAAGAAAACACATGTCCAGTTTTAAAATAAAACAAGAAACCATTTGTAGGTTCGGTGGAGGAGCGGAGGAAACACCATAGTACATTATCCTCGACTGCAACGCTGTTACTCACAGCAGGAGATCGCCAGTCCAGCTAGCAATCAGGGATTTCAAACACTTAAGGCCACAAAAAGATCTGTATTTCATAAGGGCAGTAGGCCTAAGGGGAGTGTCCTTTAATACCAAATAAGAGCCACCAAGCTATGAAGACTATTTTCTTCCTTGTCCATGCAAAAACGCCACACATTTTATCAATCAATCGCTTTAGCTAGATGAATCAACATGCCGAATCAACTTGCTCATTCAAAATCTTTTATAAGCCACATTTCTACAACAAAACAAATCACACTTGTATCGATTCCGTACAATAGCTTCTACTTTTGAGGTCCCAAGACAGGTAGTCTAGAGCCCAAAGCCACTGCTTCCCATAATAAAACTGTCAACTGGCAAATATGCTTGTTTTCCAGTTGAACTGTCCAGAACTGTCACTTCCTTTTTCCTTACACACACACACACACAGCTTAGTAGCCACTTGCCACCCACTGCTCAGCACCCCCCTACACCCACACTACCGGCCACCGGTCGATACGAAAATGACAACAACAGCAATGCACTGAGGCGTGCAATGTTGCATCCAACCACAAAACGTATTATAAAAAAATTTCAGAAAAAATGTTAATTTTATACATGTCCCTGTCGCTCAGTACCCAACCCCGCCACTATACCGCCACTATACTATATAAAACAACAACAAATATTTTTATTATTAGTTGCACTGATAAATGCAAACACACACACACACACATTCAACCGTGTCGCCGCCGGGGGGTTGATGATGTCACCGTGGGGGTGGTGAAATTCGCTTTCTAGCTGCTTGAATCGTTGTTGTTGCTGCATGCTTATAAACAAATAAAAATAAACAAACAAATACAAAAAAAGACACGCTTAGCGATTAAAATGGCTGCATGGCAGATTTACATTCGCAGGCGCTGACTGCCTGGCTGACGGTCAGATTAGGCGACCATTTCACTGATTTGGCTAGCTGTTGCGCTTTTTCTTGTTTTTGTTTTTGCAGCTTTGCGCTAAATTTAAAATGGCACACAATTGTTGTATTGCATTTTAGCGCGAAAGATGCTTCGTCGTTGTGGTTGCGGTTGTTATTGTTGCTTTTCACATTGATGTGCTTTCAATTAAAATTAGCAACAACAAATACTTATAAAATGTGTTCAGCTGAGTTGGAGATGAGACGATGATGAGATGCGCTCACAACAGATCGCAGCGCAACGCTTCGCATTGCATGGCTCGATGAAGCCGGCTGGCGTGTTTACGCTTCGAAAGTAAAAAGCGCTGCTGCCGTTGCTGTCATTGCATTTGTTAAAAATAAACGTTACTAATTTTTAGACATTCTATGCTAATTATAAAACGCTGATCAGCGGCAACAGCATTGCAGCATTAGAGCACAGAGCGAATAAATGCTTAGTTAAGAGATGTGCGAGGAGAGCTTAATTTGCAGCGTTCTGGAATGTTTGCATGTTTTTCTGCATTTCACTGGGTTCTACCACAGAATGAACGGTGAAGTAACTGTTTGTTTTGTGATTCGACTCAAGTTTATTAGGTTAGCTTCAATGGAAATATTTAATATTTGAATTTGAGACACGAGACTTAGAATTTTTCATACAATTATAATAATTTTCATATAAATTGTTTATGTAATAACTGTAAATGGGCCAAGACTTGTGCGACATACATGAAACTGCCTGAAAACATGTACTATAATGTGCTATGCAGATGTAAAGTCATGTAAAGATGATACAATATGCAACATGCAACAATTGAGCGTAATTTAAAATCAAAATTGAATCACATTCGGGCAAATAACACAGCACAACAAAAAAAAACCCTTTTTTTTCTGTTGCATGGAGTTTTTTTTACTGTTTCCTACTAATTTGGATGCGCTGATTTCGAATCTATCCTCAGATTTTTTCTAGCAGCTCTAGTTAGTGAGATATAGGTGTAATTTTTTCAGTTTTCCTCTACTTTTTCCATATTTTTGATCGTAATTTCTAAACCAAAAAACCGATTGACATGATTTTCACCTTATCGCATTAACAACACCGCACGGCTTCTTTTTCGATGCAATTTATTTTTATAAGTTTTAAAATTCCGCGGTAATTGGACCTCAAAGTCGGAAAATATGGAATTTTAACGCGTTTTCTTTGATGGTCAAAAACATACAAATTTTTTGTAAATCAATTAACGAGTTAGGTATATGATGAAAGCCGACACATCAAGCAATACAACACAGCCAAATGATTTGGCGGAATACACATTCGCATCGAAATAATAGCAAAAATGTACCATAGTCATTTCATCACTTTTCATACTTTTTCTTTAAAAAATTAGGGGCCTCAAAATATTCTTTTTTATATGTTCCATTTATAGTCAGAAATACAAACAAAAAACAAAAATATTTTGAATTGCTCGAAACAAAAAAAATTAAAAACTTTGCATATTTTGAGGCTACTAATTTTTTAAGGAAAACGTATGAAAAGTGATGAAAATGGCTATGGTACATTTTTGTTATTATTTCGATGCGATTGTGTATTCCGCCAAATAATTTGGCTGTGTTGTATTGCTTGATGTTTCTTCGTAAGATATTCATATACTTCGTAACTTGATTTATGAAACATCTGCACAATTTTCGCCATCAGAAAAAACGCCTTGAAATTCAATATTTTCCTACTTTGAAACCTTATTACAACGCCAATTCAGAACACATAAAATTGATTAATGTCAGAAAAGATGGCGTGAAATGTTGTTAGTGCAACGATATAAAAATCATGTCGATAGGATTATTGGTTCGGAAATTACAGTCGAAAATGTGAAAAAGGTCGAGGAAAATTCGAAAAAGTGACACGCCCATTTTTTGCGAAAACTAGATCTGTTACATAAAAACGGAGTATGGTTTTGGAAACAGCGTGGAAAAACGATTCAGATTCATGTAAAAAACTCCATGCAACAAAAATGCTGTTGTGCAGTGTAATTAATTATGAAATTTTCGCGATTAAAATGTGCGCAAATAAAAATGAAATTTCTTATAACACAAAATACGAAACGAAAAATTCCTTATTGTGCAACAGTGTGGGGTACAACAACAGCATTACGAATATCACAACGATACGAGTACAACAAAAGACGGCACAAGGAACAACAAACAGGCACGTCACACACATGTGTGCGTGTGTTTGTGCATAGGAGCACAATTTCAACGGTAGATGCAAAATTAGTATTGTTGTTGTTTTTGTTGATAAGCACCTCGCAATAGCGGCAGCGCCACAGCCGCCGAGCTGGTCGCAGGCGAATGAAATAAATTGCGATCACGCGCCCGTCCAGGACTTCCGGTGATTTGTTGCAATGTTTGCGGCGATAAAATTCCAACGCCAACGCCACCGACAACGCTGCCAACCATAGAGCACTGAATCTGATTGCTGGCGCTGTTCGGCTCGGTGCCATTTTGAAAATGAGCCGCTATGGAATTATTGAGCTTCGCTGCCAAAGATGTGCCATTTCCGGCGGCCGCGTTCGACGCATTCGCAGCGCTGCCAATGCCCAGCGAGATGCTGATGCCGCTGACAATGTTCTGTGCCACGCTGTTGCCGGCACTGCTGCTCGCAGCAGCACTGCCGGATGTAGCCGTTTGTCCTTGAGAGCTGTGACTGCTGCCGATGCCGGTGCTGGCGTTACTCGTGCTGCCATTGCCGCCGATTGTGTTGCTGAAATTATTCGCAGCAGCGGCCGCTGCCGAATTGCCAACACTCTTGGTTGCATTTAAAATATTCTTGATGGCGGCAGCGGCACTTACCGGCGACTGTCGACGCGTTGTTGAAAAATCGCGATGAAGGTTGTTGGTTGAATGGTTGGTGTTGTTGTTGTTGTTGTTGTTGATATTCGGCGGCAATCATGGCAATGTCCATGTCGATGAACGTGGCGGTTGTGGTTGTGGTGATAGTTGATGGCAATGGTGATTGTTGTTGTTATTATGACGTGTTGTATGACATTAAAGCGTGATTGAAATTTGGTTTGTTGGTTGAATGAGAGCAGAAAATAAAGAAAGAACAAATACAAAGAGACATGAATGCAAATGCGTCTTTTGAATTTCAAATTTCAAACATGAGCCGGAATCAACGGCTCAAGCTTTGCGGGTTCTATACACGGGGACAGGTACATAGTGGGTAGGTGGGTAGTTAAATTGGTAGATATGTATGTATATGCATTATACTTGAATTTACATTTGTATGCGCGAGGAAATGAGGGCGTAAATGCCACACCCTCTTAAAAAAATCATTTTTTCCTTTTATCGGAATCTTATTCATATCTTAGTCTAACAAACTTAAAATTTTGCTGCCAAAGTCCCAGTTATATCCGAATTTCTCAAGAAATTATCAACCGATTCTAACGATATAGGTGTTATATGAAAGGTATTCCTTTCTTCCTCTTTCGATTGTTGTATAAGTTATAAGCGAAACTTTTTTTTTTTACAAACATTTTTTAAAAGGATTATTTTCTCGAAAAAATCTATTATTAAGCTATTATAAGTTTGCTACCATATTATAGCCTGTGAAATTCGCTTTACAAGGAAATATAAAAATGTACAGTTTTATGTTTTTTAAGTATTTTTTTTAATTTTTTCTAACTTGATTCTTGGTCCAGAACAATTTCATAACCTTCGTCACCATATTCAGACAGTGATGGCTGAAGGGGGTCTTACAATTTTTTTAAGAGGGTGTGGTATTCTGCACTTGTTCCGAAATGAATTGCGAAAGAGTTCTTAACCCCTACGCCGTGTGCGTTCAACTTTGGTATTGGCGTGTGTCGAATGAATGCTGGACAATTTTGGTCTTAAAATTAAAACAAAAAATGGTTAAAATCGAAATGGAAATTTTCTCATCAAAATGAGTTGGAGAAGTCACAATTGATTCTAATGGCATTGGTTAGGTTATGTGGTTGCCCACATAGTGAAGTCAGCTAATAGAAACGCCAATCTCGTTTGGAATTGAAGCTTTTAATGAAACCAAGTTTGCCATATAAAGTGGAGTTGGCGTTTGAGAGCGGAGGGCAGTTGCACAGAAGGTGTTTTATAGTTTCTATCACCTTCTCGTCCCTGCAGGTTCTGCAAAAACCATCAAATCGGACCAACTCTTCTTACATATCTGCCATTGATAATGATGATGAATGATGATCCCAACTTGGTCTCTCTTTAGCTTCGATTTTTTTTGTCCTCAGACAAGCCTCTTTCAAGCGATATTCGCCCAGTGTATCAGGTTGGATTGTTGGAAGCTTCATCACAGAACCATCAAAGTACAAACTATGTAGAACGTACTCCAACAAAAAGTGAACAGAAAATAGCTCACTCGAAAACTATTTCATAATTTAAATAAGAGCACTTAAGGGTTAAACTTCTTTCGCCAACTCGCACATCACTCTCGCGTACAACAACAACAGAAAAATAAAACTGTGTGCAAACTTAAGTGAAGTACTTTGAACGTGTTTAGGAGAAACAGAACACCGGGGAATGGGACAGTATGGTATGAGAGGATGAGGATGAGGAAAGGGTGGGTCGTGGTTAAGTGACAAGCGGTGCAAAGTACACTACCAGCTACTGGAAATGAGAAAATGTCAATCAAACCTTATTGTTAGTGGTAAGCGATGATGATGCCGCAGTCGAAAGCAACGATGTGGCTGAGGTGGCGGCTGAAAAGTGTTGCGTCAGTGTTGCAACCAGCGACGATGACGATGACGATGCAACGCCAACAGCAGCTGACGCTGGCACTGCCGATATTGTTGTTGCTGACGCTGCCGTGGCGCTGATGCTGTTGTTGGCAATGCCAGAGTTGCTGCTGTTGTTGCCGCTACTAATTGAATTGCCAGCAACACTGCCAAGCGTGGCAATTGTGGTGGCCGACGATGCTTGCAGCGAGTACGTTGCCGTGGAGGCTACGCTGCCGGCCACGCTCGAGGCGGAAAGCGAGTAGGCTGCATTGTAGAGCGCTGTACCGGATAAGGCGGACGGCAGATTCGAGACGGTGGCGGCAGTGGTGGGCGCGCCGGCAGCATTGACCTCCTTCGATTGCTGTTGTTGTTGTGGTTGCATAGAGGGCATCTTGTTGTTGCTGTTAGGCAGGTGGTGCGACTGTTGTTGCTGTTGTTCGCCAATTATGAATTTCGCCTTGATTTCGTCGATATTGTTGAACTTGAATTTCAAGCCGAAATTGGCCAGTTTGGCGGCGCTGTGCTCGTGCTGTGCGCCGTCCACTGAACCGTTGGTGGCTGCAGTTGCGGCAACGGCCTCGTCTACGTCGTCGTCGTCGTTGTCCGCCAGCAGATCGAGTCCGCTGTGAAACGAGGGCGACTTGGGTATGCCTAGGCCATAGTAGCCGGCCGAGGGAGCGGTCGCTATTGCAGTCGCCGTGGCAGCCGTTGTCGTTGACGTATACCGGTTGCTGTTGCTGTTGCTTGTTGTGGCCACACTTACCGACGTTGTATGGTTGTGGCGCTTTGCTGTTGCTGTTGTTATTGTTGTTGTTGTGCCGTTATGGCTAATATGGCTATTAATCGTTGGTTTAGCCCCGGAATGGGCGTCAATTAGGCTAATGCGTTCGGCAACAGTGAGACCGTCGACTGTGTCAGCTGGTGAGACGGCGTGCAGCAATGCGGCTGATTGTTGCTGCTGCTGCGGCTGTTGTGGGTTGCTTGCTGGCGGCACTTGTTGTTGTTGTTGTTGCTGTTGTTTGAGACTGGCACTATTGCCCGTATAGAACATAGCATTGAATACCATTTCATTAGCACCTGGCTGGCGTTCTGATCGAACCAAATTGCATCGCTGCGGCCCACACCCAACGCAAACGTCGCGCACGCTGCATCCAAAGCGAAGCGACAGCGACGGTGACGACGCTCAATGTGTTGCAACGAGCGATGATGATGCCAAATGTTGTTGACTTCAATTATAATTTGTATTTGTTTTGTTTTTGTTTAGCACCAAAACACTGGCACTATTTGCTTGCAGAGTCTTTTTATTTGGCTGTTCTTTAGTTATTTTAATTAGTTTATTTACTTCGTTTCGCTCAATGCGATTTTAGCACGTTTTCGCTTGTTGTTGTTGCGGTTATTTTCGCCTTTTCAAATTGAAAGTTCGTTTTGCTTAAAGCGGCAACAAGTGTGTTCGTTACCGCTTACACGTACACACACACACACATAGGCGCACGCAAAAAACACACATGTACACACACACACAAACATATACGAACATAGCCACACACCTCTTATATCTGCGTTGTTTTTTTAATTTTATTTTTTATAGTTTTTTTTATTCGCTTATTTGTATTTGATATGTTTGCACAGCAATTTTCAGTTTGGCTTGTTTTTCAATTTCCTTGTACTTGTTTCCTTCACTTCAATTAGCAACTTTTTGCCATTATTTTGTTGTACTTCGGTGGCTGTCTACATTTTGAGCAACAACAACATCAGCTGGTTCAAAGTGTATTCATAAAAAATGCAAAGTGTCTGCCAAGTTTTTACTTTTATTTTGTGTATGCTTTTTTTCTGTTGTATTTTGAATTTGTTTTGCAATTGTTTTCTTAAGCATAAGAAGCAGCTGCAATGGAAAGCGTTGTTTTGTTGTTGACTTTTTCTGTGGTCTTTGTTTTTTAATGCAATATTTGTTGTTGTTTTTGTTATGTTTCATCTAATAAATAGCTGTAAATTAGCAGAAAATATACAAACAAACGACAAAAGCAACGCCAATGGCGCTAAAATCTTGTTGTGAATGCTGTAAGAAATGGAAACAGTGTACAAAACACAAACCAACACAACAACAATAACAATAACAATAACAAAGCAAATTAATTAATTACAGACATTATGAAAATGAGACTGAACCAACTGAACTCCGAACACGGCGAATGAAATAAACGACCTTTTAAATATGGGATGAAAAACAAAGCACAGAAAAATAATAATTTAAAAAAAATAAAGCAAAAACAAAAACATTTGCGAATGTAAAGTTTGCTGATGACGAGAATGATTATGACGACGTTAATGATGGGCTGGTCGGGGTGGCAATGTGGCGCGCACAGTGTCAAGTTCAAAGCCAAACCACCGGCACTGGTGGCCTCACGCAGCCAGGCAACCCCACACACACACACACATACATAGAAACACATTTGTACCAGCAAAAGGCCACAATCGCGCCCAGTCACAAATTGCGCTTTCATTACGTAAACTGACAGCCAATTACAATAACAACCAACACAGCGGCACACAGCTTTTTTTTAGGTGATTTACAGTAGCGTTTTGTCGCTCGTGTCTGGCATTTGCAGTGTAAAAGTTGAAGTATGTACACCACACGCTACCCTGTCGGACCTGAGACAACTAGTTCCCAAAATTCATTGGTCTTTCAACTGGTTTTTTGTAAGTCAATTTGACAACTAGTTGTCCAAGTAACTGTCAGCGAATGCAGAAGTCAGTCAGTTCGCATCTAATCGATCACGTTCTGTGTGCGCGTTCATAGGCGAGAAGAGACATGAAAATACGAAACGAAAGACGAAACAGAGGTAAAATAATCAACAAAATTCTGTTACGGCTGATCTTGCGATACTTTTGTTACAACAACAACGTAGAAATGTTTGCATTTTTTGAGCTTTCTGTTTCTATGACCGAAGTTCGCTCGATTTGCACGTTTTAACTTGAATGATTTCAGTTAGAATTTTGCGTGGTTGCGTGAAGCAACGAATTGCAGCAGTAGTCGAATGGTATGTATTTATAAATTTATGTAATTATGTTTATGTAATTATTTATTAATGAATTTATTTTGTTATTAAGTAATTGCAGGCGAATTCAGGATGTTGAATTGCGTCAGACCCCAAACAGTTTCGACAGAAGTGTGTCAACAAGTCGAAGTTCATCTTTACGTGCACCAATACTTTTTTATTTCCGATACATTTTTGTTGTTTTAATAAAATTTTTAAAATAAAATTTATATTTATAAATTTCAATGATTTATTTTCCCCAATAAAAATCAACTGGTTATAAAACTAATCCAGAATAAACCAGTTCGCAAACTACTCGCTTCGCAACTGGTTTATAAACTGTTTTAGTTCGCACTAACCTTGGACTAGTTGCAAATGGTTGCAGACGGGGACAATTGACTGTCGCCTAGGACACCGCCACGTTAAAAAGGTGAGTTTGCTCCAAGGAAACGAGTCGGTTCTGAAGTCAGCTATGACTGTCAAGCAACCAGTTGAAAAACTACATTTGGACCAGTCCGATTTCCTACAGGGTACACTCTGACACACACTCACGTACACACACACATGTACATATAGTCTTGCAATATGTGTGTGCGTGCAAGTGCTCAATTTTCATTAAGAGTGAAATTCGATTAGCATAGATAAACATAAACATCAAATAAAAAAACTGAAAAAATAAAAATCATAAATAAAAAATAAATGTGGAAATTGCAGTAAAGCAAAAAACGCTTATGCGGCAATCATGATAAATTGCCTATTGAGAGTGTGAGTGTGCAGTGTGAGAGCCGTGGCGGCGTGGCTATCAATTCGCATGAGTAAATTAACCCTAAATTACGAATCGACTACGCCTAAAAGAATTTGCTTTTTTGAAAAATTTATTTCTAAAAATCAGTATTTTTACAATACATGGCTTTAGTAATCTGTATTTTGAGTTGTAAAGTTCGGGTAATGTGATATACCTTTTTGTTTTACGGCGATCCCCGACACACTTTGCCTTAAAAGAAAATTTTTTTGATCTCAAACTGCTCACTCACGCATTAGTTAGTACATATAAGATTATTAATTCTTTAAGATAAACTGTTGACGAGTTTTTGAATTACAAATCAAAATATCCAAATATTGGCGTCTGATAAAAGTGGCGGATAATGTGATATACCCGAAGAAACGGTTTCAAACTTGGTGAAAATACTCGAAACCAAAAATAGAAACGTGTTTCTAATTTTTTTTTAGAATATCACAATCTGACGTGATAAACCAAGGGTTAAAAATGTTTATGGAGAAACATGATTTCATGGATTTTTTTTATCTGAAACTTAAACATAACAAATTTTCGAGATATTAAATATTATAAAATAAAGTATATATATACATTTCTGTATACAAATAGTAATAATTTAATTTAATAATTTAATAATTAATAATAATTAATAATAATTAATTTAATAATTTAATAATAATTGACTGGCACGACAGCCCGCTTACGCGAGACTAAGGCCTAGCTTCCCGCAACTACCCGTGTTGTGCGTGTGAATTTGTACACGGGTTGGAGGGACCTACAGTTTTATGCCGGTTCCGAACGGCAGGTTGGGAGCTTTTTCATAAGCAATTTTTACTCTCAGAGGTTTGCCATTTCCAGCTGAGAGGACAGCCACCGAAAGAGAAAACGAGTTTTCCCGTTATTTTTTTTTTAGGTGTTATTACAGGCAGTATTTGAACCTGAGGTTGCTGCCTGCGACTCGCGGTCCAACGCACTAACCAACTGAGCCACGGCGGCTGCCAAATAGTACTACTGTAATAAGTTCGTAACTTTTGGTATATCACATTACCCGAAATTGACTTTGTGCAAAACAAAATAATAAAAACAGTAATAATTTTGTTAAGAAGACCGTATCTCGCAAACTCATAATGAATATCACTGATTTACTTTTGATTGACCTCGAACTTTCTAATAATTTTTTTTTAGTACCTTCTGAGCTTTCAAACTTTATAAACTATTTAAGCAAACACATCCAAAATCAAGCAGCACGAGTTTTTTAGTTGTTATGTTGTTTTAAAAAGGTTAATTTTGGAAAAAGGACTACGCACTTGGGAAATACGCCACTATATCACATTAACCGAACTTACTCTATTAGTGTGATTGGGTTAGGATTAGGATTGATGGCATTAAAAAGGAAAGATTTCGTACTTAAAAAACTTCTCAGACAGCTTTGTGATTGTTTGAATCAGTTATATTTGTACACGCGCAAAGATGGACAACAGCAATGAAAAAATACGCCATATTTTAAAGTTTTTCTTCGATAAAGGTAAAAATCAGGGCAGCCACGCAGTTTGAAATGTGAATTGGTCCAACAAGATTTCGTTTTGGGTGGGATTCCGTACATAACTTTTAAGCCCAATGCCATTAGAAACCTTATTTGCCACCCAAAATTGTTGTAACAAGCAGATAGTTGGGAGAGGTGTCGATGCCCCAAACTCCCAAAACTGTAACAGCCACTAATTCGAAATCTTACTTTCGTCGATTTCATTCCGGCAGTTTAAATGCCAAAGATGGACCACGCTCTGGAAGGCCAATTGTCGAAATGTCGATAAAATCATGGAAATCATCGAGTTCGAGTTTCAAAACGGCCAAAGTCCTTATTCGGACCTGTACTGTCAACAATTGAACCGTCTAAAGGAAACAATCGCACAGAAATGGTCAGTAGGAGGTTAATTGTGTTCCTACAGGACAACGCCCAGGCCACACACACATCGATAGTGACTCGCCAAAAGCTTCGGTAGCTTGGTAGAGGGCTTGCGAAAATCGACAGTCCCAGTTTGACAGTGGGGACTAAGGTTTCTAAGAGGCAACAAGTTATCGAACAAATCGGTACATATTCGACCTAAATCAGATCATGCTATCTATGCTTAATAAAACCTTAAAATTTGTCCTTTTTTTCTTTCTTTCTTACTATCAAAACTTGCAGTACCTATTCCATGAGAGATTTGTGGAAAAATTGGCAATATTTTAGATATAAATAAATTTAAATACGTGTAAATTATAAAAAAAACATAATAAAACCAACAAAGAGCGTGTTCTAAACAAATTTATATTCTGCCTTTTCGAATATTTTACTATTGTAATACAAAAACGAATAATAATGAAAAAAGAAATAATAATAATATTAAAATATATAATAATAATAAAATAAATAATAATAAAAAAATAATTTAAAAAAAAACATGGTAAAACCAACAACAATTACATTTTGCCTTTTTAATAAAAACCAATAAAAAGAAATAGAATTAACAAATAGATTAAAAAAAGCATAATGTTTTTTTAATACCATACGATCCAAAAGTTACCAGAATACTCGTTTTTTATAGCAAATTCCCCCTAATTGTCAAAAACTTTTAAAAAACATGAACACATGTTACCATGAATTTTCAATTAAACTGCAACACCCGGAAAAACCTAAAAGCATCTGCATCTGCATACAATTTAATAGAAAACTAAGGCAAATGAAATGAAAATTCACAGACATTGCATGTACTAAATAAAGTCAAAAGCAACACAAACAACAACAATAACTATGAAAAGCACGCATACGCAACTGTGAGAAGTGAAACAATTGAAGTATGTTGTAGTTGTAGTTGGCGGTGTACACTGTGCCCGAGGCAACACAAAAGCGCAGCGCTGTTCAGTTCTGTTCTAATAAATTGCAGCAACTGTAGCCAAAGCAACAACAACAACAACAAACAGCAACTCTGATTGTCTACTGGCTGTTTGTCTGTGGCTGGCATTTGACCCACATTCCCTAATTTAATGAAGACAAAACAGCAACAACTGCACAAAAAAACCAACACACAAAAAAAACGGAGAAAATCCGTCGATGACTGCACAGCGAAAATCAGACAAAAATGATGCACGCAACAAGCAACGCCAGAAAAAAAGACGTATAAAAGAAAACGCAAAATTCTCTGCTTTACACAGCGCAGCGTGCAGGCCGAGTGAAAAGTACGTGGGCGACCAAGACGGGGCGCAAAGGCAGACAAAGGGTAAATGGAGCATAATTGAGCAGTGGCAAGCAACAATGAGAAGCGCTCGACGGCACAAATGAGGCATAAGCACGACCTCTGTCAGGCGGGCAGCATGAGCTGCAACAACAATAGCGGCGACAGATAAATAAATAAATAAGTAGGCACATAGACAGCGTCACGACGAGAACAATGAGCGGCGTCTAGATGAGCGAAGTCAAGACGAGGCGACGCTGCATGGGAGGCGCGTTCGGTGCGCCTACAACCCAACGCCCATACACGAACACACACTCGTGCACTCGCACAGCCATGTAGCGCTGTCACTTGCGCAATATGTCAAAAAACAACAACACAACACTCTTACAACATTGTGCGGAATATGAGCATGTTTTTTTAATTGAATTAAGTAGGTGCGAGTAGAAATTCTAGGCGCATTGCTTTTATGTACATAATGCAACGCTGTTGCTGTTGTTCTTGTTGTTGTTTATGTTTTGTAATGTTTATAGTTGGCATTGTTGTTGTTGTCAACTGTGTTGCTATGTTTGTTGGCTGGGGTGCAATGTCCACTTGACTCTGCGACAGGCAACATTTGCATGTGGCAGGCAGCAATAAAACTTTGCCGGTGCAACAACGCAACGCGTTCGAGTTGAATGCACAAAATGTGCCGTTTCGGGTAATGTTAATTGGCTTATGAGCAGCACGAGCTCGCTGATCGCAATGTGGGCGGGTGAGTAGAAGTGGGAAACGAGCAGAAGAAATTCGAAAGTAATATTGAACAAGCAAAGGAAGAGACAAGTGGCACGTAAGGGTTGCAATGTCAACGCAAATGTTGTTGACTTCAAAGTGTGCAGCAGCAGTTAATGGAAGATTTATAAAGACAACACACTAACTGTGACACAACAATGTTACCAGGAAACAATACAAATTAAATAAAAAAGCTTGGCTTCGTTTCAAATCACTTTGAGATCAAATAATACGGAGTAGAGGGGTTAGAATGAAATACGTTATTGGCAAAGCCATGAAAAACTATGTGGATAGAATTTGGATGAATAGTGATGTGTCGTCCTGTCGTTGGGATCCTCTCAGTATCACAGTTCATAATCAAAAAATCAGCACCAGACCGGTTTGGAATGTTGGGGAACTCATATTTCAACAGCAAACAAACAAATTGAGGGATGCACAAAAGATGGCAAAGGTTAGGTTAGGTAAGGCAGGTAGCTTTTTAATTTCTCAGCAAGTACACTCGGAGGCCTCAAAAGACCCGAGGACAATGTGGGCAAGCCACTGTCATTCTGTGTTCGGTGTCGACTGAAACCAACCTGAGCATCGAACGGATCAGGCAATGTCCTCCAGTCCAGTCCAAGTCATAACATAGCCTAGCATTCTTCCCCCAGGATATGCGGGGTGAAAGAAGCATTAAATCGCATCGGACTATCTATGTAACAGTATTCATGTTGAAGTGTAACAATTTCCCTTTAAAAATCACTTTGTGTCAGTTCGCTGAAGTGTAAACAATACACTTTCTTTGTACTCTCACCAAGTGTTAAGCGTTAATATTTCCCAAGATCAAGAAAACTATGAAGGCGTTTCAATGGTCCCAACGTCCGTATTTACCAGACTTCTTCTTCTTCTGCACATGACTCATGGCCGAGCAACAATTCACTTTTTACTAATAATAAAAAATTGAATTGAATCGTGGATCGCCTTAAAAGACGCAGTCACTTTATTCTACCTAATTTAATAATTAATTATTTTTTATTTTATTTAAAACTTTTTTTTCAATAAAAGCAATTTGAAATACCAAACTTTTGTTAACCCGGCATTGGTGTGGTGGGGTATACCATACCCCAGAGGTTGTATTTTTGTAAATAACACGGACATCAGTTTTATGCGGGCACTATTGCTTCTAGTAGCTGTTTATAACAGTCCAACCATACACATTTGCTATCTAAAAACAACTTAAGTGTCACCAGATTTGAGTCACATCCCGCTAAAGTTCATTGGGGTAAGACATACCCCACCACACCAATAACGTAACTTTTTGTGTAAATGATTTTGAATTCAAATTGTTTTTTTCGATGGTCTAGTAGTCATCGATTTGTTAAAAAATTCACCGTACGGAAAAATAAGAAGCAAATACCAACTGCCCAACTGCTACGTGCAAGAAAAGCTCCTAGTTTAGTATTCGCATTTTGTCGCCGTAGAAAACGAACGTCGTATGTTTCATTGAATTTAATAGCACATACGACAATAGTTTTCATCGTATCATATGTTCCAAAAAATATCATTAATACACAAAAATATCATGGCGAAGCTGTACCGAAACGTCGTCAGTACAGCACTCGATGTTCAGTTTGTCCGAGAGCAAAAACCTTATACGACTTGCGAAAAAAGCGCTAATTTTGAGACCCTGTAATACGCTCCTCTTTCAGGGTAGCTACCAAAAATTTAATGTCACATAACTATATGTATTTCATTTTTAAAACAGACTATGTTTTTTGGAAAATTATATACAGAAATTTTTTTAAACCCCATTATACAAGTCAACTTATAAATATCGGTACTTTTCATTTATTTATGTTATATTTGATATTTTCTTTTAGAAATTGCTTGCACATGAAGTGCTTTTGTATTTTCTTGCGTAAAAGTAAATGAAGAATAATATAAAAATGCTATCATTTATATTTGTGTTGTTTCGTGAGGTTGCTGCTATATCAAGTCTTGGGGTATGTCATACCCCACCACACCAATAACGTAATTTTTTTCCACCACACCAACGCCGGGTTAAGATAAAACTGAAATATTTAAAAAAAATTACTTTTTAATGAAAAATTCATTGAAGCGATGACACATCATTTTACGGTCAATGTGAGGGCAACAATCGCATGTATGTAGTTGGAAAAAATATATATATTGGTCATTTTTGTCGGCTCTGCTGGAGAAATTTTCAAGTGTGCAAAAGTGCTTGAATAGCAAACAAGCGACAGACAATGGGAAATTGAAGCGCACACATGCACGCACGCCCCCGTCGATGCCACACCGCACAGCCAGCGCGATGTCAAGTTCAACAAAACCAACTGATAGACAGACAATAAACAAAACATCTATGTATGTGCACAATGCCACAGCAACAACAACAACAAAAAGACAAAGTTCGAACAATATTATTCGGAAAACTATTGTGAACGCACTGGCGCACAACTGCAGCTGACAGCATTCACAATAATCCAAACATTTATGCCATGTGAGAGGAGAACAGTTGGCAGGAAAAGAGGATGACAGCTTTTTGGTGCATAATGTTGTTGTCTTCTTTAATGAATCCAGTGAAAGGGAGCGAAATATTTATAATTTTTTTTTAAGGAAGGAAAACTTTATTAGATTTAGCCAAGGCTTTTTTCAAGTACCGTTTGAATGCAGGTAACATTTGCCAAATAGGCCGCACACACCTTTTGTGGCGGTGAGAAGTGAGCGCGTGTTAACAGCACAAAAACTAATTTCTAAAATTTCTTATCGAGTGTCTCGAGTGTCAACTTCAGCCTACGGGAATTAAATTCAAGTTTTTCGTTTTGTTGAACGTACAAAAAAAAAATGTTAAAAGCAAATAAATAGCGGCAGAGAGCTCGCACCAAACGGCGAGTAGGTGTTGGAACGCACTTTTACTTTACGGTTCGCTAGTCATTTGAAAAAGTTTACTCTATATTTAGCAGCTAATGGCTATATGCACCTGAAGTTTTAATAAGCCGCAACAATTTTCAACAATTCAATAATTAAGGCTGGTTTAATGAAAAACTGGGTGTGTAAAGTTTAGTGCATGAAAATTGTGAAAGTTCTCAACAATTGTAAGCTGGCAGCTGGCAACTTTCTGGAAGATTCTGAAAGCTGGCTAATTGTGTGAATAAATAGTTTTAGTTTTAATATGAAGCAACAAAGAAAATGATGTCAGGAAACTGTTGGGCACATTTTTTGTTTCTGTGTGACTATCCCAAGACTGCGCCTTACTCACTTAGGCGCCCTGTTTTGCTCTGAATTCGATGAGGCCTCAAGCAAGTTATTAAGTCGTTGCTGAACTTCGTTAGAAACTCGCATATTCTCACCGATATGGAGCTGTAACTGATGCCGCTAGAGACCTAACAAAATCTCCAGCTTACCTAACCTAACCCTTATGACGAAACTTTCGCAATAAGTCACAAATTTGCTGTATTTTTGAAAGGCTTGAAAGGATTGATAACAATCATAATGTCAGTTTTAAAGAAATCGGAAGAAATCTTGTAAATGAATCGCCGAATATCAAATTTATTCTTTAGTGATATTAAACAGGCTGTGATTCGAACCGGTTACTTCTGACTGCTGCTACAATTAGTTCACTATAATAAATAATAAAGTATAATCTCATTTATTTTCAAGGCATCCTTTGAGCACTTTAATCGAACTTTGATTGCAGCGTTTGCTGAAGTTTGCCAAAAGCACTCGTATTCTCACGAATCACTACTACAACTCATAAACGGATCTCGATCTGGCATCGCTAAGGACCCAATAAGGGTATAAGCCAGTTATACCTACCTACTTTCCATAATCACTTTTCAACGATTAAAAAACCTAAACCCTACCTCTGAAAGTGTATCTCCAGGTAGATTACCCGCACACCAAATCTTCATATAACCTAACAATTGTAATTGTGATTCCCAAAACAATCTGCACAGAGTGAAGCCTACTAAACATTTGTGGAAACGACAAAGAGGCCTCAGAGACGAGTGTTGTTTTTTAAAATCATTAACTCGTTTTTCTTAACTTGGTTCCTATTTTTGAATAGATATCTGGTGTCTGGTGTCTGGTTTGAAAGAGTCGAAACAATGAATTAACAGCAAAGCGTCGAAGATTGATAGTGGCAGTTGTGCCCAGATGTTTTCGGCTCAGAGCAGAAATGAAAAATTTTCAAACTGATCCTATAAGCTGGTTTTAGTTTTGAAGAGTTACTTTTTTCGAATTTTCATTGCAATACTTCGAACATAGACTTCCTTACTGAATTTGAACTTGAACTTCAAGTTTTGCTTATCTTTTTCTTTATTTTTTGCCAAACATTCAGTTTCAGTTTTGATAAGTCACTTTTTCCGAATTTTCACGGCAGTGGAAAATACTTCGAATACTTTCGAATACTATTATCGAACAATTTGTATTCCCTTTTTCCTTATTTTTTGCCGTAAATCTGCAACTATCAACACAGATTCGGAAACAGTTTCAGTTTTAATGAGCTACTTTTTCCGAATTTTCACGACAATGGAAAATAGAACATCGACTTTCTTACTGTTTTTGAACTTGAACTTCAAGTTTTTCTTATCTTTTTCTTTATTTTTTGCCAAACATCTGCAACTATCAGTACAAATTTAGAAAGATATAGTAAACTGCTGTCTGATAAGCCTACTCCAGCTTTGATTGATCTATTTTTGATGTTTTTTGACAAGCACACACACCGCAATAATTTACTGTATCTGTTAAAGTTTCAACAGCTACTTCATAAATTTCTCCTCTAACTTTCTTACTTTTCCCTTAATTGCCAGTTTTCTTGTCACTTATACTGCGCCAAAATTGAGGTTATCTGAAAAAACAATTTTTGACGTTAAGTTACAGTAATATATCTTAATTTACTGTAAATCCAACTCGGCTAACTTTTAGTCAGCATTAAGTTAGAGCCTGTCGCTTGCCTTATGAAGCATTTATTAAATTATGGCACCAAGTTGTGACAGCGCGCCTAATTAAATATCAACAAGACCGAGGCCCAAGCGGTTGCTTTCTCTCTCTTTTGCTCATCAATTCAATTCGAGCTAAATTAAATTATGATCCACTGTGAAAGTTTAATTATTGCCACAGCGACTGGCTGCTTGGGTGCTCAATTCGATAGCAACACAACACAGCATGTCGTTGGAGGTTGAGTCCTTTGAAGGAGCAAGGTAGCACTGCCGGCGTTCAGTAGTTTTCAGAATTATTGAAATATTGTAGGCAAGAACTATGCAATTACCGATGGTATGGCAATGACATACAACATCAACAGCAGCCACAGCAGTGACAACAACAACAACAACGACAACAACCCAAACAAGCTGTCACAAGAGAATAGTCATGGCAACATTTACATTCACTTCGACCTGTCTTGTAATCAGTGCAGTCATAACAAGAAACTGCAAATTAGAGGCGATTTCGCAATCAGTCGTCTGTCGACAGGCTGGCAATTTTAAAAGGAAAATGTGTTTTATAACTATACAAACGTACACATTTACATGGGTTTGAATGGCAGAGAAAGACGAAGAAACAAATGCGCGACAGAATGTAGGCGACAGCGACAACAAGTCGCGAATCCTTAGAATACCGAATAGGCGCAGGCGGCAACAAATTGAAAACTTGCTGGCGGCCGAGTAGAAAGTGAGAAAGGCAGGATTGCGCTGGCAATGTGTCTGGTCTGGTAAAGTCAACAAGATGAATCAACAGACAGCAAAGCGCCGAAGATTGATAGTGACAGTTGTGCGCAGATATTTTTGCCTCAGAGCACAAATGCGAAATTTGCAAACCGCTGAAAATGTCGAAGCTTAGCACAAAGCATCGGCGGTCCTTCGTTGCAAATAATCGTCAAAGTGTAGGTGTTACAGAGAGAAAGTATTAGGCACTAAAGGGCAAAGGAGCCTTAGAGGACTCACTTTGAGTGTAGGCAGCAATAAATGAAAGTCTGTCACGCACCGCACGTTGGCAGTAGAATTGCGAAGAGTATATAGAACATGAAAATAAAGTGACTAAAGGGTTTGGTGGGCGGCAATAGGTGAGGGAGGTGCTAAAAATAACTTCAGTCAGGCTTCATGTCCTCGCAGGTGCACATGAGCACACAAAGGATACAACACATTCGAAGAATGGAAAGCATTTAATTCCGCGTAAGTGGAATTTTCGCTGTATTGACGGCCTTAAGCGGACTATGCGCCACTCGCAGCAAATAGGATTACAGAGCGCACATAGACAACAATTTAGTTCGAGCAAAGGAAAGGCGAACAAAAGCCAATGAATTGGCAGGCCTGCAGCGGCATTAACTGAAAAGTACACACTTTAAGTGTAGACACTGGAACTTTAATGCTGCAAGTCGAGAGAGATTTATGGCGAAAATCGTTTCGGCAAAGGTAATAAATCAATTGAAGTCAATTAATTAAAAAAAAATAAATAAATAAATACGAGCAAAAATAAAACAAAAGAACAACAACAACACAAAGGAAATTGTCCAATTCGAAGCGTTTGAGGCATGTCGAGTGCCAACCGCCACCGGTTCCATTTTGGCATTTACGGCGGCCGCTTTGTCGCTTCGCACTGGCCGCTTAATTAAACTGTAATCGAAACCGTCACAGCGGCAGTACCAGACGGCGGTCGATGCGTTGCACCGCGCGAGTGCTGTAAAATTTTATACGCAATTTTAAGCGGACACGCACATTTTGCTGGCCGCGCCGCGCTTCCACTGCCAGCTGCGGACCAGCCCACAAGCGCCTCCACGCAATTTTCGTTTACTCCCCAACGCACACACACACACACACGCAGACACAAACATACGCACACCACTCATTACACTGTGCTGTTGAGCGGCGATAAATTTTACGTACACTGTTGACAAAAATTTGTTAGTTTAGTTTAGTTTAGTTAGCACAACGTTGTTGTTATTGTTGGGCGTTGAAAAAATTCAGTGACGAAAAGACTACAAACAAAAATTTTCCGACTCAAGCGACGTTCCCAACGAAAGGAGACTTTGACGTGTTAACACTGCCGCGCTCTACACCAAACTCAGCGTGCAACGCAAAAAAGTCTGGCGGAAAAATCAATATGATTTTCCATGCGAGTCTACACACCCACCGCCACACCTCCCAACGCTGGCACTACTGTTGCTGTTGACACAAAATAACAACAATACAGCTTGCACTTGAATCTCGCGCTCTCCACTTCGTTCGAGAAGAGAGCTGGTCGGTGTCCTGTGAGAGCGGAAAGCTCAAACCAGGAACAGCATTTCTGCCAGGCAAACGCGAAGCAACGAGAGAAAGCGAAGAAGAATGGTGAAGAGCGAGCAGCCAAAGTGTTGGAGCATGTCAGTTTTCTTTAATTACATTTTCAATTCCCAATTAGGAAGTACAAAATGTCCATGGAGGAATTAGTTGATTTATTAATAGAGCCAAAATAAATTAATTAGAGGCACTTTTGGTTTCCGTGGTGTTTGGCGGTTTGGTAAACTCGTTAAAATTGTCAAGTCAAAGTTTGAATTTAATATAGTTTTAAGGTTATGATAATGATGAATAGATTTAGGTCTCTATCGAAAGTATAAACACAGTTTTAATGTTCAGATTCTAAAAAATTTAGCCATTTTTTTTAAGAATACATCGACAAATTTACTTATCTATGAGATTAGAGACCTGGGAGTCTAAAGCCAAAGTTTAAATTCAGTTTCAGGTTATGAAAATAAAGCATTCAGGAAAATTTATTGATCTATGATATTAGATTAGAAGAGATTTAGGTCTCTAGTAAAAGTTTAAATTCAGTTTCAATGGTAAAAAAAATTAAAAATACTTTATGAATTATTAGGGGTATTCTCGATGTCTTGCATAGCCCTGACATCGTGCACGAAATGCATAATTGACATGGCCATGCATTTCGAGCAACGACACAACAACAAAATACAAGCAAAAACAGTTTGCATTTTTTGCATGTCATGCTACGCAAAAACCCTTGTTTTGTGTGCGACATCGCGATTGTGCGACAGCCATTTAATTTTCTTCGTGTGCGCAAGCGTATTTTCTTTATATTTGGTTTTATTTCAACCTTTTTATATAATTTGCATATATGTCTTGCTTGCAGGTAGAAATGGATCAACCGAAAACCAAATTAAAAAGAAATGGAGAAAGTTTGCGGCATTTTTGCAATATTTGCAATATGTGCTTTTTTGTGCGTTCTCGATGTGTAGCATTTTCCAGTCTTGCACGGTTGCATTTTTACGAATTCTTCCTCCGTGCAAGACATCGAGAATACCCCTATTATAATTTTTTTATGAATACTTTGGAAAGTTTACTTATCCATGAGACCTGAATAGAGACCTGAGAATCTAAATCCAGTGTTTTAATTCAGTTTCAAGGTTATAAAAAAAAGGACGCAGGCAAATTTACAAATCTATGAGATTAGATTAAATAGATTTAGGTCTCTAGTAAAAGTTTGAATACAGTTTTAATGTTCAGAAAATGAAATGTTCAGGAAATTTTTATGAATTCTTTGGCAAACTTACTGATCCATGTCATTAGAAACCTTTGGGTCTTTAGTTAAGTTTAGATTAAATCTGAATTATGAAAATAAAGAATGAAGCTATTTGTGATGAATGATGTTTGTTGTTTGATGATTTGTTATGATTAGAGTTCTATGCGTAGCGTAAATTTTCTTTCAAGCAGTGTTTCCACTGATATTACAATTATATCATTCAAACATTGAAAGAAACAAGATCCTAATCATTGAACCCATTTAGAATCTAGCTTTCGATATTCACATTCTAGTTCTTCTCATTGTGACAACTTTTTTTAAATTTGCCAGTGTTACAACGAGAATAGTTCATTATTTAGTTTTGAAAAGAGGAAATTAGTTGAGAAGAATTTATTTGACTAATTAGCTAATTTGTTTCTTTCAATATTTCAATGTCTACGAAAACTCAAACACAAGGCATATTTTAAAAAGAACATTACAACAAAAAGAAAATGAAAAATATTGAGTTAAATAGAATGTGACAAGCTTCCTCAGTGCTCGTCTAGTTCAACACACATTTTGGAGAGTAAACACTCGGCGTTTTCATTTCAAAACTTCAACCCTTCCCAACGTAATTGTGCACAACAATCAAAAGTTGAAAACAGCTACTTTCCTATACCAGACACGCCTACTTCTTGCGTTAGAAACTTCAAAGCACAACGAAAAAGCCCAGACAACCCTGTGTAGTGAAAGCACATTGGGAATTTTAAATGAATAGAAGTTTAATTATAGAATTTTATGTAGGCAACAAGTTGCAAATAGCAATGTTTTTCAGCAGCCTGTTTACGATATGACCGAATATTATTAAAATGGCTTTCGTAAACAAATATATACGAACTCTCACAAATGCGCATCAATAATGTGTGTTGATTGAAGAAGATAGAATAAATTAGGAAACTATAAAAGTTGGAGAAAAAAGTTTCACGTTCGTGCTCTCGACAAGTATAGGAGGATCATAAGAATGAGGACAAGTCGTTTTTGTTGTTCCAATAGAAAACAAAAACGCATGTTATTCTTTACGGCTTTGACCTAAAAAATCGCGAATAAAAGTATCTAAAGTGACAACAAAATCCAAATTGGCTCATCTTCAACATATTTTTAACACATTTGGAAAAGAAAATTTGAGTCGAAAATGTAAAGCGATTATATTAAACAATCCAACCCATTATTATGCATGGCTTTATACGGTTAAAAAAACAAAGCACGAAAAATCAAAACTCACTTGGTTTCACTTCCACAAAATAATACTTTCATGCAATATTGGTTTGATTGAGGCCCCAAGATGTTTATCCCACACTGAAATATAAATCATATCACCATTACGAACCATAAACTGTCAGTGTCCCAATCGAATCAGTTCACATTACGCATGTCATTTTCTCGTTCTCGATGCGAACGCAGATCTTTGTGGAATTTGATTCTCATGCAAACAAGGTGCGAGAACTCTGCACAATTTTATATCTGACTTTTTGGGCAGAAAATCTAGTCATAGGGAATTCCAGTGAATACAACAACCCACAGCCCGCCGCCCACTTCGGCCACAGCCTACACCGACTTTGCTGCACTCGCTGCATGGCCGCAGCGAGACCGCACTGACAGAAGGGCAAAAGAAAAACGAGAGAGAGATAGACAGAGAGAGAGAGCGAAAGCGAGAGCGTGCACATGTTGATGTTTCGTATGCACCGCTGACGCTTCACACTCCAACTGCCAATCGGAGTGCAGCCGCAACAGCAACAGTCGCCGTAGTCGTAGCGACAGCGACCTCTGTGAACTTGTTTAATAAATAATAAACAAATGTTTTACGTCAATGATAAGCAACAGCGACGGATGAGCGCTGTCAGCAGAAAGCTGGTAGGAGTGTCAAATGGCAACAGCTGATTTATGGCACGGCGCCCAATGCGAAATGAGCGCAGCTGAAAGCACTAAAAGCCACCGGGCAGGCATCAACTGTGGCTGCTGTTCAATATGCAAATGGAAAATGTTCACACTCAGCGCCACGCGTACAAATTCATTGTGGCCGAGGAGTTAAGGCTCCGAGGATGACTCTGACTCTCGCAAAAGAGCGTCATTGCAGCATTTCGCAAAGAAATTTACAAACTAAAAAAGAAATACATAAGGAACATATTGTTGTCTTTGGAAGGGCATAAAAACGTAAAAATTCTTATTTTTTTGTTTGGTTTAGAAAAATCCAAATCATACGTTCAGAAATACGAAAAACAAAGACAGAAGTGAAAAAGAAATTAAAAAAACACTCAGTGGCGGCTACTCACTCTCGTTCAGAGGACTCAGCGGTGTCAGTTCGCAGTTCTTTGAGACATTGTAGCGTGAGCTGCTCTGGCGCTTCTCCTTCTTCACAATCGGCGTTGTTGATAAGTTTATGCCTTTGGTAATGGGTGTTGGTGGTGGGGCATCACGTGGTGGGGTGCCTTTGTTTTCTTTATTAGCCTGCAAATCGAAAGCACAAACGGTTAACATATGAAAATTAGTAAAACGTTAATTAAAAGTTGACGAAAAACACTACAGAATAAAAGAGAATAATGCGCTAATAAGCGGCAGACACAAGGCAAAACCATGAACCGGCAATGACAACTGAACTGATTTGTACGAATATGTAGTCAGGCAAATTTGTCCGAAGCTACATCTGATGAGTAGAAATTATGTTAAAATCATAAACAAATGTGGGCGGCACGAGTGAAAGGTGAGGGGGTGAGGTAATTGTTCTTGTTGAAATGTTGGAAGCTGCTGCAAGGCGCTGAGCACACAACTATTGGCAATGAATCTGGACCCTAAGGAGTACTTATGTTGGAAATGCAACTACAAGTGGGTTGTTGTTGTTGTTGTTTACCTTAGTTTTTGCAAATCCTTGACGCTTTAGTTTTGCTGCCTGTATACAATGCAGAAAGTGTTTAGTATCGTTTACTTAAAATATAAATTAGACAGAAAGAAAGAGACACAGGGGAAGAGACAGAGGGTGAGGACAACAACTTCCTAATGGGGAATTCCGACTATTTAATTATTTACAATCTATTACGGATGACGGGTCACAATTCCTTATCGTTAAAAGCTGTCAAGTGCCTACAGCAGCGAATGCACAGCCGTTTCAACGCGCCCAACATCTTTCCCACTGCTAGCTACAACTGTAAAGCACTCGAGCGTTCATAATTGTAGAGACATAATAACGTTTTAAGCACTTTTTGCGATAAATGCTATGTTGCAGGGCGGAAAATGTGTCAAGCAGCAAACGATGACAAGTCTTTGCGCTTCGTCTCAGTGGAGAATTGAAACATTAAAAAAAAATCAGTCGGTATGGTACGACTCATTATTGCTCTATGTTGTAGTCAAAGGCAGAGAAGAGAAGCAACTTTTTTACATATTCTTTATATACAAATATACATTTTAACGACTGACAAAAGTGAGCTAAGGGAGACTGAGGCCAAGGTTCTTGCAATAATTTATTTGTTTACCTCCCAGAGGTGCGTGCATACCTTGAACAAACATGAGCAGATTCAACCCAACCAGATTCGATTCAGAGAATTGGTTCTACTAAACAAACCCGTGGGAGTCATAACTGGTAGGAACATAGGTGTGGCTGCCCAAAGAGGAGCACACTTAGGCCAAGATGGCCGATTGTGATACCGTATGCGATCGAGAGTAGAACCGCTCACTCGTTGAACCAGTTAGAGCTATTAACGAAACTTAGTAGACAGCGAATGGATCCAGGGGTGCCCAAAATCTTCTTATGGAAGAGCAAACACCAATACATAAAAATGAATTCATACGCTAGACAACAAAACTCAAATCATTTACAAAAACAAATGAGGAACTAGAATCCTCAGCCTATGCTGAAGAGCATTTACAAAAACAAATGAGCAACGAGAGCATAGGGCATGGGCACCTCTGCTCTAAACTATCGAAGAAGAAATTATCCAAATAGGTTTTTTTTCCTCCTCCTCGTCCATGCAGCTGCGACAGAAGTCATTTGAAAACAGCCTCATCCTTTTTGCGTGGGTACCAATTAAACAATGACCCGTTAGAACACCGATCATGATTCTGATCTGGGCTCTAAAGAACTTCTCTCAGTGAACAGAGTTCTTAATGTTGGCCAAATTTGGAGTGCAAAAAAACTTGTGTTGCCTTCAGCCACTAAGCAAATTTTTTGTTTATTTGCTTAGTGCTTCAGCCCATCTTAAATTAGTGTCGTGTATAGAGCTCGCGTGGGTACGAAGCTTACAGGTTAACTAGAAAGATCGCAAGTTTTCCATACCTACAAAGATTACATATTATATTCGCTGATATCTCGAAAAGTATACATCGCATTTGGCTTATTGCAATTGTGGAACCATGATTCTAGAACTAATTATAGAATCCGATAAAAAAATAAAAGTCATGAAAGCAAAAGTTGATAGAAATACTAAAGAAAATACAGATATTTAAAAATAAAAAATAGTCAAAATTACCACAATGGTTTTTTTTAGTGTTAAGAGAGGGCTGTCATGTCTTGAGCTCATCTGCTATACAGTTCCCTGGAATATCCCTATGACGCGGAACCCAGCATAGGCGAATTTGAAGCCGCAAGACAGTCTCGTTGAGAGATTTGCTGCAACTGAAGGACAGTCTTTGATGTTATTACGACCGCATCCAGAGCCCTAAGAGCGGATTGGCTGTCCCATAGTATCAGAATATCTCTTGGCGATGTCTCGTTTACACTGAGCCAATCAGAGGCTGCGCAAATTGCTGTGACCTCGGCTTGGAAGACACTACAGTAATCTGACAGTCGCAGCTTTAAGTTCAGATTTAAATCTTCTGAGTAAATACCACAGCCTAGCCGACCAAGCAGTCGTAACTGGGCACTGCCGCATTGAACAAAACGCTAAACGACTGGGTCTATGATTTAATGACTTTGCAGAAGCTGCTGGAATGAACATTGCAAGGAAATTGTTGCGCAACTCCTTTGCAAATGTTCGACGCTTGAGAGAACACGCTTCCGATACCTGGACAGAACTCCTTCTGCTGCCTAGCGGACCTAGAGAAGATGGCCCCAAGTGATGTTGATAAATTCATCAGCGCTACCAAGTGTCTCTCATTTCCGGGAAGTGTACGGGCGAAGTCCACCCAACTGGTAATGCAATGAACCACATGGCTCAAGTGATGTCATACACTACCTACCTACCTACCAGTGGAGACCCACGCCTCCCTTGTGGCCCTACATACCGAGTAGACTGTACAAAACTTGTAAATTTTATAGCAAAACAGAGAAAATCACAAAAAAAAGGTACGCCGGCAGCAGGTGACGAGCGTTTTTCGCATCACTGCCCTAAAAGTTTTCAACACTCTTAATTAGAACTTAAGCAATTTACTCAGCAGCGTCAAAGTAATAAACGAACTGAACGAACGGAAAAGATAAGACGCAACAAAAACGAAACGAAGAAAACAAATAATAAAGGCAACACTTGTACTTTCTGTTAAATGAAAACATTTGCAAACGGGGAATGCCACTAAAAATAACGAGCAACAACAACAAAGCGTTCAACAACTGATTAACTGTCAAGTGGCACGTTGGCTTAGCCAAATAAATTATCGCAGCATCGCTGACGGAGCGCATTTCAATCAATTTAAACGCCACCGAGTGCGCCGAGGTGCGGCACGTCGAGGGGTGTGCCGCTGCCGCTGTTTGTGCAACACAACAACGATTTTTCAAATTCAAGGCAATTTTCATTTCAATTTCAATTGAACAACGCGGCACAATAACAAACCCAGACGATGCGCACAACTGGCGAAAAATAAAAAAAAACGACGAATACATTGTAAAGAAATGAGCAGTAAAAACCGAGAGTAATCGGTAATCTGCCGCAGACAGAAATCCGCATGTGACACGTGTGTCTGTGCGCCGCAGAGTAGGCAAAGGTTATTAGACTCAATTGCGCAGCTGCGTCACAATTGTCAATTGACTGACATTCGGACATCTGCTTCAGTCAATTCGAATACTCAGCACTCGCATCCAGCGGAAGTCAGCGCAAGTCGCATTTTCGAATATAGTTAGTCGTATTTAAATTTTCTACACATACAAGCGCTAAACAACAAATGGCAAATTCTTAATGAACTTCAAGTATCTTTATGTGTGGAATTTTCCGTATTTGAACAATGCAACAAGTGCGCACAACAAATTCGTTAAATACGCTTTCTTGAAAGTGGCAGCAACAACTGCGATAATAACAACACTAAAGCCAACGAAAAACATATTCAACATGCTCATCAAGAAACATGCAGCGCGACAAGTAAGCGGCCAACCGAGTGCTTGTAAATAAGCTATCACTTCGATGAGCAAACACAGAAAACCAGTGACAAGTGTTCCATAAATAAATGGGACAACGACGACAAAGTGTCGCCTTAATCATTTAATTAACTGCGAAAATTTGCAAACAATAAAGGAACGTTTTTAGAAATTGTTCACAACTGATGGCATGCCATGAAAGGTACAAGTGCTGAAATAATCCTCAAATTAATCCAGTGGGTTACATTCGAACTGTTGAAAACAAGTTTAAAAATAGAAAATGTACCAAAACAATCACTTAGTTTGTTGTTGTAAAAGTATTAAAGACATTTTATGTACTTGTCCAAACCAAAAAGAACAAAGCATCAAATTAAAGTGTATAATTTAGTTTCGACCAACTTAGGGTTAATCAAGTGTTAACCTAACGCAACAAATTGAAATTCAATGTGCCAGAAATAAAAAAAAAACAAGTTAAAATGTTGCAGTTGTTTTTGATCAACTAAACTTTAACCAACAAACCGTAGTTTGCCATTTATAAAATGGTTCTTTCTTTCAGAGTAAATGGTTGCCTCAACAGCTGATTTTATTTATTCAGTAATTATGACACTTTTTACATTCGTTTTGGCAGCATTGTGTGCACAGAGAGAAATCAAAACAGAACTGATTCTTTTTCAAACGCTTTTTTGTGTTTTAAATTATGTCTAATATGAAAACATGTCATGACAAATTTGAAAAACCATCAGCGCTACGATACAATCTTAGTTTAGTTTGCAACTCACAAAAGTCTGTAATTATTATTTTGTTCAATATTAAAAACGATTCTTGAATAAACTGAAGAAGTACAGTAGTGAAAAAGTACAACAATTCGTCCTGAATTCAGTTGACTCGAGACTGTTGAAGTTAAAATTCGATTGAATTATTTGAAATACTATAATTCGTATCGCTGTTTTTAGTATCAAAGTTTAAATACAATTGAATCGTTATTGAAATTCAATTTGAGTTGGATGATCTGAGGCACTATAATTCGTATCACTGTTTTGTACAATCAAAGTTGAAATGCAATCGAATCGGATTTGTTGGAGTTCAATTTGAATTGAGTGATCTGAAGTACTATAATTCGTGTCGCTGTTTTGTGGTACCAAAATATAAATTCAGTTTACTCCGAGTTGTTGGAGTTCAATTTGAATTGAATGATCTGAAGTACTATAATTCGTGTCGCTGTGTTGTGGTAGAAAAATAGGAATTCAGTTTAATCCGAGTTGTTGGAGTTCAATTTGAATTGAGTGATCTGAAGTACTATAATTCGTGTCGCTGTTTTGTGGTACCAAAATATAAATTCAGTTTACTCCGAGTTGTTGGAGTTCAATTGGAATTGAATGATCTGAAGTACTATAATTCGTGTCGCTGTTTTGTGGTAGCAAAATAGAAATTCAGTTTACTCGGAGTTGTTGGAGTTCAATTTGAATTGAATGATCTGAAGTGCTATAATTCGTATCGCTGTTTTGTGGTAGCAAAATATAAATTCAGTTTACTCCGAGTTGTTGGAGTTTAATTCGAATAGAATGATCTGAAGTACTGTAATTCGTGTCGCTGTTTTGTGGTAGCAAAATAGAAATTCAGTTTACTCCGAGTTGTTGGAGTTCAATTTGAATTGAGTGATCGGAAGAAGCACAATAGTTAGTACTGCTATTTTAAAATAGAAATTCAGACAACTCGATTAGAAATTTCATGAACTCAATCAAAGCACGTAGCGAATCAAGCGATTAAATTCTATATTACCGCGTACTAATTGGACTCAGCAGGCAAAGATTTGTATTGCACTCATGACCCCACGAGTGTCTTACATCGAGCACAACTTGCTACTTGTGCACGTGAGCTATTCTAATCAAATACACAATCTCGACAACTAAATAAGTACTTAAGAGCAAAATGTTGTGACGTCTAGCTTCAGTACTATATTCAGTTGTACCAGAATCCGTGTTTCAATATTTAATTGCGTGTTTAAATTAATTTGCTTGATTTCAATGGATTATGAATTTTTTTTTTTTAATTTTGAAATAACGCAAACGTTGCGGTTGTTCCCTGAAACTTAGTCAATAAAAAATAAGAATAATTTTGCTAGTTTGATTAGTTATGGTTAAGTTTCACTTTAACTACTTAAAAATGCAAACAAGTTTTTACTTATAAAAGTGATTGGTAACGAAAAAGAAGTGTTTTTTACTTATATAAATTAAGCAATAAAGCCACAATATTCCTACTAGTTTGGATTATAGTAACCTAAACAAAAACACAAAATTTCGTTGCTCTCAGATCATGAACTGAAAAGAGATATGCTACACAAGATATACAACTAATTTCTTCTATTTTGTCTACTGTAGTCTAAAACTGATGCTTCACATCATTTTTCGACTAGTTACGAAATATTTTTCAAGTTTTATTTTCCACGTTGGCGTGAAAAACAGATATTGTAAAAAATCAAATTAAATGTTTACGGCACAGAATAACATTTTCAGCTGCTGTAATGAGTTCTGTTGAGCATTGTTGCACCGTAACAAAATATAAAGGGCCTAAAATTTAGCGGAAAGTGTAAAGTAGAAAGCGTTCTACAGTTTTGAGGGCAAAACGGCAAATGATTTTAAAATTTATTTAATGGTGTAGGCTTGTTTTTAACCCTTTCGCTACAGGTTTTTACTGAGGAAAGTTCAAATTTTAAATTTTACGTCTTAGGCTTCTATGTGGTTATATTAGCAACATTCCATAAGAAATTTTTTCATTTGTATACTCAGACCCTGTATTTTGGAGTGTTTTTCTATGAGAGCAACCACATCGTTGTGGCTGTAATAATTACTTAACCCTCTACTGCCCATACGGCCTTAAGGCACGGTCCACAAAAACCTAGAAAAGTCCACATAAATATTCATTTTTTTTTAATGAAATTTTTAGGGCATGTTTTATATAAACAGCAGCCGCCGTGGCTCAGTTGGTTAGTGCGTTGGACCGCGAGTCGCAGGCAGCAAACCGCAGGTTCAAATACTGCCCGTAATAACACCTAAAAAAAATAACGGGAAAATTCGTTTTCTCTTTCGGTGGCTGTCCTCTCAGCTGGAAATGGCAAACCTCTGAGAGTAAAAATTGCCTATGATAAAGCTCCCAACCAGCCGTTCGGAACCGGCATAAAAAACTGTAGGTCCCTTCTACCCGCGTACAAATTCACACGCACAACACGGGTAGTTGCGGGAAGCTAGGCCTTAGTCTCGCGTAAGCGGGCTGTCGTGCCAGTCAATTATTATTAATTATTTATATAAATTAAGTTGTAATTTCTTTAATGTTGCAAGGCTGTAAGGATCACATGTTTCCCAATATTATCAGTTGAAAGTTGAAAGTGGACCGTGCCTTAAGGCCGTATGGGGCAGTAGAGGGTTAAACATAAAACTTTTTACGCATAACGAAAATTTGAATATTTCTTCATTTACTTCAGCCAAAATTTAAAATAAAAGTATCTAAATTGAAAGAAAACGGCAAATTAAAATGTCCTGAATTTTTTCAGCCTCTTCCTCCTTTACTATGTCAAGATATACCATTAAAAAAGTGTATACTTCTCTTCTTTAAACTTAAATATTCAGTTTATTAATTTCGTATTTTTCCTAAAACTTCATGCTATTCTAAAGACCAACAAAAAAATGTATTCTTGCAACCATAGAGGATGGAAGGATGGAACGTCCATAAAGTAGCATGTTGCCATATGGTAACAAAATAGCGCAAGGGTTAAGCAAAATACTTTAAGAACTTTAAACTTTCTGTTAGTCTTTAAATGAATATAATTTTTTAATTTGGCAAACTTGAGCTCGAATCCTTCAAATTGCTTCATTCACATTTAAAAACTGTTTATGCACAAGAAAAAAATTACTTCACACAACGCAAGGCCCCAAAGCTACAAATCGAGTCATTTAAGCTCATTATGAACTGCAAAAAATTCACTTCAAGCTCAGCCATGAATCACGTGAAAGTGCTAGAAAACAAATGTTGTCCAACGTCTCCTACTCCAAGCGTTAAAAAAAAATGAAATGAACAAATTGAAAGCAAAAACGTATGCCAGACACGGCAACCGGGCAAAGTGACGGCAAATGCCAGTCAAAAAGCGATTAACCGCGGCATTTAGAAGCATTTAAAATTTGCATTAAGTATTCATTAGTAAATTAATGTCAGGGAACACATTTTCCGAGCGATGCACATAAATATTTCATCACTTGTGCGGAGAATTCTTAATAGGACGCCTGAATGTTCTCAACAGTCGATTCAAACATTACACGATTTCCATCAACAATTTTGAGTGAGGGAACATTGCTTGCGCTTTTTCCTTCGTGACTTGTACACAACAACAATTTGCAAGTAATTGTCGAACAACCGCAATCGTTGGAGCGGTAGGGAAATCTAGCACAACAAAAGCGCGGGCGTTGGTATGCTGAAGTCACAACGATAAGATTAGATAAGGGTTTTTGTTGTTGCTGCTGGTGCTGTTGCTGACGCTGTTGGCGCCGTTCGGTACGTGCAATTTCGTTGTTGATTGTTTTAACTTGTTTTGAACGCGATTGTGAGTGGGGATTTGGTTGCGGCAAATACGTCAACGACAATAATTCTGTGTGTTTGCAATTGTAAGTTCTTGTTCACTTGTCAGTTGTTGTTGCTTGTAATTGTTGTCGTTTACGCACATTTTAGCTAAAGCAAACAATCGGCCTTTTTTTTTTGCTCTCACTTTGCAGCACATACCTTGGGCACATAGAAATCAGCCACATCGCGCATAGCCCACAACTGGTCTGCTAGCAGTAATTGCAAGAACCTTTGGCGAAATTATAGCCAGAAGCTAATACGAGTGGCAATCAATAATCGATTCGAATCGAGTCAAATTTCACTTCAACTGCAGTGCCATAAATAGTGCGAACAAAATTCCTTTCCAAATGCAGAAGCCCAACTGGAGACGTCCCCGGCGACGACAATCACGAGCGCGAACACCGCGGCGATACGCACAGACTAACGGCAAACGTGACATTAAAACGCAAGCTTACCACAAAACAAAAAAATACAGAAAAATAAAAATGAAATGGGAATAGAAAAATGTATGTGTGGGTAAGCGTTTCCAAAGAGCGTAAAAAGTGTAAAGGTAAGCTGCTACTGCTGCAACAACAACAAGCAGCAGCAACAATAACTATGCATGTACAACAATGACAAGCGCCGACCGCAATACCAGCAACTAAAAAAATCAATTTCATTAATAAAACGACGAAGAAGCAGCGGCAGCAGCAAAATATCAAAAAGCAAAAACAAATTTTTAAACTATTGGCCCAAATGATGGAGCGCTGAGGCATGCCGGAGGTGGAAGAGTAACAAACATTAGCCACGTACGAAGGCGGTACCGGGGGCATGTAAGATTAGTGGGAAAGTGGGCAGCATGCGGTGCATACATACGTACATACATATGTACATTTGTATGTTTGTCCAACTGTTTGCAGGTGAGAGGGTATGAATCGCTCGCTAGCGGCAGAGTCGGCAAGACAATAGCTGCCAAGTGGCGAGGCACACAAACAAAAGGCAGTGGTAAGAGAGCGTATTACAAACAGCTTATGCCAACTGAAGTGTGTGTGCACGCTACAGCCAGGCGGACCAAAGCTGTAGGCACTCACGAACACACAGCAGCTGCAAACAATTGCAATGTGTTGCAATTGACATACAGAATCGATTTTGAATAAATCTGCCTTGGATTGACAGCAGAAGATAGGTTAACTTATGTCCGGATGATAATGTAGAAATGCACTAGGAAAGTATTATAGGCCACTTTGAACCACTTTGTACAAGGAGTAGTTCGAATTTCCGAAATGTTCGAATTTCTAGACTTTTTTATTTCATGTAAAAAGTCCAAAAATTATTGAAACGACATCTAATAACTTGAATAAAATAAATTCCTTGAATTAATTAAATAATGTAAAAAGTTGTATTCGCATTCAAATCTCGTTTTATTAGTCGCTTACAATTTGCATATAATCCATAAATCCACAGCGAAGCGATTCATCTGAACAACTTCATCAAGCTTTTTTAAGATTTTAATTTCAACATCTTAAATTAAAAAATTATTTTTAACGTTTATTCGACATTTGAATACTTTGTTTTTACTTTTGAATTGCAACTGAGCCAAATGTTTACATACAAAATAATCATTCACGAAATTCGCATTCGCAAATTCTAATTCGAATTTTAGAGCATTTAATGCTGTGTAATATGAGGTTTGAATTTCTGGAAGATTCGAATAAGTGAGAGTTCGTACTGAGCGTCTGAGTTCGAACTGAGCTCGAGTGAGCGTCTACTGTACTTTGAAAATTTATGTCCCAAACAATAATGAAATTGTTGTACATTCTTTCGATTGTCGGATAACATAAATTAATCTTAATATCATAATAAATCTATAACTATGAGCTTTGGAAACTAATGGGTGAAGCACCTTGCTTGAATTTGTTTTTTCTTTAACCCTTTCGACCCCAAAGTTGCCTGAGAGCAACTTCAATTATTTGTCATCTAATAGCAAAAGCTACGATTGATTTATGGGTTTAATTTAAGTAGGCATCAACAAATTAATATTTTTAGAAGTGAATTCAAAGCAAATTTTGAAAATTTTACTGTTAGCCGCAAAATAATTTCCAATAATTTGCAGCGCTGTCAGGGAAAGTTTGTGTTCTAATTGAAGTCTAGGAATTGAGCGCGTTTGATCAAAACCCTGTTTCTTTAATAATAGTTAAATAAAATCAAAAAGTGATAATTTTGTATTTTTCCATAAATATTAAATAAAAGTAAATTAGCTCTAGCACTCTAACTAAGAGGCGTGACGACCTTAAATTTCGTGTGTACACTTCTTAGGCAAGAAATTCATGATTTAAATACCAAAAAGTAATATCGGGTAAAATTCGGGGTCGAAAGGGTTAATAAACATAGTTTCTTGTAACACAAGTTAATAGCCAAACAAGCTAATAACATCTCAAGTCAACGCTTCGCAATCTTGGGGCACATGAGTTCGTCAGACTGGATGAACTGATGACGTTAGGCCTGAAGCGTTTGCTGAAGATTGCCAAAAGTACTCTTATTCTAATGGATCATAACTATAACTCATTAACGGATCTCCATCTGGTATAGCTAAGGATCCAATAAGAGTCTATGCGTGGCCATTTGTGGCCAGCTAGTTACACTTATCTACCTATCTATTATTAAAAAACAAAACCCTGGTAGAAAGTTCCTTTTTCCAAAGAGAGTAGAAGTCGCTAACGGCCGTTTAGAGTAAGCCAGCTTAAGCTCCCAAAAATGAAACTATCCAAAAAAGTCAGCAAACATGAATTTGTAAGACTTTGCAAGTTTTAACTCTTGGTTACACCAGTGGGACTTGGCACATTCACAATACACAGGAAAAAGGGTGTAGACATTAGGGTTAAAGAAAGAAAGAGCTGATTTAAAAGTTTCATTTGAGATTTGAAACTGTAAATTTAAGGACAGACATTTAATGCAAAAGGCGAATGGTTCGTTGGGTTCAATCTGTGATTATTTCCTGACTGACGAACGCACAATTTCTTTGTTGGTTCCATTTGCCTCCAAATGTTTGCAAAAATTATTTGTCATTGCATTCGATCATACGGCAGCCAGTCATATGTTTTGCTTGTTCTTCTTCTTACTGCCTAAAAGTTACTGGCAAAATTGTCTTCAGTAAAGACTTGCAAGTTCTCATGAAATGAACTGTCACTTTACGCTGTCAGTTTCCCTCTCGTTGCAAGAGATTTGGCGTACACAAATAACATCCAGTAAAAATTGGTACAAATTATCCGTATCTAAAGAGACCTAAATCACAAAAAGGGCGGCATATCACAAAAGTTCTAAATCGGATAAGAGAAAACAAGATATTTGAGGCCATATGCTCGCGAGAGAAGTGAAAAAAAGGGAATTTTCGATATGTGCTCACAGCACTGGCAGAATGGTCATTAACCTGCAATAAAATTAAATAGTAAACGACCTTTTAAACATTGTGGCATTCACATTAAGACAGCTGCATCAACTGAGTTTTACCTTTTGCCATAAGGCCCTTGCAACCCCAGAAGTTTACTTAAAGTATACTCAAGTGTTTTTGAATAGAAAAAAAAATTAATATAGCCACTTAAAAATATAATCGACTGTACCAGTTCAATGCTGATTGTAGCGTGCACACATTATACACATTATATCCATCCATATGTAAATCAATAGTTGAATGCAAATAACAAATGGCAGTATAGAAACTGCCGCAACAACTACAACTATGTGTAAGGAATACGTTCAAAGGCAATCCATAAAATGTACAGTAACATGCTACAATATTAATAGAACGAATAATAGAGAGAGGTGGAAGGAACTACAATAATTATACATAACAGATATTTTGCTATAGATACATTGAGTGCGTCGAAGAGATATGTTGCCGCCGCCGTTGCTGCAAAAAAAGCGGAGGCAGATCAGCAGACAAATAAACAAAAAGAAAATAAGAATAAAAACTATTCAGCTGCAACCACAATAACAACAAATCAAACTCAGTAATTAGAAAAATATTCAAGTGGCGGACGGAATACAAAAACAGAAAGCAAAATGTAAACGGCTAAAAATTGCAACTGAAAGCAAAATATCAATAAAAACTAGAAATAAATAGTAACAACAACAACGGAATAAATAAAACAAAAGAAAACACTTGACAAAACTACTCGCAGCACAACGACAACAACAACAACAATTGGACAATCGAACCAACGCACGAATGTCACAACATATGGAAATGCGAAAAACTCACCTCGCCGCTATTTGTTGCTGATGCTGCCGACGCTGCCGCGGTTGCTGCTGCTGATGTTGCCAATGGTGAATTGGCCGTTGGCGATGAGGTGGGCGCCGTGGTGCCAGCACCAGTGCCCGTTGTCACCACAATGGGTATCGATGCCGAGACGGTCGGTGACGACAACGACGAGGAGGACGTTATGCTGTTACTGTTATTCTCTCTTTTGATGCCGTTAGTTGTCACTGTTGCTGCAGCTGCACCTGCTGCTGCCGGGGTCGTTGTTGTTGTTGTTATAATATTATTATTATTGTTGTTATTATTATTATAGGCTGCCACGTCGGCTGGTTCGGTTTTGATCGCCTGCGATGCTCCACCAACACCACCTGCCGCTGCGGCCGCTGTTGCTGCTGTCGGCGTTGTCGCTGCTGCCGTTGTTACCGCGTTATCCATAATACGTTCCAGCTATGCAGCCAATATTGCTATGACAAATGCTCAACACGCCGACGACACAGTAACAACACTAATAACAACAACAATAACACGCTTTGACAATTATCCAAGACGACCAAAACGACTTGGCCACAGGCACTGACACAGGAACGCAACGGAAACGGGCCAAACCAAACGAGCGCTGTCCGAGTTGTGTGTGTTGTGTTGCACGGCACGAATCGGCAATGAAATGTAGCTGCAACAGTTGCTTCGTGTTCCAGGTTACGAATGCGGCAACAAATACGCTTGGACAATGAAACGAACGAAAGCTGACGACTTCAAGACGCCCCAACACGTTCCGCTCGCGGTCCTCTCGGCCAGATTGTGCCGCATATAAAGCCGCACCTCGAGACGCTACTGTTTGAAATCGCTACAAGCCGACCGATACAACTGCCCGGAGTACAGCAACAGTAATCGCAGCCGTCTGACAGACGGATACACGGCTAGCGGAGTCAGGCAAACTTGGAAGATCTCGGGGAATGCAGCAGCAGTTGTTGTGATTACGGTGCCGGCTGTGTTGCAGAGTTCTTTTGCGTTCGGCTGCTATGAAGAATGCTTTTTAATAATCTTTCATTTATTTATTTATACGTTTGTTTTTTGCTGGTTTTGTTTGTTTTGAGTTTCAGTTGCTGTGCGACCACTCGATGTCAGCTTCTTTTGCCGCCGCTGCTACTCTTACTCGCTCTTCCACGGCTGCTTCTTCTTCGTTATTGTTCTTTTTGCTGCTGTTATAAAAATTTACAGTTGAAAATTTTTAATTCACAATAAAAAAAAAACAAACAGCCGAAAGATACCATCGATAAAGGAAAAAAGAGAATATGCAAATGGGGTGTGTGTAGAAAATTGCGGTAGCGCGTTTTCAGTTTAGAAAATTGTTGCTGCGCGGCCTGTCTTCTGTTACTGTTGTACTAACTGAACGTTGGCATTCTACAGACGTTCTTCGGATAGTCTGTTGGTAGAGCGTAAACATGCGATTTGCATTTAAAAAGACCATTTCTTAGCGGCTAGCATGAGGCCAACGGGCCAGCACAAACACGCACACATACGCACACAGCAAATTATCGCACATACTAAACAGTATTCGATGTGTTTCCCCATTAAAATTATTTTCTCTTTGGACGAGTGAAAAAAGCAACGATGATGCTTTCATCGATATCTTTATGGCCATTTGTATGATGACGTTGGCCATAATGCTTGTTACCATAATCGGCATTATAATTATGCGGCTTTGACATCATTATCCCAAACATTGACGTCTTCGTAATCACAAAGAGTTTCTTCCACAGTTACTAGCATAATTATCTTTAGATTCTTTACAGAACTTATCATCACAGCAATCTTAAACTGCACCAGTATTATGATTATCGTCACTATACTTAGTGGCTGTATTATTGAAAGTGATGATTTTATTTTCAGTAGTGAACATATACAAAGTCAAAGTTAAACATATAAATTTAACTTCTATAAAAAAAAAGTTGATGTCACCCGGAACGTATTTAATATTGAGGGTCTTATAAGTAACTTCTTGAATTGTTATACTACCTTGTTGGTAAAAATCTCGATAGGACACGCTATGTGCTGGTTGACTGGAAAGCTATTCGAACTCCAAACTTTTAAATAGTCTTAAATCTTTTTAAATTAGCGGCAGGCACAATTGGCTTGTACGAGTGGGCAGGAATTTCGTTTCGAATCACGTCAATAATCAGTCAATAGTCTCCAGTCCATTATCACTTGCAGTAGCTGAGATTATATAATTTTTTTTATGAGTTCTTTATGTTAAACGACACACTTTGTTCTTGCTGTCAGAAATGTTTCGAAACATTTGCAACATTAAAAGTATTTATTGTGGATCAAGTATCAATCCAAATGATATAAACACCCAAATTTAATTCCTCTCAATTTAAAATCGAGTCTCCTAAGCCTTCCTTCCTCATATATTAAAAGCTTCAATAAAAATCCCTAAAGCTCCTTCCTAATGCCTATTAAAAGCCTTCATAAACATCCCAGTTGAAACTCTACTGATTCCTTTCTAGTCTCCTAAAACTTCCTTCCTCATATATATTAAAAGACTCAATAAAAATCACAGTAAACTGTTGCAAACTCCACTGATTTCTCTAGTTTCTAAAACCTTCTTTCCTCATGTCTATTATAAAACTCCATAAAAAATCCCAGTAAACTGTTGCAAAGTCCACTGACTCCACTGATTCCTTTCTAGTCTTCTGAATCTTACTTCATGTCTATTATATACCTCAATAAAACCCCAGTAAACTGTTGCAAACTCCACTGATTCTTTTCTAATCTCCTAAACCTTCCTTCCTCATGTCTTCTAAAAGCCTCAATAAGGGACCCAGGAAACTGTTGCAAACTACACTGATTTCTTTCGAGTCTCCTAAAACGACCTTCCTCATATCTATTAAAAGGCTCAATAAAAATCCCAGTAAACTGTTGCAAACTCCACTGATTTCTCTAGTTTTTAAAACCTTCTTTCCTCATGTCTACTATAAAACTCCATTAAAAATCCCAGTAAACTGCTGCAAACTCCACTGACTCCAATGATTCCTTTCTAGTCTCCTGAATCTTCCTTCCTCATAAATATTATATACCTCTATAAAACCCCAGTAAACTGTTGAAAACTCCACTGACTCCACTGATTCTTTCTTAGTCTTCTAAACCTTCCTTCCTCATGTATTTTAAAAGCCTCAATAAAGGACCCAGGAAACTGTTGCAAACTACACTTCTTTTCTAGTCTCCTAAACCGTCCTTCCTCATGTCTATTAAAAGCCTCAATAAAAACCCCAGTAAACTGTTGCAAACTCCACTGACTCCAATGATTCCTTTCTAGTCGCCTAAACCTAAATCTATCTATTATGAACTTTAATAAAAATCCCAATAAACTGTTGGAAACTCCACTGATTCCTTCCTAGTCTTCTAAACCTTTCTTCCTCATGTCTTTTAAAAGCCTCAATAAAAGACCTAGTAAACTATTGCCAACCAGTTCAGTTCTATTAAAGTTATCAACTTTGCGTAATATCTCACATTTTTCGAAACATTCGTCTACAACTCGATCACAAAAAGATCAAACCCGATTTGGAGCATATTTCTCTGCACTCCTCACTACGCGCATTCAAGGTCTATCGCCGCCACGCCTGCGCCTCTTCGGGCCATTACAAAGCACAACTGCTTTCCGTACCAACGCGCACAACTAGCCGACGCTGCGACGCTGCTTGTTCTGGTGCGAAAAAATACAACAACATAACTCAGCGCTGGCCATAAGGAAAAGAAAACCGTTTAGTAGACAAGTTGTTAGCTGAAAGATTTTTGCGGCTGCTTGTTGTCGGTGTTGGTGGTTGGCTGCCTGGCAGGTTGGTCGGTTGCTTGCTGTTAGCCACAATTGGTAATACAAAAACAGGAAATGCTTATGCTAACACAGTAAGACTAAGCAAAAAAGCAAAAAACTAAAACAGCGAACAACAACTTCAACAAAGCTACCAACAACAATGTTCGGTTGGTTTTGCGACTTGGCTTTGCTTATTGCGCTCGATTTTTTTTTAGCAAATTAAATTAAATTCTTTACAGCGCTGCAACAGCACCAGCAAGCAAATTGCTGTACGAGCAAAAATTTCGATATTTCATGCTTTCAATGGGAACGTTATGAGTGGGATGGGGGAGAAATTGTTCACAGACGCAGTCGTAGTTGATTTACATATCAAGTGCTTACTAATGCACGAGAGAGCGAGAGAGAACATTTCATGCATAGATACGCAAAACGTCAAGACGGTCCATTGTACATTGTTGTTGTTATTGTGGTTGGCGGAGGCGCACGCACGTGAACTAAGCTATCGGTCAGCTGACTTTTGCGATGATCCCAAATAATAATTCTACGCCGACGTTGGGCCCTGCGCTAGAGACGACTGAAGATCGCTAGTTGTGCGCAGTTTTTGGGTCACAACGTACACTAATTTACCGGCCCCCTGCTACTCGCTACAGCTACGCGTTCCTGCCAATGTGGCTGCTCTGCTTTGCAGCTGTCCGCCTGGTACTGGCGACAAGTATCTAATTCATGCTGCGAATGTGCGCAAACTGTTGATTTGCCGCTGCCCACCCGGCCCGCCTACCGCCTGCCCCCTCTGGGAGGCTACGTCTGTGCCCGCGACACAACGAATATACGCACACATCACTGGCTGCCCGCTGCGTTGACGCTGCTGACTGATGGGCAGCCGGTTCTTTGCAGCATTTCCTCCGCAGTTGGCCGTTGCGTCTTGCGCTGCTTGCACGCATTCTATGCCTTTATCGCTTATTTTTCATACAATTTTCATTACAATTCATACAATATCGCGATGTGTGTGCTTGTGTGTGTGTGGTGTGCAATTCTTCTAAGAATCTGCAGCAACTGCCCATTCTTTGCGCCATGTGTGGTTCGCCACACAAGTGGGGGGAGCCCGCACCAGACGGGCGATGTGTGGCGCGGCTGTATCGGTGTGCGAGCACGCAAGTGTGTGTGTGAGTGTTTGTACGTTTGTGTGGCTTTTGCCTTTTGCATTTCCTTTGCTACACATTCTCAAATCTTCTGTATTCTCTAGTCCCCTTTTGGTATCTTTCTTGAGCGTGTTTGAAACGGGTTTTATGTCTGTGCTGACTGCTGTCAGCGCGCAAATCCTTTCCTTGTGATAAAGAACTGATTTGCACTGCGCTATTGTTGTTTATTTAATTTTTTAATTTTTTTTTGCATAAGCATTATTATTATAATTTTTTGTTTCTTTCGTTGTGATTTTTACGTTTGTCATGCGTTTTGGTTCGAGCGCTTTCTTTTGGCGGCTGTTCTTTTGGCATCTCGGCAAAAGTTGCCGTCTCGATTATTTGTTATTTATTGGAAAAAAGTCATTCGATATGCGTTTTGTTTATGCTACAGTTGGAGTAGTTGTTGTTGCAGTGGTTGTTGGTTTAATTTTATGCTTTTATTCTATTACATCACATACACATTAACATTCACATTCACTGAGTTCGAATGAGTTTTTTGTTTGGCTGATATATAGATCGATACTGATAAGTATTGAGATATTGAATTGGTTTGTTTATTTATTTGTGATGAAGATGTGCGGTTATTTCTGCAAAGAAGATGAGAGAGAAAAGAGAAATATTTTAGACATTTATCGGAATCATTGTTGAGTTGGTTAGTTGGATGTGTTAGACAAGCAGCAGTTGCCCGAAGACGAGCGTAAGTTGGAGATTCAGGTGCTGAATGCGAGTGATGTAAGCGATGAGATGCGGGGCAACGATCTTAGTTCAAGTCACGGCGAGAGAACAAACACAAACGTTGGACTTTAGTTAGCATGTCGTGAAAATAGGAAAAACGACTCTTCCACATGCCAGAGATGTTAGAAACAAACAACACAGTACTGCAGTTACAATACATAACACTAAAGACATATTCAGTTGCACTTTTAAATTGTGATATTTCTGATTGCAATGCAGAAAATTATAGCAATTATATGTTAGCATTTCAATGCCATTAACACAGTACGTGAATAAACGGCAGAAACTCTAATTTAAAGTCAGACCAGTAGGCGAAAAATTCTCGGATTCCAGATGACCTGGTTTGCCTGAAATCAATTCATTGGCGACAGAAAGAGAACACTTTTTTTCAAATTAAAAAAGGTCATATACATTTTTTAAGTACGGTTTGATAACATGATATGGCGTTGCTATACATTTCCGTGAGGTCTATTTCAGTAAAGACAAACTCAAAATCAAAATACTGTGATATTTATATAGTAGACGCTCACAAATTCGAACCACTTTGTAAAAGGGGTAGTTCGAATTTCTGAAATGTTCGAATTTCTGGACTTTTTTAATTCATGGAGAAAGTCCAAAACATATTGAAACGACATCTAATAACTTAAATGTGATGCCATTTTTTTCATATTAATAAAAATGTAGAACGTTTTATTCACATACAATTCTCCTTTGAATAGTCGCTTAAAATTTCCATATAATCCATAAATCCACAGCTAAGCGATTTTCTTGAATAATTTCATCCCTCTTTTTTAAGATTTTAATTGTAACGTCCAAAGTCAAAAAAGTTTTTTTACGTTTATTCGATATTTTAATATTTTTTTTTTTAGTTTTTAATCAAAACAGAGCAAAATATTTACATACGTAATAATCATTCACGAGCGTGGCCAAACATTGCCAATATGGTAATTCCCCTTTTTCGTTTTATTTTTGTAAACAAAATAAACACTAAAACAGGGAGGGGGAAAAAAGGAAAACGCTCGCAAATTTGAACCGTCAGTTCGAATTTTAGAGCATTCAATACTGTATGAGGTTCGAATTTCAGGAAGATTTAAATTTGTGCGAGTTCGAACTTGTGAGCGTCTACTGTAGACATTTTTGTTCAAAACCACATGTCAAAATTCAAAGCAAACAGTTCCATTTTACTTTTCTTCCGAATGCTTCTATTATTATCTTTGAACATAGAAATCCATGTATGATCCTCTTATCTGAAATCTTGATGACATTAAAGCAATCATGAGATAAGTGCAGAAAGGAGAATATCGAGCTCGGTTGCTCGCTTATCTGTAACAGCAGTATTCATCCTCAAGTATCCCATTGTGGTGTCGAAAGTGTTTGGATATTCGTAGAGGAATGAAATCTCTGTACTTCCATCTGGTGGCGCTAAGAACCTGACTGGTCTATGCACGGCCCATGAACCTCTCTAAAGTGAAACTCAGAGATCACACAAACATGCAACAGAATTTCAAGTGAACCGCAACTTGCAACTTAAAAATTCTTAAATTAACATGAGTCACAAACTAATTACAAACAAATAACTAAGAAAATTTATCAATTCACAGCACTAGTTGTCGCATACCCTCAAGATTAAGACAATTTTTCTTTTAATGCATCTGTTGTTCTCTCGTATCTATAAATGCCCTCTGCCCAATTCAGAACGATGTTATTGTGCAATAAAATGCGATCCACTCCGATCTATCGAAAGTAGTTGCCCCCATTTTTTCCTACTAACCGTAATTGGTTAACGCAATGATTGCTTGAACCTTGGCCATTGCTAAACTTCACCCCAATTATCGTTATCGAATTATATCATTCGCCAATTAGCGCCAATTGTCTGGTAGTTGGTGTCAAAGAGGTTCCCCAGCATGTTGAACGAGGTCATTATAAAATCTGTGTACTTAAAGATCTTCACTAAAATGATTGACAAGCAATCAACCTCATCATTGCGATTGCCTTAAAAGCGAGTGCTGACGAGATTAAAGATCCTGGCCAATAGCAGCGAAAGTCAAGCAATACTGTCATTCATCATGCGCTGAGCCACTTCGACAAGTGTGGTGACAAAGCAACACACACCAACACGATCGACGATCGTCATTGCTGCGCGCAACGGCGCTGCGCCGAACGTCACCGCCGCTGGCGTCAACAGAGGTTGGATATTTGTCGCGCAGCAGCGGCGCCGATCGTCGTCGCACTGACGCCGATGGAGTGCTCAATAAGAGACATGCGATAAGTACCAACAACAACAACGAAAGAAGCGGATGGAGGCTATCATGAGCAGCGGCACACGAGGGCGCAGCGAACGAGGTAAAGGTAGAGCAAGAAAAACGAAATGGAGGTGTTTGAGCGAGTGCTTCAGCAAAACAAATGGCGATGCCGATGCCGATGGCGCAGCCGACGCATAAACACACACACACTCATACATACACTCATACCCACCGCAACCAAAGAAACGGCGCTGAAAACGAACGGACAAAGATGCAACAAGCGAACGCAAAACGAAGTGCAAAGCAAATGTTGTTGTAAGCGGAAGAAAGAACCAAACTGGCGAAAAGGAATTCGACGACTTCAACACGATCGACGCACGAAAAGAAGCAGAAAAACGAACGAAATGACCAGACCAGTGTATTGGCGGGCACGCGCAGCGGCGGCGGCCGCGGAATACAGAACAAAAGGTGTTGCCAGAAGCGTTTGTCCGGCATTTGGCATTGTACAAAAACCGCTTGTGCACACTGTGTTTGTGGTTGAGAGGGATGCGGCGTGGGTTGTCATCTTGCAAGGCGGATCTGAGTCGTGAAACTGAGAAATTTCTTTAAAAAAAAGCACGTGACGTGAGTTCGTTAGCTGGAGGATTTTTGCGCAACGCGCCATCTGGCAACGTTGCGGCGGTGGCGAAGTGTAAAGCAATAAACGAAAGCAAATTAAATATAACTAGCGAAAATAAAATGATAAAACGCAACGAAAAATAAAAGAACAGATTAGCAGGCAGAACAGGCACAAAAGAAAGAGAAAAGCATAGCATAGAAGTGGTGGTGGCGCATATGCAGGCAACTTATAAATAAATACGGGGAGCGTGAGGGGAAGGTAATCAAATAAAAAATGAAAATTATACGCACCAGCAGTTGAAAGAATTTGTTAAATCTTTCCTTGCCGCGATTTAAGTTTGAAAACATCAAATTCAAGTTTGCCCAAAGAACAAAAACGAAAAGCCAAAATCTACGTAAATAAAATTATGCCGCAGGGGCGGGGCGCACGCGCGGGCAACTGGGCGGCGAGCAGCCACACTCAAATTTCGTTAAGGTGCTGCTTTCGCTGTTTTTGCTGCAATCGCAATCGCGTTGTTGCTCCGCACACGCACTTTCGCAGCGGTCGTCCGTCCACACACAGTTTGCCGTTGAAACGCGCAAGATTTTTATTATTTTCCGCCTAACTGCGACGATGGCTCACTGCTTGATTCCGAAATGATTGCTCGATTTTTGGCCAAACTATTTCGCGACACGTTCACTGCCGCATACACAAACGACTAGCAATATATCTGCAATTTGTGCAAAGCCACACACAGCAATTTAGCAATTCATTAATTCTATTTCTTTTCCGAATTTCACTTCAAGTCAGGCAAACCAGATAAAAATGAAGCGACGAACTCGCGACACTGGGGGCCACCACTAGCGCACGTACAGTGGAATGCAGGCCTTTTTTCAACACCCTCTTACACGCTCGAATAGCACGCAAATCGCAACGATTCGTAATGAAAATTAAAATTTGCACATTGAACTCCACCTTTTTTACGTAATTCTCTGCGAAGCTACACTATTTTGTACTTAAAAATTAACTTGAAAATATGAGAAAATCCACTCGCGAAAAATCAAAACCATACGCAACGTTGGAATCAAAATGACAGAGCCAAATGATTGACTGAAGAGGAAGACGAAACTGTGCACACGAACAGCAGCACAGAAACAGATATGTTACAGCACGGAATTGAAGTATCGAGATGCAGACAAAAAGTGGTAACACTGACCGGTGCAATGCGAAATAGATGTGGCAAGGACACCAATTGCAACTTGCATCTGAAAACTTGGAAAGCCGTTTAATACTTAACTGTTTGCATTAACAATAACGTCTTGGGTAAATTTACTGGATTATTGGTTTGAACACATTTCTAGATACCTGTGCAATCTATGAAAATGCGCATTGAGTTAGCGGCATTAGGCAACCCTGTCTAGCACACCAGTGGCTTTGACAATCAGCTGTGTTCTGCATTTGCTGCCGCTGTAATATAAATTAAATATTGTTTTGCGTTTCGTGACAGCCCAAGAGATATTATTAAAACTTTCTATTAAAGAATTTTTCAAGTCAATCAACAGAAAATGCAACTGATAATTAAGGTTTTAAAAGGACAAGACTGCACATTGGAAGTAAGTTACGGCTGCGATAAAGAAAATATATAGTAAACTTCCTGCTGTTCGTTTGCAGGTGGACCCTAACAAAACCATACTCGATGTGAAACAGGAAATAGAGAAACAATTGCAAATACCCATTGCTGATCAAAAGTTGTTGCTGCTTGGCCGCACACTCAACGATGAGAATGCCATTTCCTTCTACTCGAATATTCGAGACGGCACCAAACTAAATCTGGTCGTTATGCGGCAGCGGCCAGACGGGCTGCGCGAAGTATGTGACAGTAGCCGTCAATACACAGAAATGAGCAAATTTTAATTATTTACTCCTTTCGTTGCAGGTCATACAACGTTCCTTTCGTAAATACTACAATGAACAGCAGTCGGAGAAGTTGACCAGCGCATTTATGGCTGACTTTGAGTCTAATATGCGGCAACTCAGCTTAGACGATATCGAACGCCTGTCGGAGCACTTGCTGTGCGTTTAGTTGTAAAACAATTAATGAATAGTGTACCTTTAATTTTTGTTTTATTGTCAGCTTGATTTATTTTAATTTCTTTTAAAACTTTCGCATTTTATTACATATTTTGATAATAAATTTTAATTTTACAACTCAAATTGTTCGAATTTAAAGCAAGGAATGTACATTTTATGTAAAAAGTAAGAATGCAATTCACAATGTTGTGCAACGAGCCGCTAAATAGTTGGCAACGCCATTGGACTGTTGCTAATTTTCTCCTCCACTTTGAACCCTGCACAAGTGTCATTGTCGATGCTCTCGCACGCTCAGCAGCCGGCAGCGAATCAACGTGAAAACAGAGAGAAAATAGAACATTAAAAAAGTAATTTTGAAGCAATGCAGTCGCATTTTTGTAGCGTTGTCATTCCACAATTTTCGAGAAATTTAACGCGTGCATTCAGCCAGTCAACCCGTGTCATGGCTCCAATCAAGGTAAGTGCAAGGAGGTGGGCCATTGGGCGTTACTTTAAAATTGCACACTTGTGAGGAAAAGTCAAAATTTGTCATTATGTAATTAAGAAGTGTGCAAAATGGGCAAAGTAGTGCAAAAAGTCAGGCGATGAGCAGCAGTTTGAAAATACAGAGAGAGGAGAAAGCGAAAATACGCGGAAGCTCTAGTGCGACTACGGAGCGCCGCAGTGGCCAAGGTCATGGGCGCGTATGTGCGGTTGTCATCTCGCGATTTGGCGAAAATTAAATAGCCCCTTAAATCAGAATGTGGTGTACTGGTGGGGGGTGAATTTGCATTTTTTCTCGCTTATCAGTTAAGTCTAATTAGCTATTTAATTACCTTTTCCGGCGTAGATTGGCGATAAACTACCCGGTGTGGATCTCTTCGAGGATTCGCCGGCGAACAAGATCAACACGGCCGATTTGACTGCCAACAAGAAAGTGGTTATTTTTGCTGTGCCCGGTGCATTTACGCCTGGATGTTCCAAGGTACGTTATGCGCAGAGTATGGATTTTTTTAATGCGAAAAATCAATGTTTTCACTGTCTTTTTGCTTGCAGACCCACTTGCCAGGTTTCGTTTCAAGCGCTGATGCTCTGAAAGGCGAACAGAAGGTCGACGAGATTGTGTGCATCTCGGTAAACGATCCGTTTGTGATGTCGGCCTGGGGCAAGGAGCACAACACTTCGGGCAAGGTACGCATGCTGGCTGATCCGGCTGCCGCGTTCACCAAGGCAGTTGAATTGACCATTGACTTGCCGCCACTGGGTGGAGTGCGCTCCAAGCGCTTTTCGATGGTGGTGGAGAATGGTGTGGTGAAGGAGCTGAATGTGGAGCCCGACGGTACTGGTCTCAGTTGCTCGTTGGCCAATAATGTGGGCAAGAAGTAAGGCCAATCCGAGGAGCAGTGCACATCATTTATTAGTTTTAAATCGAAATTGGAGGAATATTTATCTGAAAAATGAAAACAACAATTTAATCCAATGGAGCTGTTAACTCCAGTAGTGAGCTTAAAGAGCATTACATATTAGAATTAAAAACGATGGAATTTGGTGTTCCAATAAAATTCAATTCAAAAAATGGTGTCAAGAAAAGGTGCAAATCATTAACATTTTCTTTTAGTAAAGTCAATTAAATTTGTGAATAAGTGTTGCAGGAGAAAGTACTTATAGAAGTAGAACGACAATTTGTGCTATATGTAGCTCAAAAAGTATAGATTTGAATAAAAGTGTAGTCGAATTGAGCTGCGGTAACCTCAAAATAGTTGTATGTTGCGTTGTCGCTCTTTGTTTTTGTTTTGATGTTATTGTGAATGCATTCTTCCGCTGCAAATGCGATGAGCACAGGGACCGCTGTAGTAAAAAAATATTTAAATTTAACACGAATTTCAAGTTCAAGCATTAGCACAACATTCAGTATGCCAAGTTTAAACTAAGAATACTTGAATATTTTAGTAGCTTAAACTTTTTTTAAACTGCGGTCAAACTACAATTCAGCCGTATTTCTTTCCACAGGTTAAGCTCAAAGTTCAGCTGTCAATTGTTCGTTCAGATGTGGCAATTGCCTGAAGGGTGCTGCCAAATCAACTCATTAGGCGTGAATTTCAGGAATTTTTGCAAGCAGTCAATGTTTTTGTAGTTAAAATTTACAAATTTCGTTAAAACAGAAATTGTCAACATGCATTTTGAAGAAAAGTGGACATTCTTGCTTTTGATACTATTGAATTATGTCATTATTGCCGAAAATACCAAAGCATCAGTAGATGTACTGCCCACTGAACAGACGCCAGCGCAGCAAGGAGAGAGCGGCCAAAAACCCCTCTTAACGGCAAAAATTTGTAAGTGTTTTGCTATAAAAAATATTAAATGAAACAAATTATTAATATTGTTGTATAGATGCCAAGCTGTTTGAAGAGCGCCGTCGTGAGCATAGTGCTGTGGTCAAGCAGTTGCTCGTCGCGAATTACGAAAATAATTTCAAATTATTGGACTTGGCGTATACAAAAATATTCGAAGTAACCCCGTTTTACATACAAATTTAATCATTTTAATCACCAGATTGTTGAATTTGCAGGTAATAAAGAACAAAAACACTACCCTAACCTCAACTGCCTACCAGCCGGCGGAGGATGGCTTTCCCGAAACGGCTGAGCTGCAAGATGCAGTCACGCTCATCCTTGAAAGCTGCTGCGTTGCTGCCGAAAGCGTGCTGCACTTTCCTGAGATCAGTTATCGTATTTTGCGCAACCCCAGCTTTTCGCATTGGAAGCCAACGCTCAACTGGTGCATTAATTTCGTAAACGCATTGCCACATCTTATCGACGAGTCGACAGTGAAGTTAATGGAACTGCTGCAGATGGAAATCAACAAGGAATTGCGCACCACAAACTATGTGAACCCGTACTATAAAAAGCAGCCAAACAGCGAGCCCAAGAAACAGACCAAAAAACCGCCCAAGAAATTGAAAAAAGGCCCGCATTTAAGTGGCAGTAAAATTGAGTTGTAATCAATTTTTTAATATACATTTACAAAAGCAAAAAGAATAAAGAAACCTAACCTACACTAAGTATTAACTAGTCGTTCAACGATTATCCGTATTGGGTGCGATCTTTTGCGATAGTAATTTGCCATAGCCGCCTCTGCCCGCATCGTAGTCTGTGCGGTACTCGTCGCGCACTTGCCCGCCTGTTTTGCCCCGACCGTACTGACGACCCTCAATAAAGCCGGCGTCCCAATCAACGCGAATTAAGCGATCGTCCAAGCGGGTTCCATTCACATATCTACAAAAATGTATAAAAGTAAATTGCAATGACACCAACATTAGTTAACGCTAAGTACCTCATGGCGTGCTCCGCCTCCTGACGCATGTAGTATTCGACAAAGCAGAACCCGCACGGTGTCTTCTTGTATTTATCCAGGCCCATGACTATGCGGCGCACATCACCGCAGCGCGAAAAGAGTTCGTGGATTTGCTCCTCAGTTGTGTAGAAAGAGAGATTGCCTACATACAGTGTGGTCGATTCGCGCAGAGAACGTTCCTGATCGGTACGCGTGCCCTATTGGGAGGAGAAAGTGTACGCGGCGGCGGTGCTTCAGTGATCATCCCAAGTGTAAGTGCTGACTAACTCACCTTGAAGTGTTGGTCGCGGTATGAGCTTAATTCTATGGAACTCGCCGACATTTTCCGCGCTGCTTTTATACAATATGTTCGACAGAGGAGGTGGATTTGTTAAGGTTTTAATAAATTTTTGTTTATTTCTGCCAGAAAGCCGCTCGTATGCACTCAAATGTCACTATTTCGCAGGGGCAATTGTCAAAATGTGATGAAGTGGTTGGCAACTGTGGCGCAACCATTCACAATGGTCCGCGGTAGTTGTGGAGAAAAAGTGCTTGACTTTTGGTGTCAGAATATTTCAATGGAAAATTTTCTATATGACCAGAAAAATTCAAATTTTTTGCATAATCGTTTGACTAATATTTCCTGAAAAACTTTGTTGACATTCATGCAAGCGTGAGTAATAATTGTACACTGTAAGCAGTTGTGGATACGAAACTTCATCACTTTCTACTACTTTTTGCTACTGCTCAAGTATCGACACTGTGCTGCTAATTATTTTCCATTTGTGTGTCAGCAGCAACAAAAATTAAGAGATTAATTATTTGCAAACGATTTCTATTGCAGCAAAAATACATTTGATAGCAAACAAAAAGCGCTGAGGCATAGAAAATGTCAAAATTACAACAAAGAATTTTGTATTAAAAGGCCGTGTATGCGGCCGGCCAGTAGAATTGAATAGGGACCGGAAAGTGCTGGCGTAGAAGTTGGGATGTGCGTTTCCGCACAGAGCCAAGCGTGTTATTCGAAAAGGAAATGCAAAATTAAGGAGGGACAAGTGAACTGGGCGAGCTTAGGTTAAGTAGCAAAACAAGTGATAAACGAAACTGTGACAGGAGTGAGAATGGAGTCAACTATGCCAGAGGCGAAATACCAGAAGTTGGCCAGCGAGTACGCAAAGGTACGCCCACTTTTCGTTTGCTTTGCTGTAGCACGGAAAATAAATCACAAGTAAACTACTTCCTTCCTTTAATGTATAGTTGCGCGCACAGGCTAGCGTGCTGAAGAAGGCGGTGCTGGAGGAGCAGGCGAAAGGCGCTGGTTTGCGCGAGCAGGTGCGTCAGCGCGAATCTGCGCTGCGGCGTTCCGAACAGGAGGTGGACTCGCTGGGCTTTCGCAACAAGCAGCTGGAGCATCGAGTAGTGGTGCTGCAGGAGGAGATAGCCACGCGTGAGGGGCGCAAACATGAGAAGGAGTCCAAGCGCGGTGGAGGAAAAACGGATGTAACGGCACTGCCGCAAGGCTCCAGCAAGCCGACAGGCAATGGCGGCGGTGATGTGGCACAGGATGCACTCATCTTTGAAGAACTGCAGAAGAAAATCATGGAGAATGCACAGCTTACGTCGCTGGTGAGTGAATTTAAAGTGGTGAAGAAACTAACAGAAATTAACTTTGATTATGGTTTGCAACGCAGGTGGATGACAAAGAACGCGAGCTGTTGTTGCACACAGAACGCATCAACAGCCTGGAACAGTCGCTGGAGAAGCGAGCCAACGAGTTTGGCGAGATGGAGAAACGTCTGCGACGTGACTTAGAGACACTGCAGTGCAGGAATTCAGAGCTCGAGACCAAGTTGGTGGAGGCGGTCAGCATGGTTAGTCATTTTGACAAAGTTTAATGCCAAATTTCCATGCAAATTGTTGATTTGGTTTTAGCTCGGCAGTGAAGATGCGCTGAGTGTATCGGGTAGTGATCACACGCCGCTGCACAACACAGCCGCTTTCCATCACAATCATCATGCAACAACCGCCGCCAGTGCCAGCACCGAGGAGCGCATCGCATGTCTGGAGAAGGAGGTGCTACACTGGCGCACGCAGTACGAGATTGCCAAGCTAAACGAGACGTTCGGAAGTAGCGCCAAGCAAGCGTGCAGCACGACGCAGACGCATATGCTGGTTGATGCCGGCAGTTGTAGTTGCAGCAGCACTGCCGCGGGGCTGACTGTGAAAGCCAGCGTAGCTGAGAGTCGGAGGTGAAGTGGTTGCTTAGAAAAATGACTTTTTCAACTAACTAATTTTGTATTTGCTTGTAAATTTCAGTGCACGCGACTCGCTTAAGGAACCGCCTGTGCCGCCCACACAGGAGCAGTTGATTTACAATAATTTTAGCTGTAAATTTGAGGATCTCCTGAAAGCCAAATGTTTGGCTGAATCGCGTATTCGCAGCTACGAAACGGAGGCGGAGCACTTGCAAATTTGCCTGGAGAACGCCACACAGGAACTGAAATCCAAGGACGAACAGATGCAAAGCCTCAATCAGGCGCTACATGTTCTTGAAGAGGATTTGGTAACAAGCAATCATGCAATTCACAAATTTGTCCGACATTTTCATCTATTCATTCGATCGTTGACAGGCCACGACGCGCATCAACTACGAGGAGCAAATCAGCGTTCTCACCGAGCAACTGATCAGCTTGAGCGAGCAGTTGGCTGCCTGTAAATAGGAACGGCACCTGTGGGCGTTAATTGTATTCCCTCAACGTAATGCGAACACCGTTCAAATGACAAACAATAATTGTAAATTCATATATAAAGTAGCAAAGAACCTATAAACACCGATGAAGGCGAAAACGAAGCCGATGCCGAGAAGCCGTTTCTATTACTGTGGTTGACGTTGTTGCAATCTAAATAAGCAAAATTTAATATTAATATATAAAGAAATGTTTAAACCTAGCGTTAGTCCTAAGTCAGAGAGAGATTTGTTGAAATTTTTGCACTTTCGTTTACATACAATTTGAAAGAAAAAATTAACAGACCCCTAAGTAGAAATCATGAAAATTGTGTATAACTGCAGAATGCGGAGATGTTTGACGAGATTGCTCTGTGCATTTTACAAATATTGCAAAGAATAGAATTCGTATTTTCTAAATGTGTAACTTTATAGGATTTATAAAATGAAAAATCTATGAAATTGCAAATTATAAAATGTAAAAATACAAAAATCGAATAGATAAACTTAACGGATGTTTTTCTTCAAGCTGTCGCAATTTAAATCAAGAGCTTTTGTTTATAAAACTAACTATGAATACGAAATTAAAGACCCAAATCGTTTTATAGTTCATATGATTTATATTTATATTATGATTTAAAGTTAAGAATGAATTTTTAGGTTAATTTAGATTTTTTCAGAGTCTGCATTATTCAAGGTTGAACTAAATTTGAGTTAGTGAAGTGGCGGAGAATAGTGACGACAGTAAATTGGGATAAAATTTCTATTTTATATAATGTTCTTTAAATCTGAATTACTTTTTTTATTGACTATCTTCAATGACTTTGCTGTACTAGCAAGTCGGACATAAAGTTAAACAAACATAACTAATTTGCTAATTCTTTGTCGCACTATGAATTCAATTCAATTTGATGGCAAATGAGGCGCCACACGAGCAGCCTTGCTCTGCCTGCGGATTGGCCAGCATACGAAAGCCGCAGCGTATCAGTTCAGTGTGATAGTCCACTGTAGCGCCTGCACAGTACTCCAGCGATACCGCATCAATCGCCACCTTTGCCTTGTCCTCCCCAAAGAATATATCGTCTTCGTTCGCCTTGCTGTCCAAATCGAATTTGTACTGGAAACCCGAACAGCCGCCGCCTTCTACGGTGATGCGCAGAAACGCGCCATCCTTGCAGATCTCACGCAGCCGCTTGAGGCACGAGTCGCTGACGTTGAGTTTGTTTTCGCCGGCATTGGCTTTGGGTGGAACAGCGGCTGCGGCAGCTGCGGTGACTTCATTGTTGCTCGCCAGCAGCCGAATGCTGTTGGATGCGTACTTTGCGCGCAGTGCGCTGCTGTGAGGAGAAATGTTTCACAGTTTGTTTGTTTGTGCTGCCTCATCTGATTTGTTGTTACCTTTGCAATGCGGGCGCGATGAGCCTTTTCAACGCGAATGCCATTTGTGTGTTGTGTTACTGTTGCGTTTGATTCTCCACCGCTTGCGGTGCTGCTTCCGTTATTTAACAATAAATTTCGACTATCTTTTTACGCTCAATTTTCTAATTTTTTTACTTTCGACGCTTCCCGATTTCGTCGTATGCGGTAATCGAAATCAAAACAAACCCAAAAATGCATAAAGTCAAAATCAGCTGTTGTTGCTGGCTCTGGCTTTCGCTGTCAAAGCAGGCCGCTGTCAAAATCCACCGCTTGACAGACACGTGCGCGCCGCCGCTAGCAAACAAAATCGCCAGCGCTTTTAACAACAATTACAGTTAAAAGATATTTAACAATAAATTTAATAATTTTCATAACAAAAGATGGCCCGCAGACCCGAACATGCCGCACCGCCGGAAATTGTGAGTAGCCTCCATTGACCCTAACGACAGCATTTAATATCGGTCATCCTATCTTTTAGTTCTACAACGAAGATGAGGCCAAGAAGTACTCCAGCAAGTGTGTAAACATAAATCTTTAGGCTGCTATCAGCGGACATGCTAACGTATTCAACTGATTTTACAGCTCGCGTATAATTGAAATTCAAGTGGAGATGGCAGAGCGCGCGGTCGAGCTGCTCGCGCTCGACGAGGACGTACCCGGTCTGGTGCTGGATATTGGCTGCGGTTCTGGCCTCTCGGGCAGCGTGCTGGAGGACAACGAACACATCTGGATTGGCGTGGACATATCAAAGGCCATGTTGGACATTGCCGTTGAGCGCGAGGTGAGCGGCGATCTTATATTGGCCGATATGGGCGATGGCATGCCCTTCAAGCCGGGCACTTTCGACGGTGCCATTTCGATCTCGGCGCTGCAGTGGCTGTGCAATGCCGACAAGAGCTCACACAATCCGCACAAGCGGCTGTACAAATTCTTTTCTACGCTGTTCTCTGCGCTGACGCGAACAGCGCGCGCTGTATTTCAGTTTTATCCGGAAAATGCCGATCAAATTGAGATGGTTACGTCGCAGGCCATGAAGGCCGGTTTTTACGGCGGACTGGTGGTGGACTACCCAAATTCCACGAAGGCGAAAAAGTACTTCCTCGTGCTGATGACAGGAGGTGTAGCGCCCATGCCGAAAGCTTTGGGTGAGTATATGACGTAATGTTTAATTGCTTATTTGTTGTTATAATTTGGTTTGCAGGCTCAGAGGAGGATGAGAAGCGCATAAACTATGTGAAAAAGCGTGATATGTGCAAAGAGGCGCGTGGAAAGCCGTTGAAAAAGTCGCGCGACTGGATATTGGCCAAGAAGGAGCGCAGAAGGCGTCAGGGACGCGATACACGGCCTGACACCAAGTACACTGGGCGCAGGCGCACCGGACACTTCTAGTAAGGAATGGAATGAAGGTGCAGTTGTTGCTGTATACTAGAATTGTATATTTTATTAATAATAAAAGTAAGAATCAGTCAACTATTACTGAAATTATTAGTTCCAATCAGTCGTTGGTTATGATTTAATGATAATGAAATACTAATATTAATCATTTTTATTAACACTGAAACAATTTATGTTTTTTGGGGGTTTTATTTAGTTAAACGATTCGATTTTATGAGTTGGTCCATAGCAATGTACATTGATCCAGCATTTCTTCCATTATTTAATCGAAACGAACAACTTTTATTGACACTGACTAGTTCAATAATCGTTCGTTTCATTGAATGGTTATTTGATTTCACAATTACATAAAAAATTATAACAAACAAAAACTTTGAAAATTATAATACAAAATATATAATTAAACAAAATTTTCAATAATTTATTATAAATTTCATTATATGACACATTTTCTAATTTTGCTATAACAATAAATTTAAACAGCTTTCATTTCACAGTTGGTGCTGGCCCCGCAATACACGACGCCACAACACGTTTTCCACTGGTCACAACACACAGCCGTCTACCCGTACTCCGTGCCGGACGCACAATTGCATTAATTTAAAATTAAAGTTTAACACTGATTCATACTCCCTCACATTCAGTTATTCGATCTGCTGGAATCCATAGCTGCCTTATTTTCCATGGCCGCAGTTTCGGCTCGCTTCTTCGGTGTATCCAGGGACGTTTCCGTGTAGAAAATTGCGTACATGGCCGACACAAAAAACACCATACCGAAGAGGATCACCTCGTTTTGCATCGAGGTTACGTTGTGAACGTTTTGTGCCTCCTTTTTGGTGTGCCGCGATTTGGCATCCTGGCGCCGCTGAAACGATTTGCCATAGTGCGCCCGCGACCACTCGTCAAAATCGTAAATGGGTGTGCGGCCTTGGACGTCAGACACCTGTGATTTTTTAAAGCGGGATTTATAGAATTTTGTCTCGGGATCGTCCTCCACTTCGGGCTCGAAGCCATCTTCGGCATGGTGCGCATATTGCGCGCCGGCAGTGTGCACAATGCCTGCGAAAGAAACTGAATGTTAGAGCATACCCACTACTAACTAACAGCGTAATCTAACCCTTATCATATAGTCTCCGCAGGCGGTAGTTGCCCAGAACTTCGTAGGCCTGAGTGATTTCGCGAAACTTGGTGGCTGCCTGCTTGCTACCTTTATTCTTGTCAGGATGAAACTGCATTGAGAGTTTGTAGTAGGCTGCTTTGATTTCGCTCTGCGTGGATGTGGGTGATACGCCCAGTGCACCGTAGTAATCAGCATCGTTGCGCACAGCGCTGGTGCTGATGCCCATTACATTGGCCACGTTCTGGCCGTGTGTAGCCAATATGCTGCGCAACAGCCATTGACGTCCTCCGTGGAACATAGCTCGATTTGGTTTTGGCGCTGCGTATTGTTGACGATTGCAAATTGTTCGTTTATTTTTGTTATATCATATTTTTTGGATTTATACGATGCAAGCGAGCACAACATACAGAGCGGTGAAAACAGCTGACTTTGACAGTTCAATTTGGGGAAAACGAATGATTGTGCAAAGAGAATGTCGAGAAATACAGTTTTTCCGCACAGACTGATATGGATGCCGATTTCTAGGCATTTTTTTAGATTTATTGCATATGTGGGCAAAACCACATGAATTCAAAAAAGGGTTACTGAAGGCCTTATTTATTATTTTTCATATTCACTAAATAATATTTTACTGAAATTGAAATGCGAAAAGGTAAAATAAAAAAGAAAAAGTAAAATATTAAATCAATTTCTGAAATTCTGGTTACAGGGTGCGTCAGAAAATGATAAATAAATGTTTGTACAATCATTGGGAAGATAAAAATGTTATTTAAAAGTTGTTTGATTTTTGTTAGCGAGTTCATTATTATTGCTGGAAATTAATTGTCAGTATTCCTTTATTCATGTCTGCCTTGTTTTCTTCTCATTGCAATTTCCTCCTTCCACCATTTCTTTGTTTTTGTTTATATCGCTGTGCCACGACGAACACGGAGCCCAAAATGAAACAATATTTAAAATAAACAAGAAAATAGCCAAACGCCGGATTCGAAAAAGTCAAAATCTAAAAATAGTGTAAAAGCTGTGGGCAAGCGGAAAATTCAGCAGCAACTGCAAGAGGAAAAACAGCGGAAAACGCGGTTTTCGAGTGTGCATGAGAATTCGGGAAATTCGGTGGTAGCGCGAACAACTCGTAATAGAAGATCGAGAATTTTCGCTGTAGGCAACGGAGCAGGTGAGATCGCATATAAAAAGTGCAGTTCGTGAACAGCAAATGAGAATAAAATCGTAATTTCCAAAGGAAAAACTTCGCAAATACGCAAACCTGAAGTAGGCAACAGTTAGTTTGGCAACAAATTACAAGAATAGAAGGAAATTCACCACAAAAAGCACACAGTATGACTAATCAGACCAAAGTGGACGAAAGTGGGGCAGAGGCCCTAACCTACAAAGATCAGGGCAATGCGGCCTTCAAGGCGGGCGAATGGGAGGAGGCGATAAAGTGCTACACGATGGCCATCAAGCTGGGAGAGAAACACAAGGAGCTGCCAGTGTTCTATAAGAATCGTGCCGCGGCTGAGCTGAAGCTGGAGCGGCATCAAGCGGCTTTGGATGATTGCAGCGAATCGTTGCGGCTGGCTCCACATGACCCCAAGGCTCTGTTTCGGCGCGCACAGGCCTACGAAGCGTTGCAAAAGTATGAGGAGGCGTACAAGGATGCTACCGAACTGTTCAAGGAAGATCCGAGCAACAAATCGGTGCAGCCAATGCTGCAACGGTTGCACCACTTAGTGCAGGAGCGCGTTGCTAAGAATGCCAAAACGTCCACGAAGGTATGTCCACACACAAGAGTATGCAGTATTTAAGATTCTAATATCTTTATCCGTATAGGTGAACCAAATGATGGAGCTGACCTTTGATGTAGGCGCACCCATTGACAAGCGACGTACCGGCGCCAACAATTTGGTGGTGCTGGCGAAGGAGGATGTGGGCGCCGATATGCTGTTCAAAGCCGGCTGCATTACAAAGATCGCCTCGCTCACTAAGGTCGAGAAGGACCAGGATATCTATGTAAATCTGATACGCGTGGTGGGCGAGATGTGCAACCGCTCGGTGGAACGTACCAAGGCGGTGTTGCGCGAGCTGGGCGTGCCATGGTTTATGCATGTGCTCGATCACAAGCATGAGGAGCGCGTTTCCGCCGCCCAGTACTGTCTGCAAATCATCATTAATGCGCTGTCGGGCATGGAGAACAAGCCGGAGAGCAAACCGAAGAAGGACCTGTGCGAGCAGAATAAGAAGGAGATCGACACACTGCTCACCTGCTTGGTGTATACCATAACCGATCGCACCATATCGGGAGCGGCGCGCGATGCCATCATGGAGTTGCTGACCCGCAATGTGCACTACACGGCGTTGGAGTGGGCCGAGCGGCTGGTGGAGATACGCGGTGTTCAGCGGCTGTTGGAAGTGTGCTCCGAGTTGGAAGAATACAAGTATGAGAGCGCCATGGAAATCACATCATCATCGCGAACCATTGCCTCGGTGTGCCTGGCGCGTATCTATGAGAACATGTACTACGACGAGGCGAAGCAGCGTTTTTGTTCCCACATTGACGAGTATATCAAGGACAAACTACTGGATCCGGACATGGAATCAAAGGTGCGCGTGACGGTGGCCATCACGTCGCTGCTGACCGGGCCGCTGGACGTGGGAAATCAGATAGTGGCACGCGACGGCATTCTGCAGATGATACTGGCCATGGCTACCACCGACGACGAGTTGCAGCAACGCGTGGCGTGCGAGTGCATTGTGGCGGCCGCCTCCAAGAAGGACAAGGCAAAGGCGTTGTGCGCACAGGGCGTTGACATACTAAAGGGCTTGTATCGCTCCAAGAACGATAACATTAGGGTGCGTGCACTGGTCGGGCTGTGCAAGCTAGGCAGCTACGGCGGTCAGGATGCTGCCATTCGGCCGTTCGCCGATGGCGCCACCTCTAAACTGGCCGAGGCCTGTCGTCGTTTTCTCATCAAGCCGGGCAAAGATCGCGACATACGCCGTTGGGCCGCCGATGGTTTGGCCTACCTGACGCTAGACGCCGAGGTGAAGGAGAAGCTGATCGATGACAAGCCGGCTATACATGCGCTCGTTGATTTGGCGCGTTCGGGCGATCAGTCTTGCCTGTACGGCGTGGTGACCACATTTGTGAACCTCTGCAATGCCTACGAAAAGCAGGAGCTACTGCCGGAAATGGTGGAGCTGGCCAAATTTGCGAAGCACCACATACCCGAGGAGCACGAGCTGGATGACTCGGACTTCATCAACAAGCGCATCACAGTGCTAGCCAATGAGGGCATCACGTGTGCACTGTGCGCGCTGTCCAAAACGGAGAGTCACAACTCGCAGGAACTGATTGCGCGTGTACTGAATGCTGTGTGCAGCCTGCAAGACCTGCGCGGCAAGGTGGTCCAGGATGGCGGAGTGAAAGCACTGCTACGTTTGGCGCTAGAAGGCACAGATAAAGGTGATCACAAATTTCTTTGCTTATCAATTTGTCCTTCGTTTCTCTATTCTACAATGTTTCTAATTATGGCTTTGTGTATCCACAGGCAAGTGTCATGCCAGTCAGGCGTTGGCGCGCATCGGCATCACCATCAATCCCGAGGTGGCGTTTGCTGGCCAGCGCAGCTTGGACGTCATACGGCCGCTGCTCAATCTACTTGCGCCAGACTGCAGTGCCCTGGAGAACTTTGAAGCGCTGATGGCGCTCACCAATTTGGCTGCCATGAACGAGAGCGTGCGTCAGCGCATCATCAAGGAACAGGGCGTATCGAAGGTGGAAATCTACCTGATGGAGGATCACTTGTACCTAACGCGCGCCGCCGCGCAGTGTCTGTGCAATTTGGTAATGTCCGACGATGTGGTGAAAATGTACGAGAAGCCCAACGATCGCGTGAAATTCATGGCGCTGCTCTGCGAGGAGGAGGACGAGGAGACGGCAAAGGCGTGCGCCGGCGCGCTGGCTATGCTGACATCGGTGTCGAAGATTTGCTGTAGTAAAATACTGGAAATTAGCTCGTGGCTGAGTGTGTTGCACACGCTGATTGCCAATCCCAGCGCCGATGTACAGCATCGTGGCGTGGTGATGATACTGAACATGATCAACGCGGGTGAGGAAATTGGCAAAAAGCTGTTAGAGACTGACATAATGGAGCTGCTCAGCGGTCTGTCACAACTCCCAGACGATACGCGCACCAAGGCGCGAGAGGTGGCAGCGCAATGTCTGGCGGCAGCGGAGCGTTACAGACTCATTGAGAAATCGGACGAGGCGGAGGTGCCCGACGTCTTCGAGGGGGCCAAAATCGAGGAGATTGAGGAAGATTGAGCGACGAAATAGCAGTGCCAAAGCAACGACGCAACAAGGCGTGCCTTTAAGACACACATTTAGTACACAAATACACAAAAACAGCAGAACCAAGCAAAACAACTACTTACAATTTTCCCTTGAGAATGCCACATTTCTGGCGTTTACTAACAAAAATTTAAAGTTAAGCGTTACAAATATAATCATGTTGTCGAGTGAAGAGCGAATAGTGAAGAGCAAACATATAGAAACTGTTATTGAAGGCGAGCAGGTAAGAGATTTTGATATACTACCAGTTGAATTTGCCATAACTGCTGCCGACTGCTGACTATTTGCTTTGTCTAAATAAAATTTTGTATTTATATTAAATTGCCAGTTGGCTACTACAGTGGACAAGATTATTGTCAAACTTTATTTATTGATTACATATAAAAATGCTAAGTCTTTAAAGTCTTATTTAAGTCATTTGTACTTGACAGTCTCCACATTATACCTTTTATAATAAATTTATTTACAATATGTCAATATACTGCACTCCTACTTCACTGCCTTTGTGACACAAACATTTGAAATTAGCGGCCGCCATGGTTAACATTTTAATTCTTCAATTTCAATTCATAATGATTAATTTGCAGGCCGTGCACGCGTTGCCCTGTCATGTTCAGATGTCAGTCACTTTGGCTGTTAAGTTGTCTGTTGAAAATTATGGCAACAACATTAGCTGCCAACGGCGTCTTCGTCAGTGTTGACACCTCTCTGCGTCATTGACAGCAGCCGCGTCAGTTGCAACCATTCGGTTTGCTCAATTTGCTTGACCGCTTGCTGGTTGGTTGTTGTTGGCGTAAATAAAATGTTACTTTACTTTAAATGGCTAAATGGTTGTCGAGCGTTGCACGTTTTGTCGTAATTTTGCTGGGTTGCTTCACTTTGCAGTTGTTGCTGTTGTTGAATTTCATGTTTCGTACAGAAGTCGCGCACTGGCGATTGCCAAATTCTTTTCGCCTTTACGGTCACTCATACGCGCCGTTGTGCCGATTTGTTGGCGCTTTTAATTAATGCATTTGGGCAATGCGACTTACAGGAATGGCATCGAAACCGGATCGTGTCGAACGCTTTGTATTTGGTTATTAGTCATGCTGATTTCTTAGAAAAAAATATTTACGAAAAACATCTTTATGGCGCTGAAAACGCTAAGTGCCCGCTGCGTTATGTGATTAAGTGCGAAAATCGGATGTTAAATGTTTACAAAATATCTAAACAAAGACATTGTTGGGGCATTAATTGACGATGTGAATGGAAATGGGGAATTCATCCATAAGAGATACGATCAAAAAATGTGAACTGGAACGTTGCAATCGTTCGCATAGTTTTGCTTATTTCGTTTTGGATACAAATAAGAAGAAAAAACTGAAAAAGCTGCAAATTTCTTAACACTTGAAAGCGGTTTACGAAAATATTGTTTGTTATTGGTAATGGCTTAGGATGGACACGTATTTGGTGGACTTTAGATTAAATTGAGCGCAAATTTTCTGAAGTAAATGTTTGTTTTTTTTTCTATGTGATTGCTTATGGTGTATGATTGTTATTTGAAATTATACATGAAATTGATAGAATCATTCAACAAATGAAAAGTGAGAAAACATAATTGTTTCATCCTAAAAACCATAGTTCAACTCTCGCTTGTGCAGGCACGATTTTAGAAATCAGAGACTTGGCTGATCCACAGAAACTTCTCTTTCTTCAAACCACAAACCACTTGATGCAGTAAAAGTGTCAGAAAACAATTAAATTTGACAGCTGTGGCTCATTATTTCGGCTGTACTGGGGTCAGAAGTTAGAAGGGTCGATTATTCGAACACCTATGGTATGGATCGATTCACAATTTTGAAAGTAACTTCACAATTTGCTGGCAGTACATAGTTGTTTTTTTGTTTTAATTGAAACTTTTATTTTGTTATAAGCAGTTTTTTGGCCATAATGCGATACTTTTTATTTAAAGTGCAAAAGTTCTACAAAAATTGATTTAGAGAACATCTTACGTACTACCATAGCCAATAGAATATAGACTATAAAATGTTTTGCTTTGTTCCAAGTCTTGAACTTTACGAGAAATCCGTTCACCTGTTTGGGAGTTAAAAAATAAGGCGATTGCAAAGCGTGCCACTTCCGCTGCCATTTTGAATAAAAATAATAAATAATTTTTTCCCATACTTCAGTATGTGCTCAATATACTCTTTCAAAAGAAATCATCATACTTTTTCTATAGTCGCGAAATAAATCGTCAAAGTTAGGCATTCCATACCTACAATGGAATACTTCCATGAATATAAACCCGGCGAAGACCACCATAGTACCATTCACGATATAAACTTGACGCTCTTAGGCCAATCCGTCTGGATGGGATAGAGCTTGAATTCCAGAAGGAGGTGAAATATCTAGGAGTTATACTAGATCAGAAACTACTCTGGAAAGGACATTTGGAGGAAACGATAAGGAAGGCCACCAGGGTCTTCATGACCTGTAGTTCCATAGCAGGTAAAAGTTGGGGCTGCACTCCGACTATTCTGAGATGGATCTACACGGCGATCGTGAGACCTATGATAACGTATGGTTCAGCTGTCTGGGTAAACAAGACCAGCCAACTAACCACCATCAAGGCCCTCAGCAACCTACAAAGACTGGCATGCGTATGCATAACAGGGGCTATGAGAACGTGTCCAACAGCATCCATAGAGGTTCTCCTCGAACTAACACCTCTTCACTTGCACGTACAGACCCAGGCGAAGAGGGCTTTTCTACGGATGAGTGACATAAATATCGGGAATGAGGGCTTCCTGAGCCCTAAGAGGATTGATACTCTTACAATTCAGTATCCTGACATTGCAATACCGAGGGACACAATCTCACTAAAGTTCAGTTTTGTCAAAAGATTTGTAAAACTGACCTTAGCAACAAAAGGAACTGGGTAGGTATATCGGAAACGTATCCGATAGACCAGCATATGATATCCTGGTACACAGATGGCTCCTTATCGGAGGAGGGTACCGGGATAGGCGTATACGGGCCGAGGATAAGATACTCGTAACCTACGGGAAAACGCACCACTATCTTGCAGGCGGAAATATACGCCATTGAAAGGGGGTGTTTATTTCAATCTGGCGAGGAGATTCCGGAACCGTAAGATTGCTCTCCTCTCCGACAGCCGAGCGGCAATCAAGGCTCTTAGATCCCACCAGGTGTCCTCGAAACTGGTTTTGGAGTGCCTTGAGAAGCTTAACGAACTTGGCCGTTACAACCAGGTCTGGGTACTTTGGGTTCCGGGCCACGCTGGCATTGAAGGAAACGAACGGGCCGACGAACTGGCAAGGAGGGGAGCTTCCACACCTTTTGTCGGCCCTGAACCCTTTTGCGGTTTGGGGAAAGGAGCTACTTCTATCAACGAGATAACCAGAAGGACTCAATACTGGGAAAATCTCAATCTCAATACTGGGTCTAGAGCATTCCAAGAAGGTTATCGGATCCTACAATAGGAAAAGATTGGAGGATTGCATGACCCTATCAAAGAATAATCTACGGATTATAACGGGAATGCTAACAGGGCACTGCAGATTGAATTATCATTTGGCCAAACTAGGAATGCGTGAAAACGGGTATTGCAGGTTCTGCTTGCAGGAAAACGAGACTGCATTACATATACTAGGAGAGTGCCCTGTACTCATGCATAAAAGAAAGAAACACCTGGGGGGCCATCTTATACCTGGTACGGACTGGGTATCCAGAGGTGTAGGAAGCATACTAAAATTCCTCCTGGATACCGGACTCACTGACAGTCTGTGAAGTCCAAGAAGGGGGCACAATAGATCTACAGGTCGCAGTGAATATTCCCCGTCAATAATAATAATAACATTACCTACAAAGATTACACACCATATCCGCTGATATCTCGAAAAGTACACATTTAATTTGGCTAAACTTTCACAAAATACATTTTAAAAATATATAAAATTTTTCACGATAAAAAAATAAAAGTCACCAAAGCAAAAGTGAATAGAAATACTAAAGAAAATACCAGGGACTTAACTATTATAAGTTTTTTAAGAAACTAATTGAAATGTAACTATTACAATGCAACATAAATTTTATTTGTTGATTATAATTATTATTTGCGACAATTAATTTTTACTTTGCGTAATAACTGTTATGAGAAATAAATATTTTTTTCATTCTAGATAAATATTATTTTGGGATTTTTTTTTGTTTACGTTGTTCATAACTTTTATTTATGATTTTTATTTATTTACGTTACCGATAACTATTATTTTGAGAAAATTTTTTTTACGTTGCTTCATAACTTTTATTTATGATTTTTATTTATTTACGTTACCGATAACTATTATTTGAAAGACAATTTTTTTTACGTTGCCTCATAACTTTTATGAAAGAAATTTTTTTATTTACGTTGCCTTACCACATATTGAGTATGAATTGATTTTGAATGGTTTAGTTGTTGGTGGAAATAAGGTTTCTGCAGTTAATTTGCGTTTGTCAATTTAAAACAATTACAAATTAATTCATATCCAAAATATATTAATTCAACGTAAAAATTTTTTTTTTTTCAAAATAATAGTTATCGGCAACGTAAATGAAAAAAAATCATAAATAAAAGTTATGAAGCAACGTAAAAAAAAAATTTCTCAAAATAATAGTTATCGGTAACGCAAATTAAAAAAGTCATAAATAAAAGTTATGAAGCAATGTAAAAAACATAAATCCCAAAATAATAATTATCGACAACGAAAATTATACTTGTTACTTATAAGAGTTATTATGCAACTCAAAAATATTTATTACCTGATAATAGTTATAGGCGACGTAAAAATTTTCTTATTGGGAATAATTATTATAAAACAATAATTATAGAAATTTCTTAAATTAGGGCAATTTTTTCATTCCCAAAAATATGGATAATAATTATTTTAGGTCTCTGGAAAATACAGATGTTTAAAAATGAAAAACCGTCAACGGTCGCCTTCATTAACCGAGAGGTTGCTATCTCTTCGACATTTTGATATGTTGGCTTGCCTGATATGTCGCTTTCCATCTCCTTCTCTATAAAGCTGGAAAGGTGCAGAGAAAGTGATGGGCAGTTCTCTCTCATTGGGATTCTCACAGCTGCGGGTTCTTAAGCTGCTTGCTCTCCTATGGGCCAGTATGGACCGCATAAATAGTTGACCATCAACGAGCCCTGAGTGATTTTAGGCTATCGCAGCATTGACTGTAGAAGACTCTACTTTTAACGTGTCCCTTACACTGAGCAATGACAGCGCTTCTTCTGCTTGATGCTTTTCTTTCGCTTCATTGTCATCACCCATGAAATAAACGCGAATGATGCAAATCCTGCACGTTGACCTAACCTTCAATTCTAAATTTTCCAAATAAAACACATAATTTAATATTTGTTTCTGTTTTGAGCTGTTTACACTTTTATTCAATTCACTTTGTCATTAAATAAAAAAATAAAATAAAATTTTAATCAATCATGCAATCAAGCTTAAAGTTTACGCATTAAAATTTGCTCTATGACAAAAGTTTCTGTTGGTTTTACACGTAATTCAACGGCTAAAAAAAGGTACATTCGAATGTGCGATTTTTGTGTGTGTGGCTTTCTCGTTAAATACATGTAAATTAAATATATAAATATGACATTGTGTACAAGTGAAATGTTACTTTTACAATACAATTATTTTGTTGGTTTTTATTTGCTTTTGTATACTTTTTATTTATTTGTTTATTTGCGGCTTTATACATTTTGATTTGTTTAACAGCCTAAAATTACAATTCGGAATGCGGTCAAATGTCTCAGCAAGCGCCACTTTTTAAATTATACTTCAAGGCTGATTCCAATGCTTTTTCACATTAACTGTTTTTATTTTACATATCATACAATACAACATAGAGTACATACATAAAATACAATTATATAGATTTTTATAAAGAATGACTACTATTGCAATTTGCCAACAGAATTTCGTCAGCAACAAATTTTATTAAGCATAAACAATTTGCTTTTTGTGTGTGTGCATGTGTAAGTTGGTGTAGGTGTGTGTGTGTGTAGTTTAGTGTGTCTGAATTTTTGTAAATAATCTGTGTGTGTTAAAACGTTTTCACTCATTTTCACTAATTTACAAGCCATAAATTAATGGAATGAACGATGTTGAAGCTGGCTGATGCATTGCATCAGCATCAGCATTGATTCTCGTTGACGCGCTCAAAACTTGCTATCAAAGTCTATTGAAATGAAAGCTTAGTCGATGAGCATGAGCGGCGTTGTTTGTTTAATGTTTTTTTTTGTTTCGATATGTTTAATGAATTTGAGTTTGATGCCTTAAGTGAGTTTTGCCCATGTTGACATGCAATAAGAGGGAAAAAATTAAATATAATAATAATAATATTTGTATGAGCTATATTGCCAAAAAGGATTTGTATTGCTTGGTCCTAGTTTTGAGATAATGAAATCATAAAGATATTGACATTTTTGTGTTACAGAAAAATCAGTCAGTGATTTAAAAAAAAAACGTTCATGCAGTTTATTATTGATTTAATTGTTTACTGATGTTGTTGACAACTTTTATTTTATAATAAAGTTTATTGATTTAATTGTTTACAGATTTGACTGACAAAATTTTAAAATTTTTCTTACAGTTTATTGATCTAATTGTTTATTAATTTTTGTATGAACAAATTTAGTTATACAGTGTTATCCATTTAGTGGTTTCAGCTGTTAAATATCTCTCATCTGAAGTGTAATTTATTTAGTGAAAGGTTTGCCATTTACGAATATGGATCGTTTAACAATCGGAGAACGCGTAAAAATAGTTAAAACAAAAGCATTACGGGGTGATTATGGTCATCATAATCGACATACTGTGCAAGGAATTGTCAAGATTATAAAGAAATTTGAGGAGACTGGAAGCGTTACAGATGTGGTGCATCACTGCTGAAAATATCGCTTCTGTTAGTGAAAGTGTGGCGGATAATCTGAATTTGTCGATTCCACGGCGTTCTCAGCAATTGGGCCTATCTTACCGCTCATTATGGAGTATTTTGCATTTGGATTTGCACCTCCAAGCTGGCTGACCATTCACAACGCCATAGATGTGCTGATTGGGTGCTACAGCAACAGGCTTTCAATGCTGATTTTTCGAACGAAATTTTCTTCAGCGATTAAGCTCATTTCTCACTCGTTGGTTACGTCAACAAGCAAAATTGTCGCATATGGGGCTCGGAGAACCCAGAATTGATTGTGGAAATGCCATTGCATCCGGAAAGGTGACTTTTTGGTGCGCATTATGGTCTGGAGGTGTCATTGGGCCATATTCCTTCGAAAATTACGCCGAAAGAACCATTCGCGTGAATTCAGAGTGCTATGGTCGTATGACAACCGACTTTTTTTGGCCTGCAATTGAAGATTATGAACTGGACGATATGTGGTTTCAACAAGACGGTGCACGAGCCACACAACACGACCGATTTTGGCTTTATTGCATGGGAAGTTTCCAGAACACATAATTTCACGTTTTGGCGAAGCCAATTGGTCACCAAGATCATGCGATATGACGCCATTAGATTGTTTTGTGAAGGTATGCCAAAGACCGTGTCTACGCGGATAATCCCCCAACAGCGTTGGAGCATTTGAAAACCAACATTCGTCAAGTTATCTCCGAGATACCGCCCGCAATGTGCGAAAAAGTGGTCGAAAACTTTGTCAAAAGGATCCACTGCTGCAACCAATCTACAGACGATCATTGTATTTCGTACGTGATGGAAAGGTCCAAGCATTATCATAAAATACAAGTTTCATCGAAATCATATCTTTATATGTAACCTTACTTTTGAAACCGAAAAATAACCCTGTAAAATTGAGCTTTGAAAGGACTTCTAGTTTCTTCAGTTCATGAAAAATTTACTATTTACAACTTTAACAATTTCATACAGTTTATTGATTGAATTGTTTGATTTTGTTTTTTAACTTTTGGAGTTTGCTATTTTTTGTATTCAAACGTTTATTGATTTGAATTGATTTGTTCAAAATAATTTTTTAATGAAAAAATTTAGTTATAAAATTGAACTTTGAAAGAAATTCCAGTGTCCTCAGCTTGTGTCTTCAGTTGAAATTACTATTTAAATTTACTATTTATAACTTTTACAATTTCATAACTTTTAGAGTTTCTTACAGTTCATTGATTGAATTGTTTATTGATTTGATTGAATTGATTTATTCCAAATAATTTTTGTATGAAAAAATTTAGTTATAAAATTGAACTTTGAAGGACTTCCAGTGTCCTCAGTTTGTGTCTTCAGTTTATGAAAAATTTACTATTTATAGTTTTTACAATTTCATAACTTTTAGAGTTTCTTACAGTTCATTGATTGAATTGTTTATTGATTTGATTGAATTGATTTATTCCAAATAATTTTTGTATGAAAAAATTTAGTTATAAAATTGAACTTTGAAAGGACTTTCAGTATCCAAAGTTTGTGTCTTTAGTTTATGAAAAATTTTCTATTAATGTGTTGAATTTTAATGAATGCATGTCAAAATGGGCGAATGGGCAAATTGCCATTACTTTTTTGTCTTCAGGATGAACCAAAAGAACGCGCGAACGTGCGTTCAGTTTGGTCAGACTTTCAGTGTGCGCTGCCAACTTAACAATAAAATTGTTATAGCTGTAACAACAACAACATTTTTAGAGGCGACTACTGCCTCGCGTTGCATTCGAACGTTTGTTATTGAATTGAAACGGAAAATAGTTTGAGCCAATGTTTGTTTTGTTTACTTTTTGTTTTTATTTTACGCTGAGCGAGGCGCATAAAAACATATCCTAGGAATTACGTAGAGTATAATAGTTTTTGCTATACATGTGTGTGTGTGTGTGTGTGTGTGTGTGTGTGTATACAATATGTGTATGTGTGTGTGGTGCATGGTTAAATATAAATACACTGTAAACATTTATAAAATATGACTAATTTCAAGAAGTGAAGAAAATACAATTAAAGACGACGCGCCGCAATTTTCGCTATTCACAAAATTATTCAAACTGTCAGTCTTAGAGTTAAAGCTTAGCATAGTTTTATTTAAATATTACAATATTAAATATGCATTTCGATTGTGTTTTACGTAAATGTTTTTTAATAAATCCATAATTTTCATTCTTTCGAAAAGCACTAACATTTGGACATTTGTTCTGTGTGAATGTTGCGCTTAGTTTTAGAGTTTTTGTTGCATGTAGTTTTCGATTTAAATTTACTTTTGACAATACAAAAAGGGGGCTTAGCTGCCAGCATGGCACATGGCACGGCGCCTGTTTGGCAGTGTGCTGGACGCCAGCTGCCAACTGCGCATTGCAGCATTGCGCCTTGTCGTCGACGGTGTCCAGCGGTCAGCTGACTGCGCTCGCAGTATAGTAAATCCAAAACACACATTCTTCACAGCATAACGTAACAAATAACAATAACAAAATAGCAGCAGCAGCAGCGTTTGTCATGGCGACGCCGCATTCACATCCTCTTCGTACACAAAACAACACTTGCAATAACAACTAAAAGCAAAACAAATAAACAACAAATCGCAAACGCGTCGAGTGCCTGCAATGAGCGAAAACAAAAGAAAATACAAATTAGCAAGATTTTTAAGATTTTTCAAGATTTTCCGAAATTTTCCAAGCTTTTCTGAAGTTATTTTTGAAGATTTTTCTAGGACCCACCTGCATTGCCGACAATGGCTTCAGCGCGAGCGTCAGTGTAGTGGCGACCTACACGACCTGCACCGTGGCAAAAGCGCTGAAGGTGACCTTTTTCGGGAACTCGGGACCGGGCGAACCGCGCGTCTTTATCACTGGCTTCAGCGGCGGGCGTGGCTTCAGCGACAACAGGCCCGCTGAGGCGGCCAGTTCGCGCAGACGCTGCGAGAAACCGCTGGAGGAGTTCGAGTTGCCTTCCCTGGCATCGTGTGCATCAACGGTGTCCATTGAGGCGATGGCAGCGGCAGCGGCAGCAGCAGCCGCGGACGAAGCAGCCGCACTGCCGCCACTCGACTGCGCGCTGGGCACGGCGGCAATGGTGGTAGCTGGATGAATGCGGTACACTTGGCCCGTGGCTGTGGGATAAATGAGGCTGGCGCTGCCGTTGGCACTGGGCGCGGTCGCTGGTGTAATGTAGCTGTTGGCGGCCATATGGCGAGAGAGAACCAAGAACGAAACACAACAAAATTGTGCAGATTAGAGAAATGTTGTTAACGAGTCGCTGCGGCGAATTGATGGCCAATGGCCAAATTTGCCAGGCTATATATATTTATAAAGAATTTTCTAATGTACGCGCGTGTGTGTGTGTGTGTGTTAAGCGGAGGTGTTAAGTACACCGTAATGCGCTAAAATACAATTTGCATTTGAAACGAAAAACAAGAAACAGCACCAAAGGAAGAGCACAAGAAAAATTTGTTTATCAGCGGCAGTGCCAAAGCGTTAAGGATTTTTACTTATAGACACACACACAACCATGTGAGCGAGTGAGAATGTAGTTAAATTTGCAAAAGTGACAAAGTAACAAACAACTGCGAACCCGTTGGTAACACGCAGCAACAAGCAGAATCAGCAATAGCATCAGCATCGGTAGTGGCAGCGAAAAATAAGCACAACAATGAGCACAACTGGAACAAAATAGTCCAAGTCACATGCCACTGTGCCAATATCTTTATTTGTCCGTCCGCGGCAAAGAGTGTTTTGACAGGCGACTTCAATTAGCGTCCAGCGATTTGATGTGGCGAATCGGTGTGGCTGTGCTAATTCATTTGCAGCTGTTGTTGTTTACTAAACGTATGCATCAGGTCGATGTTGTTGATAATGTGATGGGCGGTGGTCAGTTGAGTTGTTGTTTGCTTTGTTGTGAGCGAATTTTCGTCTTCAATTTACTGATGATTATTAAATGTTTAAAGTGGGTGAAGATAGACACAAAAGACTTAAGCAACAAACTGATGAACTGGGAACTAATGGGAACAAAAATGTTTCATACGTGCTTTGCGTACTTTTGCAAATGGCAGCCATGGCAGCTGGAGCATGGGAAAGCACGCTAAAGAGGTGTGAGCGTACGATGTTAGTAGGAGCAAAGAGTGGCAGAGTGATGGTGAAAAATTAATGCCTATATTAAATGTCAGAGTCAATATTGACAGATATAAACAGCTGATGAAATTTAAGTATTTGATAATACAGTCAAGTGACTGAATTGAATCAACAAAGATTTGTATGTTTGTACATTTGTATGTATGTATATTATATAAATATGTTTGTTCGCCAAACGTTGAAAGGTGGAAAATTTTGCAAGATGCCGACACATTTCAGTGTGTCTATTTTTATAAAACCAGCTCCTTCTCTTGTTTACCTCCGCGGGTCAGTTTCGAAGCGTGGTTTTGTATGTGTATGTAACATACATATGCATGTATATGTATGAATTCTGTATACATATGTATGAATGTATGTATGTATGTATGAATGTATGTATGTATATATGAATGATATTGTTACGAAAATTAGTTCTGCTACTTAACGCAGGCGTATTCGTTTCTCTGGATTGTGCTCAAAAATAAAACACACTAAATATCTCCAAAGCAGTGCGAAGCTAGCGGTCACTTTAGTTACAATTTTACACTCTACTGCTTCTACACTTGTTACTCATTGCACTATCCGCCTTATTCCATGTTGCACCACTGCTTACCGAAACCAAACTTTTCCCTTTGCACTGTACTCGGCTGCCCTTTATGCTTGTTTGCTTATACGTAGGCTGCCTTTTATATTCTTTCAATAGGGATGGTCTAGTAAGTTTTCGAAAAATCTGAGATTGCTATTGAAAAGTTTGTAGTTTTTTACCATAAACGTGCCTAGAACATTTTGATGTTCAAGCACTATTTGTGTTTTTTACACTGACTTGAAAAATTCATCTCGGTCAAAAAATGGATTTAACATTTTCGAGCAATAATTTTTAACGATTTCCGAAGTGAATAGTGCTTCGATCGCCTTCATTCCGCATTTGGTGATGAAGCACCAACTCTCAAGACAATTTATAACTGGTTTAACGAAAGGCTCGTGTCGATTGGTGCAAAGAAATGATGGAAAAACTCGATCGCGGTACTTCGAAAGACGTTTATAAGATCGTGACAGGTGACGAATCATGGATATTTGCGTATGAGCCCGAAACAAAACAGCAATCAACCGTGTGGGTCTTCCAAGACGAGCCAAATCCAACAAAAGTTGTTCGGGCACGCAGCACATCGAAGAAAATGGTCGCCTGTTTCTTCGGCAAAACTGGTAATGTGGCTACTGTGCCGTTAGAGCAACGTAGAACGATCAATTCTTAGTGGTACACAACAATTTGTTTGACAGAAGTGTTCAATCAAATACGAAAAAACAACCGCCGACGCCGAATCATTCTTCGCCAGGACAATGCACGCTCTCACACATCGGCTCAAACAACCGCCTATTTGATCGACCAAAGCATCGATTTAATGGGTCATCCGCCATACAGCTTTGACCTAGCACCCAATGACTTCTTTTTATTCCCGCACATCAAAAATAAATTGCGTGGTCAACGATCTTCATCGCCAGAAGATGCTGTTGAAGCATTAAAAAACCATGTTTTGGAGGTGTCTCAATCGGAGTGGAGAAAGTGCTTCGACAATTGGTTTGAGCGCATGCAAAAGTGTATAAATCTTCATGGAGATAACTTTGAAAAGCAATAAAACCATTTTTGATGATAACAAAGTGCATTTTCATCCTTTTTGAAACAATATAAAAGGCAACCCTCGTAGTTCTCGAACATCCCAGTGGGGCCTCGAGTTGTTCTTGAATATCCCAGTATGGCCGCGAGCCGATCTCTGCGATTATTCCATCGAAATTACCATGCCCCTAAAAATATGCCATGCTCGGAGCGCAACTTCTACGGTAATTTGGAAATTTATTGTCGTAAAGTCTGAAAAGGGGGCCATGGTTGGAGGAAGTCCTGCAGGACTAGCAGGGGCCCCATGGCACAGTGATAGCGAGCATTATCGTCACAACATGTTATTCATTGTACAAACAGTCAATGTTTGGACCATATAAAGTTCGAAAAACAAGCTAATTGAATTTTATGCTTAGAACAATAGTTAAATTTCCTCAATTCGAACAATTAAAGGCACTGATGAAGCAATAGCGATATTCTAAAAAAAAAAACGCCAAAAGAGATGGAAACATATCTCAACAATGGTTCCATTTCCTTAATTCGAACCGATCGGAGGCCAAGAAAGAACACATCTGCTGTTAGTAGAATTTTCGATTGTGTTCTTTCCGACAAAAAGCAATTCAACTCATCATTTTATCATTAATGAATAGAAAAAGGCGTAACTTGTTTTTCAAACATGAACTAATGAGAGGTTAATCAGGGAAGTTAACCCAAAATCGACCTTCAATTCATTGAATGTATGTGTCATATAGAAAATGTCTCAGGCAGCAATTCCGGTACTAACGCTTCGAGAGGAAGTACGCATGCCACATTCTTACATGTTGTTGTCAATAATTTGCATAAATTAATGAGCGGTAAAGTTCACAAAAACAACAATAACAATAACAATATCAATAACAATAGCAGCAGTAAAACGCGTATTGCCACATGACATGTCGATACCCGTGCGCGATGATGACTTGATAGTCGATTATTGATACCAGTTCGCAATCGATGCTTTTGAATTTCTTATTTTTCAGCATTTTTTATATCTTGTGCAAAAGTGGAAATTTAGACATTCAAGTGACTAGAATAAACATAGAAACAAGCAGCGCACAGCCAATAACAAAGTGTTTAGCTAATGCGAATTATTTTGTGTGCGTGTGTGGCGAAGCGGGCAAAGCGGCTGCTACTCGTAAAGCTCATAAATTATCGCACATAATTACCGCTAATTGCTTGTTATTAATTAACAGTTTCACGAGTGTGTTGGTTGTAGTTGGCTATTGTTTTGCTGCCCGAAACAAGCAAACACTGTAGACATCAATGATGCTAGAAAATGCCGGGAAACGCAACAAGTGCCGCGATCAGTGCTTTTCGTATGGCTGCCATTGTGGCTTTAAGCCAACTATTGATGAAATTTATTGTATTGGTAGAAATTTACAAAATCTTCAGGCCAAATACTCTCGAGCAACTTGCCCACTGGCAGTCTTCCAGTTAAAATGCTGAACTTTGAATAAATCTCTTGGTGGCACAAGCAGCACAAATTACAAAAATTTCCAAAAAATTTAAAAAAGCCACAAAAACATTACATAACTCCACACACGCCAAAGGGATGCGTTACAGTTTTTATTGCCGCCCAAAAGTGGTCATATAAATGCCCGAAAGAATTAAAATTACTGCGTGAAAAGCAAACTGTACGCCGGAGGCTGAATTTCAAATGACTGGCGGCAAGTTGGCCACAAGCAGTCAGCGGCAAGCCGCACTGATCATCATTGGCCCATTAAGCGCTAATGGCCACTTGGACGCTGACTGCTGGCCGGCAGTTGGCCATTTCAATGCGTCAATTAAATTCTGACTGTGAACACTTTGAATTTGCTGAAAGATGAAGAATCTTAGATAAGCCGAAAGTACCGAATGTGTTAAAAAAAAGGTTTAGGTAATTTGTTGTTGTTGTTTAGCTGGCGTTGCCTTAACTACTGTCAAAAACCAAATCAAAATTTGTAATCGCACTCCGATCGCATTCGTTGGCATTAATGCGCAACATTTGTTTTCGTTTTCAGCGTTTACGTTGTAAAATTTCAACAACAAATAAACACAACAAAACGTAAGCAACATTTGAAAACAAATCAAATGCAAACCGGTGTTTTGTGTTGTTGTTGTTGTTTTTATTGTGTCAATGCGTAAAATGCTTATTATGATTACTGTTGCAGTGACTCGGTTGCTTCAACGAAATGTCATTGACATGCGTTGCAATAAAATGTTGTTGGGGCGCGTGTTAGCAATGAAATGGAAATTTAATGTTGGTAATGAAAAAATCGGACTTGAATGTTTTCGTATAAGAGAATCTTACTTTTGAATCAGAATATATTGAATTGATAAGTAATTGAAATTATTTAATAATTAATGAAATGGAAAACAATTGAAGTCACTAATCACTAGTTGAAAGAAAAGGATTGATAGTTATGTTAATGACTGAACACTCAATTAACATCAACGCAGAGGGTTTCAAGTTGGGTAAAAGGGTTGATTGGGTGATATTCTCCAGTAAATTGGTGACATTCATTTCGACGATCATACCTTTGTAGCGTGTTTCATGTTGAAGTATTGGTTATACTGACATACTGACTTTTTATACTTAACACTTTGCGTAATGTAAAGAAATACTTTTCGCTCTGGCGAAAAGAAAGAAAGTACAAGAATTACGGTCCTGCAGTTTATGTGCCAAATTCGAAAGGGTTTCTTGGTTTTAATTAAGTCTCAGATGATTTCTTAGCATATCCAGAGTGCGTTGGCTTCCATAAGCTATAATTAATGCAATAACTAAGGAACGTTAGGTTAGGTTATGGTGGCTGAAACACACTCGGAAGCCTAAGAGGTATCACACATATTTCACCCGTTTTTTTAAATGTGTATGCAACACTATTTTATCTAACATATGTTACAATACACATTTCAAGTGGTTAGTGAAAGGGGAACTAACTAAGGAAAGAGCACCAACAAAGAACTCTCACAACTTAGTACAATTGCAAACCACAGTGTTGCCAGATTAAGAAATTTCCTTCTTGATTTGGGCTAATCTCAGCCTTTTAAAGGCAGTTTTACGAAAAATAATTGTTTAGGGGTGTGTTCAAGAGATTTTTCACTGTTAAATTTGGTGGATGGGTTAATGGTTTTTTGAAAGTTTGTAGACCTCTCGTTCCATTCAGTTTTACTAAATTTTCAATTCCAGGGTTAAGGGAGATAGCAAGCTTAATATTGGAATTCTGGTGTATTCCAGCCATTCCAAGGTGACATTACAACAAGCCATGCTTTTAAGTGAGCTTTTACAGGAAATGGTTACCACTCAAACCGAACATTTATTAAATTTTTATTTTATCTAAAAAAAAAACCTTTGTTCATACATAAAAACTCTGTTATTAAAAATATGTTTTTGAAATTCAAATCCAAATTTAAATCATTGAGGGTAGAAAACATTTTAAGGGATTGACAAAAAATGACGTACACATCCAGTGGCGCACACAAGATTTCATTTGGGGGGAAGGGGTGGTTTGTGTACTACTTTTGAGCCCAATTCTATTCGTAACTATATTTTGCACCAGCAATTTTTGTATTTGGGGTGGGTTTGAACCCCCAAACCCTCCTGTGTGCGCCACTGTAAATAGCATTTTATTGCATAGAACCGTCATGTAATAGATTTCATGTTAAAGCGCCATCATTTCTTTCTAAACATTCAGTTATTGCTTACTGAATGGTGATTTACCAAGAAATCGATCGATCTGAATATTGTCAAAAGAATTATTAAGTTACAGTTAATTAAATGCTTAAGTACAGATTTGAGACTAAATGAGCATTCGGTTAACATTAACTGAATGCTGATGTCAGTTAGCGTTGACTGAATGCCGTTTTTTGAGCTTTTATTTAGTACATAGTAACTGTATATTTCCTACTTACACACTTTTTTTGTGCTCTAACCATGTCAACCTTTGTGATAACAAAACACAATTTGCAAGAAGCGCAAACAATTATTGAATTTGAAACCAGTTTGAAACTATACATAAATAAAAAAAATAAATTATTTATTTATTTTCATTTATTTGTTCATTAGTGAGCATAGTAAATTGTTATACTGTCAATTTATTATTATAATGTCGAATAATTATTGATACTATATCATAAATACTGCAAACAGTCAAATGCGTTCACCCATTCAATCGCGCAGCAAACACAAAAGACTTAAGCCACAAACTTTCGTGTCTATACCAAAATTCAGGTTATAAACAACAAATTCAAATACATGTTGACATATCGTGCAGCAGTTAACCTTGACATTAACATGCAGCTCAATCATACTACAGCAGCTACTTGTGGCACAAGCACGGAGGAGGGGCGCAACATATGAGTGAGCATTAATTAAAAGTCAATTTAACAATTCAGCCATTCTAAGTGTGACTTGATGTTGAGTTGAATATGCAAAGTGGTAATAACAAAAATTATGTTCTTCCAAACTTAAAATAACCCATAAAAACGCCCATAAACATACATTCGAAATTGATTGAACTCAACTCACGTATAACAAATTGCATGCACAATACAGACGGCTGCGGAAGCTCAGCGCAACTTGAACATTTAAGATGTATGAGAGCTTGAGAGTTCAGAATATATTAGTTTAATTTATATATTGCAAACATTTACATCGCTTTGAGAGAGGTAGACAGTGTGCGTGTCTGCTGCTACTGTAAGGTCATAGACCAATGTTGTGCGCAAGTCTGCACAAAAACTGCACAAAAAACTGAACCAACAACTACGGTAACAGGAAAAAATCACAGTCAGCAACAGCTTGCTTTATTTTATTGTCTTTGCTGCCAGATGATTGATAAAGCTGTCAAGCAGCCAAGCAAGGTGACAGTCAAAGCGGCAATAAATCAATAAAAAAATAGAATTAATTATCAATAAACCATAATATGAATAGAAAACAAGTGGGCGTGTTGCATCTTTGGTGGCTTAAAAAACGTTATATCTATTTTTCTTATCAAAGATGGATAGATGGAATGTCGCATTGGGACAGATAACTGATGTGATTACATGTTTGTCCATCTTTTGACAGTTATATTTTACGGTTTTGTTGTATTTATATAATTTTGCATATCTCTTATGCTGATATAATAACACTGTGCAAGTCCAAAACTTAGACATGGGGGGGGCCTACTTGGTGAGTTTCCTATAGGTATACTGAGTTGAGATCCACCAGCCGTTTGGTAAGATTGGCTCTAGTTTATGAGAAATCCGACTTTGAAGTTCGGTAATTTTCGTCAAATATGCCGCTTAAGTAGGTAGGTAGGTTTAACGACCAACAAATTTGCTGAAGACACCAATCCAAAAAAAATACATTCAAACTGTGTAATTGCGATGTGTGCATTTTTTTGCGCAGCGCTACGTGGCGTATGAGTGTATTTAATTATAACACTCAACGTGGCGTATGACACTCATACTCCACGTAGCGCTGCGCAAAAAAATGCACATATCGCAATTACACAGTTTGAATGTATTTTTTTGGATTGGTGTCTGAAGCAAATTTGTTGGTCGTTAAAATATCTACAAACTTGCCGAAGACAGTAAAGCGATATTCGAAACGATTTAGGACCTACTTAAGCGACAAACTTGACGAACATTACCAAACTTCAAAGTCGGATTTCTCTTAAACTAGAGCCAATCTTACCAAACGGCTGGTGGATCTCAACTCAGTATACCTATAGGAAACTCACCCAGTAGGTCCCCCCATTTCTAAATTTTTGAGGGCAAATTTCACGCACAGTGTAATTAATTGCTAATATAATAATTAATTGCTAATTTTAGCAAATCTATTACTTTTTAATAAACTAAATTTTAATAAATTAATTTTTAATTTTATTCGTATGTAGCTTTTTTAAAAAAGGGATGAACTAAAAGTTGCATTGTGACAGGTCTAATGTGGCTGTTCTTCTTTTAGCATTTTATTTATTTTTTTTATTTTTATTGTATTTTATTTTATTTTATTTTATTTTATTTTATTTCCCACGACCTCTTTCCCCCACATACCGCGTCCATTACAACTGAATATGGCGGCAGTCAATTAGATGTTATTTTGTTTTATTTTATTTTATTTTATTTTATTTTATTTTATTTTATTTTATTTTATTTATTTTTATTTGATTTGATTTGATTTTATTTGAATTTATTTGAATTTATTTTGCTTTATTTTATTTGATTATATTTTATTTTATTTTGTTTTACTTTATTTTATTTTTTTTATTTTATTTTATTTTAGTTTATTTTGTTTTGTTTTATTTTATTTTATTTTGTTTGATTTTATTTGAATTTATTTTGTTTGACTTGATTTGATTTGATTTAATTTTATTTTAATATATTTTATTTTATTTTATTTTGTTATATTTTATTTTAGTTTATGTTATTTTATTTTATTTTATTTTATTTTATTTTACTTTACTTTATTTTATTTTTTTTTATGTTATTTGAATTTATTTGGTTTGATTTTATTTGAATTTATTTCGTTTGACTTGATTTTATTTTATTTTTTTATTTTATTTTATTTTATTTTATTTTATTTTATTTTATTTTATTTTATTTTATTTTATTTTATTTTAACTTAAATCGTTTTTTTCTCCCCCTATTTGTTAATAAGAAAATTTTAAAAATGTTGCTTTGTAAAAAAATTTATGTAATTTATTTTTCCATTTCTTTTGATTAAAATAACCACCGCATAGGCAACAACAATCACATAAACCACTCTCAACCAAACTCTAATAAACAGCAATGAACGCTGTAACAACACAAACAAATGCTAAATTGTCAACACACAAAATTGCATAATCAATTCTTGTGCAAAACAGCGAAAATCAGGCTTAACGTCGTAGTAATGGTCAGTCGAATGTGTCAAGAAGAGAAATTATGAAATTTTCGCTTAAACTAGAGAAACTGCAAAATAATTGGACAACACAGCGTTCACTGCGGCAACGGAATGTGCTGATTTTGCTGCAACAATATCAACAAAAACAACACGAGCAACAACAAATACAACGATAGGCGGAAGAATTGTTTCAGTGCGCAGCGCTGTTCATTACGTGCACAGCGCACAGTGCGCGTCCATAGACAAATGCAAACGCTGCGCATGCGCAATGCACATCCGCATTCAATGCTATAACTGCAGCGGGTGCCAAGAGGGTGGGGCAACTAGTGGGCAACCGGCAACATTTGGTACATTTTCCTTATTTTCGTTGAATTATTTACGCTGGCAAAAGAAAAAGTGCGCAGCGGCAGTGGGGAAAAGGTGCAACTGTGTGTGTGCGTGAAAATGCGCTTTGCCGGCACTGAGGCCTTTGATTCTGCTACTTTATTATAGTGCTCCAATAAGATTGCAGCCACTTGCTCTACGCTGGCCATGTGTGAGCTTTTCTTTTGCCAATTATGCTTTGCTGGAATTTGCATAGAAGGTGAAAGGCTTAGAATGCGCTGAGGTGAATCGAGTAGCAGTGCAAAAGGGCTTGGAAAACAACTTCTTTGGCGTATTATTGAATCTAAAGTTAGTTTCCTTGACAAGAGTTACACATGAAATACATTTTAACAACAACATTTTATGCTCAACAAAGCGTTGTTAATTATTTGGGCCTCAATTAATTGTTTCAATGTGATTTTTGTGGGCTACTCATTTGAATTCAGTTTCGTGCATCTTTAATATGTAGAAACGTAAAATTTTCCCAGCCATCTGAGTGCACCATGAACTCACGCTGCGTTACGTACTGCGACTGCGCAATGTTTGCTTATTTATTGTTTCTTCATTTCAAAGTCAAGAGTTCAATGCCGACCACCAGCGTCTTGCAGCCGCTGCACATATGTACATCTTCATCTCTCATCATTTCCATAATCATGAACATTTTGCGTTTATTGTTATTGTGATTGTTGTTGCTGCAACCGTATGAAGGGCGCACACAAGGTGTGATTAACAGCCGACATTGCACTTGAGAGGCGTTTCCCACGCCCCCCACAACAATAATACGCAACTAGACATAAACGAAACGCAATCAATGTAAAATGAAAAGAAAAAATTACGCTTAAAAATATTTTTGATATTTTTTAATGCAAAGAGCTCTGACAGAGAGTTTGGGAAATATTTAATTGTATAAATGCCAACAAGAATAATAGTAAGCAGCTAAAATTGGCTTACGAGATGAGGGGTCAGAAGAGTGTGGGGACCATCCTGCAATTGGACAGGAAAACAAAACTTATCAGCAGAAATCGAAAGGTTGAGCCAAACTGACGGCAATCATTTGAGGCTTTTGAACCACCGAACGCAGTCGTAAAAAATTGATAAACCGGATCATAGCCACAGCAGAATCTACAAACCACCAGAGTAGAACGAAACAGTGCATAAACATCTGTTTCAGAGAATAAAAGGCAAGACAACCATTGTGGGGCATCCACCAAATTATTCAAAATCAAATTCAAAATCAAAATGAAACTGATTAAACAATACAAATTGAATATAATTCGTCTTGAACAAGCGAGCATATAACCGAAGTGGTGGCAACAAAAGCCAATTAGGTCTGCGGCAGACAAGCACTCAAACCAATCAGCCCATCAAATAAAACTAAAGACTTAAGTCACGAACTTTTCAACTAATTTTTTAACAATCGTATTGCTTAAGTGATTAATAATTTTATTATTGAAATTATAGCAAATTACAGATAAGAAGAGATCAAAATTGTATATTTAAAATTTCAACCAGAAAAATTTTTCTTACAGTCTGTCATTACTCAAAGTTTAGCTACCGGCAAGTTAGAGAAGTTGCAACACGTTTCATTCGCCACCCAATCATTATTTATATGAGAACCTAAATATTATTAGCACTCTTGCAATAAATGCAGTCAATCTTTAAGTATCTAATTACAGCCACTCACAAATAGACAGCATTTGACATTTAGCAGCGCTTTTAGTGTGAGCACAGCGTTAAAATATTCACTAAGCACACAATCAATAATATTACTCATCGGCTTAGAATTGGCATTTTTAATGAAATGGTGGTGTCAACTTTAAAAAGGAAACCACAAATGAATATATTAAAAATATAAAAAATTTATTTTACTGTCGTTTGTGTTTTTTTCTTGGCACAAGTTTTTGTTTACGAATGGCAAATGAAAGTGTGAAGATTAAATTTAATGCTACGCATTTTGTAAAACGTGCATGAATTTATAAGCCGGGAATTGTTATATTCAAAACAAAAACACTGTTGATAAATTGCGTTTCAACTTTTTCAATAAATGCTTTTACGTTTGATTGAAGTTAAGTCTGAACGCATGTGTCCTTAGTCTGTTGTGGCTGCGGTTCAAATGAAAATCAAAAGAACTGAGACAAAAGACTTAAGGCACAAACTTGAAAGTCCAACCATAATCTTTTGGTTTTACATATGTGAAAGAATTGGTAGGAATTCTTCTTTCTTGAAGAATTTTTAATTCAAATTTTTTTAAAATCACAAACAAAAACAAAACTTGTGACTGCGTCGCTAAAGTTTTGTGGATACAATAAAAACTTTATATACGCAACGAATTTCGAACATTGCGCATTGTAATGCCACAAATTGTGAAATCACAATTTCTCACTTTTCAACGCTTCCACACACAAAGCAAATGAAACGTTGAGCTGTAAAGCAGAAAACGCCAACGAATGTACAAAAATTATTAAATAAATATGAGCAAAACAAATATGCAGCACAATGGACATAATGTCTGAACTGGAGTGAGAGAGCGAAGCAAAAGCCCGAATTGAATAAAGAAAGGAAACATTAAAGAAATAAATTTCTTTCTTTTCATTGCACTCAACAATTTGTAAATTGCTTCCGACAAACCAAAAACGACTAATAAGCAACAATAGCGCAACAACAATTCGAATCGCCACTCGTCTTCCTTAGCATTGCGCTTGAACTTTTCAATAAGCGCATTTTCAATATCCAAAGCGTTGTGGCTGTATTTATGAAATAATTGAATTGAATTGAAATTACTGTGTGAAAAGGAAGCACAATTCATTGTACATAGCTGCCATTGGAGGGGTGTGTCTGCGGAGAGGAGGAAAGCGCTGCAATCGTGGCAGTGATGAATGAATGGTGTGAGGCGCGGCAGGAAGGCAATGACGGCACAAGAAAGCGGCACATTGTGTCTGGCGAGAGATGAAAAGCAGCAGCAAATGAAGAAGAGAAAGAAGAAGCAGAAGCGCGGCAAGAATGATAAGTGCAGCGGCGAAAGAAGGCCGAAGAGATTCAATTAAAAAATTCATATGTATGCCCACAAAAGGTAAAGCGGTGTGGCAGAAGTCGCTGTCACTATTGTCACACACACACACACACAATGTTACAGGCACAAAAAGGGTGTGCAACCGGCCATTGTTCGTTGGTTGCTTATTAATTGCTTCAGATATTTAGCATTAAATTAAAAAATAAACAAATCAAATAAACCGCGCAAGCAAGCAATTAAAATGTTCAGAGAAAACCGATTGGCCGATAGTGTTGGACATGTGAACATGTTAAAGCAATTGAAATGTTTAAAAAATAGCAATTAGGAAATTCCATTCCATTAGGAAAGAGTTTGGTGGTGGGTGGGACAGCGCATCACACAAATTGCTAAATTGCAGTCACAATTCTGTAAGGGAAATCACAATTTAGCTTTTGTTGAGGATTTATAAAATTTTTGTTTCAAAAAATAAACTTATATGGTATTGATAATGTAATAATGATAATGTGATAATGTGTCACAAAAATGGTGTTACTTGGCTGTCACACTGTTTGAATACAGTCAGTAATTTATTCACATAAACTTTTTTGTATGATTTGGAGTAGTTCAAAATAAATTTCAACCAATTTTTGTTATATAGTTGCTTGTAGAGTGAAGATAGTGTCACAAACTAACTGTCACACGGTTTAATAAACACATAATTGCTAGAATGTAGTGTGCTATGGAATGTAGACTGAGTTGTAATTGAATATGTGGTTGTTAACAGTGCTCTAAGGCCACAATGACTGTCACACAGTCATCTGAATTATGTGACAATTCAAAATAGAATATGATTGTATTATATAGTAATGGATTTGACTAAGTTCAGTAATTTAATCTTAATGAGCACATAAAACCTTTGATTTTTAATAAAATTGGGACTAAGAGCCTGGGAGACTGATTCAAAGCTAAATAAATGAGACTCTCACAGTTGAAAAAACCCATAAATATTTTCATAAATAATATATATAATTGGTCCTTCAACAATCAGATTTGTAAAATTAGGTTTGTAACACTTTCCAAAAATTTTGGGACAGTCCAGCATAGTATCCGAAAAAGTTGTAAGAGCAATTAACCGTAAATGTGTGCTTTTGATGAATTTATAATATAAAATAAACTTTGAATAAGTAATACAAATTTATATAATTGCTACCAGATGACTGTCACAAATTTAAATAGCAACAATAATGTATTAATAGGCAAATATTATTCATTTGAGTTCTAGCATAATTTATATGATTTCAGAACTCGTAAAATTTATACAATTGTTGGTGCTCAGCAGTAAAATTTGTTATAAAATTCATTGAAGTTGGCCGTTTAACTTATAAAACACTACGGCCACGGTTCGAGGGTACTTTGTGTCTAAGGGTACTTTGTGTTTGAGGGTACTTTCTACGCATTGAGATAGTGCAAATGGTGTCACAAAATGGTTGTCACATACCCCAATTTTAATGTTTACTAATTGCTGAAATTTTTATTTCACAAAGCGATTGTCACATATTCCAAATTTATTGTTATTGATAGTATACATTTTTATTTAGAGGTTCTAAACTTTCTATGCATTGAGATAGTGCAAATAGTGTCACAAAACGGTTGTCACATACTCCAAATTTAATGTTTACTAAATGTTGACATTTTCATTTAGAGGCAATAAACTTTCCATCCATTAATGTCATGCAAATAATGTCACAAAATTTATAAATAATTCATTTTTGAATTCTACTGCTGCAAATTTTATAACTCTTCCAAATTCCAAGCATGAATGTTAATAGCTTTATTTAAGTGGTAATAAAATAAATACGCAACACATTTTCTACTAATTTTCCGCCTAATATTTCCAGCGATTTCTCTGCATTTTCGCTAATTGTTTATTTTATTTCCATTGCACGCTGTGCACCTGAAAATTAAACGCATACGAACGCTGTTTTGCATCTCACCAGAGAAAGTGAGCAAAATGTGGCGCAAGAAAAACAATCATAAACACACTAAAAGCCAGCCGCACTCTTCGGCTTAACGGTCAGCTGAGTTCTGCAGACAAAACAACAACAACAACAACAACATCAACAACAGCAGCAATAAGAAAAGACTAAAATGAGTCACGTGTCTGTGCGCATGCGCAGCTTCCGCCGACTTGCGCACATGTTTAGTTTTTATAGTCGTTTAATTTCTTGCAAAATCAACGCCTAATAAGTAAGAATGAAAAATGCAAATCGGCTATTCGAAAATGTTGTTAAAAACGAGGCGTTAAACGTTGAAGTGCGCGCTGGGTGTTGAAGTGTGGCAAAAACGTTTTGCTTGCATTCAAACGCTTATTTTCCGGTCTGAAAACTTTGAAAGCGGAAAAATAAACGCCAGCAAAACAAATGGTGCGCCAAACCAGCGGAGTGTTGGGCGCACTGCTGAAAATTGAAAGTAGATTAAAATCATAATTTTGTGGTGTTGATTGTTGTTTTTATTTTTGATAGATGCTCAGTCGAAAATGTGTTAAAAACATAATTACACTTTTTAAATGCGTGTACAAATTACAAGGTTCAAGTTTTCTCACAGTTTATGTGAATGTGTGTGTATGTGTGTGTGTAATTATAGGTCGAGTAAAATTTTTTACGTTTTTACGATCGATACTGTTTGATGCGGTGTGAGGAGTGCGACTGTTGTGATGTCGCTTCAGGCGGCAATTATTCAAGATTTGCAAGAAGAAAAAGAAGAAGAAGTAATAAGCATAGTGGCGAGTAGAAATTATATAAACAATTAGGCAGCAGTAAAGTGTGGTTTATAAATACAACAATACAGCAACTATACCATAAAACAACTAGACAATACAACAACTTTAACAACAAAAAAAAATGACAGCTATAACAAGCAACAAACTGTTTAAGTAGCTGTTAAGGCACATAAGTGTCCAATGTGCAGTGGTCTTCAATGCTGTGGTTAATTAGACAGTTGGTACAGTTGGGTGGAAAATGTGTGCGCGTTTTCAAAGAAGGCAGAGTTAGGTGGTAAATTAAGCGACTGTCAGGCCAGTTGAGGCCATTTCAGTGCCGCTGATTGTAATGAATGGCTTTAAAATTGCCTATTTCTTAGTAGCTAAAAGCATTTGAAATGAAGATAAGTCGAATATACGTTGCGAATACGGATGTGAACATTTTTAGCTGAGTATATTGAAATAACAAAGTTCACTTCCTTAGAGTCGTGTTTGTGACAGTTGTTTGTAATTAGACGATAACTTGGCCATCATTTTCCGGATGTGGATTCATAGAAGAAAATGTTTAACAAGATAATATGTGTGCAAACCAATCGAATTTTTAAACTCAAAACTCAAAACAACTTTACAGTTGTGGTGTAAATATTTGCAACTATGTACGTTCAGGCTAACAACTCACCAACTCACAATTAGGCGCCAACTCATCAAAACTTCTCTTAAAAATCTGCAAAAACAATTCAAATAATTTAACTACTTTGCCGCAACTCTACGTTGACCGCTTAACTCTCACAATTCTCTTAATATCTATCACAAAATGTACTTAGTTTTCTCCTAATTAGTTTTCAATTACCACAATTTGCACGCTTTTCATTATTCTACTATTTAGTTAGTGGCATTAAGCACACTGAATGTCATTTCAAATTATGCACTACAAATTTAATGATGTAGTTAGCGTTGCCGTTGTCAGTGGCACAAAGTGTTTATGGCCGTTGTCTCGATGTGCCAATTGTCGGGTTAGTCCGTTGCAGTGTGGCTGCAAGTTGTGGCCAGTGCAAAGTGCCATAACAAAAACAATAATAATACTAATAATTGCCGTCAGCATGAATACGGCCAAACACCACAAATCTGTTTGTCACACTGTCACACTAACTTATTAACCCACACACTCGACGGCTAACTGAGGAAAATCATGTTGAAAATCGCAGTGCAAAACCGCAAATTGAAAATGACGCTAGTACAAGTTCTGTTTTCTACTTTACTCTGTGCTTCTTTTCACCCGCTCGCTGTCACACATGCACGCCACAATGACAGGTGCAGCGGCCCAGCAGCGGCAGTGCAGACAGCACCGCAAAAACGCATAAAAATGCAAATTCATAAACAGTAACAACGACAACAACAATAACAACAAGAACAGCAGCTAGCAACAAAAAAAATAACAATAACAATGTGAATGCAATAATTGAAAGAAGAAAGAGGAGAAAGCGCGCACTCAGGTGCCGAAGGTTTCTGCAGTTTGCGCCTGTTGCGGCTGTCATCATGACTGAGCTGGCTGGCAACTGTGCTGACTGGCTTTTTGGTTGGCCGGGCCGCTGGGTTTGTAGGCTCGGCACTTCAGCTCAACGGGGCAGCAAAACAATAAATAAACCACAAGAAATGGTGACACTGTTTGCAATTTGCTTCAGTGACACCGATTCTTGCAAAGTGCAGCGTTGCCACGCTGCAGTGAACAAATTATAGTATGAACAATTTGTGGACAGTGTGCAATAGGTGCGTTTAATGACTGCATTGTCTGATGAATAGACTAGACTGAACTAAATCTATTTATTTCTATAGTTTAAAATAAATAATTTAGTTTATTTATTGTAGTTTTTTAGTTTTAATTTAGATTTAATTTATACCAAATATAAATATTTATTCATTCAAATAGTTTTATAGTTTATTTATTTAAATAGTTTATCTAAATATAAATTTAAGTAAATTCAATAAATTTATTTATAACTTTTATTTAGTTTAATTCTGTGAATCACTAAATTTGTTTGGCGTTGGACTTCAATTGGAAAACCGCATATTGAAACTTATCGACAGGCAATTCCAGTGTCTACCAAAAATGCTTAAAATAAGCCAAACTAAAGCAGCAAAGATATTTTACAATTCCCTACCTCAAAACTGTTCAAAAACTGTAAAACAAATTCAAAAACCAATACAAAAATTGTCTATCACAAAGTTGTTCACGCACTTAATGCGACTCAGAGTTGCCAACTGCCATAAATGTCAAGTTTATTGACTTCGCTTTTACGTTGCATGCTTTGGTAATGCTCTGCATTTGTTGTTGTTGTTTGGTTTCAGTTATGGTTGTTGTTGTTCTTGTTATTATAGTCAGTGCTTTATTTGTGTGGGCAATTGGCAACTATCCTTCCGAGCCTCGTGTGGCCAAAGTTAATTAACGTTAAAAGCAAAACTGGAAACTATGTTGTAATTGTTGGCAGTTGTGGCAATAAAATGTTCAAATTATAACAAAATCGGTGTGGTCGTGCATTAAGTAGAGTGGAATGTGACAATTTCAAAAGTGAGTACCTAACTTCCTGTTGCAAGCTTTGTATAGTGAGTTGAGTCAAATGGGTGAGGAAAATTAAAGGAAAATGTTTCCCATTATATACAATTCACAAATCTATTGTACAGGTAATTGCATTTTGCACTGAATGCACTGGCCTCCAATTCCAGAGGTTCAACACTATCCTTAATTTGTTTCCTTTAATGTTTCCTTTTTTCCATCCGATTAAGATTTGCCAGTCAATCCTTTTACCTTTGGAGACAATCTCCTGATCTATGTAACCTAACTTTTCTTCTGATCAAAACATACCAAGATTTTCCCATTCAAATATTAATTCACATATGTCCCCAAAAAAGAAAAAAAAAATTAAATTAACTAACGAAGTTTAATACAATCAACCAGAAACGACCTAACCCAACTTAACCAACCCACTATAAAAAGACTAACAAATGTAATCAATTCTTCTATTCTATCCCCAAATCAAAAAAATGAACCAAAAAACTAATCTAATAAACAAATCTAACACAATCTGTTTTATTTCCATCCAATAAAAACCAACCGAAACTCAAACAAAACTTGACCACACCTAACCTCACTCATGCTGACCCAACCAAATCTGAAGCATTTTTTCTCGCCAATTCCAATGAAATTCCGCTTCATTGCATTCTAATGGTTTTAATATCAAAATGACTTTAAATTAAATTCAACAAATAATCATCTAACTTAAATTCGCTCCCTCTCGCCCCCCACCCCCCTCCGCCCCTTCACACCTGCTAACCACGGCACACCCATTTTAGTGTAACTTCCAAATCTATGAAATGTTTCATGTCTCGTTCCTCGAACACAAAAGAAATGTTTACTTGCACAATTCGCTGACCTCTCCCAACTGTGCGCATTTTTGTTGTTGTTGCTGTTATGCGATTTTCACAATCACGTTTCAACATGTTACAATTGAAATTGTTACCACCAAAAAAATCGTGTAATTTTAACAAATTACACCCAAAAAAGGCTAAACTAGAAAAACAACAACAACAATAAAATAACCAAAAAAACACACCTAATCACATGCAAATTAGACACAACAGCAACAACACTTTGAAAAGCCAACTAGCAAACTAGTACAACACTCCTCCCACTGAAATCCATCCATACACACACACACACACACACACACAATTGCGACATAAAACTTGGCTGGCATTAGATATACACCCACAATTACACTATGCACCAAAATGGCAACAATAAAAAGCTGCATAATTAACTGTTATTATTTTTAAATGCAACAACAATGAATGCTTTTAAAATTCCAACAAGTGAGACAAATTGCAATTATTTACAGGCAACTGGCCAAAAAGCAACGAAACAAAGTCGCAGCAAAAATAAAAAAAATTTAAATAAAAAACAAAAGTAAAAAAAAGAAAACATAGAAATGGACAATGAAAATGTTGAAAGAAAAAAATTGAAAAATTGTTGCGAAAAAAAATTGTTTAAATAACAAAGAAAGAAAAATTGTTTACAATGTGTGGCATTATTTTGCTGGTGTTGTTGTATGTCAACTTTGCATTGTAAATAAATTGTTAATTGTTATTAAATTAAAATGTGACTGGAAACAATTTGGCAAAATCATGTTAAGACATTTAATATTGTTTTATTTATTTTTTAACTATTTTTAATATATTTTTTTATATTTTTTCATTTATTTTTTTATATTATTTAATACTATTATTTATTATTATCTATTATATATTATTTATTTTTATTTTTTTTAATTGTTATTAAATTAAAATATGACTGGAAACAATTTGGAAAAATCATGTTAAGACATTCAATTTGGTTTTATTTATTTTTTAACTATTTTTAATTTATTTTTTTATATTAATATCTTATATTATTTTTTATATTATTTTATACTATTATTTGATATATTATATATTATTTATTTTTATTTTTTATTAATTGCAAGTTTTACACAATGGGAGTTGTTTTGGCTGTTTCAAAGAGGACGAAATGTCCACATTCATCAGCTGGTAAATAGATGAAAATGTGGCATATTGTCACAGGTGTTTCTGACATTGTGACAACTGCCTGTGACAGCATTTATGTTACATACATTTTAGTAATAAGTTTTCGTTACTGTTTACATAGTTTTCTCATCAACTTCTAATTGTAAAATTATTTCTAATAGTAATTTTCTAAAATATAATGAAATGCCTTCTTTCAGCGATGATCAGCAAGTGAACTTGTTTCTTTGCTTTGAGTAAACTAATGGCGATATTGTAACAGTTCAAAAGATGAAAACATGAAGGCAGCAGTAACTCGAATCCATTGTTCAAATGTGCCGCCAATCTTTGGCAGATAGTTCTTTAAACTTTAGAAAGAAAATCCAACAATCTGTATTGGGAGTAGAGGAATTTGGATTGGAGACATAGGAGACAGATTAATGAGTCAATTAAATTAGAGGGAAACCAATAGTACATTTGAGGAAAATATAGGTACTGCAATAGTAAATCTGGATCCATAAAATTTTTGAATTCTTCCCTGATTTTATATAATTTTTTTTGGATATTTAAAGAAGAACTACAACCAAGAGACACCAAAATAACTAAAAAAAACAAATACTCAAACCATTTGTTCCCATGCTTACACTTCTTTACCTAATCAACAGCTAAGAAATCGAGTCAACCAAACCAATACCATTAAAAAAATTCTTCCGATTATTGCGGACCATTTGAAGATTCCCATAGTTTTCGGTAGCACATGACCTCAATTGTTGAACAACACACTAAATAAATAACCCAAGGCACAGCCCAAAAAAACCGCAGTCAAAAATGGATTTTATGTAAGAAGCCAATCAAACCAAAGTCATAACAGCTGAAACTTGAGCAGCAGCTTAGAACACTCGACGATGAGTTGGCCCGGGGCTGAGGGGACATGGCTACACAACGATGCTCAAATAAATTTGCTGTAGATTTTGCATTTTCAGGTCAGCTACAATCGACGACAAGAGAGGTGAAAAAATTTAAGTAATTAGCAAAACAAAGAGCGACCAAAAATAGACAACAGCGACGGAGAGAAGAAGAGACGAAATTAGCAGAAATTTAGTGCTGCATTTGCATATCGGTCGTTGTGTGGCTTTTCTAGGCTAATGGGACAGACAGACAGTCAAACATTTAGCGATGCAGTGTTGTAGTCCATTTAGTTAGTGGCAAATCTTTGACAGCAGCACAAATGTCGGCAGCTGTTGCACGCTTTTTTGGGTCTACGCCAAATACAGGCAGGGAGGGGAGGAAGCAACAATATGGTTGAATATGCAGCTAAAACATACAATACATGACAGGCCGAGCGGCAGCAAAAGCCATAATTCCCGTTAATGATGATTAATCGCAGCTAATATCATCGCAGCATATTAACGAAATTTGTGCAATTTTCAGAATTGATGCAAAGTTTTCTGTTTCACCATGATGGCAGCTGCTGCTGCACGGTTTTCATGTGTGAACAATTTCAATAAGTCATCAATGTCGATTATGTTGAGAAGGCATTGAATGGATTAAATTGCGTATCAATTGCGCGAAAACATAAAAATCGCATTGGCAACGCTTAAGCGCAATTAATATGCCAACAGTTTGCTTGCTGTTGTTGTTGCTTTGGAAACTAAAGCTACGAGTGGTAGAAGACAAAGTGTTTCATAACGTCTCGACGCTGACAACTGAAGACAGACGAAAGAACCGCTGTGTTGTGTGGTCATGGCGCACTTGGCTGCTGATTATGGGCTCTAATGTTCTAAATTTGGCACAGAAACGGTTTCTTTGTCTAAGCGCTTAGACAAACGAATGGACGAACGAACAGGCGGATGGGACTTGGTTTGTTCCCAATTGCACCGGGAAGTGTGCATTAGTTGGCAGTGTCTGTGTGGCTGTGCGCTTAGCAGTCACTTAGTGAACAACAACCACAACAGCAGCAATAACAATCAGCATGTTGCAACATTAGAACAAAGTAGCTTAATTATTGACAAATGTTTGCCAATAATGAAAACTCATTACATCTCCATTTTTTTCTTCGAGCGTTTCGGTTTCTCTCATCTGTTCATTTGTTGTTGTTGTGCTATTTGCTTATGTGAAAATTTGCTAAATCAGGAAATGATAATCATTAGTTACTACACCGGTTACTGCTGGCCGCATTGGCAGGGCGTCGAGGAAGTGATCAGCAATTTCAGCAACCTACTTTTTTTGCATATTTTAGCGTGTTTTCTGCCATTGTTGCCGATTCAAATGGCAGACAGCAAACGGTTAAATTGGTCAGTTGGTTGATTAGTGTAGAAAATGCGTTAGAAATAAACAGCAGAGACAGTGGTCAGAGACTTTAGTGCAAATTAATAGCAACGCGTTTGTTGCTTGAATCTTTTAATTGGACTCAAATAAATAGTTATAAAAGTAAATGAATACTTATAGAAATATAAATGGATATAAAGATAAAAGTGTACATTGACTGATACAACTTTTAAGAAATGTCTAAATCAGTTAAACTGTTAACTGTTAATAAACTTATGCTGTCGTATTAGCTTCAGATCCTGTCGTAAAAATATAGCTGAAAGTTACTCTTAGACCCATTATCATAGTAATGAGTTAAGCTAACTTTTGCTTAGTTGTTTTATAGCTTTTCGTTTATTATAAATTTGTTGAAAAATCCACTGTTTTCGTTTTAAATTTGATTGAAAATAAAAAAAATTTTAAAAATAATAAAAATAATAAATTTGATTGAAATTAAATGGTTTGGTTATTTTATAGCTTCTTGTTTATCAGAAATTTGTTGACAAATTATTTGTTTTCGTTTTAAATTTGTTTGAAAATAAAAAAAAATTATAAAATATAATAAAAATAATAAATTTGATTGAAAATAATTTACGGTTTATTTGTTTTATAGCTTCTTATTTATCAGAAATTTATCGACAAATTATTTGTTTTCGTTTCTTTGAAAAATCTCCAGTTAATTTTACAATATTTTGTGTTAAACTTTTTAAAAAAGAATTACATACTGTGAAAAATCTGCAGTTTAGTATGCCATGCCAGTAAAAATGTATTGGTTTACATTTTGTCATGAAAATTAAATTGAGGCCAAATACTTTGCCTTCTCTGATGGAATTGCAACTCTGTTTAACTCTGGTTTGATTTTTGTGTGTAAAAACCAACAACCCTAAAAAAAAATTATTCTTGATTGATTATTTTTTAAACCATCGTACAGTCCACGACGTTTTGATTTCAATCATGTTTTTGGTCCTATGCATACAGAAGGAATTTAACGCATAGTCAAATGACGTCGTTGCTGCCCTTTTAAATTTATTATCTCTCAGAGGACTCAATCTTTTTTCAATCACTCTTATCTATTCACTTTCTGTCACAACTTCCTATCAACATTGCAGTTGTGATCTGTACTGCATTAAAATTATCCTGTTTGTGAATTCTACGACTGATAAATTTAATCTCTAAGTGTTCTGTTTGCCAACACCTCATCCAAAAATAAGCTTTGTTCTTGTGTGCATTTAATTCTCACACAATCTTCAATTCGCATAAACCAAAACATTTCTGGAATTCCTGGACACATGCCCAGTAACTGTAAAAAGCAACAACAACAACTACTAACAGTAACTACAAAAAGAAAAACCCATCAAATTGTTTTATGCCAGCCAACGCTCCTTCGCTACGTTCAATCAGTCAATGAAATATCAAAAAACAACAACTCGCGCAGCGCAGTGCATTTCAAGCCGTCAGCACCATTTCCACTTCCTCTCCTTCATTGGACGCTTTTCCTGTTAATTTTTTGATAAATTCTACTGTTGGTAGAAGAGAATTTCCACATCGTTCGCAAAGGTTAAATGCAGTTCAAGAATTTCATTCATTTTCCACTGACCAGCACTGCAACAGTGTGCCGCCGCTGACGGCCAGCACACTTTACACGCTTTTCTGCAATAATTTGTTAATGCTTAAAAAACAAAATAGAAGAAAACCGAAAATGTAACAAGCTGCTGCGGAAGAGTGTTGTAAACATTTTAACGGTCAGCCAGCGCCAAAATGGGCAGATAAGAAAATGCAACGAACGCGATCGACTGGGCCGAGGCCAAGGAAATGATAATAAATTGAAACGGCAGCAGGCGCTCACAACAACACGGCTGGCAATTGCGTCGTTGAAAGCCTGCGAACTGTTACGAGGGGCAACGTCGGTGCTGCTGCAGTGTCGGCAACAAGCTGTGCCCGGGACGTGCTGCTGCGCTGCGATCTTGGGCCGGCACAGCAACTAAATCATGGCACACAGCGGCTGCGGCGTCATTAGGCGATAGATGTGGCGAAAATGAAACGCCGAAACGCTGCCAGTTGGGCTTTCGGACGGGCGACTAAGTGCGCGCGCGCGCGCTCCATTAAGGAGAAATTAAAATGCTCCATTGGAATTTCGATTTAGTGAATTGGACTGTCGGCAGCAATGAAGGTGCCGGTATGCCGCGACACTGCAGTCTCGTAAATGAGTTGGAACAGGGCAGTGGAGGTATGGTGGGTAGGGAGGTAGGGGGGGTAGGGAGGTAGGGTGGGTAGGGAGGTGGCACAGCTGTGCTTATGGGTGGCTGGCTGATGTGCGGCAGTGCTGATCGGCAATAAGAATTTCATTACTGTGCACAGCGCTGCCGAAAAGGAGGTTAATGTGCAACATCGATTGGCAATGGATATGAAAATCACTAAATTGCTACTGTTATGAAGGAAATGAGCGCAGCACAGGCAGAGGTCCAGGTACAGGCTGCTCAGATTCAGATTTGCAAAATGATTGGAAATTAGCTTTTGATAGTAAAGTAAACTGAAGCAAAAAAATAAAAAGTGAGGAAACAGAAAAATTAGCAAACGACTCAATGACCGATAAAGTGGAATATTGTGAGCGTATTGCTGAGCGCGTATGTGGCTTAAGTCTTTCGTAGTGCATTGTGAGTGAATTGCTGAGCGCGTATGTGGCTTAAGTCTTTCGTACTGTATTGGAGTCAACTGCTTAACGTGTATGTGGCTTAAGTCTTTCGTATTGCATTGTGAGTGAATTGCACAGCGCGTATGTGCCTTAAGTCTTTCGTATTGCATTTTGAGTGAGTTACTGAGCGCGTATGTGCCTTAAGTCTTTCGTATTACAACGTAAGTGAATTGCTGAGCGCATATGTGGCTTAAGGCTTTCGTTTTTTACATATTCATGGTTAATTGAAAAAATGTTAAAATTTTAGTTATTTCTCAAAATATTTTATAATAAATATTTTTTTTATGTTTTCTGAAAAATTTATAAATTTCTTATACATAAAAATGAATGTTTATCTGCCTGTTTGTGTGTTGGTTGTTTGTTTGTCCTTTATAAACTCGATAATTACTCGACTGATTAATTTGAAATTTTGGTTCTTTACTATTGCTTTAATTGAAACTTTCACAAAAAATATTACAAAAATTATTGAAACCATTTAGTTTGATTAAATTTAATTTTTTGTTCTATCAAAAACCTTATTGTCTTTGTCACAAAAAAGTGTGACACAATTGTGACACTAATTTTTTTTCAATTCAACTCCATTCGCTCGAGACAACCTTCCAATCATATCGACTGCGCCCAGATGCAAATAGAAAAGGTAAAGTGGCCAATGTTTGTAAATGTTAGGGAAATCGCTGGCCCAACAGTTAGCAAACAATGTAGACATAGTAGAAGAAGCAGCACAAACCAAACAAGCCATTGCAGGCAGCAAACAGTGACAGCCATGAGGATACTAACAAATAATCACTGTCCCGCTGCTGGCAACAACAAAAGCCGTACTGTAAAACAAAATGAAAACATTTTGTGTGGCCTTTTTGTTTGCATCAACAGCGCTGAGTGCTGCTGTTGCTGGTGATTTTACATAATCCCCCATAGTGGTGGCGCATGTTAATTGCTCTTCAAACAACAGCAAAAACGGCATCGTTGACAATACTGCTTTGACAAACAATAATAACAAATCTAACAATAAATTGTGTCACTTGCATGGCAAATATTGTCAGCAGCAACGGCAACGCCGACGACTAGTCGGCCAGTAGGTTGGATGGACAGCGAGTGCAGTGATGCATTGGTTGGCCTAATGATGCTGTTGCTGTTGTTGTTGCTGTTGTTGGCAATTGCCATTTAGTATTGACCTGTTTGCTGCCGTTGTGACTTAATATTTCGTTGACGCTTCATTGGAGTCGCGCTGCAGCTATTTGCATGTCTATGTGTACAGGTTTGTGCGTGCATATTAAGTTGTGTGGCAAGTGTGTTGCCACACTTGGCCGCATACAAAATTGAAGCAACGCATGGTTGCGTAGTGGGAATGCAACACTTCGTCATTTGAATATTATTTAAAGATAACGTTTATGTTATTTTTAGGTTTATAGTTGGTTAGTTGTTGTTGCAATTTGATTGGATTATATGCTTCTTAAGATTGGCATAAGTTCTATGTGCAACCAATGTTTAGCCTATTTTCAGTTGGTTCTTATTGGAATTAGAGCAATTTGGTTGAAGTCGGCCAGACACACGAACGTTCTTTAATTATTCGAATCATTAATCACTTCAAATCTTAGTGTGTAATGTGATTCATTTCACTAATTGATTTGTTGACTTACAACTAACGACGTGAAGCAAATTTTTGCCTTTTCTTTTCACCTTCAACCTTGTTGTCTCCTGTATTTTTGTCTGTGAATATGGCTTTAACTATGTTTCTACAGTGGGTCAGATCATTCGAACTGCTTGGCAAATCAAGCAATACTGCAAGGCACTTTAGATTATTCGACAAAAAGTTCACATTATTGTGAGTTCTGAGTGCTTGCATACTAAATTATTATAACTTTTTGACACCAGTGAAGCATATGTGCAGGGTGATTGATTGATTGGTGTGGGCATAAGTCGTCGAGTGGTACTATTACAGCGGCTTTTCATATGACCTCAACACACTCTGCAAGCAAACACTGCAATGCATCACAAAATTCTTAATCAAACTCTTTGCATAACTTTAATTACATCTTCATTGTCGACGGACTGTAGCACTCCACCTCTTTCAAAGCACATTTGATTACATTTCATACCTGTCAGTTTTGCCTTATTTACACTCATTCACTGTCAATTTGAACTTTTGCCCTCGCAAGTTTTGGGTTCGTTGTTGGCCAGTAAGAAATTAAAAAAAATTATGGCCACTCGAATGACACGGAACGGATGTTGCATGCAGCGCAATTTGTATTTATAATTTTTGTATATGAAAAATCAACAAATTACAGCAGCTGCATTGATTCATTCGCTGATTATTGGATGTTGCGTGTGGTTACAAAAAAATTTTAATATAATAATACATATGAATTTCAAAATTTGCGCAACAATGTTGCCGGTACACTTTTGCTTTAACCTTGCGGCAAAATTTTGTAAACAATACATAAATACTTGAAACAAAAACAAAATGTGGCACGAACTGTTGACTATCGAAATGACGTTTGACTGCACATAGCGTGGCGGCGTAATTTTGTGCGCTGCTGCTTGCCACGGCACATTTGACATGACGACAGCGAAGCAGCAATTTTTCGGCCACACGCGGATGCTTGCCGACCTTGATTGATACGGTTGGCGAGTAAATGGCTGCAAAAACGCTGTCAATGCTTGAACAATTTCCAAACCAAATAACGTGTTCATTGATTTTAATTATGTTACGGCGCAAATGGACAATGCGCGAAAATTTTCACAATTGCAACGAATTGAAATTCAATACATTTTGTATAGTTTTTCGAATAAAGTAATAGAAAAAAATGCCCCAGCGTGGCAACTAAAATGCCAAAAATTTATTTTTGTGTAGCAAAAACCATAGCAACAACAACCAAATAATGGCAGTAAAAACATAGCAACAACAACAAAAAAGAGCAATAAAAATATGCCACGAATATCAATTAGAGCTGAGACCCCATGGGGCCAAGGCACGCGCGCAGATTTCTTAGCAATGATTGGCAGCCGAAAAAAAAATTAAATACTCGTATTGTATTTTTTTTGGTTATATTTTCCATTTCTTTTGGAAATTCCTTCAACCAGATTTGGTTTATTTTTTTGTATTTTCAATGGCAGAAAATTGTAATCGATGGAATTTCTGCACAGCAATAACTACAACAGCTACAATAAGAACAACAAAAACAAAAAAACAAGAACTACAAAAACAATTACAACAAAGTCAGCCAAATGCACATAAAAGAATCCAAATTTGTGGCAGTTCGCTGCAAATTGTGTGCAAAAAAAAACAGTTGACGCTATTTCGGTGCAGTTTGCTGATCAAAAGTTGCATGCAACACGGGCGTCTGATGCGTAGAGAATTCAAGTTTGACTGTTATAGGAACAAGGAATTATTTCATTATTTAATTTAATTTTTCCCCAAGCAACCTGTGAAGCCTTTTTCTGTGAGTTTATTTTCGGAGTTAAAAACAAACTCTTTTCTAAGTCGAAAAATACACGCTTGAAGTTTATTTTTCTTCATTTGCGGTGGTTAAGTTAGGTTAGGTTAAGGTGGCTGTTTGGGCATGGAACTTGTCGAAAGACACACTTAGGCCATGTTGTTTGTTGTTTCTAGATTAGGGTACGTTAAGCTAGTTCCTGTTGGGTCCCTGGCGGTATCAGATGGAGTTCCTTAGACATCAGAAGCCATTGAAGTAATGATCGCTTAGAAGGCGACCTATTTTTAGCGAATTTGAGCAGTGAATCCACATAAAACTTATGGACCTCACCCAACCCAAAGAAATATGTGCTTCCCGTTGCTTTTAAAACAATCCTTATTTCTTCTTCCATGATGTTTATTATTGCTTTGTGTTTGCTATTCGTTGCTGTGCACATTGTTGTTGCCAACACATTATGCACACAGCCAAACACATTTCTACTGCTGTTGCTTTCGCTTGTTTCGGCCGCTAAGTAATTTAGTGAATCGATATTATGTAACATTTTCATTCAATGTGATTTAATTTAAATTGGTTTTGGATTATCGTCAGCCCTCCCCAAATCACTAGCAATTTTATTTCCATTTTCATTGCACTTTTATTTCATCGTTTTGTTTCGTTTCCTTTCACATTTTTGGTTGGCAATTTTAATTTCGCTTATTTGTGGTTCGCATTTTTTGCAGGAAATGTGCAATTTTCATTGTGAATTTTTGTTAGTTTGTACTTACAACATTTCGCATTGATTTCAAAATAGTTTACCGAATAGTTTACTAAAGTTGCTTACCTGAAAATAAAATTAAAAAAGTTGAAAGTGAAATATGTTGTCATGATTTTTTGTTGTAACTAAGTATGAATGAATTGTAAAAGTTTAATGGAGATTTAAAGATTTTAAATATGTTTTTACATTGTTTTAGAAAAACAACTTTAGACATTTGGCTGCTTTGTTCTTAACACTAGAAAGACCATTGCGGTTATTTTGACGGGTTTTCATTTTTAAATAACTGTATTTTCTTTAATATTTCTATCAACTTTTGCTTTGATGACATTTATTTTTTGTATCGGGTTCTACAGTTCTGCAATTAGGGTTCTACAATTACAATTGGCCAAATCCGATGTGTACTTTTCGAGATATCAGCGGATATAATATGAAGTCTTTGTAAGTATGGAAAACTTACGGTCTTTCTAATGTTAATGGACTTGCTTAGTGTATCAAAAGCTATCGATTCTCATGTCCTGACAGTCACTTTAACCAAATTTAACTTAACGTATGGTGAATGAAATCTGGACACGTGTTCCAGCGCAAAAATAAATTTACCGTTAAACTTGAAACACAAATTTTTTCTGTAGAAGTGTAACGGGATCTATTATTATGCATCTGACGCAAAGTCTATTCAGTGTGTGTTCATTTGGTCGCGAAAATGTCTTTGAACGAGTTGCAGCGTCGGGAATTAATTTGCAAATTTTGTAAAGATAATCCAAACAAAAGCAAAAATGAAGTTTTTCACCATTTCAAAGACATGGGATTTAAAAAATCGACGATTTATAATTTAATTCAATTATTTGAAAATAAGAAAAGCATAAAAAGAAAAAAAGGTTCGGGTAAAAAATGTGCCCTGCAGGGCAGCAAAGTTTGCTCCCAACTGAAGGCGGATACGGTGGGCCGAAAGGCGAAATCTTTCCGCCAGCTTGGAAGGAAATATGATGTGGACAAAAATACTATAAAAAAGTATTTGACATCAATGAATATTGAAATTAAAAAAAGAAAATTAAAACCAGCTACTACTGCCCAACAGGAAAAAATCATTAAATCCAGGTTACGTGCACTTACGGAAAAATACTTTGCTACACGCTCACCATACGTCTGTATAATGGACGATGAAAGTTACTTCACTGTAGAAGGCAACGAATGGCAGCCAAAACATTATTTTGAGTTTGCTAATCACAAAGCTCCAGACAAAGTGAAGTATATTCAGAAAACTAAGTTCCCGGGAAAAGTGTTATTATGGTTGGCAATCAGCGAGCGTGGTGTCAGTGAACCGGTGTTTTTTAAAGGTGGTTTAGCTGTCTCTGCTGCAACTTATGCAGATAAATGTATACCTGCGCTGCAAAAGTTTATTAAAAACTATCATCAGCAAGATAATATAATTTTTTGGCCAGATCTGGCATCATCGCATTACGCGAAATTAACTTTGCAATCACTGGAAGAGCGTGGTATTGCATGGGTACCTAAGAAGTTTAACCCACCAAACGTCCCGCAACTTCGACCAATCGAGACTTTCTGGGCTAACTTGAAAAGAAACGTTTATAGCAAAGGCTACACAGCGAAAAATGTGGATTGTTTGATAAATAAAATCAAGAAGGAGCTAAAAACAATCGATACAAATGGAATTCGAGAGGCAATGAATACACTGCCCCAAAAAATACGTAAAGCAAACCGCCACGGCGCAAATGTTTTTTTGTAAATTTAGCTTAAGACTTATAGTACTGAAATATAATACCAAACAGTTTAAAAAAAAAAATGTCTAGTCATTTTTTTTGCTTAACATATTTGTCCAGATTTCATTCACCATACGTTAATCAAGAAGGTCTGTACTACTTTGATGTCTTTGAAGAATAGGCAACTATAAACATCAGATTAAGAAAGCTATGAAGTTAATGAAGAGGAAGAAGAGACTGTAAGTCACCTTCTATGCCACAGGCTGGCTCTCTCTGGGCGAAGATGGAAATCACTACGTTTCTTCGACAACTTGGAGAACCTCAGATCAGCCAAAAACAGAGACTTGCTAAGGTTTATATGTAACGATGTAACGATTGATGATTGATTTAATATCTGTTAAACAGTTAGCAATCAAACTGATTGATTCTTATTCTTGACCGATGTAGGAAACGCAATGAAAATTGTGCCAAGGAAATCTTCGAGCACATTCTTTGCTTCTGTGCGACTATCTCAAGACGGTGCCTTACTAATTTAGAGGCCCCATTTCTCTCTGAGTTTGATGAGGTCCCCAAGCATGAGTTACTGCCGAACTTCGCTGGGAAGACCCACATTCTCAGCCATTACTTTCGATTTACCATTCGATTCGGAAAGTAGAATGGGTGCTCAAACTAGACCCAACCGGGCCTATGCGTGGCTGACTTGGTCAGCCAGTTTAGCTAGTCCAACCCATTCTTGACTGACATTATAACAAGCAGCCATTAATTTTTGTCCATAAAAACAAAACTATCAGGAATTGAATTATTTTATCGATAAAGCAATGATCAATGATTAATTTTAGTTTTACTACAAAAACAACAATAACGACATTTGACTAGAGTTTGTCTACGCAATATATTTTCTCTTGCTTCAGTCTGTTAATTTTTTATGGCATTCCGCTGCACACCTGCCGTTATTATTTTTTTGTATTTTCTCTATTTATCACATTGACAACCAGCTTTCCTGCATTCAAACATAGTTTAGATTAACTATGCGTAAAAATTAATGGCACTTCAATAAACACAGATCACTGCATAGTGATGAAAATTCTTACGCTAATTAGTCTCACTGCCATAAATTAATCAAAACACTAATTAAGGCGAATTGTTAGAAAGTTTTTCTTATTTCGTAAACAACAACGAAATTTCGCTTAAACAAAATATCGATAAATCAAATTAAGAAATAATTGATTATTTATCAATTAATTACGATTAGTTGGTCACGCTTAGCCCAAGCGACGCAAGACGAGAAGATGAAATAGTATTATTTCAGTGAAAACTAGGCAGTGTGTATTAACTTTTTTGAAGTTTGTTGTAGGTGTTGTTGGGGGTAAAGGAAGCAACAATTCAGCTGATACAACTGTGAAGTAAGATACGATAAAGAAAATTTTTTTTAATATGTGTGAGCCTACTTGTTTACATGTCAAAGTTGACTGCAAAAGTAACAGATTTTGCTTTGGGCAACTATGAACGACTTAACAGTTGAAGAGCTATGAAAAATGTTGTTCAATGAAAGACAAAACCCTGGTTTTATAGATCTTGACAGACATTATTCGATCACAATTCAAAGTTAAACACGAAGAGTAACTTCTCAACTTTTGCTCCTGTCAAATATGAACGACTTAACAGTTGAAGAGCTATGAAAAATGTATTCAATGAAACACAAAGTCTTGCTTAATATACTTTTTGAAAACAACATGACTCGATTACAAGTCAATGTTATCTTCAAGAAGCAACCTTCCATCACTTTTCTGACCTGCGATGAGCCATTTGACTGCTGAGAAGTTATCAAAAATGTATTCAATGGTTCGCTTACTCGATCACAAGTCAAATTTAATTTTAAAAAGTATTACAACTTCCTCAACTTTTACTGCTGTCAACTATGAACGACTTAACATTTAAAGAGCTATGAAAAATGTATCCGATGAAAGACAAAAGATTCGTTTTATAGGTTTTTTGAAGACAATATTGATGGATCATAAGTTAAAGTTAACTTTAAAAAGAAATTTCCTCAATTTTTGCCTTTGTCAACTATGAGCAACTTAACAGTTGAAGACAAAATCTTGTTTAATAGACTCTTTGAAGACAACATTACTCGATATAAAGTCAATGCTACGAGTATCTTCAAGAGGCAACCTTCCACCATTTTTTCTGACCAAGTATGAGCCATTTGACTGCTGAGAAGTTATCAAAAATGTATTCAATGGTTCGCTTGCTTACTCGATCACAAGTCAAAATTTGTTTTAAAAAGTAACTTCCTCGACTTTTACTGCTGTCAACTATGAACAAGTAACAGTTGAAGAGCTATGAAAAATGTTTTCAATGAAAGACAAAAGACTCGTTTTATAGGCTTTTTGAGGACAATATTGCTCGATCACAAGGCAAAGATAACTTTAAAAAGAAACTTCCTAAACTTTTGCTCCTGTCAACTATGAACGACTCAACAGTTGAAGAACTATACAAAATTGTTTCAATGAAAACCAAAGTCGTGTTATAGACTTTTTGAAGACAACCGTACTCGATCACAATTCAATGTTATTTTCAAGAGGCAACTTTCCACCACTTGTCCTGAGCCATTTGACTGCTGAGAAGTTATCAAAAATGTCGTCAATGGTTCGCCTAAACGATGAAAACTTCATAAAAGCGCTTCAAATATTATTGTTTTAGTAGCGTTAATAACTTAATTGACTTGAGTGCATGTAAATAAAATTAAATCTTCTGCCAAGTGCAAAGCTAAACTGCATTTGCATGGAGCTATTCAACTAATGACAATTGCAAGATGCAGCGTTGTTGTTCAGTTGTGCTGTTGATTCCACATATCCAATGACAAAACTGCTTGGCGCAGCTGTTGCCCGCTACACTGAAAGTAATGCTTATAATTTGGCCACAAATACCAGCAGACACACTCGTACAGAGCATAAAAGAGAGAGAGAGAGATAGAATGCGAATGCTGTTATTTTGCGTAAAACTAAAAATCACGTAAACATCTGGCAGTTGCCGGCTCGTTAAAAAGTGCTTCTTATGCCATCAGTGGGCCGTGGTGAGGGGATGCAGTAAGGCAGCAGTGAGAAGAGCCACTTAGAAATGGTCGTTTCTGCTCATTTAAGCCATAATTTATGTCAACAAATGGTCGAATACCTAAAATGCTGACTACAGTTGGCGAAAGATTACATTAACGAGATACTTGAAAGCAGTCGCTTAGCTTCAACAAGAACAACTAACAGAGGCAAATTCCATGGTTAGAATGCCACTATGGCGAAGCAGTTTGCATGCGGCGTAAAGAAATTACCATACAAATTAAAATATTAAAATTTAAATTAAAATACATCAACAGCAACAACTATATGGCAAGCACATGAAATCTTAGCAGCGACATCGGTGTCAGTCAAATTGAAGCAACATTTGATTAAGTTTAATAAAATCATGCCAAAACCAAGCACATCAATAACCATAACAGTCAACCATACAAAAAAAAACGTTTCAACGTTTGACCTTCGTCAGTAGTGAAATGTTTTAAATGGTTGTTGTTTGTCTGAAGTTTGAATGTTTTGATCCAACGCCAAAACTAAGAATGTGACTGAATTTAAATTTTGGCTACACATATGCACAGTAAATGGTGCAAAGAGACTGCCGTTTTTATTGGACAAGAGGCGTTAAACTTGTGTGATTGTTTTTGTTATAGTGGCGTTCTGATAAGTTGCCAGTTGATGCGGCTGAACTCATCAATCTTAACATTTAATTGAGTGTCAAAATGTGATAGTTAATAATTTTTAATGTACTGTTGATACTGTTGCTGTTTTTATTGTTGTTGTTGTAGTTGAAAATTTTGACAGGCAAATAGACTCACAGACAAAGAGATGCGTTAGCAATTTTGAGTTGTCAGAAGTGTTATGGATTTTTCATTATTTCAAAAACTACATGTACGAAATTTTAGTTTTCTTGATTTTAATTACAGAATATTCACTCAATGCAATTAATTAGAATTAGTATGCATTAACTAATATTTGACTCATACTTTTAACAAATAAGTTGACTTGTCATATATTTGGACTTTCTGATGCAGACGATGTGGTCTTGGAATAGATTAGATTAGAATTTAGTTTGAGTTGTTGTCCATTAGAATTTTTTAATGCAGACTATGTGGTATCGGTTGCTTAGATTCCATCAGATTAGATTTTAGTTTGAGTTGCCATTTATTCAGATTTTCTAATGCAAACGATGTAGACTTGCATAATTCTGAAAATTTCTCTGACTAATTTCACACATTTTCTTACAAAATACCAAAAATTATATTTTTTCTTGTTGTTGGTATTCCTTACAAGAACAGTTAATACCGTATTGGCACTGAAAAGCAGCCAATCTGAATGTGTGAGAGTGTACAAACCAAAAAAAAAAAAATTGACAAACAAAAATGTAACAGAACACAATCCAAGCGAACGCAAATAAAAAAAGAAAATAAAAACTAACAAAACAAGACAACAGTGAATGCGCCGTTGGCGGTATTTTTGTTTTTATTTTTATTTTTTAATTTTTTTTGTTGGAATTTTGTTTGCAAGGCACATGCAACTATGTGGCAACACATTCACCGCATGTGGCATGCAGCAATAGCTACTACGAACAACAACAATTACAAAGGAAAAGTAGAGGAAAACAACGAAGGTGCAATAAAGCGTACAGAAAAGTGTGGAAATTGTGAATGCGAATTTCCCTCGAACTGTGGCCACAGCGCGAGAGAATGCGGCGAGGGGGCAGTGCACAAATCAGAATTTAGAATGTATGTTTGGAATTTCGGAACATGACAGGCAGCCGCACCGGCAACAAACATTCAACATTCGCAACAACAACAATAACAACAAAACAACCTGCACTGTTGCGCAGCAAAATCGAGCAATGGAAGCGAAGCGGAAGCGCGCGTGAGTGTCAGTCACTATCGCACTTTATTACTGTTGTTGTTGTTATTGTTGTTTTAAAGCTTTTGTTGTTGTTTTAATGTTCTTGCTGCTAACGTTGTTACCATTGCTGTTATTGTTGTTGTTATTGTTGCTGGTGCTATGAAATTGTAATTATATACTTTGAGCTGTGTTTAGCATGCAACAGTCGCCGCTGCTGCCGCAATCTTTGGCACTTGGCTGTTGGCTGTTTGGCTGTTGCCAGTTGGCAGCTGTGTGCTTGCAGCTTTCATGTGCAACTAAAACAACAACAACAATAACAACAGCAATGAGAACATGCAGCCAAACGGTGAACAGCAAAAGCAACTCAGCGCTACAATAATTTTTGGCAAGCATTCATAGCTCTAGTGTGCATGTTGTTGTTGTTGTTTTTTTAGCTGCTCTTACTAGTGTTATTGTTGTTGCTGCAGTTGGAGTGGAAATTTATTAAACTCTTGCAATGCACTTTGGCGCTTTTCTTTTACTTTCTTGTGCGCTTTTAATGTGCGGTTTTCATTCTGTTGTCTATTGTTGTTGTTGTCTTGTGTACATGTTCTGTTTGTTGTTGTTATGTTGTGCTATAGAGGAGGTCAAATATTTGATTATCGCGCCTAGTGTGAAAAATGTTATGGGAAAATTGCGGAAAAATGGTGAGTGCAGGCGTGCAGCCGGTGGCCGCGTGGGAGCGCAGTTATGGGCGCGAAAGCGGGAGTGGAAAATTGGATTGACTGACTGCGTTGGATTGTTTGACCTGCTAACCTGACTGACTGGTGCGATGGTTGATTTATTTGTGTTGAATGACAGCAGAGAAAGGTAGCGCACAGTTTAAGGTTATGTTAGGCAGAATGGAATTAAATGCGCTGACTTTAGGGGTATTTTTGTGGAGTTAGGTTATGTAGAGTTTGCTTTTTTGTTCAGTTATAAACATATGCATTCCAATTGATTGTGCAAATAATCAGATTTTTGAATCAAGTACGAACAAAAATTTAATCAAATGTTCAAATTCAAAACACACATAAGCATGTTGCCTTTAAAAATGTGTTTTAAGGCAATAAAAACAAAAAAGAAATACAATTCTAAAATTATTTACTCCATAAATAAAACTTGACAACAGCAAATTCTCAGTCGCTAGCAGTTTCAAGCCTAAACAAATTAAAAAAAGCAACATTTTACCTATTAAGAAAAAATTTACAACAGCAAACTCGGAGTTCCTGGTACTTTTAATTTGAAATTTTTTTTTCATTATAGGACCAACTGAATATTGCTTTTGTGACCCTTTTTGTGAAAATTGTTTCCTAAATTTTTTCCTAATCCTAAAATTATTTACTGTAGTAGATACTAACTGAATGTTGGATTTGTGGCTCTAAAATACTGTTATAAAAGTTAAAAAAATCCTAAAATTATTTACTCCATAAGAAAAACTTGACAACAACAAATTCTCAGTTTCTGACATTTTTAAGCCTAAAACAAAAATTAAAAAAGGCAAATAATAATAATAAGAAAAACTTCACAACAGGAAAATTTTTTGTTCACTGTAGGACTAACTGTATATTGCTTTTGTAACCCTAAAATATTGTTTAAGAAAAAAATTAAACAAAATCCTAAAATTGTTTACTCCAGTCTCAGTCTTTGGCACTTTCAAGCCTAACAAAATTTTAAAAAAGGCAAACAATTATTTTACCTCTAAAGAGAAAATTTACAACTGAAAATTTGGAGTGTTTGGCGCTTTTAATTAAACAACTTTTTTCCAATATAGGACTAACTGAATATTGCTTTTGTGACCCTAAAGTATTGTTTAAGCCAACACAAAGCTGTACAAAAAAATTGTAAAGCTCGTAAAACTGTTTATTTAAGTTTTTTACCCCTTAAGATAAACTTGACAACAGCAAATTCAGAGTGTCTGATATTTTTAATTAAAAAAAATTAAAAAAATTAAAATTAAAAATGAAAACAAACGGAACTGAAAAAATACGTAAAATTATTAAATTATTTTACCTCTTAAGAAAAACTGGCAACAGCAAATTCAGAGTCTCTGGCACTGTTAATTAAATATTTGTTTTCACTATAAAACTAACTACATTTTGTTTCTGTGGCCCTAAAATATTGGTTAAGTCAACCAAAAAAATTGAAAATGTTATTCATTTAAAAAATTCTGTGCACAGTGAATTTGTCGTAAAACTTTACTTTATTGTAGAAAATTGTAGTGAATTAATTTCGTCAACCATTTATTATTGCACGCCAGCAGCCATTTTTTCTCGCAACATTTTAAACGCCAATATGCACAAAACCGGCACACCAGCCCAGTTGACCAGTCGGTCCGCCAAGCAAAGCCAATCGCCACACCGTTTTTTGTTCCATTTTCCGTCTGCCAACTTCATTCACGTTTGTCCGCTACGTACAATTGTGAGTACGTTGCACTGGCAGCGGGTCGAACGGTCGGCATGCTTTGGCTGTCTAAGCATGCCGACGCCCTCGCCGATGCGGCCCGTTCTACGACGCGCCTGCGCCCCAGTTGCGTGCAACTCAGCTTCCACGTGCAGCCCACACACAAAGCCAACACGCGCCGGTTACAGCGCCACTTTCTGCAACTGCTGCTCTCATACCTTCCGCTGCTGCTTCTTATGCATACTTTTTATACTTTTTGCTGTTGTTGTTGCTGCATTATGCAGCAGAACTGAGTGCAAAAAATGGCTTAAAATTAAATTGTCCACATGTGTGTGTGTGTCTATGTGTGTGTGGGTGTGTTCTCTCTCGGCCAACCCTGGTCGGCGTCTATGCGGTTTGCGGCTTGCGGTCAGACTGCGGCCAAGTTTAAGGTCTCGTTTGCCGCTTAACTGTTGTTTTTTTTTTGCTCGCTTTGCTTTGTACTTTGCACTGCTTTTTGCTGTTGTTGTTCCTGCTGTTATTGTTGCTCTAATGTTATTATTATTGTTTTGGTTGTTATTGTTGTTGTTGTTCTTTTGTTTGTTGTGTGGTAATGTTTTCAATTATTGTTGTAGCTATTGTTGTGCTTGTTATTGCTATTGTTAGTGTTGCTTGCCGCGGCTTCCTGTTTGTCTATTGACGTTGCCGCTGTTATTGCATTTGTTTTTGCTGGTTTTTCATGTTGTTTTTGTTGTTGTTGTTGTTGTATTTGGTGCTCGTTTGCGTTGCATGTTTACGAGTGTGCAGTGTATAAATTTCGTTGTTGCTCTTTTCGCTTAGGCAGTATTGCCTTTTTATTGTTGTTGTTGTTGTTGTTGTAGCTGCCACTTGCCACTTACCGCCACCAACAACAAAACTGTTAAAATGGGCTTGGCAGTGCGCCTGGCTCGCTTCCTTAAGATTTTTTGGCTTTTGTTTTTCTAGTGTTGTGCTGTTTTCTTTTTATTTCAGTTGGCAGCAGCTGCCATACATTTTCGGTTAGTTTGTACGAATATTGAAAAAATTACTCAAACTGATTGAAGCAAACTTATGCTGGAAGTAGATCAGAAAAAGAATGTGTCTGCGTTGAGGAAGAATGCACACTTTTAAAAGTTAATTTTTTTGTCATTGTCAGATTTCAACTGAAACTGTTCTTACGTTGGGTACATGTGCACCAATATAACAAAAAAAAAAATCGAGAATGGAATTTACATAATCCATGAAATTTGAAGTCACTTTTTAACAGACATCGTATTTGGCTTGAAGAATGCATTAGTTGCAAAGAAATTGTGAGATTATTTCCCTCTTTGTTTCCCCCAAATGTGAGACAGACTCACAGCTTCAACTGCAGACTACAAAATCGACTTTAGTATCCGGTTTCTCATACCAAAATTCCTAGGTTCGATTCCTAGCTCGGGCTGTTTGAAATACGTTATTGATGTTGAAATAAAAATGTTGCATATATATTTCAAATTTTCGGTATCACAAAGGGCGCATATAGAGGCCTAAGTGTGTCTCATACAGAGGCAGCCACTACAATCCTTCTTTTGGATAAAGCAGCACCAGTGCATAGAAGGTGAAATGTGATTTAGTTATTCATTTATTTATTTAGTCTACAGATTATTTTTTCACAGACAAGTTCAATTAAAGCTTAAAGTTTAAAATATTCACATTAAAATTTAAGTAGTTAGTGTTCAAACTACAAAATCAGATACATCGTGTTATGGGTTCATTATAAGCCTAGTTCGTCTTATGTGATGAACTGAGGAACTAACGATTATTTTTTTATTATTTCAGGCTAACAAAGAATAACTTATTTGATTGATTTGATTACTGAACAACTGCTACTGTTACTAAGTTTTCTGGTATGTTGTTAGTTAAATTAATTGTTTTAATATTTATTTTTCAATTCTACCTTCTTTCAATGTTGCCTTCATTTTTACACTAAAATAATTTTTTTTTTTATTTTGAGGGCTACATTTTTTGTTAACCATAAAACCCACAAAACATGTAATGAAGTTTACTTCATGTGCACATGTAATTAGCATAAATTATGTACACCTTAAATGATTTGCTAAATATTTTTTTAAAAAAATGTTTTAAAAATCTATGCAATTTATGGTGAAGCATATCATTTTCGACAAAAACCACACTTATCAGTGAGTACACAAAACGTGCTCAGGTGTTAATTTCTGATTAACAAACAAAAGTTGGTAATTATGAACGAAAATCTCAAATTTCATTGATGAACTTGACTTGTGTGATTTTTGTATGAAACGAGTGTTAATTTATATGTTAGGCTCGTTGTCGAAACGATTTCAAAAGGCTTGAAGGTAATTTAAATAGTTTTGCACAATGGCCGCAGACAAAATAATGTACAAATAAAACGCATAAATGAAACTGGTTTGGGTAGTGGCCGCTGACGGCAAAGATGCAGCAATCATTGGCGGCATGACACAACGCTTCAAAGTGGCTTTATTCAAATTTCTGTTACCAACAATCAGTTATTAACAGCCCCGAGCTACGATTAACATGAAGCAGGCGGTTTTAAGATTCAATTTTGTCGCATCATTAGAGCACTGGATTGAAGCTTTGTTGGATATTTTCAATGCTGTCATGGCTGGTGCGCCGCAGCTGCGCCCAGCCAATCGATATGCCGCAACCGATTTGCTGTCTTATGCTCTTGTAATGGGCTCTAAGAAAACCCCTTTTGCTACCAAGTGGCAATGTGTGATTTATCTGTTGGCGTTTGTGTAGTTGTCGCTTGATTGTTGCAATAAACACAGCGCCCATTCAACGTTGTCGAAGCGAAACGCATTGCACATGCATAGTTTTGTTGCTGCCTTGGTGAATGATCAAAATTTATGACCAACAATAAATGCCGCATTTTTGAAACCATAACACCAAAAAGATTTACTATAAAAAGTTCTCAGCATTTACATTTCAAATATTTGGTTACATTCTTGTTGTGGGTTTTTTTGTTTGTGTTTGCTTGACAGCAAAGCGTAATTAAGTGAAATCAATAAAGAAAAGAAAAAATTAAAAATTAAAGAAATTAAAAATTCCTTCAAATTTTTTTTTTTTTGATAATTAAAAACACAAAACACGAAAATCAAGCATTTCAATTTTCAAATATGCCCAATACAAGTTTGTAACCCAAGTCTTTTGTATGAGACTTATGGAAGCGACCGCATACATAAAAGGCTGCTACATGTTAATAAATTAAAGCATAAAGATGCTGTTTTCTTATAATTTGGCTGGGTGTAGAATAGTTTTGTTCGTTTTGTATTGAATTTCTAAAAATAGTTTTAAGAAAAATTAGCATAGTGCTCGAAAACGAAAATAATGCCTACTTGTTAATGTGACGCTGATTGATTTGGGAAGTGTTGTTGTTATTGTTATTATTGTAATGTGTTGTTGTTTTTATTAATATGTTTGTTGTTGTTTTCCCATTTCAACAGCCCGCTGTGCACATTAACGCGCTCCATGCAAATACAAGTTTGTGTCTTGAGTCTTTTGTGTGAGTTATTTACACTTTGACCAGTCCGTTCAGATAAACCTGAACATGGACAAAAGATCAGCCGCACTTGGTGACCTTAAGCGGCAATTTACAAATTTTTTTTAAAAATAAATACAAATAAATAGCATTGATTTGTTCAATTCAGACGTTTACATAGAATTGAAGTGCTAATTTGTAGGCATTTGTAGATAGGTTCGACTCAAGTAAGAAAAAAAAGTAAAAAATATAAACTAAGACGCAGAACTCTCGGTTTCTAAATTGAAATTGTGTCAGTTGTATTAGCTGCAAGAAAATGCGGCGAAAATGTGCCGAAATGGAACAACCACAGAGCAAAGAAATAAAGAGAAACGGAAAGAGAACTTTTGCTTTTGCATTCGTGTCAAGCCACCTACAACCAGCTGGCGGCAGCAAATGACAAGAAAAACACAGCACAACAGTTGCACACCGAATGACCTTAAATTGTGCACAATAAGAAGAAGTGAATGACAACAACTACAACAACAATTTGTGCTGTGCAACAACAAGTGTTGCTTTGCATGCCTAATAAGTAAGTCGCTCTGTCTATCGATCGAAGGTTGTCGCGCATACAAAAATGAGAAATTTCTAAGTTGCTATTGTTGTGACTATTGAAGTTGCCATTAGTTGTTGTTGTTGCTGTTGTTGTTGTAGCCTACAAACCGTTTTGTTGTGCGGGTTTTCTTGCTGTTTTTGCTTTGCATCATTTTCAGGCGGCGCGTCGCTTAATTTGCCCAACTCGGCGCGTTTTGCAGCCAACGTGCAGCAATTTGCATGTTGCTTGTTGTTGTTATCATTGTTTTTGTGCTTCTTTTAGCTGTTTTTTTTTTTTGTTAAAGGTTTTATTTGTTATTGCTGCAGTTATTGTTGTTATGGTGTGGGAGGCCAGCATGTTGGACATTGTAGTTGTTACACTGTTGTTGCAAGTGTTATCGTTGTTGTAAGTATAGATACGTGGTTTTATTGTTGGCACAGTTGTTGTTGTTTTTAATGGGTTTCTTGCCTTAGCTACTTACTATATATGCTTGTTAGAAGTTGGCTTTTGTAATTATTGTTGTTGTTATCGCTATTAGAGTAATAAGTATACTTGTTGTTGTTGTTGATATAATTGTTGTATTGTTTGTTGCCAGTTCTGCTGTTGTTCTTGTTACAATTATAATTGTTATGGCTCTTATTAGATAATTTTGTTTAATGTATTTGTTGTTGTTGTTACTCCTAGTATTGTTTTGATTTTTTTGTTTTTATGTTTTTTAACTATTGTCAACCTTGTACCTACGGTTTTTTTGATTGTTGTTGCTAAAATTTTTATATTCAGTTGTAGTTGTTGTCATATTTGTTGTTTGTGTTTAATTTTTTGTTTTTGTTGTCATTGTTTTTGTGTTTTTTACCTATTTTCAACCTTGTTCCTACGGTTTTTGTGATTGTTTTTGCTAAAATTGTTATATGTAGTTGTAGTTGTAGTTGTTGTCATATTTGTTGTTTGTGTTTTTGCCACAATTATAAATGTTTTGGCTGTTATAAGATACTTTTTTTATGTATTTGTTGTTGTGGTTAGTATTGTTTTGATGTTCGTTTGTGTTATCATTGTTTTTGTGTTTTTTACCTATTGTCAACCTTGTTCCTACGGTTTTTTGATTGTTTTTGTTAAAATTGTTATATTCAGTTGTGGTTGTTGTCATATTTGTTGTTTGTGTTTTTACCAATCTGTATTAAAATTTTATTATAATTATAATATTTTTCATAGTTGATTTCGTTGTAATTGTTAATACTTTTTGTTGTTTTATTGTTTTGTTTTGTTGTTTTTATTTATTTTTGTACTATTGTCCCTATAATTGGTGTTATTTTGGTTGCAATTGTCACTATTATTCCTTAATTTTTCTGAATGCTGCTATTTTTAGTTGTTTGTGTTGTTATTGTTGTCTTAGTGGATATTGTTATTACTCTTCTTATTGTTTTTGAACTATTGTCCTTTTAATTGTTATTAGTTTGGTTGCAATGGTCATTATTATTTTTTATTTTTTGCTAAATTTTGCTGTTGTTTTTGGTTTTCATTTCACTATTTTGTTTTTTCATGTCATCAGTTGTTGTCGATGTTGTTATTAGTGAAATATTGGGTTTTCTCCATATTTTTGTTTCCATTCATTATTGCACATAATATGGAATGTTTTTATTTGTTTTATTTGTTGTTGTGCTACTGTCGACAACATTCTTATTGTTGTTGTTATTATATTTCCAATAATTTGGTAACTGTATTTTGGATGTTGGGTGGGGTTCAAACCCACAAAAATATGTTTGTTACAAACATTTTGAATGGAAAATATGGTTTTGGGTTCAAAAGTTGTTTACGAAACCAACTAAAATGAAATCCTTTGTGCTCCTTTGGGTGTTACTAAGGTGATTTTTATAGTCTTTGTTGTAACTGTCTGTGCTTTTTTGTCATTTCTGGTTACTTTTGTTGTAGTTAAGTTTATTTTTTACATCCCTTATGTGCTTCTTGTTTTTGCTTTCTGTTTTCATTACAAATGTCTGCGTTGTCATTTGAGTGTAATTGTAATTCACGGAAAGTGCCAGACGGCAGCACTTTAAACCATTTTGTTGTTGTTGTTTTGTTCTATTTTGCAGCGTTGTTGTTGTTATTGTAATACGTGCTGCCGCTTGCAACTAGTGGAAATTTTCGTCTGTGCCAGTGACCAGCTGAACCACTTTTCCAACGTGCTCAATGCTTTTTGTGGCATATTTTTTTATTATTTCGTTCAGCTATAATAACAATGACAACAACAACAAAACCATCAAGTCAGCAATAGTCTATTACAGGAAATGCCTTTTTTCAACGCTGCCGCCTGCCGTTCAGCGCAACTTCTCTAAATTCTAAACATGAATTTGCGCCAAATGCGAACTTGGACAAAAAAAGAACTCCAACACCAACAACAACACAGCAATCGCACAAACCGCACAATCACAACAACAACAATCGCACTCAAAATGGAGGAGGGAGAATGCAAAATTTGCAAAACAAATTGTTGCTAGCGCGCTATCTGTCAGTTGGCGCTGTTGCTGTTGCTGCCGTCTAGTCAGCCATGGTTGCTGTTGTTGTTGTTTCTACTGTTTGCTGGCTTTATTGTTATCAAGCTGCTTGCTGTGCTATGTTGTTGGCACCCTTCAACGCAACCACTTAATTTGCAGTTGATGGCTTTTTGCTGCCGCAGCTTCCTCGTTGCGTTGTATGGCCAACCAGCGGCCGCTTCTTCGGCTTCATTTTCTGCTGTTATTGCTGATTAGTTTGCAGCGCAGCGTTGCCTTAGAAATTGGTTGCTGTTTCTTTTGTATATTTCTTGTTGTATTTCTGATGTTGTTAGTTTTTCGTTGGCCTTTTCGCTTTTGCATTTAGAAATTCGAGTGAAATTGTGCGCGCTGCACAGATTTGTAAACAAAAATGCTACTTTGTTGGTATTGTTGTTGTTGTTGGTTTCATTGTATGTTGCTGCTGCTGCATAGAAAGTGTTAGGAAAGTTTAATTTATTTGCGAGTCGCGTTGGCAGCGGCGAACACAGAACGCTGACGTAGTAAACTTTGATGCCAGTAAGCGAGGGACGGCGCCACGAATGAACGACTCCAGCGGGGTTGAGCGAATTTCATTTGTGTCGGTTAGGAGCACAAAATATGCAGCTGACGCGCAAATGCGCACAAAATGCAAATTTTCTCTCAAACAAACAAGTTGGTTAGTTTGTCGCTTAAGTCTTTTGTTTAGTCTCAAATCATTTCGAATTTGCCACACTTTCGGCCTGCGCGCTTAGATGCGCCATGACAAATGTGCACGCTCCAATTTTTCATTCACACTGATTTTTTGTTTTCATTGTTGTGTTGTTGTACTTTTCTACAATTTTCACACGTCCCAACGTGGATTCGTGACTGCATACATATATGAAATATTTATTATTGCTTCGCACTAAAATGAAATTGAAATTTCTTTTCAATTGTTTGCATAAACCTTTCGGCACAATGACACCCCCCACCCCCTTCACCGCATTCAAACACTTCAACTCCATCAAAAACGCTGCAATGGTGCAGCATTTTGTGGCGACCACTACTCGAGACCTCAAACACTTTTCAATCATCGCTCAACTTGTTTATTATTACTTGTCAGTCATTTATGCTTTTGTTGTTGTTGTTGTTATTGTAGGCATACAAGTGCCGGTGCGCTTATCGCTGATTGTTGCTTTTGTTGTTTGCTTTGAATCGTTGCTGGTGCGCGAAGCGTGTAAGCAAATATTTCGTTAAAGTGAAGTGAAGTGCAATACACTTGAGGGGGAAATTTCACTTTCAATTTTTTGCCACTTCTGCTTTGACACTACATTCGCAGCATCCATGTGTTGCGTTCACAGCAACAAAATTATTAAAAATTGTATAAAAAACCCGAAAAAAAACTTGAAACTTGTTGGAGCCCGCAAGCGCACCAGCCGGCTAACGATATCTGTGTACATCTGCCACACACACATAGACGCACATAGAGACGTGTTGGTGTGTGTGTGTGTATCGAGCAGACATGTCAATAAAATGTAATTTTGTAGCGCTGGCGCATACGTAATTCACCGCAGATCGGTTATGATAGGCCGCAAAATTATATGCAGTGCGGCTCGTAAAACGCGCAATTTTATTGTACAATATTTTGCTGCTTCACCAGCAGTGGCCGTTGTTGTTGTGCGCTCGTATTTTTTATAGCTTGCTTTAAATTTTTTTAGGATTTTTTGAATGGTTAGGGAAAGATGAAAATTTGTTGATTGCTTTGAATTATTGCGAAAATATTTGATTTTTGTTATGGCGTTGCGTTTTGTAGGCGTTCAAAGTGAACTGACAGGGAAAGGCGCAAATTTGACGATTGACAGCAGACAATACGCACATTCAATGCAAAGCCGCAAAGCTAGCAATAAAATTGTTGTGCCTATGTATAAAAGACACATTTTTGAAGTGGTCAAGCATTTATTGTTGAAAATTTATGATAGAGAAATGTGACTGAACAAAGAGGGTTTCGTTTTGTGGGGTTTGAAAGAGTATAAAAAAATAAACATCATAAAATATAAAATAGAAAACAGAAAGGTTCAGTTTTGTCGTGTTTGAATGATTACGAGGATCCTAAGAAAAATTATATGCCAACAAAAAAGTTTTAAAAAGTATAGAAAAATAACGAAAATCAATGCTTTTTTGGCTAGAAAGGAGATCCATTTTATTTCCAATAGACGGCTTTAGTAATGTGTGTCTTGCGTTGAAAATGAGAAACAAATTTGTGAAAAAGATAGAAAAAAATAACGCTTTTTTAATAGAAAGGAAATCTATTTTATTTCCAATAGATGGCTTTTGTAATGTGTATCTTGCGTTGAAGAAGAACGATTGGATTACACTAGTTGGCGTTAACAAGATACAATTTAGTACTAAAAAAACTTTTCAGACAGTTTTGTAATTGATTGAACTGATCTACATAGTATTGCTTGAGCGTGCGTCAAAGATGGATGGATGGATCAATGAGAAAACGCCATATTTTACAGTATTACTACGAAAACGCAAGTCAGTCAGTCGAATTTGAATAGAAACTCCAGAGGCTTGGTTGCAAGGTTCTTATATATCCACCTTATAGCCCCAATCATGGCACCAACTGATTACCACTCGTTTCTGTCTATGGCTGTTGTATGTGTTTGGAAACGAAATTTTGTATGAAAACGTATACAGAAAGCTGCATCGAAATAAATCTGTTTTCGTCATTGCGAAAACTTTTACCACTTTCCATTATTCGCTTGCATTATTTTCAACCAAAGGTTCGACTTATTTCATTTTGTAAAAGTTCACTTTGTTCGTTCGCTTCCCACAATAACTCAACGCACTATCAGCAACGGCACATAAAAAAAACGGCAAACAGCAACAACAATTTGTCAACGCCTGCCAACCAACCAAACAACCAACGAACCCACCAACCACTCAGCCACACACATTACACAAAGCGGATCTTCTTCCTGATTGTTGCCGCCACTGTCGCCTGCCACATGCTGCATCTGACTTTTCCCACACACGCACACACACGCGCACACACACACACACTTACAGCCAACATGACACACACGGCGCGCCGCACAGTGTCGCGAGTAGGGACAAAAATCAAAAAAATGAATTTCGTAAATGTAGAAAAATAAGTTTGTAGTACTGAAGTAAATACCTCAAATTACTAAAATGTGAAAACGGATTTTAAAAATATCAATTTATATACCGATGGCAGGCCACCAAACTTGCACTTTGTGAAGGTGGGTGACTTGGGTAGAAATTATTGCAATTTGTTGAATGTAAGTTCGAGGTCTCTTATTGATAAATTTCCCATGGAACCTTATGTTAAGTAAACATATTCTATAAAAATACTATTTTTGGAACTCTGTGAAAGCTTTCCCTCTTTTTTTTTTTGCTTTCCATATTCTTTGTACCGTTACTTAAAGAAACGTCAATTCGTAGGAATAAAAGTGCAGTGTCATCAAACTTTAGATAAACTTTAAAAAAATACTCCTTCTTACTACTTCGAGATTTTACAGTGTGATATAGCTGAAAGTATGTATTAATAGAAACCATGGTCTTTAGCTGCACAAACTTGCACGTTTTTAAGAAATTCAACATTTTCAGTGACGTATTCAGTCAAAAATAGGGACCTTTTTGCAGCATGGTTGGCAGGAAAACATAGCGACCACTGCTGCGTTTCGCTTAAACTATCAATTTTTGTATGTAATAATATGCAAACACCACTTGATTTTGAAAAATTACAAAAAAAAGGTAGATTCGATGGAAGGATTCGGTAATACTGCATGGCGTGCCATCGAATCAAGGCAACTTTCGAAAAGAAGCAAAACTTGTTAATGTCTTCAGAACCAATTATAGCAGTTAATAGGAAAATTAAGTGTAAACATGAAAACCGAATCTCTGATATTTTGCAATTCAAAAAAATTTTAATTTAGAATTTTGTCAAAAATAGATGTAGAGGGTTAAATTTTAATAATTCATCATCGGAAACCGATTGTCCTAGCAGTACAGATTAACAAATTGTAATTTTTAATGAAAATATATGTTATACTGAATTAAATAAGAGATGCTATTATTTTCTATTTGGGTTTGAAATTACTTAGATGCGCATAAGTATGAACAGATATTTGTAGATTTTTCAAAATTTATTTTTTTTATAACAAGCGTATTTGTAAGTTGTTCGAAAAAATGTTTGGCATATGTGTTTATATTGATGATATGATATGCTGTACCAAATTTCATCAATATATCTTTTATAGTTTCCGAGATACTGTCAACTTAGTATTTGGTTTGTATGGGAGGTGGGCGTGTCCGTGGGGCGATTGAAGTAATTTTTGGTGTATTAACTTCTCTTTATAACAAAATCATATGTACAAAATTTTATTGCCGTACGACTATTCCTTCTATTTTTGTCCCTCGCTACTATGGACTCGCGACACTGTGCGCCGCCAGCAATGATGGCAACGATTTTGTACACTTATTGTTGTTGTTATGTGTTTTTTGCGATTGCAACGTTCAATGCAAATTTATTGATTTCACCAAATATTCAATCAAGTAAAGGAAAGGAAAGGAACGGCAGCAATAATGTGTTTGGCTGCTGCCTTTCCAAAAATTTTGCATATCACTTTTTTCTTTACAGTGCCGCACGTTGCCGTTGCATGCAACAAGCGGTGATGACACCGCTTTCATGTAACGTTTGTTGCTGTTGTTGTTGGTGCAGGGCACCATGCTGCGGCTGTCATGTTGCTGACACAAAAGCCGCAAAAAACAACACCAACAAATGTGCAAAAATTAAAAAAAATAACAATTTATTTAAGGAAAAGTTGTATAAGAAAAATGCATTTTAAAAAAATTGCAAATTAGAAGAAAAATTCAATAAAAAATTAATAAAACAAAATAAAAAATAAAAATCTTACAGGAGTGGAAAATCACACTGAAGTGTATTTTCACGCGGCTTTGGCCGCAGTAGACTACTGTGAGCAGTTAAGTGACAACTATTCACTTGTTGTTGTTTTTACTGTAAAGTCTAACTAATGACAAAAACGACGCTGGACAATGTTTTTATTTGTTTTTTATTGCGTCTTTTTGGCGCTCGTCAGGGAGTCAGCGCGCCAGTGGCGGCAGTGTTTAACAATTGTTGGCTGTTTTCGTTGTTGTTGTTTTTGCATATTTGTTCGTTTTGTTGACAATATGTGAAAAGTTTTTAATTGCAAATGTAGCTGGTGACTCAGATGACTTGCGCAATGCGTGTTGCCAGCAATGTGGGAAGTAAAATTTTTTTTTTTGCATTTTTATTGTTGTTATGGTTATGCAAACATTTTTGGCAAACAAATAATTAAATGGCATAATAATTTTGATGGTTTGCAATTAAAATTTGTGCGTATTTAAAAGTGGCTGAAATTGAAGAGAAAATGCTTTCTGTGTTCGTTACTTAAGTCTTTTGTTTTCGACAATGTTGTAGAGGGTTTTAACTCTGTGATGAGTTTTGAAGCCAAAATATGACAATTTTGAGAAAGTTGAAAATGTAATTTGGGTGTGTAGTCATAAAAAATATGCTTAGTAAATATGTTTAAAAATTATAATTTTTTTAATTTTTTTCATGTAATGTAAAAAGAATCTAAGGTATGAAAAGAATATATTTTAAAGCCTATTATATAGAAACAAATTCTAAAATTTAAGATACTCTTATGTGTGTTGGTGTTTCTATGTTAATTACACCGTTCAACAAAAACCAACTTAATTTTTTAAATGATGTAATTAAAAGCCACTAGAGAGAGTCTCGAAACACGCTCGAGTAATCAATCAAAATATATTATAAATATATTTTCTGATGATGCAAACGAAAACTTCTCATGCCTCAAAATTGTTCATGTTGCATGCTTAAGCATTACAATTGAAAAATAAATAAAAACAAAATTGATTATTAGTAATGAGTATATAAATTAAGTAGGAGCAAATAAAATCTCGTTAAAGCGTAAAATTGTTAAATATTCCATTTACACAAAAAACTCAATAATAAGCATTTAAAAAACAACAACAAATAAAGTTATTATTATGAAGTGCAGCGCATTTACGAAACATCAGCAAAATAAAATACGTTGAATATAAATGACTCGTAATAAACGATGCTTAAATAACACATTTTTAATGGCTTCATCCAAAAAACGTTATTATAGCATACACACACAAACTCACACACCCACAGACACAGACAGACAGAAACACGCACAGCACCGCTGAATATTCAAGTACCCGGCAACACTTGTACGCGCATGCACGACTGCGCCGCACAACAATCGAACGAGGCAAATCGCCCGCACCCAACACTCCACCCTCACCGTTTTCGATAGCACTCAGCGATCGGCCGATTGAATCACCAACGCGAATCGTTATGGCCATCGATGCATGCGAATGATTTGCCAAGATTTATTGAAATTAATAAGCTCCCTTCAGTGGTGGTGAGCGAAAGCCGCCACATTGCCGCCGCCCCACGTCGAGCGCATCGCAACGCTCAAGTGGCACTTGTGGCATGTGCAGCGTGTACTTTTACTTTCGCTTCGACAATTGCTTGTAACTTCAGCTCGTTCGTACCTCGGTACCGAATACTTGGCAATGTGCGCGTAAAATATTAGTATGTAACAATAAAAATCTCAGCAGAAAATAATGACAGCAGTCAAATTTGAGTGGCGCGTTGAAGAGAAAAAGCAAAAGTAACTGTTTGAAATTATATAAATTGTAGGGGCTGGTATTTGGTTGTATAATGGATGGCTGCTTATAGTCAGATTTTCAGACGAAGATAGAAAACAGTGGGATGTCTCCATTTGCAAAATTTGGTTGGCCTTAGTTTGATCAATAGAAGTTGAAGTTTGACAAGCTGTCTGGCTGGCAGAAGGATCAGTGAAAAAGTCAGATCTGCACATGATGGTGGAAATGACTCGGATGTCTCCGTTTCAGAGATTTGGGTGACGTTAGTTTGATCAGTAAAAGAAACCTGCTGAAGTTTTTCAAGCTAACTGAGGGATGGGCCTTTATAGTCAAATCTCCAGATGAAGGTGGAAAACAATTGAGTGTCTCCATTTCCGAGATTTTGTTGACTTTGGGTTGATCAATAAATGGAACTTGCTGAAGTTTGAAGGTGGAAAACACTCGGATGTCTTCTTTCAGAGATATGGTTGACGCTAGTTTGAACCTGCTGAAGTTCATTAAACTAAAGTTTTTCAAGATTCAAGTCAGATCTCCAAATTAAGGTGATGTCGCCTATTCATCAAACTATCTAACTGACTAAAACTGATCATCAATAGTTAGTTCTTCAAACTAAGGTGGAAAACACTTAGTTGTTTGTTTTTTTTCCAGATTTTTTTTGGCCTTAGTTGGATCAATAGAAGAAAGTGGCTGAAGTTCGTCAAGCTGGTTTGATGTTTGACTAGCTTGATGCTTGACTTCAAATAGCAAACATAGGAGAAAGGGCGCTCGTTCTTATCGTGGAAGAGCAGGGACCGGAAATAACAGTTATTTATGAAAACTATAATTGAAAATTTTACTATGAAGAAAAAATCATGCAAATAAATTAAATATACCAATACATTTCATTTCGCACGGAAAATCAAACTTGGCAATAAACTTTTTTTTTGTAATTTTTACGGAAAAATTAAAAAATAAGAATTATTTTTTATTTATATTTTAAAAATCCTTTAATAACAATTATTTTTGATTTTTTTCATATTAGTCCACAACTAACAGTTTTATGTCGATTTTTATTTTAGTTGTCCTATGATAACAATTATTGGTGACTTTTATTTTTTTATTCATCAATAAAAATCATTCAGTGACTTTTATTTATAAAAGTCATCAATAAAAATCATTCAGTGACTTTTATTTAAAAAAAGCCATCAATAAAAATCATTCAATGACTTTTATTTTATAAGTCATCAATAAAAATCATTCAGTGACTTTTATTTATAAAAGTCATCAATAACAATTATTCAATGACTTTTATTTTTTAAGTCATCAATAAAAATCATTTAGTGACTTTTATTCATAAAAGTCATAAATTAACATCAGTAAGTCACTTTTATTTAAAAAAGTCATCAATAAAAATCATTCAGTGACTTTTATTTATAAAAGTCATCAATAAAAATCAGTCAGTGACATTTATTTTTTAAGTCGCAATATAAAAGTCATTTTCATTAATGCATGCAAAAGTTATGATTCCTCCAGAAAACAGAATTGTCAAGACAGGTCTTGTTAAGCCGATCAGGAATATATATACATTTCGATATTTAATGAATCCAGTAGTGCAATAAATGAAAATGACTTTTATATTGCGACTTAAAAATAAAAGTCACTGAATGATTTTTATTGATGACTTAAAAAATAAAAGTCACTGAATAATTGTTATTGATGACTTTTTTAAATAGAAGTCACGAATAATTGTTATCATAGGACAACTAAAATAAAAATTAAAAAAGCAACTTTTATTTGTGGACTAATAAGAAAAAATCAAAAATAATTGTTATTTGTTGAGTCATTAAATAAAAGTAAAAAAATAACTCTTAAACATTGATTTTTATAATAAAACTTATAACTGTTACGGTCTCTGTGGAAGAGCTTTTTTCATGGCCTACGTGTGTTTCTGCGTCACAGACAGCCACCTTAAGAATAGAAATTTGTGAAATTGAGAATTGAGAATAGAGAACTTAAGTACAATAGTGGATTTATAGCCAATACCGATTGACGACTGATGGCGTATGTAGTCATAGTTCGTTAAAGTCTTATGTTCTGTGTTTTAAGTTTAACACTCTGTGTTGACATTTTGTTCAAATAAGTACTACTACAACTACTACTACAACTACTACTACTACTACTACAGGGTGGCGCAAAAGTTGTCACCCAGTGTTCTTTGGCTCTTATTTGTTTATGATTAAATGAATAGGAAGGATTCATTCAGCGTCACCCTGTACTACTACTACTAGCCAATGTTAGGGACCCAATAAAAAACTCTTGGGACTAGTGCTGGCAGTACCAATAACAGAATTTCTTTGCCAAAACATTCATAACAAAACCACTCGATAATTCGAATGTCTGCATTATAAAGCTTGAATTTATTATCAAACTTTTCGCCAATGACTGATTAACAACTTTTTAATAGAAAACATTGCACTTCTAATAAACTGATGAAAACAATAAAAGAAAAAATAAAAAGCAACAAATCAAAAATAAACAATAATCCAAAATTTGAGAATCAATCAAAAACTTTAAGGAAATGTTGCACGTTAGTCAGCACAAAAAAAAAACAATTTTATGCTTTACCGCCCGTCAACTTTAGCTGCTAACTACGACTACACAATTTTTTGCTGCTATTTGAAATTTTTCCTTCATTTTGTTGTTTTTATTGTACAATTGTATGTACATCCGCACAAGCGTCGGTCGAGCGCCGCAGCAGCACACATTTTGCCTACAGTTGCAAACAGTTTATTATTTTGTTGTTGTTGCAGCAGTTGCGCACCTTTCAACGCTTGGTTTATTAACCTCCACCTCAAAAGTCAACGACGACTGGCGGTCAGCGTCTGTTTGGTGCACTTCTTTTACTCTTTTTTCGAAAATTTGAAGCTTTCTTTGTGTGTGTTTTCTATACTTTTGCGTGCCTTTGAATCAAAACTTCCACTTTGTTCATACAAAAAAAAACTAAAGCAGCACCACATTTACTTTTCCTGCTTGACCGCACTTTTGTTTTTCAATTATCTTTGGTCAACTTTTCACTTTTCACCTGCCCACTATTTGGCCTTCTTGTTGCTTTTTGTTTGCTTTGCGTTTTTGTTGTTTTAGTTTTTTATTTGAATCTTTTCATTATAGTTCAGCGTTTTGCTTCATTTTGGTTTTATATCATTGTTAATTTGCTTGGTTTTGTTGGTTTTTCTTTGCTTTGTTTTCGTTTGGCACAAATGAAAATAAAAGTTAAAGTGAAACGAACCAAATCATAGGTTTTGCTAAAAGAAAACTATTTGACTTTTTCAAGTTGCTTTGGGAAATTAAGTAAGATATCTGTGAAGAGTTGTGAATGGTGCTTGAAAGTAGAAGTGGAATTGAAAAACATCTCTAACTCGAAAACTTATAAGTTTTCGAATGTGGAATTTTTCTACGAAGTACAGACATCTCCAGGATATATATATGTATATATAGTTTTTCAGAGTACTTAGGAACTAAAACGGTAATAAAATTTGCTTAAATAACTGTTTTCTCTCTCTTTAAAAGCGCCCAATGTATTCAAACTAAAGACTTAAGCAACGAACTTGAGCGTTCGCATAGCTTGCACATTGCTTAATAATTTAGAATGCCAAGAATCATGCAAATCGCATTAAGTTGAATGCATTAACCAAATAAATAACTTAAGCGAAAACATTTAGTGGCATTTAGCATGCACGACACGCCATTAGGAAGCGTTGGGTATTTCACATTGGCGACTGAATTTAGTGACTGTTAGATTTATTGACATTTTTTGCTGACTAGAAAACACAAAGTTTAGGTTTTTTGAGGAATTTGCGTAACTTACCGCCTAGCAACAACAGCATATAAACTTTTTTTAATTTTCAAATAAATTGAATCAAAATAAAGGCACCTCAATGTGTGTGTTGAATACATACCTGCAAAGAGAAAAAAGAGAAAAACCAACACAATCAGTGATTTTCATTATAATTCGAGATGCATGCAAAACAATGGGCAATTCACTTAAATCAAGGTCAACATAATTTGGCACTTTTTGCACACCAAATAAAAAACAACAAAGTATCGCAGCATCAATGTGCGAGAATAAAATGCAAATGAATAAATAATTGTAGCAAAATTGTGACCCACATTCAAGGAGTAAAACGATAAATAACTAATGACAATAATACTAACAACAACAACAACGTATCAAATGAACGTTATAATTGACAGCACGTGCCGGCACGACAATCGGCGGCGACAATTAAGTGCCAAGCGCACAGACAGCCAACGCGCATGCGCACAAGTTGGCATTTAAGCGATCGGAAAGAGCGCTTTAAACGGCAAACAGACACACGAACGCAAACATATACACCTATGTATGTGTGTGTGCGTGTGAGTTTGTATGTGCTTTGGCATGCCTGCATACAACTTTATAATAGGAAGTTGATTCGCTGCGATTTGTGGCGATTTGCTGTTGACTGGCAGTTGGCCCGCGCTGCGGAAGTGACCTTGAGCGCATATGAAACGCCGCTGCAGCGGATGAGTGCGCGTGACGAATGAGCAATTGCATAGATTGCCTTGCTAAATTGTTATTAAAGGCCACCGAAAACAAGCGCAACAACAACAACAATCACAAATGTGCATTATACAAAATGCGTCAACAGTGCAGGCGGAAAGCGAACGACAAGTGCCACAAACACTGGACGACAGCGACACACTCGATGCTTGTCGCCCACATGTTGTACCATTTGTTAGTTTGTTGTTGTTGTTGCTGCTTTAACTTTGCAACTGGTGGCGCGCGGCGGCGCTCGTTGTGCATGATTAATCGCTCACTCATTCAATTATGCGCCAAGTGTGGGCGTTTGCACTGCATGCGGCCCGATTTGCCTCACAGTTGCCTGTTCACCTGTTGATTGTATTGTTTGCTGTTGTGTTTGCTTGTTTGTTTGGTTGAAGTCAGTGTCGTGTTGAGCAGACTAATCTGTGCTTCAAAGTGGCTCTGAGTTTGTCGAGTGTCTATTTCCTCGATGAATAAATCAAATTCTCACCTCTAAGTGCACAGTTGAGGGGGTCTTTATTGTTGTCAGATTAAGGATTTATGGCCATTTGTATAAATGTGTGAATGGTTTCAAAAAGTTTTAAACAAAATATCAATTTTAAATGAAGTCTTCGACTCTATTAACTCAAAGCGGTGACAAGAACTGCTTGCATAGTTGATTCGGATTGCTTCGAATGGCTTTTTGTTTTAAATTTTTTTTAATTCGTGGTTTTCTTTAAAGCTAAAATAATCAAGTTTTATATTAATACATAAAAAAGATTTTTACGATTTAAAAAAAAATGGCAAATTAGCATTTTAACCAAGTCAGTAAAGCAACTTCGATAGTGTTGTACCAAGTGAGGAATTGAAAATGGTTTCCATTTTAATTCACTCGACTATTTAATATGATTTGCTTGTAATAACCTGTGGTCACTTGTGTATGAATCATTTGAGAAAAAAAATTAACAGAAATTGGTTAAAAATTAATCTGTTCAAACTTTGAAAAGTACAAAAAAGATCAATTTGTAGTAATGTGTCTGTACACAAAAGAAAAAACCCATTACAAAAATAAAACTAAAATAAGCTTCCTATACTTGTAGTTAGGCTTGATAAAATTTTACTCAAATCTAATACAGAAATAAGTAACTGAAAACATCACCAAAACCAGATTTTTATTAATTTGTTGAATATTTTTGGGAGGTACAACACAATCTGCTTAAAGCAATACTTTTTTAAAAAGGTCACTAACATCAGATAGATTGTCAAGAAGTGATTAAAATCAGCTCTAAATTGATTTCTTCAAACCTAAGACGTGCTGCTTAAAGCAATAAGTCCCTGAAAAGTTCTCTAAAATCGAATATAGATCACTGAAAATGTCACTAAAATCAGCTTTCTATTGCTGTCACTAGAATGATTTGTTGAATCTTGGTACATGAGTATCTGCTTTAAAAGTCACTCAAGTCAGCTCTATATTAATTTGTTCCAATCTACCATAAGACGTGCAGCTTATAGCGATAAGTTTTTGAAAAGATCACTAAAATCGGATGTAGGTCACTAAAAAGTCACTTAAATCAGCTTTCCTGATTTGAAAGAGAGCCTCTAACATCATTTCTCTATTGATTTGTTCAAATGTTTAAAGGTTTACCACGATTTACTTATAGGATGTCATTAAAAAGTCACTAAAAATAGCACTTAATTGATTTGCTGAAGTCTAAGAGGATTAGCCTGAAGCAATAAGTAATTGGAAAGATCAGTTAAATGTCTACATATCATATTTACATATCACTGAGAACATCACTAAAATTAACTTATTGTTTTTTTTTAAGAGATTCCATAAAATCAGCTTTTTATTCATTTGTGTAGGAGATTCACCACAATTTTAGTTATTTAGTGATTTTTTAATGTGTCCTATAACATTAAAAAACCACTCAAATCAGCACTTAACCCATTGCTGCCGGGTACCAGTTCGGCCCATACGATACATAGAAGTGACCCAAAATGATCAGAAACAAAATTTCAGCTTTATATCTCTGCACGTTGCTGAGATATTCATTAGGTATTTTGTACCCATTACGCAGCAATGGTAGCTTTTTTCCATACTTTGTGAAGTGATCAGCTAAACACGTGAACAAAAGTCGTATTTTTTACAGGTGAGTTAGGAGGCAGATTTTTGTGAAGTTCTAAGGCCACTACGTTTCGCCACATTTTCCACCTCCGGAAAATTCACGATTTTTGGAGTCTGGTAACTCTAGCTAGATGGCGAAATTTTAGGGTGTCCTTCACTAGGTTACGGTAGTTCCATCTTTACCCTAACTATCCCTATCAATGGTTTTGAGAGAGCTCAAACATTGACTTTTTGTGATTTTTTAAAAAAATCAATTTTCATGGGTATATAATTTTACCCATTAGGCAGCAATGGGTTAATGGTTTGGTTGAAGCTTAATCAGATCAACTTTTGAGAACAAGTCTCTGAAAAAATCACTAAAATCTGATTCCTGCAATTTTCACTAAAATCAGTTCTTTACTGACATGTTCGAGCTTTGGGAGGTTCAGCTAGATTTGCTTATAAAAATAAGTTTTTGAGAAAAAAAATACAATTAATAAAAAGTCACTAGAAAGGTCACTAAATTCAGCTCTTATTTGTGAGATCACTGAGAATGAAACTAAAATAAGTTCTTTATTGATTTGTTTTGGGTGAATCACCACAATCGGCTTATAAGATTACAAAATCACTAAAATCAGCACTTAAATATTTTTTTGAAGCCTAAGCGGATCAACTAATTTGTTCCTACCTAAGACGTGCAGCTTGTAGCAAAAAGTCTCTGAAAAGATCACTAAAATCTGATTATTGAAATAAGAAAAACGTTTTATAAAACATTGCTAAAATAGCAAATAATAAAAAGTCACTAAAAAGGTCATAAAATCAGCTTTTATTTCCTTTGTTAAAGCTTTAAAAGGATCAAGCTCAGGATCAGGATTTTTTAAACGATTACTGAAATCTAATAGAATAATAGATCGCTGAGGGGGTCACTCAAAAAACTCATAATTGCTTTTATGAAATTTAGGGAGATTCACCATGATCTGTTTTTAGCAACAAGGCACTGAAAATATCACTAAAAATACCAAAATAAATTAATCTCTTGAGACTCTAAAAAGCTCAGCGCGATCAGTTAAAAAAAAGATTGCACTAAAATGATCTTAAAATCTAATTAAATTTAAAAAAATTCTAATCTGTAGACATAAATAGATCTGTAGGTATAAACAAATTTGTAGGTATTTAACCAAAAGTTGGCCAAATTAATTCTAATCTGCAATTAAAATCCCAAGAAGTTTTATCCGTTCAGTTGGATATAATTGTCATCAATAGTATTTTTTGGCAATGAATTAATGCTTTTATATTTTCTGTATGAACGATTTTATTCATAAAACAATTTTATGAACTCATGGGCAAACATTTCTCTAATAAGTAACTACAACATTTTTTAAGTAAAAACTTCCACAGTGATTTCCATACAATCATTTTTTGTTCATTTCCGTGCAATCAAAACACTTTTCAGCTATACACAACATTATGAAAATTACTACTTCAGCCATTGTACTCCAATTTTTTAATCGAAAAATCATAAATCTGCAATTCACCAGTTTTCAGTGAAAAAAAAAAACGAAGTAACAGAAAAGGCGGACCAAAATCGCCCGTGGGAAAAGAAGAGAAAAAGTTGAGCGCAAAATTAAAATGAAATGAAATGAAAGTGTTTTCGATTTCGCACTTTAGCGCCAAGCGAGACGGCGCGCTGAACTGATAATGATCGGTCGAGCTGGTCGACAAACCGATCGATGGGCAGATTATTCACCTGCAGCAGAAACCGTTAGTCAGCACCACTTGCACTACCCGTGAGCGGCGCCTTTCGCTAATGGCGAGTCGAACTCGAATCGAATCGCATTGAATCGGAATGGAATGGAATGCGCTTACTCGAAAACTTAAGTGATTGCAGTGGAGTGAAAAGCAGAGAGCGCGCAGCAAGAAGTTGCAGGCCTGAACCTAAACTGAAGAAGCGAAAAATGAAAAATGAAAAAACAAGAAAGTCATAAAAAAAAGTAGCAAACGAATGAAATCGCCGCTTGCAGTCCAAGCGTCTTGGGATGAGTAATATCAAACAACGACAACAACAACAACAACAACCGAGTGCAGAATGAAGAGGAAGAGAATTGGCGTATCAACAGCGGAGGATGAAGTTAAATGACCGGCTGGCCGTGCCAGTGAATGTGCGGCAGTTGGCCGAACAGGGCAACAATCAGCGTCAAAAAACCAAAACTCGAAACGCAGAAATGCGCTGAAAAGCAAAACGAAACGAAAGGTGCAACAGTGGCGAAAGAAATGGCAGCAATGGCAAGAGGAAGAGGAAGTGTCGGTGGTATGGCTGCTGCGTCTGCTGTTGTTGGCGCTGCTGCTGACAGTCGGCAACGGTTTCAAAAAAACGGCGCGTTGCGCAAAAAAAGTGGCAAAGCGGCTGCAAGTGAAGGAGAAAGTAAAGCAACAACACAAACCATCACAAGTGGTTGCTGTCGCTACAACAACAACAACAATAACAACAAGGCGAAGTGGCCAAAAGCGGCCGCTAGTGACGCGGTGCCAGTGTAGCGGCTGTTGTTGTTGTTATTATTATTATTATTATCATTATTGTTGTTGTTGTTGTCGATTGTATGCAAGAAAAAGTGCGCAATGATTGATCACGTTTTGTCGCTGCAATTGCCGCAAAGCCTACAACATATGCGCGTCGCTGATGCCAGTTGCTCGCTGACAGTTTGTCCCAAATGTCTGTCTGTTCGTTGGTTCGTTCGTTTGTCTGGTCTGTCTGAAATGTTGCTGTCGCCGCTCGGTCTTTGGCTCCTTTCTTTTTTATGATGGCATTTCCGTTATTTTGTTTACTTTCATTGCTTCGACAATGGCAATAGGGTTGTTGCAACAACAACAATAGCAACAAAATTGCACCAACTGTAGCAACACTGTCAGCGGTCGACAGGAACAACAGCAGCCATATTCAAACAGCCAATAATGCTAGCAAAACAACAATAACAACAAAATAACAGCAACAATACAGCAGCGACAGCAACGAAAAAGGCAAGACAACAACAACAACAACGGCGACAGCGGCAGCGGCAACAACAAACGACAACGTCAAGGCGCGAGCCTTTCTCCCGTCGCATAATTCAATTCATAACAATAACAACAACAACACTAAAATATAGTTTTTGTTTGTTGCATCTTTTGAATGCAGCAGCCACCATAACAACAACAACAATCAGTAGCGGCTTTGCGCTCATACGCGAATGCGCATAATTTTTTTCCTTTGATTTCATTGCAATTCCATATTAATCTTGTTGTTGTTGTTGTTGCTTGTGGTGCATGATGTGGCGGCGCGTAGCTGGCAATTTTTCACTTGGAATCGCATTTTTCAATTTCAATTCCGCGCCGCGCCAAAGTCGCTCAACAATCGGCAACCGGCGCTGTCGCTGTTGGCGGTTGGTTGCTGCTATTGTTGTTGTTGTTGTTGTAGCAATGTTAATGCACTTGCTGCACGTTGGGTTGTGTGCTGCCGCCAGTCGCGAGTCGCAAGTCGGCGTAACGAATTCAAATGCAAATGAAATCTCGAATGTGTTGATGCCACATGTCAATTTGTTTGTGTGTGTTGTTATTGTAATTGTTTCGCGCCGCAGCATTTCGTTTGCTGGGTGTTGTGTTTCACCTTCGGTTTTTGCGCTGTACATTTTGTCGTTGTTTTTTTTTGTGTGCGCCTTTTCGCATAATTGAAAGTGGAGTTGATGCAGCCACACACACACATACACAAACACAAACACACACACATATGTGTACATGTACCATTGCTGCATACGGCGTGCAAAATTACCGCAATAAGCCAAAGTTGAAAGAAAAATTCAAAACACACTCGCTGCAACGCGTTGCCTGCCCAGTGCTGACAGTGTGAAAAAAAATGGCTGGAAATAAAAAAAATGCAAAACGGAAGGCTTAAAAGTTCAATAACACACAGCGTGCGGCCCATTGCAGCGCCACCAATAGCCGCAGCAGCAGCAGCAATAACTGCAATAAAGCCCACAGCACTCAACACTGCCAGCGATGACTGTGCCGCGATTGTGCGCTAACAAAACAACAGCAACAACAATAACACGAAAAAAATACGCACATACGTGGCGGAAGATGTGTCGGCCGCAGATTTCATTACAAGGCGCGTGCAGCTCAGCGCTGCAAAGCAGTTGCACCATCGACACGGAAACGCAAACGCCACTTACAGCGCCGGCATTGAAAGTGCGCTCGTTGTTGTTGTTTTGTTTTTGCATTAATATTGCCATTAATCGCAATTGTTGCTGCAATACGCAACATGGGAACACACATGTACATACTTACTCGGGGGTTGAGTAGAAAGTTGTTGGGGACCTTAAATACGCAAATACGCGCTTTGCTCTATGGAGAGAGTTGTGGTAGGAACTTTTAGTTGAAAAAGTCGTGGTCACTATTCGAAAGCCATAATTCAGTAGTTACAGCTTTCGAGCGCAAATCTGAGGGCGAATGTTAGAAAATCAGACTCAACAACCCCTATTTGGATGCAAATATAGAAGGTTTTGAAGGTCTTCTCATTCATGGTCTTCCAAAGCACTCAGTTAGTAAAATATTTGTAAAATGTCCTGTGAGCAGAGCATGAAAGGAAAAACGAGATTAGATGACAACAAAAATAACCACAGATTTCAGGTATCTTGATTGATCAAAGAGAAGTACAGCATGAGGTTAGGTTCGGTTTTAGAAGAGGTATGCGCACTTGCACTACCACTCAGAGACCCCGTGGATGGATCCTCTATTGTATGAAGCACTTCGATTCCATACTGGTGTTCTTTCTTATCTGTTGAGTTCGCTATAGATCAGAATCTTTCTGTAGGGACAAAATCATTAGGGAATTATTTGATCTTGGTGAGATAATTTTGTAGATTCCTCCCTTCATCAAAGAACTTGACTCAAAGATCTTGAGTCATTGTTCCTTTTGTCATGACAGTACTTTTAATCATTATAGCAGAAGTATTACTCATGCATCTTTTACTTCATTCGAAGTCATAGATGACTTACCCTCACGTTCATAGAACATAGTTGGTTAGGTTAGGTTAGCTAAGAGCATGCGCGACAGCATTTTTCACACCGGGAAAAATCCATATGTGCTTGAAACTAGAGACCAAATATAGTAATACTGCATACTCAGTTTTTCATGTCTACATCCTTTGTCCTTTTAAAAGGACTTCAAAATTTTGAAGGGGATAATACATAAAAAAAATATAAAAAATACTTAACCTCGTTGGAATATGGCGATATGTATATCAAATGAAAGAGGAAAGGCTCAAGAATTTAAATAAAATTGTTTTGTTATCTATTTGTAAAAAAAGGATATGAAAAAGGTCCTTTGAAAATTTTCATCCTTTATATCCTTGAAAATGTATATAGAATTTTCTTGAAAAGTAATTATGTTAAAACCCCAAATTTCCCTGATCACGTCTCAAAATTTCATTACTCTAACTTTATTGGTTCGAAAGTTATTAAAAAAAAGGCGGAAGCTGCAAGTCTAATGAAGTACAAAAATTCTAATTTATTTGAGTATCAGTATTTTAAATAATAAATAGATACAAAATCAATAAAGCGAGAATAATGAAATTTTGACACGTGATCAAGCAGATTTTGGGTTTTAACATACTTAAAATTTATTTAAATTCTTGAGCCTTTCCTCTTTCATTTGATGTACATATCGACCTCGATATTCTAACGAGGTTAAGTATTTTATATATTTTGTTTTTTTTTTATCCCCTTCAAAATTTTTAAGTCCTTTTAAAAGGACAAAGGATGTAGAAATAAAAAAACTGAGTACGCAGTATTACTACACTTGGTCTCTAGTTTCACGCCCATGTGGATTTTTTCCGGTGTGAATAATTTTTTTAATTTTTGTCGCACGGTGTAATCAGTTGATAATCAACATTTCTCTAGAGAGAGTCGGATTAAACACGATTTAGCTGATAATTAGTTGATAGTCGGCCTATACAAGATTTAGCTGATAATCATTAGATAGTTACAATTTCTCCAACGAGTCGGAACCATGCAAGACTTAGTTGATTAAAATTTGAAATATAATTTTGTTAATTCAAATTGTTTATCAACAAATTTTGAAGATATCACCATTTACAATCTAGTACAACTTACTTCAAAATTGCATCATATTCAACGTTCAACTACACTTTATATGAAAATAAAAAATTTCCAAAATCAAACCGTAACCGATTTGAAATAAACAAGCACTTTTTATTTTTTCTCTTTTGTACTCTGTGGACGTGTTGACCTGCTGCCGTTGTTGAGCTGATATTTCCAGTGAAATTGCCAAGAAAATTACACCGTTACGCTTCATTAAGGCTGCTAATCAACTTGAAGTTAATGTTGCATTAGTCAGTTAGCTCGTCCAATTGGCAGATCGCGCTGCCATCGACCATTCAATTTGGTGTTTTACACTAAACGTTTGCAAGTTAATTTTTGGTTGCGGCAAAGAAAAGCAAATCTTCGTGCATAGTTTCGCTCATGGCACTTTTAAGAAGTGTTAAGTTGGTTATTGTCGGCGCTAACTGTTAAAACTATTTAAAGGAATGCTTTGAGCAGAAAGATTTTACAGAAAAATATTGATTGTTGACATCTGGTGCTGTGTTATTTTTTACTTTATAAAATATTAAATAAATTTAATCGTTAACGTTTCGAACCGATGAAAAATTCAAAGTAATTTTTCTAGAGTCACACTTTTCCTTTTCGTTTTCCTCACTAGTGACAGCAACGCTGTTGAGTGCCCTTTGAGCAGCGCCTCACTTCTCAACGAGCAAAGCACTTGCAGCTTCCTTTTTTCAGTAGCGAAAGCCCAGCAATAACAAAAAACAGCAGATAGTAATTTCCACTTTAAGTCAATTTTTCTCGACAACAAAGTGTGCAGTGCGTGCTACGGTTTCACCACTGCGACCAGAGAGTAAACACGGCAAAGCAAATAAACAACTCGACAGTATGAAAACAAATTTAAATGCCAAGAAACCAACAAATCAGTAAAAGTTGGGGCGGACGAAGCGATAAGCCAACGCGAAAAGTGGCAGCAGCACCAAAGTGCTAATTGAATTAACCTGTAGTTGTTAACGAAAACGGGGGGCGGGGCTAACCGTGTGGGCTGGCACTTGTACGCACACTTGCGTAACTTTGAAAAGTGTGCGTATGTGGCGGCTGGCTGCGAAAGAAAGTGTGGCAAATGGCTGGCAAGTGGCGGCAACCACTTGTTGCTAGCCGACCAACAGCACAAACGAATAGCCAAAAATAGCTGGCAAAGTCGTTGCCATGGGGTTTGTTGATTGTTGCTGTTAGCAATGTTTGCCGTTTGCTGTTGTTGAGTTCATTAAAACTTAAGCAGATTTTGGCTGCGCAAACTCCACACACAACACCAACAGACACACACGCACGCTTCGGCTGCTAAATTGTTAAGTAAATGCGCCAAACTGGAATTATAAATCAATGAAAAGTAATCCAAAAAGTGTGACGGCTATGTGGAAAATTTAATATACAACAACAAATAAAGCAAAAGGGAAACGCTAACGTTGCTTACTGGTGACAGCGGAAATACTCATAAATGTTTGAGCACGCGTGCTGTCGTAGTGCTTATTGTTGTTATTGTTTGTGAACGTATTTTTGTATAAACAAATTGCCGATAATTATGACTGTCCACGATGAAATTTTTCGGCTGCAAAGTGATAATTATAGACCACTGCGTCACGCTGTCAATGTGAAGATTTATCAAAAACTATTCAGCTACAGGAAATGATCAACAAATAATTTTGTTTTTAATAAAATGATTCAGAGCTTTCATATTCCTTACAGAAATCGTTTTAATTGCTTTCCAAAACATGCGACACTTTCGCAATGAATTAGCGTTTGCTTTTGTTGTCGTTGTTTTGCAACAAGTTCATTGCTTCAGTCTTTTGTTTCGTTGGGGACATTTTCTTGATTTCTGGTTGCTGCGTTTGTTGTTCACTCTCGATTTTGTGGCATTAATTAATTCACAGCTTAGTTAATGAGCAATTGTTTTATTTTATTTTATTTTATTTTATTTTATTTTATCGTATTTAATTTTATTGTATTTTGTTTGATTAAATTTAATATATTATATATATTATATATTTTATTTTTATTTTTTTGTTTTTATTTTTGTTTGTTTTATTTTTATTTATTTTATTTTATTTATTATTATAACATTTAATTATTTTATTTCATTTTATTTTATTTTAATTTATTTGATTTGATTTGATTTGATTTGATTTGATTTGATTTGATTTGATTTGATTTGATTTGATTTGATTTTATTTTATTTTATTTTATTTTATTGTATTGTTTTTAATTTAATTTATATATTTAATTTTTTATTTTTTTGTTCTTTTTTGTTTGCTTTATTTTTATTAATTTCATTTGAAATTATTTCCATATTTTGCTTCTTAACATTTGTTTCGTCAGTTTTGGTTTTAATTTTTTAAGTTTATAGCTAAAGTTTTGTGTTTATTAGAGAACTGACTGACTACTTTCGTACAAGCTGAAATTTTTGAACAGATAATGAATTTTGGGTTCTACGAATTTTGCTTTATTGGTGTCGTAACTTCTGAAACTCTGTAAAAAATTTAACTAAAAGTTCCATTGTGTGATCTTAATCGATGCTTACAGTACAACAAAGCTTGGCCTAGCTACTAAAGGATTTTCGTAAGGTCTCCCTGAACTTTAAGACTGAATAAAAAGAGTTGAGAGAGTCAGTTATGACGGCTACGTTTAGCGCGAAATATCGAAAATGTTCTGTAATTTTCCAATTGAAACGTCAGATGAATAAGCTATCAAAGTTTGAATAAAGCTATTTAAAGCCATCTCCGGGTTTTAGTTGGGGTATCGACTAAGAAGAACTGTAGCCATATCCAGACTTTAATTGTAGAAATAAATAAAAAGAATTATAGGGTTTTTCAGGCTTCAATGAACAATTGAATTTAAACAATTCTGAACGTAAAGCTAAATATCTGTTCTATGCATTATTCTGACCTTCAAAATGTATACAAAACTGATAATGCTGATCATTGCCTATAATGAAGAAAACTAAAAGTGTGCCAATTAAGCCGCACCTTCTCATCAATGGCTGCTTTGCCTGTACGAGTAATTCAACATTTGCCATTTTCCTCTGTAAGCGAGGCTAAGATGTTGTTGTTCTACTGCCCCTATTACAGCCACTATTACAGAATCTAACTACCCGTTTTCGATCTGCATCCAAACTGTATCCTGTATATAGTTCATAACCACTCATACTCACACACACAAATATATGCAGCTGCTTACATGCTCACACCTCACACATCAGGTGTTCGTTCGAATGATTGGCGCGTACAGCGCTTCAAAAAGAAATCGTATAGTATTAACAACATTATTGCAAATCCGATAACAATGTGGCAGCCAGATTAAACACTGATTTATGGATTATAGCAAACACACACATATACACAGCCGATTGTTGTGCTCATCGATTGATGTGTACACGCAAAATTACGCAGAGCTGGCGAAATGTAAGAAGGAACAAGGAACGAGAAGGATGCGCAGTAAAAATCGACAACAAAACATGAAGGCAGCATTTTGAATGAAATTTACAGGAAGTAGCCGCCGCACAACGCCTCACACAGTGCAGGCTGCGTGTTGGTCCGTGCTTGGCGACCACCTAGACGGGACCCATAATAACAGCGGCAGCTTGTAGCGATTTGAAGGTTTGCATTAAAGCCGCATGCAAGACTTGTATGTGTAGCCAGCGGGAAATTTAACTGCGCTCAGCTGATGTGTTGTTGTTGTTTTATAGTTTTTGTTTTCATAATACGTTCTTTGCATTGTGATTATCTGCGGCTTATTTATGAGCATTTAAGTTAAATTGCACCTTTTGTTGTTGTTGTTGTTATCGGGTTTGCCAGGAACATTCTTGGACACTTCATAATTTTTTTTAAATTACAAAAAAATAAGAAAATAGAGTGAAAGGTAAAATAGAATGAGGCAGCGCAATATACCCTTTAAAACTGAGGAGATGTTAGGTAAATAAGTTTATCCGATTTCAGCTACCGACCTCACCTTCCTCTTCTCATTGCCTCTTTTAAGTTTTGATCCTATTAACCCAATTTATCTGATCTCAGCTTCCAACCGCGCCTTTCCCTTGCATTGTCTTATATTAGTTGGCACTTCAACAACGCACATTTCATTTACTTAGAAAGCATCATAAAAAGCAAAATTTTCGCAGTATATCTTTTCTGTGAAATCCCAAGTTGAAATGTTAATTTCGCCACAAATTGAATGCGGAAATTTCCAATGAATTTTCCATTAGCACTAAGCAAACGACGACGACAAAGACAAATAAAGCCATAAAGTGAAATGGAAAGGAAGCACGAAGCTACAAACGTGCAGCAGCAAATATTATGAAAAAAGAAAAATATCAAAACGAAAAAATAATAGCGACATTGCTGCAAGGGGAAAAATTCAACGACAACTTTTTATTTACACTTTCATTTTCAATTAACGTGATGACCAAAGCAATGCAAGCAATCAGCCGGCCTGTCAGCCAGCCATCCAGACACCCGGCCGCACAGCTGACAAATAAGCAAACAGCAGCAAAAGGCGCAGCCACGAAGCCAGTCAAACGCGCGCACACTGCAGCCATTGAAATGCTAACATTGAGTAAACGCTGTGCGGGGGGAGGTGGACATGCGATGTGTAGTGGACAGCGGGCGATCGGGTATCGAGTGCACTTCCCCACGGCGACAACATTAAAACAAACACACAAGATTTGCCTTAACGCTGCAAATGCGATTAGAAATTGCAAAAACGTGAAAACTAGGCAGCCACCAACAAATGAAAATATTCAATAAAAAACAAAAACAACAACAACAACCAGTAGTGATGTCTGAGCTGCAATCAAGGCAAAAACCACATCAGCAAAAAAAAAAGTGACCAAAAATGTGCAGAAAATGCAAAAAACAAAGGCGCAGCAAAACGAACACAAAAAACTTAAGCGACAAACTTGATTAAATTTTTTCTTTAGCAGCCATGAAAAACTGCGAAAAATGTGCAAAAAAGGCAATTCGCGCTACCTCCTGTGGCTGCACTTGTTGTGCATGCAGATCGGACAGCAACAAAAACAACAACAATACAAACAGCTGCAATATGAAGAGTCTTGTTGGTGTTGAGGGGCAAAAAGAAAAAGTTTCAAAATTAAGAGGAACAATTAGACAAATTTTATGAAACGACAATGAAATGAAAAGAGAATACAAAATTAAAGAAACAAGAAAAGTTAGTAAAACTAAGTCAATAAAAAATTTATAAATCGAGATTGAAATAAAAAGAGAATTCTAAAGGCAAAAAATCTTAAAATTAAGTAAACGACTAGAAAAATTTATGAATCAAGACTGAAATGAAAATAAATTCTAAAAGATTTTTAAATTATGTAAACAATTAGAAAAAGTTATGAATCAAGACTAAAATGAAAATAGAATTCCCAAAAAAGGAAACTTTTTTTAATTAAGTGAACAATTAGCAAAATGTATAAATTGAGATTGAAATTAAAATAGAATTCAAAAGAAAAACAATTTTAAAGCGTGATTTTTAGTGTAGTAAAAAGTTTAAATGTAAAAAATTAGAAAAGTCGAGACTAAAATGAAAAGAGTATACAAAAGGAAAAGAAAAATAAAATTTCTTAAAATTAAAAAACAATTGGAAAATTTTTTGAATCGAGACTAATAGGAAATCAGTATTAAAAAAATAAATTTTTAACTAAATAAAAGATTTAAAAAAAAATGCAAAGAGAAGAAAACTAAAAAAATAAAAGTTCATAAAATTAAGTAAACCATTAGAAAAATTTCAGAAATCGAGACTGAAATGAAAAGTTAGTTGGAAAAAACAAAAATTAAAATTAAAAATTCTTAAAATTAAGTAAGCAAGTAGAAACATTTTATGAATCGGGACTAATAGGAAATCAGTATTAAAAAAAATATATTTTTAACTAAATAAAAAATTAAAAATCGAGACTAAAACAAAAAGATAATTCAAAAAGTAGTGAAGGGGCATAGACGGTGTAAAAAATAAAGGCAAACAAAATTAAATGAAAGCAGGAGAACACAGAAGATATACCAAATAGAAACAGATAGCAAACAAGAATTGAAAACACATTACAGTCACTTAAGTTGGACCACAACTCCTGTTCATGTTGGTTATTTATTACCATCATTCTAACATGAGTTTTTGCCAATGTGAAATCATAACAAAAGTCACTTTGCTACGAAACGGAAATGTCTGTCATTAAATTGAGTTTTAGTTCAGAAAAAGGCAAAGCTGTAAAACTAACAACCAATAAAATTTGCACTCAACTCTATTATATTTAAAAACTATCAGTTTATGAAATCGTATGAAAAGCACATAAAGCAGAGAACATAAATAACATTTCAACACCAGTAGCGTTCAAAATAAAAACAAAAGACTTGAGTAACAAACTTGAGTTGAAATCAAATCTCAAAAGCAAAAAATATTAGCCAATTGCAGATAATTAACTGCAAATACTCAAAGCAACAATACAAAAAACAAAAGACCAAATAAAAGAGCACAGCAAAAACAAAAACATAAATAAAAATTACCAAACGACACTTTAACCTATTCGAAATGAATAAAAAAAAGACAAAACAAAACACAAAATAAACGCAATAACTACGCGAGGGAATTAAAAAACTGAAATGAACACAATTTGGATATCATACGAGTAAACAAATTGATTTTCAGATAACAACAGCGAACAGCATAACACAACAACAAGGCAGCGAACAATAACAGTAGTGACAACGGCCAGCAGAGGTCAACCACACGAATGGACAACCGTTGGCACGGACGGACAACACTGCGAACTTTTAATTCAATGGCTTGAAAGCTTGAATAAAGCAAATACAAAATGACAAACAGACAGACAGAAAATGTGAAGCGAACAAAGAGGGAGAGAGAGAGAGGCAGTGCAATATGTTTTTAATAAAAACTTTTTATGCGTTCAAACAATGCCAAACACATTCACTTCTATTGGGCCAATAAAAAAGACAAAAAAAATTGCCAAATGCATGAACACTTATAATATAAAAGATGACCAATTTAGTTGCAATAACAACAACAGCGCTGACAGCAAAAAACACAAATCAAGTCAACGCCTCAGAGTTGAGCAACGCCCAAATGGAGACTGTGGCAAATTGAACTTAAAACGGTTCGACCTAATAAGCAACAACAACAAAAATGCCAACTCAAACTAGTAGCAGTGGAAGAAGAAGAAGCACTAGTAGTAATAGAAGAAAAAGAAGCACACCTAGACAAAGCAGCAGTTACAGCAACTCTGCATGAGGAAATGAATAACAACGCATGTCGCGACATCAAATCAACTTTAAAAACGATATAACAAACAGGAAACCCAGCAACAACAAAAACATTAATAAAGCTGAAAATTATTAACTCGAAATGCATAGCAAAAAACCAGCAACAACAAAAACTAAAATGAAACTGAAAATGAAAACCAGCCATCGATAACTGAGCAGATATTGGTGCAGGTCATTGGCCAAGTTTGTTTTTAGTTAATTAAATTTTTATGAATTCAGTTGTTTGTTGCTTTAATTCATTCAGAGGTGATGAGTGATGTGTCACTTAGGTCGTTTTACTGCAACTTGACAGTTGTTGACTGCATTGCTGCAATTTGACTGTCAGGCGCTGATAGATGTTGCCTCAAGTAGTTGAATTCAAAGCTATAAAACTATTTGTAAAGTATTTTTCCGAGTCATAATTTTCCATTGAATATGATTGTAGAAGTGTCTAAATACAATTGAAGCCTTTAAAAAATAGCTTCAAAATTTGTTTTCAAACTAATGTAACCCCTTAGGACTTTTATCTGCAAATGAGCAGAAATCCTTATAACAAAAGTTTCACAATAAAATAAAAATTTTAAGTATGCTTATTGCCCATTCGAACAAATTTTTATATGCGCCACGTCTACTTTTGAATAATGCAAATTTTTCAACTCACTCAAATGACATTAACGATAAAAAAGAGGCGTCCATGCGGCGTGTTAAGAAGTTTGCCTGCCAACACTGACTTCTCGTGCCATTTGAGTGGCTGTTGGCATATTTGTGGCATGCCGCGTTGCTTACTTATGCAACATTGGCAACGCACTTGCAACATGCGCAGCCAAATACAGATACACGCACACTCACATAAATACTCGTATGTGTGTGTACGCATTTTAAAGCCAAGAACGTCTTTTTTTAGACACACGAACTTGTTTGATTAGATGTTGTTGTTTTTTTCTGTATAATTTAATTCATACAGAAAGCGAAATTATTTGGTTCCGCAACTCGCTGCCGCTTGACAGTTGACTTTTGTCGCTTCCCATGCAAAATTGTGTTTTGCCTTCACTATGGAAGCTCATTTATTTAAAAAAATTCACCACAAAAATTGTGTATATTCTAAGCACAATTCTAGTTATGTAAATTTTATTGACAATTTATGTTAAGCATTCTGCAAAAAGTTGTTTTGACGCGCGTCGCGGATGCTTTTCTTGGGCAGTGAACGTTGAGTTTAAAATAAAATAAAATTTCTTATTATATGTGTTTGTGAACAGTTTTGTGTATTCATGTGTATGTGTGTGTGTGTGTGTGCGTTTACGATCTGCTCGATTACGCGCTGTGCTATAAATAGCTACAAATTATTAGTAAAAATACGCCAAATCGACTGCAGCCAATGTTCAAACTAACAAATTTAATCAATAAGTATCGTTGCCGCCATCGTTATTATTGTTGTAGTTGATGCTGTTGTTGCTAATTTTGCTAAAATGTTCAAGCTCTTTTTTTAGCTTGTGCCAAGTGGGCGACGTTGTTTATGGCCAACGGCCGGTTGGTTATTTTTCGCTTGCGTTCAACAGGCGTTAATTGATTTGAGCAGAAATTCATGAATTTTGAAAGCGTCTCTCTGTAGTCGGTGTGCGTCCGCCAGTCGAAGCTATTTGCGCGCATTAAAATTCCTTCACACCAACTTCAGGCAATCGGCCTTTCATCGCGCACATCAACACTGCGCGCACTGCCACCACTATCGTCAGCCACATCGGCAACATTGTAGTTGCTGTGATGTTTGTTGTTGTGTTTGCTATTGTGTGACTGTCTAATTGGCATAAATTTGCAGCAGTTGCAGTGGCTGTGAACAAAACGCTGCGCGTAGTTGCTGCTACAGAAGAAAATAAGCCCAAGTTTCATGCTTTCAAAGTCCGTTAGGCACACACACACACACACATACAGATACACGCACACAGGTAGAGAGGGCAACAAAAAGCAGCATCAGCGTTAGCGTCACCGCGCCGCCGCCACAACATAATCTGATACACTTATTATTATTAATTACAATAAATATTTGCTCGGTTGTTGCCTTGGCGCATTGTTGTTGTGTTTGTTGTTGCAGCAGCTTCAAGTGTAGTCGTTTTTATTTGCTTGTTTGTGTGTGTTCTTATGGCCGCTGTCAGTGCCATGCTCGCCTGACGTTTATCAATAAAAATGCATCACTGCCGAGTTTTCGTTATTTTTTTTTGTTCTGTTTTAGTTTCTGTTTTATGGGTATTTTCTTTGTATTTTTTCTTTCACTCGTGGCTGAACGGCAACTCGAGTTTAATTTCTATAGCAATCTCATATTTTTCTTTAATTTTTTTCTTTTCGTTTGATTTAGTTGAAAAAATTCTTGGCAGACACGCAAGCTTTGTGGTTGAGGAAAAGCCACAGAAATTATGGCGAGTTAAAAATTTGAAAGCCTTGCACTGTGGTTTGAATGTTAATGTGCTTGCGTAGAATGGGAAAATAATTTATTGAAATATTTTATTGAAATACTTTATTGAAATTGGTGTGAAAAGAGAATTTAAATGGTTTACTTAATACTAAAACGGGTATCAAAAACAGTTTTGCTTAAGCGGCAACAGGCTTAAAAAGTTTAGTACAATGAACTAAAAATAAAGAATGCAAAAAATTCAATTCTTTGCATGAAATTAAATGAAAAGGCATACAAACTATTCTCAAAAGCAAATTGTTAACCTTTCAACAGAGTTAAGAACGCATTTGAAACGTGTACATGCATTTCTATTCTTATTTTGTCAACTTTATTGCCACATTGGCACCACAGTGCATTGCTGTAAAACCAAAATCCTAATAGCAACAATTTTTATTATTATTTAGTGTAAAGTTTAAATTTGTTTGATAACAAATGTGTTGAGGGTCAATGATCCCATTTGCCATTCGAAATATTTAGAACACTTACTTTTTTTATAATACTTCAGTGCACACGAACAACTACTCAAAGTGAAGAAACTTCTTGGCAGAAACTTTAAAGCATTAAAGGAAATTTACAACAGTTATTGCTATGAGATGGCAACTGAATTTTGCCACTTAATTGATTTGTTTTTTGCTTCCACGAGCTAACATACAGACGAGCTGCCACGTATTGCAATTTTCAACAATTCATTTCCTCAGTTTTTAATTGTTTTATGCCAACATTTATTCATTCCAATTTAAACTCAACATCATCTTTCAACGAATCCGTTATAATTTCAAATACAAATGTTTTTTCCCCCTAATAAGCGTTCGTACGCCATCAGCCCCGACCACGTTCAGAGTGTCATTAATTGCCTTTCAATTTAATTTCAATTAACTTCGCTTTAGCAAACGCCTAATTTAATTCTAATTACCAGCATAGAATCTCACAGTCGCTGCCAGCGAGCCCTTAAGCAGCTAGCAACTTGTTTACACGCCACGTTTGCTGCTTAAGTCTTTTGTTTTGGGCGTGCTGCGCACATTTGCCATGCTTTCCACTTTCCCATCATTTGCGTCAAAGAACCAAAAAACTCAAATTCACTCAACACCTCTACACACAACTGCATATCTTTCTGTATATGTGTGTGTGTATGTGTGTGAGTTTGAGTAGTGTCCGCATCTAGCGGCCATAACAAATGTGGCCACACCACTAAATACAAAAATTATGCGTGAATTTGCGTAATGAATCTAAGCGCGGCGGGGCTCTTGAACTCTTGTCAACACACCCACAACAATTTGTTACTTTTTTCGACACGCCAAATTAAAACACTGAATAATTACAAAAAACGCAAGGAACGTCAAAAAGAATGAACATTCATGTTTACTGTGCTTAATGTGCGTAAATATGAAATTAATAAAACTGCGGCCAATGGCAGCAACAAGTGCCAAGCGAAATTAGCTTAAATGTAGACAAATTGTTTACCCAAAACTTCTCCCCAATGCGAAGGCAGCTTGCTTCATATGCTCACAATTTGGCATGTAAAGAAATTAAAATTGCTGCTGTCGCTCGTGTGCTGAACTTGGAATTCACCTTTTTTCATGAGTTTTGTGCTTTAACAAAAACAAATTACCGCTCATATTCTTATAAAGCACCGTCCGATGAGGTGAGAGAAAAATAAAAGCGTACTTAAAAGACTTTAATTCGCTGCCGCAGAATGTGGCCGCTGTTGGGGCACCTTTTTCTTTTAAGCTTTCTACCTTTCCATTTGTGGTTAGTTGTTTTTGTTTTGGTGTTATAACATTTTTCCAACTATTATGTACGCGGTACATTTCGATAGAATGTTATTGCGTAACATTCGCTTAATGTGCTTTTGATCGCCCGTGTCTGGCTGACAGCCAATGCCTCGGCCTCTTCTATGCTCAAATCATTTTGTTGGTTGTGTTGTTTTTTAGAATTTTTTTTGTTTTGGTTTTTTACTGTTAACGTTTATTGCTGTACAGCTACGCAGTTGAAATGTTCAGCCAAATTGATTTTTTTTACACTGCAATGGAATGACGGGAAATGTTTACTTTGGTATGGGTTTTCTTATGACCAGAAGAGAATGTGATTGGTAGATAAGGATATATGTGTAGCTATAACATATATTCGTAGATATTAAGAGAAAAATGTATTTGTTATGTGTGATAAGGCTGTCAATCAAAGTCAAACAGTCAAAAAGTAGAAAAAGAACTTGTTGTAGTATTGAAACCAGACAAGGACGTGGCTCACTCCTATTTCTCAGCGTTGGCATAATTTTCAAAATATAATTAGGTATATATATATATATATATATATATATACATATGTATAATATATATCTCTAAAAAAAATGTGCTCATTTATGCATTTTTACAAATGCAACTTAAGTCTTTAAGAGCCCCATTAACTCTGTTATGAAGTAAGAACTAACTGCAAAGCGTTGATGATTTGATTGATTTGATTCATTTCTCAGTTGTGTCAAAGTCAAAGAAGTCAAAAGGAGTGAACAAATCAATTGGAACTTGTAGGTTGTAGTGGCTGCCTCTGTAAGAGACAAACTTAGGCCTCTGTATGAGCCCGTTGTGATACCACAAATTCCACCCACAAGAGTACACTTGTGCAATTCTTGTAATTTTCATCTGTTTCATGTGGATAGCGATAGAAGTAGACGAGTGTTCAACACTAAATAGACCATTGCGGTCATTTTAAATGTTTTTGATTTTTAAATATCTGTATTTTCTTTAGTATTTCTATCAACTTTTGGTTTGGTGACTTTTATTTTTTTATCATGGAAAATTTTGTAAAAAATTATTTCGTAAAAAAATAGCCAAATCAGATGTGTGCTTTTCGAGATATCAGTAGATAAGTTATGTAGTCTTTGTAGGTATGGAAAACTTGCGGTATTTCTAGTGTTAACCAGCCCGAGCTAGGAATTGAGCCAAGGATCTCTGGTATGGGAAGCCAGCGCGCTACCCGCTGCATTATCGAGGCTGACCTATTGGAACTTAAAGCAAAAACTTTTGAAAACAAGGAAATGGCTCACTTCTATTTCTCAGCGTTGGCATATTTTTCAAAATATAAAATTGTCTTTTATGCATATTACAAGAACATAGAATTTGAAATGCATTTTCGTCCTTTTTCTCGTTCATACAGCTTCATTTTGGTTATTGTATTGATTTCTTTATTTTATTTTTTTTATATATTTTCACTCTTCGCTGTGTTGCAATTTGCGCTCTTCAGTCGCCCTCTTTGAGTCTTTCAATACGTCTCAATGAACTCGAGTAATTTATGCTTTCAAGCTGACTTCACTAGCTGTTCTGTTTCTTGGTACTTTTTATAGTATATATTTTTTAACTAGTCAAATATTTGCACTTGCTTTGTCCACTGTTAGGCGGCAAGGCGGCTTTTATGCTTTGCCGCCTGTTGCTTTCATTTGTTTATTATTTCATATTTTTATGTCATGGTCGTTCTTGGGCAAATGTGTTGAGGGTTCTTTTCCACTTAATTGAGAGTCAGCGGTGCGGTTTTTATGTTTCCGCCTGCAGGGTCCACATTTAAAGGTCTAATGGTTTTACTTTTTGGGGAATTTCCGTTGGCAGAGGCGACTGCTGATGTCAGCAGGCTTAGAATAGAATATGTGATGACGACTATTAACTCCAAGCAGACCAAATTCAAGCGAGTGATTTGCAACTGGCTCAGTATAAACTCAGTAAAGTGTAGGAGGGTGTTTTAGGGTGTTCAAACCCCCAACTATCTATTTGTCCAAAATATAATGGGTCACAAATATGATTTCACATGATATTACACTCAAAAGTTGTATTTGGAACCTGCTTCCTTCAAAATGAAATTCTGTGTGCGTTACTACTCAAGCAGATTTACATCTAACTTTTTTAATCACAAGTAAGCAATTTTGAGTATGGGAACATACCATTTTTTCATTTCTCTAAATACGAAATAACAAACTGTTCCCACTGTTGTTGTCTCACTTTTTGCTTTACTCATTCAATAATGGCAACAATAGCTTTTTGTTTGAAAATTTTTTTGGTCTAATCGACTGCGCACAGCAACAACAGCAAAAGTTGTTTTTGTGTTGACAAGTGACAATTATTACTAAAATTAAGTTGGAAAAAAAACTGCCAACCAATGCTAACAGTTTTGCGCATCAGAAAGTTAAATCATTTAAGTATTAAAGATTTTCGTATTGAAAGTAATAAATAAACTCAACACAGTTGAATAACAACTTGTGAGCAGACATCAGCAAAAAACTTAAGGAAAAAATTGCAATTTTAAGCAGAAAAAAATTAAGCGCCGAAAAAGGAAAACGATACTCAAACATGTCAAACAGGAAAAACGCGAAATTTTTGTTAATTTCTACAAAAACAATTCAACAACTGGAAAACAAAATCGATTGCAAACGCAATGCAGGTATGAACGCAAGCCGACTTAGGTGAAAATTGAGCAAAAAAATATTGCAGCGAAGGGGCCAAAATTGCCAAAGTAATAAACGTGCTGCAGGCGACTTAATGCGCGACGGTAATTGTAGCCGACAAGATTGAATGGTGATGCGGCGGGAGGGAAAGAAACAGGAGTAAAAACTAAAGGATGACGTGCGCAGTGGCGGACACTAAAAAGGAAAGGAGTCAAAGTCGCATTAATGTATAACGAGAAAAAATTACGACAACAAAAATGGCATATAAATTTCGCAACAACATTGGCAGCGAAATGACAGCGACAACAAGTGGCAAGTTCAGCTGTTGACGTTTTGTTGGTAGAAACATCAACCAAGCCAACCAGTTGTGCGTAGGTTGATGAGCGTATAGTGTATACTTGAAGGGAGGAGGAGGGGGGAAGTACTTTCTTTTTGCTGTCTAAATTTGCGCGATTTGAGTGCATGAGTTGACTGCAGATCCTTTAGGCAGTTCTACATCGGAAGGCGCTCGCTTTCACGTCTTTTAGTTTTTGTACCTATTGTGTGTGTGTGTGTGTGTGCGTCGAACTAATAAGCAATTCTAACCTTAATCGTACCAAAACAAAGTCATTCTAGGAATCAAATTGACGATTAAACATGACAACAGATGTTACTATAGAAAGAGCAGAGAGGACGTTGCCCTCTTTGATCAAAGAAATAATTCTATTTATAGTTTAAGGATTCATTAAGTTAATTGTTTATGAATGAAAAAACAACTCTATGTACTGTTTAAATATTCATTGCATAAATTTTATTAATTAATTGAAATAATCTTTACTCTTTAGTTTACTTTTCTCTTTAGTTAATGCACTCTTTAGTACTTTACTAGTTACTCTTTAGTTTAATACTTTACTCTTTAGTTAATGATTTAATATAATGTTTTGTCTCTTCAACTAAACTTCTAAAAAAATGGTAACCTGTTCTGATGTTGATTTTCGAATACTGAAAAACATACGTTGAATTATTTTTGAATTTGACTACTATCCCAAGTCCCAATAAATTAAGTTTCTCTTAACCCTTTGTTGACTTCGTCAAATTTTGATGAAATATACTTGTCTGTTATTTCTTATTTCAATTGCTTTCCCATATTTGAAGTTAAAAAACGCATTAAAACATGTTTTCTCTAACAAACTCTAAACCCATTGTTGACCGCGTCAGATTTTGATCTTCAAAAAAATGGAAAGCACGTATCGAATTATTTCTCATTTGTAGTATTTTCACCAAGTTTGAAGTCAATAGGCCCATAAAAACTTGTTTCTCCAAACAAACTTTTAACCCATTGTTGACCCTGTTAAATTTTTATTTTCAAAAAAAATGGTGAACACTTGTGGGAGTATTTCTCATTTGGAGTATTTTCACCAAGTTTGAAGTCATTAAAGTTTGATGTTTCATGTTTTTTAGTCTCTCCGTCAGATTTTGATTTTCAAAAATATGAAAAATACATGTCAAATTTTTTTTGATTTGAAGTGCTTTTACTAAATTTGAACATCATTTAGAAATTGTTTTTATTGCTTTGCATAAGCTATAAGTAGTACCATACGAGTATTCATGTCTACAAATATTGCATACGTTTTTCATAATATGGCAATAATCATTCCATTATTTCTTTACAATCGAATCAAATCACACACTTCACTTCACAACACTAATTGCGGGGATAATCCACCTTCAAAATAGCCACTTACCAATGGCCAAAGACAAAGTAAAAGCATTCATGGCCACAAACTATCGCAACCACAAAATCCGATTTTGTTTCTTTTGCTACACATTTAGCAGCCCTCTTCGCACCCAAAACAGCCACTTACCATAATCACAATGAATGGCACCGCAGACACGTACCGACAGTGTCGCATGCGCAGACCATTAACACAAAAGTCTCAAAATAAAAAATTAAAAAAAGCCCTAAGTTGACATTTGATGCAGTTGCTGCGCATTTAAATGCTGCACACAACTGAATAAAAAAACAATTGAAAAAATCACATAGCACCGGCAAATGGAGAGCATTCAAAAGGCACCCAAATTAGCTTACATATATTTTGGTAATTTTTGTTTTTGGATATTTTTGAATTCGCCAAAGCAGCGCCGCGCTGCGAAGGTCAACTTCAATGCGCCACATTAATCCAACATTGACTGCGACACGCTACGTGCAAATAAAATATTGATGCGAGTGTACACTAACACGGCAACAACAACATGCAAAATGAAGACAAGAAAAAATAGAAACCGAAAATGCATACGAAAATGTGTGTTGCCACTAATAGGTTTTGATACGAACACGCAGTTTGGCAAACAAGCGTTTGTGCCGATTCGAGTGGCCGCCTTGGTGGCTGCTGGCGTTGCCGCTAACTGATGCCTTGACGCAATACTGCAGATGAACGAGAAGATCGAAAGAGCGGCAGTTTATGTCTAAATAAATTAAACCTCGCTAAAGTATTTCATGGTGTGTGCTAATAAAAATAATTTGCGCAACAACAACAAAATTGTATCATACAATGTCGATTCTTCCGTATTGATTGCGAACTTGGTTGATTTGGTAGTTATTTGATTTTTTCGAACGTTGAACTCAGGGGCGACGGTGATGACATCGTGTTTAGGAATAAAATTTGATAGATAGATAGATAAATAGTTAGACAGATATGCAGTTGAATAGATAGTTAAATGTATAGGTGAATATTAAGATAAGTAAATGTTGAAAAAAGTCGAGGAACTTGTCTATGAAATTAGTTCCTCAAGCACTCAGGCTAAGTATTTCATTGTGTTCAAGGCCCAGAAGAAAGAATGACAATAGACCAAAGTCGGAGGGTACTGGATAAGAGAACAGTAGGCGTTACGTAGGTCTAGTTTTCTTGTCTTGGACTGTTATGAATCTTAAGAGTTCTTACAGCTTTCAAATAAAGCACTTCATCCACTCCCATAACATTAGAACTCAAATTGAGCAGTTTCGTGTGCTAAAGAAAAAAGGAAATACACAAAGAATTCGTTGTATAATTTAATCAATAACCTGAGCGATTTGTACCGTATTTTTTAAATGTCAACTAGACAGCAGATCTATCCTCTGGTTCAACTAGTTTTGCCTTGTGGCCACAGCTTGTCGATTTAGTATAGACAGCAACACATTTAAAAACCTTTCACAGTATTTGAACTCAACTGAACTTTAAAATAGTCAAACATACTTGAAATCGTGTGACATGTAGAAATGTAGAAAATAGCCAAATACTTATATTTCAATAAGAATCAAAGGCACTTTAAAAGGTATCAAATGTGTTTCATGTAAATAGTTGAATGTATTTCAGACGTTATTAAATGTATTTCAGTATAGCCAAATATATTTCAGAAAGAAACAAAACAGCTTCAGAGATGTTATAAAATGTGTTTCAGAATAGCCAAATATACTTTTAAAAAGATATCAAATGTCTTTAAGATAGTCAAAAATACTTAAAAAGACATGAAAGGTATTTCAGAACAGTCAAATATACTTCAGAAGGCATCTAACGAACTTCAAAAGACATCAAATGTGATTAAAATTGTTAAATTTACTAGAAAAGGTCTAAAATTTTTCAGAATAGCCAAACATACGTCAAAAGGCATCGAATGTGTTTAAAATATTTGAAAGATATAAAATGTGCTCAAGTCAACTTTTCAAGTATTAAAAGTTATAAAATGTGTCTCAGAATAGCCAAATATACCTTTTGAAAAGATATCAAATCTGTTGAAAATAGTCAAATTGACTTGAAAAGGTATGAAATGGATTTCAGAATAGCCAAATATATTTCAAAAGGCATCTAACGACTTCAAAAGATATCAAATGTATTGCAAATAGTGAAGTTTACTTGAGAAGGTGTGAAATCTTTTTCAGAATGGCCAAATATACTTCAGAAGGCTTCAAAAAACTTTAAAAGATCTAAAATGTACTTGAGAAAGTGTAGAAATTATATTCAGAAAAATATATAATTACATGAAGATTCAACAACTTCAAAATAATCGATTCAAATAATCATTTTAATGTTTTCCAAATTATGTGTCTAGTTTATATTTTGTAAAGTATGTTGTACAACTTATAGTCTGTCTACGCCCCTACCTACTAGAATGGTTCAACCAACAGTTCATTTACTTCCCTATGTGACCCTTCTAGTTCGTTGTATTTTATATTTCTAACTATTATTAACATTTTCTTCAACTTCCATCCTCCATCTTCTCATCTAATTAAAACCGCATTTCATGAATTCAATTCAATTAAAATCCATCGTTTTATGCAACTAAACTGTTTTGCCTGAATTTTTGTATGCACAATTAAGCTTCTAGAACGTTTAATTATAATTAATAGTAATAACATACTTTCATACCATCCTATTTCTGCGTCAAAGCCATCAACACCGATTTTCCTAACATTAAAATCCTCTTCCTCAGCTCAAAAGGGTCAGACCTAACCGCACTTTATTTCGTTTGAATTGCAGTAATTGCGACAACATAACCCATAAATACAGCCATAATCAAAGAACACAGTTGCAAGACAAACGAGCGAAAAACGGCTGTAAAAAAAGCAACAACAAAATCACCAGTTTCAAGTGCCATTTTAATTTAATTGTCAGTTGGATGACAGCAACAAAGTGTTGGACATTTAACACCCATTAAGACATTGCCACAATGAGTGACAGCTACGAGAAGCTGCAATAACAACAACAACAATCAAATAAATATAATTAAATTTCTGTCCAAAAAAGGTTGAACGCACATAGACACACACACACACACACACACATGACACCAAACAGGCGAATGTTGCTTTGAACTTTTGCATAACTTGAACAATTTTCAATTAACAATCAATTTGTAACTCTTTGGAATATTTTTTGGCAACACAATAACAACAACAATAATAACAATAATTATAACAAACACTTTTAATAATGTAATGGCGCTTGTTAAGATTTTGTTGTTGTCAGCGAACTTAACCTTTCGATAAATGCACTGTGGCTAAAGTTGTTGTTGTCGCTCTCAACAATAATAAAATAAGTTACAACATTTAAATTTACACACAATTTGCCTTCGATTTGTGGCAGCAAGCGGCAAAAGCGGCAGCACTGGCACTTAGTACGCCAGCGTGACCGCCACCAAAGTGGACGCAAATTAAGTGATTCTCTCACCCGCACCAACTTATGTTGAATGACTGAATTTTTTCCACAGTTGGACGCTGCTCTTCAGTCGCTACTCGAGTGGCCACCTGGGGCCCTCATCGAGAAACGCTTTGCGTCATTAATGCGGATGCGTCATAATTGCGTAGGTGTTACTGTTGTTGTTGTCATTGCTGCCAAAAAGGTTGTCAAATTCATTTCGACAATTTGTTGTTTGTTCTTTTTGTTTGTCTTCGTGGGCATTTGTCATTGATTTTTTAACAATTCTCTGCTTTTGTCTCTGTTTGGGTTTTTCGCTCATTCGCCGCATTTCACAGAAAGTCTTCAAGTTAAGTGAATTTTGTTGCGATTTGTGTGGCAGTTGTCATCAATTGGTATGCTTAAGTGACTTACGCAATTGTTTGCCGGCTGAATGCCTTAAATACACATTGACAGGTTGATTGTTTGTATAGTAAGTCAGCGCACAAATAGTTCCATAGATTTGCGTAGTTTGCTATTTTTTTCGGTGGTGTAAAGTTTTTAAGCAACTAAAAGTAAATAATTTTTTTAATTCAATGAATATTTGAAGAAGTAGTTATTGTAGATGTTATTAAAGAAAAATACAAAAAATTATAAGCACACAAAGTAAGACTGGATGTAATAGTTTTAAAATCTTTAACTGAATATTCAATAGCAATTTTGTGCTACAATTAAGTCCTTTGACATCAAACAAATTGATTTTTTTACTTAATTTTTACTCTTCCTCGTTTATTTTATACCAATAAAGCTTTTCAAAGTATTTTATTTTAGTGAAAAATCAGATAATTTATTAAGAAATTTTTTACCCACAAATACTTTTTATGTCGGCTTTTGAAGTTTAAAGTATGGTTTTAATTAGTGTCGGACCGAAACCACTTTTTTGGGCCGAAACCGAAACCGAGTTTCATTTTTTTTTTAATATTCGGCCGAAACCGAAACTTTGTAGTTAAAATCAAAATCACCATATCAAGCATTTTTTTTAAACAAACGAATTTTACATTAAGTAAATAAAGAACAAACAAACAAACATAACATAAATAAATAAATACTTATTAATAAAAACAATTTATTCATTTTTGAAAAACATAAACATGAAAAAATCACCTTGACCTTGCTCGCTAATATTCAAAATTAAATAATTTAATATTTTATGCTAAAAAAAGTTTATTTACATTGGTGGCATCCAAATTACTCCTCCTTTCACTATATATCTGCTACACAATAAAATGTAAAAAAATATTCTAGTAAGTTTCGGCCAAAAAATGGCCGAAAAGCCGAAACCGAAACCACTTATTTGGGCCGAACCCGAAACCGAATATTCGGTCGGACACTAGTTTTAATGAAAGTATAGTAAAAGATCTCATATAAATGTTTCACACCTAATGTTGTCGTTTGAAGTTCAATTTATGGTTTTAGTGTTTCAAATTAGTTAGAAAAAGATCTGATATAGATTTTTCAATCCTGATGTTGTCACTTGAAGTTTAAGTTATAATCTTAATGTCCCAAATCAAACACCAAAAGATCGGATACATATTTGTCATTCTAGATGCTATCGTTTGAAGTTCAAGTTATGTTCTTCATGTCCCAAATCAAAAGGAAAAGATCTGATATAAATTTTGCACTCCTAATGTTGTCGTTTGAAGTTCAAGGTATGTTCTTCATGTCCCAAATAAAATACTAAAATATATGATATAGGTTTTTCACTCCTAATGTTGTCATTTGAAGTTCAAGTTATGGTCTTATTGTTCAAAATCAAATGGAAAAGATCTGATATAAATTTTTTTTTAACTGAAAGAGCTCTTTGTGAGATCGTTAGACTTATACTACATACTTAATTTCTCGTTCCCCAAGACTCAGCCGGTACGTGCGTTGGACTGCAAGTCTCAGGCGACCCCAGGTTCAAGCCACCGCCATTGTTAGAACAAAAATAAAAAAAAAAAACACTTTCATTTCGGCCGGCGACCTAAGCAATACCAGACAAACCTCTGAGTGTAAAATAATGACCTATAAAGTCATCATTCATCATTATTATTGTGTGCCCACTGGGCCATCATTCTAAAAATGCGCTTAAAGAAGCAAAAAAGTTCTGATGGGTCAAAAAACGAAAATTGCTAATACTTTTGTTACATTTCGCACTTTTGAACAATTTTATTAAAAACTGCACCGATGATGTCAGACGCACTCACCTGGACATGCAATGGCTGACATTCATATTCATGTTTGTTTAAATTTACAATCACAAAATGACAACAATGCCATGCGACGCGTTATTGAGACGCACCAGACTTTCATTTTTAAAAGCAAACAATTAAAGTGCAAAACATTGCAATAAAAATTCAGTCACAATATACATATAATGCAATACATAAATATGTATTTATCTATATGTAACACATATGTAAAGCACGCAAACACTTTTTTTTAGTAAAAAACATTTCCGTTAACGTCAAAAATATAAATAAAAATATGAGTCAATGTGTTTCATAAGGTTTCAATTAAGTTGAAGGCAAAGTACGGAAAAAATGTACGCAAGGGGCATAAAATGCACATACATACAAGCACACATATACATAAATACATTGCACTTTTTTATATTGGGCGCAGTATTAAAAAGAAAAATTTAAAAAAATAAAAGTTTTAATTTGCACACTGAAATGTCAGCGACACATCAAAGTGTGACAATGTTTTTGTTTTTTTTTTGTGTATATTTGTTTTGACTTGTGTGACATTTGGCTGGTGTTTTGTTGAATTTCCCGTGCGACATGTTTTATAACAACGCCAGCGGTGGCTAGTGTAACATTTAACCCTAAAAATGTGTGAGTCATAAGGTGGACACTGGCCAGTGTCTGCTCAACTGTGTAGTTGTAGTTGTAGTAGTTGTAGTTGTAATTGTGCCTTTACTGACACCCTATAGAAAAAGTTCAAGTCATTTGAGTTGGTAATTTAATTAAAATTTAGTATAATTACTTTGATAGGAAGAGAGCTGCTGCTGCTAATTGGATAGTAAATTTGGAGTATTACATAAAGACAACATTGGTGGACTCATACCGGAACAACGAACCACCAAGAAGGAGTTGAAGATAGGTCCTTTGCTTACAAGTTCCATGCAGTTTGCAAATAAAAAAAGTCCATTTTGATTGGAAAGTAACCTAGACGAGGCAATTGAAATCTGTGTATCGAATCTATATATATAAAAGAGAGTGGCACAGTGGTTTGTGACCGCATCACGCTCAAACGGAACGGCCGATTTTCATGGGGTTTGTTTTGTTCGATTCGTATTAAGTCAGTTCAGGTTCGTGCGAAAAAAAAATTCCAGAAAATCTATTGGAAAAGTCGGAAATCTATATATATAAATCCATGCTATATTTGACCGTGAATTTTGCACATTTTCAGATAATAACTTTGGAACCATAAGTCACACATCAATTAAATTCACTACGAACTTACTATTTAGTCATGTCCTTCGACAGAGCGAATGGGGCGAGTATTGGACAAGGGGGCGTGGCACCGCCCATACAAGCCAAATCTTAATAATGCAATATCTTTGAAATTGTAAGGCGCACAGCATTGAAATTTGGTATAGCGTCGACCCATAGATGAGTCATTCTACTGGTCAGATTTAATGGGCGGTGGACAAGGGGCGTGGCACATTTTTGTGACCCAATTATTCCGCTGAACTATAAATCGCACAGCAATGAAACTTGGTACGAACCTACCATTTAGTCATATCTTTCGGCAGAGGGAATGAGGCGGGTATTGAACAAGGGGGCGTGGCACTGCCCATACAAGCCAAATCTTTAATATAGAATATCTTCGAAATTGTAAGGCGCACAGCATTGAAATTTAGTATAGTGTCGTCCCATAGATGAGTCATTCTACTGGTAAGATTTGATGGGCGTTGGACAAGGGGCGTGGCACATTTTTTGTGACCCAATTATTCCGCTGAACCATAAATCGCGAAGCAATGAAATTAAGAACGAACCTACCATTTATTCATATCTTTTGACAGAGGGGATGGTGCGGGTATTGAACAAGGGGGCGTGGCACCGCCCATACAAACCATATCCTAATATAGAATATCTTCGTTCTACTAAGTCGTTCCATAGATGAGTCATTTTTACTGGTAAGATTTTATAAGCGTAGGGACATGAGGCGTGGCACATTTGTTGTGACCCAAATATTTCGCAGACCTATAAGTCGATCAGCAATGACACTTAGTACAAACCTACCATTTTCTCCTTCGACAGAGGGCATTGTGTGGGTATTGAATAAGGGGGCGTGACCCTGCCACTATAATTTAAATATGGTTCAAGCGCAATCCATTTCTTTACTAAAACTTAGCAAAATTGCTTATTTGAGGGCCTCGAATGCGTTAATCAGTAGCTTCCCTCCTCTTCCTTTAGTTGGTTTTCTTCGTCAATTTGCATCGCCCTAGATTCGCCATTCATTCATTCATTATAACAAAACAACAAATGTCGTGCGGGACGAAGTTCGCCGGGTCAGCTAGTAAATCTATAAGTCTGAATAGGTCAAGAGTCAGGGAAAGATGCATGTTCCACTTAGACGGAATATTGTTCAGAGATATTGGAATGTTTCGGAAAATAGTATTTTGTCAGATCTTCGGTCCTGTTCTTGCAGATATAATTGACAACTATTGAATACGGTTAAAAAACAATTAACATTATGAGGATGTAGTACAGCTTGAAGATGTCTTTCGGCGAGACATTTTGTTCGCTGCTGTAGTTAGAAGTCGGCAAAGAAAATAAAGGATCAGTCGCAGATGCAGCTGAAAGAGATTTTAAAGTCAGCCTATGAAAAGTTGTTTGAAAATGTTGGATGGTAATGGAGATTACTTTGAAAGAAATACAATTAATATCAATAACTAATTGAACTGCTTCGTTTTGTTTAAGATTTTTGGGTATTTTTGAACTTTTTATTAGACTTCAAGTTTTCTCCACTATTATTGATACTTCAACTTCAAACTAAATCATGTCACACAAATGATCAGTACCAGTTGTAGCGCAACAACATTCCCACTTATGTACCCAAGTCTGTAACATAAGCAAATGACTCACTCGATGACCCCCAAATTGCACTTTTCGGACTTCGTTTCCTCTCACTGCTCACTGCTCACGCACACACATACACACAAACATTCGAGTTGCACAAATATTTGCAAGTCTGGCAACTAAGTGCAAGTTGTCAGCGCGAGCGGTCGCCAAATGTTGTCGAGTGACATCAGCGACATGTGCCAATGTGCAGTCATTTTTTATGCTCTGCTAAGCGCAAATTTGCAATTCCTGTATATGCAAATCAACTGCACACACACGCACACTTTATGCATTTTACATACAGCAACGATTTTTCAAAAAAGTTTTACTAAAAATTGTAAAAAAGTTAAATTTGCCTTCGACTTGTATTTGTTGCTTTTAATTGCAGCGACTTTCCAACAGTGCTCGCGCATTTCTCCCAGTCTGCTGCTTTGAAAACCCTGTGGCTGGCTTGTTTTTCTCTTCGACTCGTATTTCTTGTTGTTGTTGCCAGACTAATCGAATCAGTGATTAATTGCTTTTAAATTGTTTAATAATTTCGCTGTGAGCAGATTGTGCCTTGTATCATGTCGCTGGCACATTACAAGCGCACAACAACTAACTTAGTTACTGGCTATTTATATATGCAAAAACAACCAAAACAACAACAACAAACACAATCACACACAGTCCGACTCCCATTAGAAATGATTGGCAAAATGTCTACGCATTTCTGCTGCCATTTCGCTGAAGCGCTTTGGTAGAGTTTTTATTTTGTTGTTTTTGATGTTGTAATTTAGAGTTTAGAAAACATTAAAATTGTACAAATTGGCTTTTATTTGTTGTTGTTGTTTTTGTTGGTTTTTATTTTGCGTGATGTGTTGGTGGCATTTTGTTGCTCATTGTGTTTATTTGTTTGTTTGGTGTTGCTTACGGCTCACACGCATTTTTCAACCATCTTCAAATTTCAATTACAACAATAAATGACTCAATGCATTAACGTCAAAGTGCGCGACAAGTGTGAGTTGCCGTTCATTAGTTGGTTGGTTCGTCGTTGGTTAGTTGGACGGTTGGCTGAGTTCGGCTGTGTTGCGTTACTTTGTAAGAAGTGCAAAAAATCAACGATGACAACAACAACAACAACTGCTTGCAGCGAAAGAGCCTCTGTGCGGTTTAACTTTTACTTTTTCTTTTGCTCATTGTTTGGTTGTTGGTAATTATGCAAAAATTTAAAGCAATAAAAAATGGCATTAAAACGCTGCTAGCAGGAGAATGTGCGGCAGAAGGGGTGAAAAAACGGAAAGGGAACCCATCAAATGCATATTCTGTAAATTTCGTATAAATGCATTTTTATGTGCCACAACGCATAAACGCTTGGCAAACCTTTAGTGGCAGCGCTTTTTGCAGCAAGTTTGCGGCTTGAATCTTTTGTTTTCTTGCAATAAACAAAACAACTTTTCAGCGCATGTTTGAGACAAATTAAATTCCATGCAGTGTTGGTGCACAACAAACAAACTGATTAAGAAATGTCATAAAAAAATAATTTAGAAAAAACTTTTTGTAAATTAAAAAAAAATTTTAATTAAAAAAAAATTTTTTCAACTATTTTTTTATTACTGCAGTTGGACGTATGCATGCAAAGTACATAGAAAGCCTGAGAATTTTTATAGAAAACTATGCAAATTGTGGAAAAATACTTTTTTTATAAAGTCCATAAGTTAGAAAAACAAAAAATGTTTATAAAAATTTTTTAAACATTTTATTATTGCTATAATAAAATAATTCTATCTATAATAAATCTATAATTTTTTTATAGAAAATTATAATTATAAAATTATGACAACTATGGAGAAATTATTTTCTTTTATAAAGTCCATAGTTTTCTATAAAAATTCGCAATGTTTCTATATACTAAACTTGTCATGCATATTTAAAATTCCATCTGCAACAATGGGTCCCCCTGTAGCGTGCACAAGGGGGGTTGTAGGTGTTGAAATCCACTAAAATATCAGTTTTTTATAAAAATTGTGAGCTACAAATAGAGTTCTAATAGAGAGTTTTAGTTTTAATAGAGTTTTAGTTTTACAGTTCAGTTTAAAAGTTGTGTACGAAACCCACCAAAGTAAAATCCTATGTGCGCTACTGTCAATTCAGCCTAACCTAACTTAATCTCAAATGTTTTCATATTTCAATTAAAAGTTCTAATAATCACTTTTTATTAGTAGTTATGGTAGTGAGCTCATTACAAATCTACCGCAGGTTGTGTGTGAATATTAAAATTCACAAAAATCACACATCAAAAATTCAATTGCTCAGCTTGAAGTCGGCATGTGGCGCAACAATTGTGAAAGTACGCAGCAGCAATCACAATCACAACAACACAATAATGCCATGCAACAAGTGGACAATGTGAAAGATGAGCAGCACGAAAAGACGGTACCTTAACCATTGTTGTTGCCAAGCAAAGCAAATAGCAAGGAAAGGCAAAATAATAACAGCAATAAAACTGATTGCAAAAATCGTAAATTTATTACAAAAAGTTACACACACAGAAACAACAACAAATGGTATTTAAAATGTAGGTGCCAACTGACAGTTTGTACTGTGGTCGAAAAATACAAACAAACGTCAAAGTTGGTAGTTGACAGAAAGTGGATGGGTGGACAGCAGAGTACGTTGCTCATTGCTTTAATGACAACACACACAAACACAATCTATGTGCAACACAATTTGTGGTTTGTTTTTAATTTTTTGCGGCCTTTTATTGGCATTTATTTTTTAATTTATTTTTTATGGTTTATACATTAGTGTTTAATTTTTTATTGTTGGCTTTTTTGCGAATAATTGGCAGCACTACGCTTTAGTTTTAATCGTCTTATTGTTATTGTTGCTTTTGAAATTGTTAGTGTTGTGAATTTTTGCTGTAGCGGCAAAATGATTACTCAACTATGAATTCCAAAGCAGGTGACAGCACTTTTTCTAATTGTAATTGTTGTTGTTCTTATGACTCTCACGTTGGTGTTTTTGAAGGACAGGACAATTTGTACATACTCGGTTGTGCATTTAAGGGGGGTTTCTACCTTGTGCGTTCAAAAAAATCGATTTTTTTTTTCATGCATTTTTGGATTAATACATGATTGTAGAATACGCTCCCAAAATTTGAAGTTGAAATCTTTCGAATTACGGAAGCAATTTATCGAAATAGGTAGCGGTGTCGAGCGCGCCGACCTGCTGAAGCAAAACTTTGAACGCGTTTTTCTCAAAACTACATTTTTTGACCTGGCGGAAGTGATTTAGGCCACACGAGTTGAGCAATAGCTACGAAATTTTAAACAGTCATTTATCAAGGTCTTAGCTATGGCACGAACTAGGATCTTCAAGAAATAATAATTTTTTCTCATTGAAAATAGAAATTTGTATTGAAAAAAGTAGGTAAAAATTGAATTTTTTAGTCAAAATCGCATATTTCCTTCATTTTTCATTTTTTTTTTAACATCCTAGTTCCAGCCATAGACAAAAGGATACAGAATAAGAAACAATTTCATTTTTGTGTTTCAAGTCATCTCAAACAGCGGCAGGACTTCCGCGAGTAAGAAAGTCCTGCCGCCATTGCTCGATGGCCCCCTCCCCCCCTTTGCATATTTTATCTTGAAACTTTTTTTACTTGTACAATAAACATATACCTACATCTGAAAAAATTTTCCAGTGTTTATCTTAAAAACCTTCCCATCAAACATTTTTCAAAAAAAACATGTTTTCTCGGCCGCACAAGGTAGAAACCTGCCTTAAGACTTCATGACTTCAAACTCTTTGAAGAGAACGTGACTTAAAGATTCTTGTGAGACATAGAAATTTATATAAAATATGCATGAAAAACTATTTCATACAAATTCGTGAACTATTGGTTCTAAAGTTCAGGTATTAAAACAATATCAGCTGCCGTAGTGGTTACGATCCACTTGAGAAGAAAAATATCGAGAGTCCTTTCAACAAATTTTTGAAACATTAGTTCTAAAGTTTAGCCTTAGTTGTTACGATCCAATTGGGAAAGAAACTATCGAGCAATTCCTCTGAATATTTCTTTGAGGATATCAAGGAAACCTCTAGCAGGTTAAAATCAGTGATTTGCTGGCCCTTATCAACGCTTCGAACTGGTTCCGAAATAGTCAGGATTCGGTACGGTCTGAGTAACCGAGAGAATTTTGCATGTCGGCAACATCGCCACCCCAACTTACCAACTAAGTATTACTGTTCTCTTCTTCTCTTCTCCCAGTTGCTAATTTATTCACAATTGATTTAATCAAATTAATAATAACTTTTGTTTTTGTTTCTACCTGAATCATCTTTTAACATTGACTTGCTTTAAACTATCTCCATTTCCACCATATTTGCCAGCAATATTCTAAAAATTCTCCAACAAATCTTTCAACTTGATATTTATTTGTTTACCTATAAAACCTGCTTACACTAATTTTTTCATTTGTTTTGTATGCTTAACTGGTTTGACAATACGTCTCCTCTGCTTGACTTGCTTCTTCTGCTGCGACAAACTCTTCGTTTGCTTTTCTTCATCTTTACATCTTGATTGGATTTGAACGAAAGTTTTAGCTTCGAATGTCAAATTATAGCCATAAATATTATATTTTACATTAGAATTTACATATTTTATTTGAACTCGGGTCAAGCGTGTGTCTCCCCAAAAACAAAAAAAAACATTTTGGAAAGAATTAATTTTCGTTTAAAATCCAAAAAAGCGAAAGTTTTTTCGTCTCGACAAGACTTTTAATGATAGCAAGATTCGAATTTTTTTCAACAGTTGCTAAAAAAAGGTTATTTAAAATGCAAACACGATCATTGTGTGGAACAGGAAATACCAAAACTTCTTTCCACAAAAAATCAAATCGAATTCGAAATGATGATTATGGAAATGAATGTCTAAAGCGTTTTAGCCAAAACGTTGAGAAGAAGTGGAAGAAGAAAAATTAAACGAAGCGAAATGCTTTGGTTGGTTGAAATGTGACATGACATGGTGCGATGAGTTTTATGCTTTTATGTGAGTTGTTTGTTGCATTAGAACAAGAAATTTGAATATTCTGAAATTTGAAAATTCTAAACTTGATTTGTGAGTTGTGGAGTCACTAAAAAAAAGTGAACAAGCAGCTAATAAAAATTATTGATCTTGTTCAATCACTCGACTCAACCAGATATCATTAAAAACACACAAAAAATCTAGTAACAAACAGTTTTAAAATGTTTAACAATTTGATGTAGTGAACTGTACTAAGCTCGACTGGTTGCTATACAAGGTGCAACCCAAAGTAAACAGGACTTTTATAAAATAAAGAAAACGGATGATTATTTTTGTATAATTCTTTTTATTTATTCAAAATACTCTCCTTCTGCTTCGATACAACGTTTTGCACGGTCCAAAAGCATTTGGAATGAGTGTTTTAGGTCATCGGCCGGCATCGCCTTCAGAATGTTGGTACAAGCCTTTTGGATGTCCTCAACGTCCTTATAACGGTTTCCTTTCATCGGCAAATGCAACTGACCGAATAAGTAGAAGTCACAGGGAGCCATATCAGGCGAATACGGTGAATGATTGATGGTAAAAATGCGATTTTTGGTCAAATAATCGGTCGTAACTAGGGCTCTGTGAGCCGGTGCATTATCATGCAAAAAAACGCCAACTTCCTTCCTCGCGATATTCTGGCCGAATACGACGAATGCGATGCACCAAACGCTTCAAAACTTCAACATAAAACAAAGCGTTAATGGTTTTTCCCGGTGGAACAAACTCTCGATGAATTATTCCCTTTGAATCGTAGAAACAAATGAGATGAGTTTTGATTTTTGACTTCTCACGGCGGGTTTTTTTCGGATTTGGCTCATCTGGGTGCTTCCATTCGGCACTTTGACGCTTTGTTTCGGGATCATATTGAAAGCACCACGTTTCGTCACCGGTTACGATGTTGAACAAGAAATTTGGATCACGTCTGGCTTCCCGAACGATGTCTTTTGCGTGCTCAATTCTCTGCGCTTTTTGGTCGTCGGTTAAAGTGTGCGGAATGAAGCGAGAACACACTTTACGGAGACCCAAATGTTCGGTTAAAATGCGATCAATTGATGTTTTGGAGATGTTCAATTCCATTTCCATCAATTCCAATGATGATTTTGGCTGCATTTTGATAAAATCACGCACAGTTTTGATGGCATCGTCAGTAATCACAAATTTCGACTGGCCGACGTGTTCGTCGTCATTCAAGTCTTCACGACCATTCTTGAATCGATTCAACCACTCATTAACACGGCCACGGGATAAACAATCATCACCATAAACTTGCTTTAACAATTTAAACGTTTCGGTAAAAGTTTTACCAAGTTTAAAACAGAACTTAATATTAGCTCTTTGTTCGATCGACATTCTCGTACCAAAGTTAAAAACATACTGTCACATTGAGCGGGATATTTCGGCGTCTACTAGACCAAATGTCATGAAATTTAGACAGTATGTGAATGAAAGATGTACCTTTCCAACGCATGTTGCGTTACACACATAGATGGCGCCACCAGAAACGTCCCTATTGCAAAAGTCCTGTTTACTTTGGGACGCACCTTGTATTATAATGAGCCTTCATGGTCTTGGAGCAGTCACTCCTTCTAACCTAAGTATTAGTTTTTTATGTTGCCACAAAATCATTTATACGCCATGACTGGCATCAAGCAAGGTTAGGTTGTGTGTCTTAAATGGCATCAAATCATTTGAAAGTGATTCTCTTGATTTTGTTCCCTAGTTTTAGTAAGTAGTTAACAAGGATTGAAGCAACAAATAAAAAGTGTATATTCCGAATTCTTTCACAAAAAATACATCAAAAACTAATTTGATTTGATTGAGAAAAGCGGTGGTTGACCAACAGCGTATTGCTACTTTTCCTGCATTTCTAAAAATCAGTCACAATATACAATAAATATTCATTTATCTTAGTATGCAATATAATTCTTGGAAAAAAACATTGTGTGTCTGAAGGTGTTTCAGCTTCTTATTGAAATAAATATTTGAAGCAAATGTTTGAAGCCAGCTGAGTGATCAACAATTAAGGGAGATCACTGTAAAGTTGGAACGTGGATTGAATTAATAATAAGCAATGTTGGAAAAGTTAACCCTTAACAATTAAGGGAGATCACTGTAAAGTTGGAACGTGGATTGAATTAATAATAAGCAATGTTGGAAAAGTTAACCCTTAACAATTAAGGGAGATCACTGTAAAGTTGGAACGTGGATTGAATTAATAATAAGCAATGTTGGAAAAGTGATTGAAATTTGAAGAAAACAATTTTGAATATTTGCTATGAATTTGATCAAACTAAATTTTTTTAAATAACCTAGAATAGTGTCGTGTAATTAACTGTAGTGTAGGGACTTTGTATAACTATTTTGGAGAAATAATAAAATCAAATCAGAAAGTGTTTTAAATGGATACCTTTCTGAGCCCATGGAGTTCGTTTTGGTACTAGAAACTGGAGTGAAGCGTATGTCTCTCCAAAACGACTTTCCACCTTCGGACTGTAGTTAAAATTAGCTCATTTTGGTACTAAAAACTGAGATCAAGCGTATGACTCCAAAAACAGTTTCCATAAATCGAAAAGATGTTGAATTTGAAATGTTTCTGTAACTCTATAAGCTCAAGCTATGAGCTTAAGAATCCAGTTAAAATTAGCTAATTTTGGTACCAAAAACTGAGTGTGTGACTCTGCAAAAACACTTTTCACCAATCGAAAAATTGTTGATTTTGAAATTAATTTTTTTATAAGCCGTATGAGCTCGTTTTGGTACTAGAAACTGGAGTGAAGCGTATGTCTCTCCAAAACGACTTTCCACCTTCGGACTGTAGTTAAAATGAGTTCATTTTGGTACTAAAACTGAGATCAAGCGTATGACTCCAAAAACAGTTTCCATAAATCGAAAAGATGATGAATTTGAAATTTTTTATAAGCTCTATAAGTTCGTTTTGGTACTAAAAAAGTAGTTGTTCCTCCAAAAACACTCTCCATGAGTTAGAAAGTGGTTAAAGTTGTTATTTTACTGACCCCCATTAGCTCATTTTGGTACTAAAAACTTGGTTCAAGCGCATATCTCTCCAAAAAAACTTTTTATGAATCCGAAAGTCGTTATGATTTATATTTTTCTGAACCTTTTGCGCTCGTTATGGTTCGAAAAAATTGGGTCTCTCCAAAAAAAAACTTTTAAAAAATCGGAAAGTTATTGAACTTGATTTTTTTCTAAGCCCTATGAGTTGGCTTCGCTACTAAATACTCGGGTCAAACGTGAGTTTCTCCAAGAAACACTTTCCACGATTCAGAAAATTGTAAGTTGTTAATATTTTTCTGAAGCTTATGAGCCCATTTCGTTACTACTCGGGTCAAGCGTTTTTACAAACCAGAAAGTGGTTAATATTGATCTTTCTCTGAGTTCTGTGGGCTCATTTTTTACACTAAAAACTCGGGCATCTCTCCAAAAACACTATTCACAAATTGGAAAATTGTTTAACTTGAAATTTGTTTTAGTCTTATTAATCCATTTTGGTACTAAAATCTTGGATCAGGTTTCTACCAACCAGAAAGCGGTTAATATTGATGCTTCTCTGAGCTATATGAGCTCGTTTGTTGTTAAACTTGATATCTTTTTGAGTCCTTTGAGCTCGTTTTGATACTAAAACTACGACCACAATCATCCAAGTTGTGTGTGGAAATTTATTCATGAATGAAAAGGACCTGCATTTGTTAACTCATTCTAAAGTAGAAGAGAGCCAGGAGAAGTAATTCTTCCAATTAAACCAAAAGTAAGAGTAAGAGTCACTAAAGTAAAATCTTCTTTTTTGCTTTCGAATGATTCGAAATTAGATCCATTACTGATCTATCGTATAGATCCATTACTGATCTATCGTATAGATCAGTGCACTAAGTAAACACTAAACTTTTATAAATTAACCTTTTATAAACTATTTTCGAATTATTTATTTTTAAACCATTTTCTACAAATCGATTTGATCACAACCGAACGACGTCATTCTTTATAATTTATTAAATCCGTTGAAAATCAAACACATTTACTCGCATTACACCACAATTTATAACGATCAAAATTTCCTCTGCTCTGCTACTCAACTGGCCATAATTGAACTAGCACCAACAACAACAACAACCCCAAGCAAAGCTCTTTCGCTAATGCCACGCATATTAACCTCCTTTCGTCTGAGGCGTTTGCTCATTTTTGCACACATGAAATTAAAACAAAAAAAACGTTAAATCAACAACAACAACAGCAAACAGTAGCAAATACGCAGAAAAATGGCATTCACCAGCGTTTTAAACTTAATTGCGTGCAATTACGCAAGACTTGCAACAACCACAACAACAAACTTTAATGTACAATTTATCAGCAACAACAACAACAACCCCGGCTCATTTAAAAATGCATTTACGCAGAAAAGTGAATTGAAGAGAAAATGCCAAAAGCTAACAATTTGCCCTAAAAGCTGACGTCAAGCAATTAACCAATGCAGCACCGCCAAAAGCCAAACAAATGAATTAAATACAGTCGATGCCGTGGCGACACAGCAATTTGATTTGGACAAGTTTGGTGCTGTGCGTGCAATTTTCAGCGCATGCGCGCGTGCGCACACCATCCAAAATTGGTTAAAAAGAACAAATTGCGCCAGCGGCCACGCCAAATCCGGTGCCAGCACGGGAGTTGTCAGCTCCCACTGGCTGCTGGCACCACAACTGGGATCATTGCTTGAACGTGATTGATAAAAACTGCAAACAATTTAAGATTTTTGATGGAGAGAAATGAAGAAGAACAAGTACGGCAGAAATATTTCTACGCGCTTCCTTTTCTTAAAAACACTTATTAAATCCTTTTTTCTTTTGGAAATTTTAGGTTATATTATGTCAAGTTAGGTTATGTCAATGCAGTTGACGACATGCTGCCAACTCTGAACCCCCTCTCGCCTCCTCCCATTTGTCTGTCCTCCAGCTATTGGCACTGCAACAGCCCAACTGTCTTGCCCCACTTAAAGTTCCCCCCGAGTACGCTTGCGCGCAGCGATTATGAGGTCTTCGAACTCACCGTCTCGTTTGCCTTGGTATCGACTGCGTCCAGCAGACCGGCGCCTTGTGCGTGTGCTGGTTGCGCGACGACTTGTAGGTGAGATCGCCGCACTCGCTCTGCCACACTTGCAGATTGCCCTCGGCCGGGTAGAAGGTGTACAGGCTGTTGGTGGCCGACGCGATCACCGGTGATCCACCGGCTGCTGCCATCAGAGCAGCAGCGGCATCACCGACGCTCGTCGAATTGAGCACCGCTGTGGCGGGCGGCAGCGACACGGCCGCCGTGGTCGAGGCCAGCGTCGCACTGGAGATGGGCTGCACCAGCAGCGTTTGGCCCGCGCCTGCACCAGCCCCAGCCGGTGCGCTCGAGTATTTGTAGTTCATCATGCGCGTGTTTGTGTTGACGCTGTTGCAGCTGCTGTTGTTGCCGCTGCCGGTGCTGGTGAAGCCGCTGCCCTCGTGCTTCAGTATGAGCGCGCTGGCCGGGTCGTAGCCGTGGCGATGGCGCGTTATGGCATCGACCGAGTGCGAGCGCACGTTGGCGCCGCAGCCGCGCGACATCAGCATGCTGCGCCCGTTCAGCGGACTGTTGCTGCCGTTGCACGCGCCTGCGCCTTTGAGTACGGCGGGCGACATGGCGCGTGTGCGTGCGCGGCGAAAACCGCCGCTGGCACCGCCACAGCTGCCAACGCCACTGCCGCAGCCGCCCGAGGTAAAGCGATGATTGTGCACGGTCTGATGGCCGGCGGCGGCGGCCACCATGGGCTGTCGCTGCTTCTGATACTGCAGGCGCTGCATGGGCAGTGGCGATGTGGATGCATAGCTGGTGGTGGTGTTGGTTGTTGATGTTTGGGCAATGCTGGCGCGCGCCACGTTGGCTGTCAGTGCAGCTAGATTGGCGGTTTGCGTGCGCGGCTTGGTCGATGTGGTTGCTGTTGCTGTGGCCGAGACTGCATGGCCGTTGTGTGGCGCATCGGCGGAATCGCGTCGCTGTTGCTGGTGCAGCTCCTTGTAGTATTTGTCCAGCGCCGATTCGGAGATGTGCTTCATTGGCATGGTGGCGTTGCCACCTATCGCGCTCGCATGACGTCGCGTAATTTGAGGCGGCGCTGTCACCATTGTGAGCAGGCGCTGCTTATGCAAATCGGTTTTGGTCGACGATGAGGCTGGTGTTATTGTTGATGTTGTTGTTGTGGTTGTTATTGCCGACGATGAGCCGCTTGCATTGTGTATGCTCAGCGTCAAGCCGCCCGTGGCGGCCGACGACAGCTGTGCCAGAGCGGAGCCAACATTCTGTCTATGATTGCTGCTGTAATGGTGGTTGCTGTTGTTGTTGTTGTTGCTGTTGCTGCCACTGGTCGCCGCTGTTGCCGTTCCACTTGTGTGATGCTCCGAATCGGTGGAAACCCGATCCGGATCACTTTCGAAACCTTCGTCAAGGGATCGAGTTGGACTGAGTATGGGCTTGGAGTGGTGCTGTTCCAGTTTCGTGCCGGCTGCGCCAGCTGACAACGGTGTCATCGTCATGTCCAGTTTGTTGGCGTGCATTGTTGTGCGACGCGTCAAGTGTGGCAATCGGGGTGGCTCGAGTACTGCGCGCGGCCAATAGTTGCTTTGTTCAGCCGTTTTTGTTGTTGTTGTTGTTATCGTTTTTATTGTCACTTGACGTTCTCGACGCCTTGTCTCGTCTCGACTCGACTCGACTCGAATATCGCTCGACAGCCGGGAGCCAGCTGAAGGGTTACACTCGGCTGCGCTTATTGGGATGCGCGGAGGCGTAAGCCCGGTCTCAGTGTCCGTGTCTGTATCTGTTTTCACTATACGATTCCGATTGTTCGCGTTCGCTGCGATTCTACGATTCTGGCGCACACACTTTTCACGGCTTTTAGGCTTTCGAGCTGCGACTGCGCTCTTTCGAAAATCACACGTACCGAATTGCTTTTCTCTATTCGTGAATTATCATTCGAGTTCCATAAAAGATTTTTCACGGGAAAATCTGCTGTAACTTTTCCCTGCGCTTTGCTCACATGCCGCTTTTACCTTTTTATTCCGCACAATTTCCAATTTCAAATTTCTTTCGTATTTGTTTTCGTTTCTTTCTTTCTTTAATATTATTTTGTTTTGTTTATTTGCATTTCTTTCTGCCGTTGGATATTTCTTTTTTATTATCTTCTTTTTTTTTTTGCTATATTTGCTCTTCTACTTTCCCAGCATTCGAAAAGCTACAACACTCGCATTCGCAGTTACACCGGTCGCGCTGTGCGTTGCCGTTGCCGATGTTGTTGTTGTGTAGCTGCGAGTCACCTCACTGTCACCGCTTTGCGTTGTTCGGTGCGCTCGTGCGATTTTCACCGGGTCGCTTTGTCCAATTGGTACTTGACTGGCTGATGGCTGAGTTGCTGCCGTTTCGCTTTCTGGCCAAACTGTTCGAGTTTTCCGTTTGTACGTTCGCTGCGCACGAAAGTCGTTTTCAAACTGAATTCACAACTGTGCTGGTCGGCGCTACTGGTGCCACTGGCATTGCTGCCGACTCGTTAACATTGCCGACGTCGTTCGTTGTTGGTATCGTTCGCCGGCAGTCGCTGCTGTCGGTGGCACTTGTTGTGCCTGGCACTTTGGCCAAGTTGGATACGCTTCGCACATTTACACCTGCTACGACCGGCCGTTATTGGCCATCGTTGGGCGTTATTGGTGTCTCGGTGCAAAGTAATCGGAGAACGAGAGAGAGAGTTGGTAAAGTTTGTGTATGTCTTCTTGCAGCATCTAGAAACATAAATGATAAGAAAAACGAGTTGAGCAGAGTGTTAGGGCCACTGACTGACTCCATTGAGTCGGTATCGAGTGTGCTTTGCTGGATTTAGTTGATTGAAGTCGCCACATAACTCTGAAAGGACGTCTTTTAGTTGATCGTTTCAATGGATACGGGGACTATGTCTTTGCCACTGACTTTCAACTTTGCATCGGATATCTTTTTTGCCAGAATTTTATTTGAACCTTTGGAGAACACACCTATGTTTTCAATCATCGGGAACACTCTGTGTCAGTTAGACCCAGTGTCTTCTCCGAAGGTTTACCCTCTGAAACTGACGTGCTCTACTGATGTGGTGATCTGACAGACACCCTGAAACATTCATGAACTGATTCATAATTTATTAGGCCTCTATTATTTATAAGAAGATATAAGTATTTTATAAACTAATGTGAGGTTAAAACTTGACGATTGTTTGAACTTTGTTTTATTTCAATTGGCACAAGTTTGAAATTTACGAAGCAATGCACTTAGTTTTGTAGAGGGTTGAAGTTAAAGTCTTTCAGATGATTTGAACGCCTGAGTACAATGTGCAGAATTTCGCAGTCAATCTTGAAATTTATCATATTTCATAAAAAAATAGTCGTCGCAATGAAGCTAGAATTTGATATTTCAACCGTCTATGGTTGAATGGAAAGGTCCTTAATGCCTTGAAAATTCAAAGCTTTCTAATAAGCTGGCATGGAAGATGTCTTGAGATGATAATCTTTGTTTAGTTATTGTACTGCGGAATGTTTTCCAACAATGAAAGAGTCGTTAAAATTGGGGAAGTGATTTTCGAAATAAATAAAATAAATTAAATAAATTCGTAACTACTACTTATTAAAGTAGTGAAAACCTTAGATAGAAATTTGTTTTAAGATCCCTTAAATGTTGAATCGCTGTAAAAAACGTCTTCCATAGATACAGGAATTAAACAAAAATTTCATTTTTACCATCAAAACTTAACAAGCAACAAGAGTAATATGACAAAATGTTTTTTCTTCACGGAAATTAAGTCATGCAGCGAACTCTGAAATAAACTGAGTTTGGTCTCAGATTTGATCCCTCTAGAAGCAAGAGGGAGCAATGATAGTTAGCTTCGTACTTTTCAGTATGGAATGGGAGTCCAAAGCATGAGATCAAGTTTTTGTTGAAACACCCTCATTTTTAATTACTCGACTATTACTACTAAAGTGTTGAAAACATATAGAAATGGTCAATTTTGTTTGACAAGTCCCTTAAATATTGAAGATAGAAGATAGTAAGGTAAAAAAACATATTTGAAATGAACTGAAATAAATTTGAGCTGAAATAAACTGAGTTTGGTATCAGGTTTGATCCTCAGATTTGATCTTACACTGCGCTTTACCCACTTGAGACCCTCATACTTTTCGGTCTTGAATAGGATTCCAAAGCAAGAGAGCACATTTTTGTTGAAATTTGCTAAAAACCCGCATTCTCATTGACTCGACCATTATTAGAACGACTCTAAAGAATTCAATCTGGTGCCGCTAGAAATCCAATGCGTGACCGATATGGCCTGCCATTTTACCTGACTTTTCTACACATTAATTAATTGAGATGTCTTAATATACTTGCCACCACTGTTAACGCTCTGGCATTCGAGCTAAACTCGAGTTAAACGACATTGTGCTCACACAATAACTCACTCAAAACACAGTTAAACAGCGCGCCTTACTCAATGCTCTCTGTTGCTAGCAAATAACGTAAAAGCCGGCACTGTTGTTGTGGCGCTCAAAGTTTTCTTCTTAAACTAGCAGCGGGCTTTTTATCAATGAAAACCACAGACTGCATTCAACTACACAGCACACTTTCGGCCTGAGGGGGCGGGCGCCAGACACCGCGCAGAAACAACAACCAAACATTGGCCGCGCGAGAAAAACAATCATGGAGAGAAAGAGAGAGAGAGAGAGAGCGAGCGCGCACTCGACTTGCCGCAAATGGCACCTGTTGCGGCCGGAGCAGCGAACCGGTGTGCGTGTTTATTTGTTTTTATTTTCCAACTGCTTTTACCCCGAATATCTTTGGCGTGTAGCGCATAGTGTGTGCTGTCTTGTTGTTTTTATTGTTGTTGCAGCTGATGTTTTTGTTGCTTTTTCATTACCACGCCGTCGACTTTCATTGATGGGCGCATGCGCAGCGTTGATTTTTTTCCTTCTGTTGTTTTCGTCGTTGGTGCCTGCGGCAACAACATCAGCCATGACAAAAACAACAACAACGACGGCAGTAGGCACATTGCACTGCGCTGGGCATAACGGCGCATGGCTCAGCTGTGCAAGGCGACAGTGTAGTGGCTGGAAAATCGAACGTTGAAAGAGGGTAAATACGACAAAAGGGAGTGTTGGTTGGTTGGTTGATGGAGTAGTGGGCAGAGAGCAGTGCGTGTGTATGTGTGTGTGTGTCCAATTTTTTTGGCGCTGTGTGCATTTTGCAGCCACTTTGCGGTTTTATTAGTAGTGAGCCCGACGAAGCTTTTCATCTTCCGCAACCGCTTTCATGAGCTGGCCACAAGCCGGCAACAAGTATAGAGGGGCAAAGGAGGCACAACGAACATAAAAGCGACAATTCGATGTTATCGACAATTGATGCTGAGTGCCCTCGGTTTGATTTGATTGATTTCCGGGTAGTATTCGATCCATTGTCTGCGGGCATTTGTACTCAATGGGTTTTTGTTTTTGTTTTTGTGCAAAATGTGGCATGCCACAGGGCTAGCGATTTCAATGCACTGTCGCCTGTCGTTTGTCATTGACGACAAGTAATTTTGATTTTGATTCCCAATGCTTTTCTCTTACGGTTTTCAATGGAGTCTAGCTGTGCTGCTACTGCTGCTTCTTCTTCAAAAAGAAAAAGTGAACAACATTTGGTGGGCGCTGCGGCCAGTCGAGAGAAATTGCTACACATGCGCACTGGATGCCGAGTGCGAGCGGCCAGCAGCCGCAGCCGACACATATGCCGCACGATCCACGCGATTGCTTTGGTAATTGACCATTTTAGCCGCGCGACTGACTGCGACTTTGTTGGCGTTTTGTTGTCGCTGTTGTTGTTTTTGGACTAGCCGGTGCTTTACCTGTACTCCCTTTTTTGTTATTTCGTCGCTCATAGTTGTTGTTATTGTTATAACTGCTTTTGTATGTACATAGTTGTTGCTGTTATTGCTTAGTAGTCTTTTTATTTATTTATTTTTTTTATAGTCTCGAGCGTTTGTAATTAAAGAGTTTTCTTGCATTTTTCCCCTGTATTACTGAAATGTTTTGCTCATGTTTTGGATTTTTTTTCAATTTTATATTTTGTTGCTATTTGCTCCATTTCATTAACGGCGGCTATGTGCTTTTCGTTTTTTGTATTATTGCCTTCAAGTCTTTAAGGTTTTTGTTTTGTCGATCGTTTACCTCCTCTTTCTCCATGTTTTAATTGGGTTTTTTGTGTGTTGTCTTGTTCAAGTAATAAATTAAATTACGTGGAACATTACGAAGAAATCCATTTGGTTACGCTTCGATTTGCCGGCTGCCGTCAGAGAGACAGTGTAACCGGCCGGTCTAACTGTTGTAACTGTGCCTTGGCGGCACAAAGAGTTAAGCTCTTTTTTCACAGCTCTTTTTTATACCCAATACTATACTTTTTTTGGGGGATTCTTTCGAGTGGGGACTTATTCTTTTTTATTTTTAATTTGGGTTTTAATATTAATTGAAAATAATCCGTTGTTATTGCATAGCTCAGGAATGTAAGTAAATATGTGGATATTCTACAAAGAAAAAGTTGCTTCGAATTTTTGGAATTTTGAATTAAAGTATGAAATATTTGGTTGAAGAAAAAGTCAATTCAAATTTAATATTGCATCTGAAATTTAAAAAATGGTAGCATATAACCAAAGATTCTGGAAAAGTTTACTATTTATGTAGCAAACAAGATCTACGTACAGTTTCTAATTTCTCTCAATTGTTTACCATCAAATATGTGTGTGATCAAGCATTTTCCTGATCTATGCTTATCAAATGGCGCCTCTCATTTAGTGATGTCTGTAGAAACTGCGGAGATAAAGAAGAAGTACAAACGATACTTCGTAAGTAAGTTGAATTCTGGGATCTGCTCTACTTTACCAACTGGTTTGTCCAAGATTCAAACTATTGATCAGCTTCAGAGCAATTTAAGAAGGGATTCGCAATGAGCCATTTTGGGCTCTGAGTGGAAGTGGCAGACACCCTTTCCTACCTAACCATTTACATTTTCCTGATAGGCAACTTTCCTTGTGTTGATCAACTGCTGACAGAAGACCTCAGAATTAATCACTCGACCAGGAGATAGCAACTCATTATAACCAGGATTCCTCAATCTCTACCAACAGTACAGCATTACTGTAATTACTGATCTGGCCTGGATTTGCAATGTTTTTTGCGGCCTTAAAGATCTTCGATTACGATCTTTTAGATCTGTTGGTACATTTTTCTTCACCCGTTTTCTTCCAAAAAGTCTGCAGTATTTCAAAAATACCAAATCACTGGATTTTGTGGGCAATAGGTTCGTGGTTATATGAGAAAAGTTGCGCATCGGCTGATCATTATATAGACAAAATTTTGTGATCAAAAGCTTGCTATCACGTACTCTGAGCCATACACAAATTGAAGCAGTATGCAATGAAATTCTTTTCAGTCAGTTTTTGTTAACTTTTTTGTAATCAACCTTCTTCAACTGGTTTATGACTATTTTATGATTAAGATTTAAGATTAAAAGCTGAGTTATTACTGCTTTTATGTCGATCTTTTTAACTTTTGAATTGACTTGATGATTTCATTGACTTCTTCAGTCCAAGATTACCGAGCTAAGATGTATATTTCATATCAAAATTTCCATTCAGGTGTGAAAAGTTTCTAGGGAAACTTATCCGTGATGAAGAGTACCTGATGCAAATATCGCAAAAGGAAAGGAAAACCAAAGTGCATTTTTCATATCAAAATTTCCATTAAGACGTGATGAGTCTGTCTGATGAGTCTCGATTAAGAATACATGATGCAAATATCGCAAAAGGGGAGGAAAACCAAGATGCATTTTTCATAGACGTGAAGTTTCTGGGGAAACATAGTCTCGATGAAGAGAAGCTGATGCAAATATCGCAAAAGGAAAGGAAAACCAAGATAATTTTTTCATATAAAAATTTCCATTCAGACGTGATGAGTCTGTGTGATGAGTCTTGATGAAGAGTAGCTAATGCAAATATCGCAAAAGGAAAGGAAAACCAAGGTGCATTTTTCATATCAAAATTGTCATTCAGACGTGGTGAATCAGTCTGATGAGTCTCGATGAGGAGTAGCTAATGCAAATATCGCAAAAGGAAAGAGGAACCAAGATGCATTTTTCATTTAAAAAATCTATTCAGACGTGAAAAGTTTCTGGGGAAACATAGTCTCTATGAAGAGTACCTCAAATATCACCGAAGGCTCAAGTTCAATACCTCATCAAGATGATTTCATTGGCATAATAATTTTTTTAAGTTGCAGTACGCAAGGACCTTGACCCAACCCATAATTATTACATTACATTGGATCAAAATTTTGATTAAAACTTCTTAGATCAAAGCATTTTGTTACAATCGGTATTTACGGTTTATGTATTTGACCAGAAATAAATGAAAAATATATAAACTAAAGGCAATCTTTTGGTCTAAAAATTCTACATAGAATCGATTTCTTGTAAAACATAAATATTTTCGAAAACTGTAAAACACTTTTACAGCTGTATTCTGCAATTTTACTCACGCCCACTGAGATTTTTGTGTGTGCTTTTGTACACAAGAAACACGTTTCCACTTCATAAAAGTGAACGTGTCTTACTTCCGTTTTCACATTCGTGGCCTTTAAAGCCATTGTCCTGTAAAAGTCCAATGCGGATGCTGACACTTACTCTGACATTTTGTTGTTGCAACCCTTGGCAAACAATGCGGAAATCGAAGGAAACTGTTATGTGTTGTAGTCATAACTGGCTGCACTTGAATGCCAGCCGACACTGCTGGATAAACGGTAACTACGACAAGATCAACAGGCACAACAACAACAACAATGCAACAAAATATATGTAGGGAACTTTGATTGTGCTGCAAGTTGCAAGTAGCGATGCCGTTGTAGTGTTGCAAGTGCGCAATGAATCGACTTTGCGGGCCAACGATGCGACGAGTAAATACCAGCAATTAAGCGAATAAAACCCACACATGCCACACTGACAGCCACACGGGAGGCGCACCGCCGCACAGCCACGCAGCCACACAGGCACTCAAGCACTCAGGCGAGTAGACAAACAGACAGATAGGCAGACAAGCCACAGGCAGCCATGGAGGCAGCACATACCGTTGACGATCCTCCCAAGCAGAGACACAGCCAGGCAGCCGAGACAGGAACGCAGCCACTACTGTTATTGTTGTTGTTGTTGTGAGTCAAAGATGCTACAACGTGTTGGTGGTGTGGTGATGGCGCAAGCAGGGGCTGCTGCAAAACTGGCAACTAGAACAGTTGCAAGCGGTTTCGGCGTGACGCATACGCGAGCGCACATCAAACGCGCCACGCGGCCGACCGCAGACAACGACTTGTCGCAGCTAACCGCAGCCACAGAAACCGTAGCACACGCCTGAGCGCTTGCTTGGCTATGTGCATGATATCAACGGTTATTGTACAATTATAGTAACAAGTTTTAAATCCAACAAAACCGGCCAAAAAACCCGAATCAGCCGTGCTTGGACGCGCTGCGAAAGAACGAAGAATGCCTAATTGCAGACGCAGCAACAACTCAACAAAAACCAAAAAAAAATCAACAACATCTAAAACAGCTATAGTAATAATAACAATTACGAATACAATAACAACAATAAAAACAATCATCTATTAATCAAGTGTGGATGACGAGTTTTTATCTTTCGCATTTCATTTTCCACATTTCTCGCCATTCTTGCTTTGAATGCTTGCATTACTTTTAATCGTGAATTGTTGCAATTCCAGTTATTGATGTTGTTGTTGTTGTTGTTGTTTTAGCTATTTGCAACAGTGTCGGCACGAGTCTTGTTATTCTTCTTTTGCTTTTTGCTATTAGAACACACACAAGTTATGTAATCGGCGATTGAATAATCAAAAGTTGGAGGTGACGAACGATCGACGATAATGTGCGTTGAGAGCAAATAAAGAAGAAGTGAAGAAGAAAGAAGAAAATAAATGTTGAAGAAAATAAATGATTAAACATAAATGAAGCATACTCAACATTGGGAATTGCTAAAAACTGATGCTTTTTCCTCTGTTCCCTCTGATATTCTACACAAATTCAGATTTCCGCTACTTTTCTCTGCTTTCAAAAATAATTGTAGAAGGCTTTGAATATCTTATTTTGATAGGATGGTATCTGACCCACAAGGAAAACTCTCTGATTATTTTTAAATTGTGGAACAACACCGCAGATATTGGTTCTTTCATTATTCAAGTAAAATAGTCAAGAAGCCACGAAATCTTCTATACAACAATCCTTTACCGCACTCCGCATGCGCAGCAAAAACAATTCCGGATCTGCTCTCCATTGTCAAAAGGACGAACTGGTTTGTCCCAGATTGAGACTGATTGGTTAGCTCCAGAACCATTTAAGATGTGATTCACAATGGGCCAATTTGGCCTCCGAGTAGAACTACGGTCTCTGTGCCGCATTCACCCTTCCCCACCTAACCTAACCTGTCTTTTACTGGCAAATTTTTAATCCTTTCCGGTCAATTTCCACATTTCTTGAGATAAAAAATTTTCCTTCAAAATATTGACTCTTATTCAACATTTTAGCATAAAATACAAAAAAATTTCAAAAAAATAATTTTGGTTGAGAATTACAGCTTCATTAATTTTGTACAATATATCGTACAATGGTCCGCAAAGGAGTAAAAATTCATGAATTTTTGGTTTCGGTTTTTTAAGTTTTATATACAATTCATTGATATTTTTTATAGAAAACATAAATTATAACAACAAAAAATCAAAACGTGATTTCATTTTGATCGAAAGTTAAATAAATTATATATATGAACATTTGATTCACATTTATTCGGCCTTATATGACCGTTGTTGTTTCTGCAAAGCCCTTTTCCTCTCAATAAAACACTGAATCAATTAAAATTCGTACAGTTTCACAGAAAAATACTGAATATAGCCGATTCCTTTGATCGTAGTGGGAGTGGCAAGTACGCATGTCTAACCTTACATAACCCGTGTCTGCCCAGTAAAACACAAAAGCGTCTAGTAATTCTTATTTTTAGTCGAAAATTGCCGAATAGTCGAATTTTATTAGCCACGTGGTTTACAGATGGGCGTGGCAGGCATACAAACGCAAAAAATCTAATACCAAACCTATAACTTAAAAAAATGAAAACATAACTTGCAACCTTTGCTTTCCATTTGTAGGATATATCGTACAAAGCTTTGCAACCCTTGCGGTCATTTGTACGATATATCGTAAAATTTTTTTAAAGACTCGGGAAAAATATTTAGACGCAAAATTTTTTAAATTTAGTAAGTTCTGTAAATCAACTTAGATTCAAACTTTGAAATTGTTTCGTTTTTTGATACCAAAAAGTATTACATATGTATTTAAAAATTCCTACGCAGAAGTACCGTCATTTGCTGGTTTTTCAAATTCTTGCAAAAAGCTATTTACAAAACGCACTCAAACTGTGTAGCCACGGCTATTATAATTTATATTTTTAAACAGAATGATACAACACAGCGTACTGAATGAAAATTCAAAAGGTGTTGCATAAAAAGTGCATTCGCTGTCAAATAAAAAATCGTCGAAAAAATTGTACGATATATCGTACAAATTTCCGGAAAGGGTTCAACTGCTATAAGCACTGGACTGGCAAGATCACCGAATGATGGGACCACTCAAATCTACTTCAGGCATTCGCGGGCCTGAGCATTTGCTAGTTAAGATGGAGGACAAGAGCCAAGATAGAATGGACAGTTTTCTATGCTCCTCCCTTCTTACAGGTCTTGTTGTCTAGTGTTGAAAAAATCTCCTGTCAATGGAAACATTGACTTTCCTGCTCTTTTATATAAAAATATAAATAAATTTCATTGTGTCAACACGTTCCCCTTTCTTTATTGAGTTCTCTACAACCAGCTATGGTCGCAACGCACCTATTCCTTGAGCATCGAGCAGAGCTAAATGTGCTGTGGGCCTTCATGTTTGACCTATCTGACTAAGATCTGAGACTAAGAACTGTTTTCAATTCCTTTCTCAACTCTAAGTTGCCCGAGTAAGTTTAAGCCTAATTCATTGTTAATTGGTCTGTAAGAATTATATATTGAAAGACTGAAATAAAGTAACGTTCAAGAGTTTTTTTCACATCAGATGCTCTCACCACTATAACAAAATTTTTTATTTATTCAAAATTGCGTTCTAAATGGTTCATAATAATAGATCACTTCATCAAACTACTTTACAAATGTGGATATGAGCTTTTAGATCAATTAAAAGAGATCCAGATCAATTAAAGAGATCCAGATCAATTAAAATAGATCTAAATTTTGTAAGAAACTTGATGAAAAGACCTACCTGGTTAAAGGCCCTAAGATCACCCAATGATGAGACCAGTCAGATTTACTTCAGGTAGTCGTGGGACCGAGCATTTGCTAGTCAATGGACATTAATATCCAAGTTATTTATTATTTGTTTAATTTATTATTTCTTCAAGATTGAGTTCGAACTGGTTCATGAATCGAAGCAATTTATCATAGATCGCTGAATCAAACTTATTTACAAATCTGAGCTGTCGGATCGATTAGAAGAGATCCAGATCAATTAAAAGAGATCCAGAGCCTTCAAGAAACTTAATGACAAGTATTGCCTGGTTGAAGGCGGCAAGATCATCACCCAGTGATGGGATCAGTCAGATGTACTTCAGGTAGTCGCGGACCCGAGCATTTGCAGTCAAGACGGAATACAAGTACCTTTTCACATCAGATATTCTACCACAAAAACAAATTTTTCATTTATTCACGATTGAGTTCGAACTGATTCATGAATCGAAGCAATGGATCATAGATCACTGAATCAAACTTACAAATTTGGATGTGAGCTGTCAGATCGGTTGAAAATGGTCTTCGTATGAGTGATAAAGAAAAGTATTAGAAAAAAACGGGAAACGATCTATTGGAACGAGTGTTTAATAGGCATGCAGATATAACACTTCGTTCAATAATGTGGGTGACTAACTAATTAAAACACATTTTTTTGCCAAAATTCGTTTTTATTCATCAACATAGTTGCCATCGAGGGCGATACACCGATTATAGCGATCTTCCAACTTTTCAGTAAAATTTTTTTTTTTTGCTCCGAAGCATCGACACGTTCTGGTTTTGGTCGATTGTGAGCTCGCGCGGCACCCACTTTGCACATAGCTTTCACATACCCAAATATTCATGAACGATGTGTCCAACACGTTCCTTTGATATCTTTAGAGTGTCAGCTATACAAATCAACCTCAATTTACGATCTTCCAAAATCATTTTGTGGATTTTTTTGATGTTTTCGTCCGTAACAGCCTCTTTTGGACGTCCACTGCGTTCATCGTCTTCGGTGCTCATATGGCCTGTACGGAATTTAGCAAACCACTTACGAATGGTTTTTTTGATGGAGCAGAGTCCGAATAATGTTTTTCAAACCATTCCTGGCATTGAACAGTATTTTTTTTCATTAAAAAACAATGATAAATCAGCACACGGAATTGCTTTGAATTCATTTTTTTTGAAAACTCAAAAGTAGTGTCACTTAAAGCACTGTAACTTGTAAACTAATGGTCGGATTGACATATAATTTTGACAGTAAGCCTAAAAAGGTTCACAATTTCGAAAAAAAATATTGATTTAGTATTAGTGCCGCCATCTATGTGTCAGTCACCCACATTATTGAACGAAGTGTTATGTACAGATAAGGAACAGTTAGACGCATGCACAGTACTGATGGCGTTTTCGAGTGTCGTAATTTTATAACGAGGGTCTTAGAAAGAGACCTATGCCATTCGATCTTTTTCGAATACGGAATTTCTCTCGATGACTTCGCTCACAGACAGCGAATTAGCATTTATATGGACGATTAGACATATTGCACACTAAAAAAATTTTCTAAAATCAGCTTTTCCCATAAATCAATACACAGTTGTCCTCTCTAGCTTATTCGATAGTTTAATTCTCATCACATCTTTTTTAACTGGAACAATACTTTATGTCTGTTTTTATGTTAATTTCTTTGTTTTTGCGGCATCAACAGTCTTTTGCCTCTCCTGAAAATATCTCCAGATTTTTTAGTTGTGACTCTTTTGTATTAAGTGTGCAATATCTGCAAATAGACAGACGGATTTATACGGCCAATTCGATTATCCTGATGATTCTAATTACAATCTGTTATACTCATCACAGAAGACAATTCTTTTGAATATTGAAAACGATACATCAAAGTGTCTATATTCAGGTATGTAAGCGCAATTTATAAGAAGAAGAAAAAGTATTTGATTTAGAAATCAATGAAGAATTTGATGATATCTTAATTTTTATTTTGGTTTCGAAAGTCAGTGAATAACTCCGTGATCCCTTTTTTCCGTAATGGAATAAACGGTCAAAGTGATAAAGAAAAGATACACGTAAACTCAATCCAATGCAACTCTGTAGTGTAATGCAAGTCAGCAAAAAGTACAAGTCGTTTGATATCTCCCCGCCCTCTCTACCATCAATTGACATTCACTCTCTTACGTAACATTTTATGGATAATTTTCTATAATTTTTTGCACGTAACATAAAATCGAGATTGGTGGCATTAGTCGGCCGGCCGGCCACGAGCGCCAAAGCAGTTAGCGGCACTTTGGCAGCAAATAACAGCAGTTGCAGCAGTCAAACGCACAACCGATGCGGCAATTTGGCTGCAGGGCGACGCATTGGTGGCGGCAGAGGGCGTACGTTCGGCGCACATTAGAATCGGTGCGATGCGCTGACGGCGCACACGGCAACGCCCCGAGTTGATTTTGTGCAACAGTTGCGCGTGTCGTTGCCATTGTCGGTGCCAGTTGCTGCAACAAAAGCTCGACGCTTGCATGCTTGCAACGTTGCAGATAATTGTTAGTTATGCTGCGGCTGCGGCACTATCGTTCTGACTGTTGCACATGCATATCTGCTGGTTAAATATGGGGTTGGCGCGCAAACGAAATGGAAAATGCTCGCCCGACACAACATAGCCAAAACAAAATTAGCAACAACAACAACAAAGACAAATTAGAACAAGAATTATGCCTGCTTGCTGCCGCTTCTAAGAACTTTTAAATTGGCCTCGTCTATGGTGCAGTTTTTGCTCATTTGCTCATTTAATGCTTCCGCACAATTGGCAGCGCCTGTTGGAGGCGAAAGGGTGGGTCGCAGGCACATAGCACGCCAGATAATGACAACGAATTGTATGCTTGGCAAGAAGATATCATTTTGACACGTTATGCCACCATTGCCATTGCAATGGTAGTTTTTCCACCACATTCCTCAAGTTTCTTCGAGAAAATTGGCATTGCGACGAAAAATGTGTTGAAGAGTGTGAAAAATTTGATTCTAATGTAAATTTGCTGTGCGATCAAACTTCTAAATTATGTGCATATGTATGTATGCGTTGTTGAAGGTATCAACATTCTAAAGATTGCATGTTGCGTTTCATTGCCTGTAATTACGTTTAACGATGCCTCGTAATAAGAGTTCCATCTCTACTCATTTTTAGAATTCATCAGACTTGATATCAAAGTGACTCAAGTGACTCGGTAAAGCGTTGCCCAATAAAATCAAAGTTTTCTTTTCTTACGCTTTCGCTTTTTCACTCTACTCTTGTCTCTATTTTCTTAAAGGGATGTTGTAACCTCGATTTTTTGTTTTCTTTATGAATTTTTCATAAGGAAACTACAAGTTTTTTAGGTATGCAGCTCTCAAGAAAACGCTCAAGAAAAAACGAGCATATATTTCTTGAGCGTGAAAAAGTAGTAGTCAAGTAGTCAGCTGTGACTTTTCCTTTGAGAAATAAATAGGGACACATATGTTTCTTGCCGAAATCAGTGTTGTCATTTCACTTTCCAATGAAAAAAAGTATTAAAAAACCGAATCAGTTTTCTTGTGAGGTGCGTACACCTCAAGAAAATATGACTCAAGGAAATTTCCTTGAACATTTCTTGAGCTTTTTTTTATATGAAGTTTTCGCTTTTCTTGAGAGCTGCATACCGACCTTTATGTTGGATTTGTATTGTGTTTTTTTTAATTTTAATACGAAATTCACGTTGCTATAAGTTCATAAAGTTCGAAGCTACTTATTCTTATCTTTTTTTCACATATTCAAATTCTTCTCCTTCAACTTTTCCGTATCTCACATATCCTATTCTCTATATCTAAGCTTCCTTATTCGAACTTTAACTCAGTCTTCCTTACTGTATCTCAACCTCAGTTTATCGTATGTTACCTCATCTCAACTCTTCCCGGAAGATGCGCAACTTTTCCACCGATCATCCATTAACCATACAAAAGCAATAATGCAAAAAAGTTCAATGAGCCAGCAAACGTTGCGCAACACTATCGCCAACATCAACAACAACAATTACAAACAATATCGGCGACAATATGTTATTGAGTATTATTCAATCGATTTGCGGCCAAAACCGCTGAGCTGGAGTGAGCTGACCTGCACCACACAACAGGAAGCTGCCACACGCAGCCACAACACATCGCAACACCAACTCAACACATCACAACACAACGCAACGCATCGTGTCAGGCGAGCAGACAGTTAGACAAATCGCTGGTTTGGTTGGGATGCGCCGCTGAATCGACGGGTGAATAAAGCAAACGAACAGCGCAGCAATTCGATTGCCTTTTGCGTCAAACGCTGCGCCAATTCGTAAATATTGCCAAAACAAATATGAACAGCACAGCAGCGTGGAAGCGAGCAACCGATCGACTGAGCCAACAGGCTGGCAACATTTGCATGTCGACGCAGCCCAGTCAGCCATCCATCAAAATGGAATTGTTACATACTGCTTGACGGCAGCTGTTGCTAAGAATATTGTGTTGCTGTTGCTATCTTTGACTTGACATGTTGCTGCTGCTGCTGCTGCTGAATGTCATTGTCAAGCTGCCTTATAAATAACAACAACACAATTCCAACGCGGCCATTCGAACGTTCAGCCGATTTGCAGTGCAACATTTGACAAATTGTCAATTGACATTTAGCTAATGTTTCCGCATTATTCAGGTGGCAACATTGGCCACATGTCAGCGTTGGACTGCAGTCGCGCTAGTGGCTTCAAAGAAAAATTGCCATAAATGTGCACATAAATACGGATATGTTATTTATTTATACAAAAAATTAAATAAACGACGAAAAGCGGAAAACTTCCGCTTTGGCATTAATGCCAACGATTAAGTGTCATTTGGCTTTGAAGTTCAATGCCTCGCTTCACTATAAATGAATGCCTGACAGAGCTTTTGATGGAACTTGTGTCAGTTTTAATGAACGTTTAAAAAAACGTTAACAAGAAAACACTTGCAGCGCGCAAGGCGACAGATAGTTAATCGTATGGATAGAGCTTTGAAGTTTTTTGCATTCAATATTTGCTTTCAACTTATTATTTTAATTTAATGTAATTGAATTTAATTCTTTTTTATTAGGTAACCCGAGCATTCATGGCTGAGGATTCGATTCTTCAAACTAATAAAGCACCTCAGTGTAGAACGACTTGATTCAACTTGTTACGGGTTTCTTAACTGAACACTATTAAGCGGGGAACACAGTAGGAAAAATTTATGCTTATTACCAGGGAAAGGATTTTGTGGAAATTGCCTTTTTTGTTTGCTGCTAGATAGAGCATTTCTGATTGAAAATGAGCACGAATTAGGTCCTCCTGATTAGAAATATACCACTTTTATTTTGCCTTGTTTTGTCTTAAAAAGGCAGTTTGCCTTTTTCACCCATAAATGCCTTTTTTTAGTTCCTATTTTACCTATAAATGCCACAAAATGCATTTTTCAAGATTTGTCGAGCGCCGTTTTGTTTTTCTTTCGTTTTTAATATTTTCCCCCTTTTGTTTCGCAAAAATACCTTAAAACTAAAAAAAAATTAAGTGGCAACATTGCAATTTCGTTCACTTATCGATACTTTTACATTGATTTGATCATTCCTAAGCCGTTATTTTTTGTTGTGCAGTGGAAAATTTAAAGAAAAAACCAAATGTGATACAAGTACGGCTTTTATGCTTTTATATGAGTAGTTAAAATATGAGTTTAAAATATGTGCCTACATTTCAATTAAAATATCTTAGTTTTAGTTTTTAAACTACCTTTGAAAATCTTGATGTTCCTTTTCCTTTACAAAAAACGAGGTATAAATATTGTATGTTGCATACGTCAGATGAAATAAAATGATTAAAAAATACATACCGTTTCCCCTTTTTTTGAGATTTTCTAGTATTTTTTTTTAATTTTTAAATGCCTGTTTTTGCCTTTTTAACAGTTTTTAATGCCCCAGTTTGTCTTTTTATGCAGTTTTTAGTGTATTTTTCTGCCTTCCTGGCAGTTTTTAGTGCCTTTCGGTGCCTTTTTTGCTATTTTATTTTCCCTTTTTTATAGGTTTTTAGGTCCTCAAAATCCTTTTCCTGCTTATTACTTATTAAATTTACTTATTACTTACTTAATTTATACTTACGATATTTCTAGGCAAATTTCATTCCATTGCTGTCTTATATTCGTATAGCTGCGTCGGTGTCCCAAAGACATAGTCTTAAAATTCTACAATACCGATGCAGCTTTACGAATCTAAGGCAGCGTTACTGATCTAAACTGAACTCCATTTCTTGACAAATCCCTTTCGATCATCACAAGATCGGCCTCTTTAGTCCAGCGGTATAAGAGTTCGACTGCAATGAAATAGCAATTTAAGGTTGCTATCTTTTCTGGTTTAGAAGCTGAAGCCGATTGAATGATTTTGGGAGATTACAGGCATAGCTGTAGATCAAATTTTTCCAAAGTCATCTCTCCATATCGATTTTCGGAGTTTTTCGAAGAGATAACGGCTAGATCGACCCATTTTGTATAAGCTGGGGAGTTCTACAATCCACCCGCAACCAGATTGATCACATTGTGATTGATGGAAGGCATGCTTCTAGCATTCTAGATGTGCGCACGTTCCGAGGACCCAACATCGACTCGGACCACTACCTTGTTGCAGCCAAGGTACGCATGCGTCTTTGCGCAGCGAAGACCGCACAACCTAGTTTGCGAAGAAAGCTGGACATCAGTAAGCTGCGATCACAAGGGGTAGCCGAAGCCTACTCCGCTCAACTCTCTAACCAGCTCGGTCGCTCCCCCTCTCCACCTGATGACATCGGCGGATTATGGGCTCATTTATCCCACTCTATGCGCGAGGCCGCAGAAAATGTCCTTGGTTTTCGACGCCCACCACCAAAAAACCAATGGTACGATGAAGAGTGTCGCGCAGCCACTGCAGTGAAGAATGCTGCCTACAAGAAGACCCTGCAGTCGGCCGCCACGCGAGCCATGACAGAAAAATACCGGGAGGAGAGGAAAAAAGAGAGGTGCCTTTTTAGACGCAAGAAACGGGAGCAAGAAAGGCGCGAGCGTGAGGAAATCGAGGAGTGCAGGAGCAGGAATGACGCCCGAAAATTCTTCCAAAAAGTTAAGCGTCTCACGGAAGGATTTAAGCCCGGGGCATCTTCTTGCAGAGACGAAAACGGGGATCTGGTTACGGATGCGCAGGGTGTGCTGAGGTTGTGGAAGGAGCACTTCACCAAGCTGCTCGCAGGCGACGAAAGGAACAATACCGCCAGTGGTGAAGATGTCCAGATGGCACCAATCGACGACGACGGTGTGGATGTGCCACCGCCCAGCCATGACGAGGTCCGGGTCGCTATCCAGCGACTCAAGAACAACAAAGCTGCAGGACCGGATGGGCTACCAGCTGAATTGTTCAAGGCCGGCGGCGGTGAGCTGATTGGGTGCATGCATCAGCTCATTTGCAAAATATGGCTGGAGGAACGAATGCCCAACGATTGGAACCTCAGTGCCCTTTGTCCTGTGCTGAAGAAAGGCGACCCAACAATATGCGCCAACTACAGGGGTATCAGCCTACTTCCCATTGCATACAAGGTCCTGACGAGCGTACTATGTGAAAGATTAAAGCCACTCGCCAAGGCGCTGATTGGACCTTATCAGTGCGGCTTTAGACCTGGTAAGTCCACCATCGACCAGATATTCACTCTACGCCAAATCCTGGAGAAGACCCATGAGAACCAAATCGATACACACCATCTCTTCATCGATTACAAGGCAGCATTCGATAGCCCGATAAGGGATCGCCTATATGCCGCATTGTCTGAACTTGGTATCCCTGCAAAGCTCGTTAGACTTTGCAGAGCGACGTTGAGCAATACGCGCAGCTCCGTCAAGGTTGGAAGTGACCTCTCCGACCCCTTTGATACCGTTCGAGGTTTCAGACAGGGCGATCCTTTGTCCTGCGACCTCTTCAACTTCACCATGGAGAGTGTTCTGCGCAAGGCCGGTGTACATCGTAATGGCACAATCTTCAACAAAAGTGTCCAGCTCCTTGCCTACGCTGATGACATTGATGTCGTCGGGCGTAACAAGCGAGATGTCACCGCTGCATTTGCTGCTATCGAAAGAGAATCTGCCAAAATGGGTCTGGTGGTAAATGAGGGCAAGACGAAGTATATGCTGTCTACACGCAGGGACTCGCAGCGGCTAGGGTCTCACGTCGAGGCCGACAGGTATACCTTTGAAGTTGTCAAGGAATTCGTCTACCTTGGCACCGCCATCAACAGCAGCAATGATGTCAGTCTGGAGATAAAGCGAAGGATTACTCTTGCCAACAGGTGCTACTACGGTCTCGGTAGGCAATTGAGAAGTAGAGACCTCTCTCGACCGACAAAACTTGCACTCTATAGGACGCTCATCTTGCCCGTGCTCCTCTATGGCGCTGAAGCATGGACAATGACACGAAACGACATAGCGGCCCTTGGAGTGTTCGAGAGGAAGGTACTTCGCAAAATCTGCGGCCCTGTTCGTGTTGGTGACGACTATCGCATACGAACCAATAACGAGCTGTATGAGCTGTATAAGGACATGGACGTAGCGCAGCGAATTAACATCCAGCGGCTACGCTGGCTCGGTCATGTCTGCCGCATGGACGACGAAGCTCCGGCGAAAAAGGTGTTCGATGCGATGGTTGGAGGTCGACGGCGAAGAGGGAGGCCATGTCTCCGGTGGAAGGACCAAGTGGAAGAGGCCCTGGTATCTCTTGGAGTGACCAACTGGAGAAGGCGCGCGCGAAGCAGAGGCGCCTGGAGAGAAGTTTTGCGGCAGGCCGTAACCCGATAACGGGTTGTTATGGCCAGTTAAGTAAGTAAGTGGGGAGTTCTACAACAACAAAAAGTGACAATTTAAGGCAGCTATGTCTTTCGATAGAGTCAAAGTCAATGTTTAACAACAACTAATGCGCAAAAAAATCGGAACGAGTGCAGCAACAGGCACAGAATCTTGGAACACATTCTGTGCTTCTGTCTCTGGGAGCCCCGTATTTCCCTGGGTTGGGTGAGGTCCTTAAGTTTGATATCCAATCACTGCTTAAAATCGCTAAAAATACAGGCATACTAAGCAATCATACTTCGCCAGCCATTAACGCCTAAGAATCTTCATCTGGCACCGCTAGGAAACCAATAGGGTCTATGCGGGCCAATTCAGCCAACCAGCTTAACCTAACCTCAACAGTGCTGTACTTAAAAAAGTATCACACAGACAATTTAAACACTTTTCCTATTTTTCGAACCCGTCTGATTCAAGGAATAATTTCCTATGAAATCAACTTGCTTGCGGCCGCTACAACCAGGGAAATTTAATACAACAGCACGTTCGGCGCTTAAGTCTTTTGTTTCGCTCGTTGTGGCATGTATGAAAAATGTTCGCACATCTATGAAATCGACGAAACGATTAGCGGAAACCAATCATGAGCGCAGTGAGTGCAATAAATTAATTAATTTTTCATATTTTCATTTAGTTACTGCCTAAAATATAATTTTTGCAAAAAATTACATAGTTTCGCTCAACCGCATAGATGCAATTTTCACGCGTACACAAACAACAATGCAACCAATACTATTTGCTGCGTGCATGCGTGTGTGCGTGTGAGTGTTTGTGGTGTTGCCGCTAATGATGCGATGGCCGCCGTTGGAACAAAATATAATAATGCTAATAATAAGAGTGCCTGACTGACGGAGGCTGATAATGCCGACAATAATGATGAACTTGCTGCCGACGATGATGCATTTGCATTTGCATTTTGTGCGGAGAAACGAAAAGAAAGTGAAACTCTTTTGCTGTGTGTTTTATTTTCTTGAACGCCAACAGCAGCAGCAGCAGTCGTGCAAGGTGGGGAAGATGCGCTCCATGCAGCAATTTGCGGGCCTATGCTGGCAGTTTGTTGTTAGTATTGTTGTTGTTTCACATCACATGATTCACTAATGATTGTGTGGCGATGGTAAAAAAAGTATGCAGCCCAAAGTTCAAGCAATACTTGTATATGAAAAATCGAAGAAGAAAAACCACCAATAAAAGCAAAAGCTATCAAAGCAACAACAACAGCAAATGCGGCAAATAATAGATAAGTTGCTGAAGATGAAAAATCTTAATTGAAATTGAAGTGGTTAACGGTGCACAGTGCAATGCGGTGTGCGGTTAACAGGCGCCGCACTGTGTGCACAGTGAAATTGCTGCTGGGCTATGGAAATCGCCGTGAATGTCAAATGCCAAACGTCAAAATGGTCAAGTGTCAGCCGCAGTGGTGGAAATGTTGTGTGAATTGTAATGAAAGCAAAGGCTTTTCTACCGGCCTGGAAGACAGATTGACCAATTTCTATTAATAAGTAAATAGTTAACGGTTCATTAGGACGCGTTTTTAAGACATGCGAAAAATATTTTTGATGTTATGAGTTTTTGTCATAAAAAATTATCATAATTATGATTATCATAATTATGATTATCATAATTATGATTATCATAATTATAAAGAACTAGCTGGGCCCCGCGGCTTCGCACGCAAGCTCTCTTGTTTCACCCGATACAAATTCGGAACCCATTGTTGACCCCGTCAGATTTTGATTTAAAAAAAAAACATATGACTATTATCTTTGATGTCAAGTATTTCCAAAAATGTTGAAGTCAAAAGCCCTTTAAATCATGAGTTTTCACATTTACCCTAAACAAATTCTTAACCCTTAGTTTATCACGGTAGATTTCGATTTTCTCAAAAAATGAAAAGCACATTTTAATTATTTCCCGATGGGAGTGTTTTTTGTCTAAGTTTTAAGTCAAAAGGACCAATAAATCGTGTTTCTCCATACAAACTGTTAACCCGTTGTTGACCCCGTTAGATTTTGATTTTCAAAAAAGTGAAAAACACGTCAAATTATTTCTCACTAAGAGTACTTTCACTAAATTTGAAGTCAGTGGCCCCATTAATTCATGTTTTTTTACAGTTTCGCCATACAAACTTTTAACCGGTCATTGACCCCGTCCGATTTTAATATTCGGAAAAATTAAAAACACGTGTCGAGTTATTTTACATTTGAAGTACTTTCACCAAGTTTGAAGTCAAAAGGCTCAAAAAAATGTGTTTCTCCATACATACTTTTAACCCGTCGTTGATCCAGTTAGATTTCGATTTTGAAAATATTGAGAAACGCGTGTCCAATTTTAGGAAGTTCGAAATCAATAATAATAAATCAATTTTCTTCATACAACACCTTAACACATGTTTTGCCCCTTTACACCCCGATTTTCAAAAAATCCCGTCTTAGTGGAGGTTCATTTTTTAAAATGTACCTACAGTTCAAATTTCATATTTGTAGCTTCAGCGGTTTGGGCTGAGCGATGATGAATCAATCAATCAGTCAGTCAGTCAGGACAAACAATCTATGTATATAAAAATGGAGGCGGTACCACGCCCCCTTGTCCAATGCTCACAAATTTCTTCTAGTCGAATTGTGCTACTAAGTGGAAAGTTCGTACCAAGTTTCACTGATATGTGTGTGTGTGTGTACTGCATAACTGTTGGATCATAAAAAATGTGCCACGCCCCTTGACCAACGCCGATCAAATCTCATCAGTAGAATGACACACATCAACGACGGTACACCAAATTTCAATGCTGTGCGGCTTACAACTCCGAAGCTATTCCATATAATAGATTTGAGTTGTATGAACGGTGCCACACCCCGTTGTTCAATACCCACCCCATTCCCTCTATCGAAGGACATGACTAAATAGTAAGTTCGTACCGAATTTAATTTATGTGTAACTTATGGTTCCAAAGTTATTGTCTAAAAATTTATTCTTGTGGTGCCACGCCGTTTTCCCGACTTTTCTTATTTCCGAAACCTTCACGTAACAATTTCAAACAAACCCGCCGAAGGAAGTATCCAAGTTGGTCCAGTCGTTTTCAAGTTTTAAGCAGCCTAACGAACCACGATTCATTTTTATATATACCTAAGTATAGATTTTTTAATTAATTTCAATTTTTGTCTATAAAATTAGATTAAAAAATAAAATATTAAAGTATTATACTACATGGTACTTGCTGACATATTTTTGTTTTGAAAGTTCAAAATAGAAAATTTAATCAAAATGCGATATAATATTTTATTTGATACTCATATCTTCATCATTGCACTATCGCAATTATTTAAATTAAATTAAATTATTTAAATTAAATTATTTAAATTAAATTATTTAAATTTAAAACCAACTATTTTTAAACCCCCTGAAATCATTTGTCCTACCCATATCGAGAACTGTCTCTCACTGTTCAGATCTACCACCTATTCTTCTCAATGGCGTAGAACTGAAATATGTTAGCAATGTTGTAAATCTTGGGTATCACATTAACTCTTCACTGTCTTGCGTGGACCACATTAATTCTGTTGTGTCGAAAGTCTATTATGGACTACGTAATCTGAGGCGGACCTCGGGGTTTGTACCAGTCGAAACTAAACGGAAGCTAGTCATTCAATTATTGCTGCCTATTATTACATACTCGGATGCGGTGTATAGCAAATTGGATTCCAGATCCATGCATAAGATACAAGTTGCTTATAATAATGTAGCTCGGTATGTTTACTGTATCAAAAGGTTTGACCACATCTCCAGCTACAGCAACAAAATACTGGGCTGCAGCTTACAGAGCTACATGGAAGCAAGAAACTGCATCTTTTTGCATAAAATTGTCTTTTTGTTCCCTTTTCTTTCTTCTCTTTTAATATTAAATATTAAGATTGAATTATTGTTATTATTATAAATTTGTTATTAACTTGTGGCATGCGAATGAAGTGATTCTTATATGCCGATGTTTTCTGTAATTAAATAAATAAAAATAAATTAATTAATTCTTTGAACTGTGTATGTACTTAAAAATGTAAAGCCTTTTGAAAAGGACACTAGATCAGAAAATGAAAAATGAAAGTATGCCATTATTATGAATGATTTCAAGTTTCAGACCAATATCATCTTTTGGATGCTTCGAATGTCATGTCGCACGGTGTTTTAATATGAAAAACTCAAACAACTATGTTGCATTTTAAGGAAAGGAAAAGTAAGTAAGGGAAGCAAAAGGAAAATAATAAAAAAGAAAGAAAAGTATAGGAAAAAATTGAAGAAATGGAAGAAATTAAAAGGAAAGGAAAGAAAACGAAACGAAAACGAAAGGAAAGGTGAGAAAGGGTGAGGAAAGGAAAAGGGTTTCCTTCTAAACCTTCTGCAAGCAACAATAGTTTCCATCTATGCGTTTAGAACGTCTTGGATCCCTGTTCTGAGTTTGATAAAAACTTATGCAAATACTTTGTATTTTTGTATTCAAATTTTTGATTTTCTTAAAATTTATACACGAGGAACGACTTTGAGAGCATCCAAACTGATTGAGTTCCACTTGAAAGTTAAAGCCAGTGCTTGTGATCTTATAAGTACATACTTATCCATGCTTATCCATCTTACCCCATCAATAAAAGTAAGTGCAAGACATTTCTTGTCCACCGACTGCGCTTCACCGGCCTCAGATACCAAACCGTTGTGTTATATGCTCATAAAATAAAATAAGTAGGTACTTGCATGCCTATATATATGTATATATATAAACATATGTACGTTTATTTGCGCTAGTAAAATAATTAGCAAGTGTTTGCTGACATATTGTTGGTGCTGCTATGAGCAACTTTACTGTTATTGCTTCTCTTGCGGTTACAGTGCAGCGCCATTACGGAAATGTCTTTAACAGCAGATATTGCAAAACTTTTTCTTAACAAACATACATCTTCACTTTTACATATGCATGCACACACATAAAACTATATAAAGATGCATATATGTGCATTTTTGCAATGAGGAAAAGTCTTCAAATGACTGAGTTTTACATTGCCGTGGAAACAGTTGGGCAACAAAAACAACAAACAAACCCAAAACCAACTAGCATACAAATTTTACATTTTTACTAATTTACTCAAATTGCCATTTGGTAATGATGCAATAAGTTGGCGCATCGAACGACGCTGCCAACACTGGCCACATCAACTTGCTTGCGGCCGCTGAAACCAGGGAAATTTAATACAACAGCACGTTCGGCGCTTAAGTCTTTTGTTTCGCTCGTTGTGGCATGTGTGAAAAATGTTCGCACATTAGTTGGCTGCGCGAATAGTGCTGAGGTTTTTTCGTTTTAGCAAGGAGTAATTGTATTTTTATTTCTTAGTTATTGCTTAAAATAATAAAGAAGAAAAGTAAAACTAATTTCGCTTTGAGAAGTTATTTTGAACAATTTGCTTTTTCGAATGCATTCCATGTACTCAATTTTTTTTATTTTGGCTTTTATGTAAATTGTCATTCATTTATTGGTGCTGTACTCGTAGGTATTTGAAATTTGCATTGCGGCATTTACAAGCAGTGGATTGTCAGAGCTTGAAATGTTGGTATGAAATAAATTGTTTTTGAGAATTACAAGTTCTATTGTCTGTTGTAACAAATATATGGAATACAGAAGTTCTTCTTTCGCGGCTGCCTTCTGAGCAGATAACGCAAAAACCTTGCTTCCTTCGAAGTCGGTTTAAAACTGTATGGTTGCGATAAGCTGGTCTTTAGTGTGACAATCGAGCAGTCCTATTAGGACGACTGTGAAGGAATGAAATACATAAAACTAGTGTCCGACCGAATATTCGGTTTCGTCCCAAATAAGTGTTTCGGTTTCGGTTTCAGTTTCGGCCAAAATATGGCCGAACGGCCGAAACCGAAACTTACTAGAATATTTTTTTACATTTTATTGTGTAGCAGATATATAGCGAAAGAAGGAGTAATTTAGATGCCACCAATGTAAATAAACTTGTTTTTTTAGCATATAATATTAAATTATTTAATTTTGAATATTAACGAGTAAGGAACGAAAGGGTGACTTTTTCATGTTTATGTTTTTAATAAATGAATAAATTGTTTTTATTAATAAGTATTTATTTATTTATGTTATGCTTGTTTGTTCTTTATTTACTTAATGTAAAATTCGTTTGTTGAAAAAAAATGCTTGATATGGTGATTTTTATTTCAACTAGAATGTTTCGGTGTCGGCCGAATATTAAAAAAAAAACCGAAATTCAGTTTCGGTTTCTACCCAAAAAAATGTTTCGGTCGGACACTACATATTTAAAACTCTCCAGTTTTTATTTCTTAAAAGCGAAAAACTAAATGAAAAACAGTTTCATGATGGCAAAAACAGGGTTTCTTTCAGCAAATTGTATCTGTGAGTCTGAAACTTGCTTTCCAATTTCTATTTGAAGATAGCGAAGTTCAAAATTTTAAATCAACTACAGTCTCTTAGGCGCATTGATGACGTCCTCGCTAAGCAGTTGGCTGCTGATTTTTTAGATCTTCAAGAACTTAGACACTAAGTAAATATCATAAAATATGAATCATCCAAAGTAAGCACATCAAAGACACCAACCTCTGCGTTTCCAACACCACCAACCTAGCAGCAACGGATACACAGAGGGCACTCTAAACAACCCAGTATTAAACTTTCATATAAAGGCGTCTCTCCTAAGTCCAAGACTTCGCAACCTAGGACTGCTAGCAATTGGCTAATCACCCACCCTGGCAAAACTTCAATCGATTAACGTAGCCAACACAAGGCATTAGTCTTATTGAGGCTCTAATTCAAGTGAAAAAGACTGTTCCTCCCATCCATGGTCCATAAGTAGATTACAAAACATGAGTGTTGGTATCTTTACAAATATATTTATTGTATATGGAGGAATGACTGGCAATCCACACTTTAAAGTTGTAATAAGAAGGCAAACATCGAGTAAAAATTTACTAAATATTACGTTCCAACTCGCCCACTTTGTTAGCTCCTTTTCATTGTCAGACGAATAAGCAGAAAAATAATTATAAACTATATCGAAAATCTATTGACAGCCACGGCCATGGGAAAGTTCATCAGCTCTCCCACTTAATAGTCAACCTGCAAAATTGGTTTACTGGCAGTTCAGTGGCCAAACTACCAAGAAGCAGAAGCAGAAAAAGAAGTGTTCTTCACTTGTTCGCTTCAGCCATTATATAATCTGCAGTTAAGGCAAACACCGTTAATCATAAATTGCGGTAAATACCACAGCACTCAGAACACCAACTGCTGCCTGTTGCTTTTCACTATCCCAAAATTTGTTGCTATCAAAAGCAACAAAAAAAAGTAAACAAAATTGTATATTGGTTCTAGCGTTCAGCAAAGAACCAATGCACTGCTTCCATTTGGCCTTTACTGCTGATTTTTCTTGGCAGTTTTTGCACGTTTTGGCAAATTGTTTTGAAGCCAAAATTTTTGCTTTTTGTATGGTTTTCTGCTTGGCACCGCAAAGTCGCAAATTGTTGAAAAATGCGCCCAAAATGCGTTTAACAGTGCAGCAGGCCACATTAAATGTTGCTGTGGCTGTTTGGTATCAAAGAGCGGCAGCAGCAACCAGCCATGTGTCGCTGCCGATTTGGTGCAACCGGTCACATTGGCCGTTTTGGTGGCCTCCCATTGTGTGTGCGTGCATTGTTTTGGCTGATCGCTTGCTGGTCGTTGTTGTTGTTGTAGCCGTTGGTCTGGTTTATTAAGTAGCTGTGCGGCGGCGACAAAATGAAGAGGACATTTATGGCGTGCAGGCGTTGCAAGAGCACCAAACAGGCAGCTGACTGGCTGAACCAGCGTCGCACCGTTGCGTGGGTCGATAAATTGCTGCGCCAACTTGTTTATGTGTTGTCAACCTGGCATTTATGGCATTATTGGACTCTGTGCATAGTACTTAGAAAAAAATACGAATTTATTGTGTGAGAAAATCACTGCGAATTCGAGCGCATTGCGACCCGTGAGCCTTGATTTGTTGTAATTTTTTTTCGACCCAAAAAAAAACTGAATTCAAAGTTAAATTGTATAAAACTAATTGAAATTATTTTAAACCCAACACTGAAATCAACACTTCAAAAATGCGCTTTGAGTTCATTGATAACTGAAAAATTTGCCCAGCTCAGTCAAATCAATCAGCTGTAGGTCCACACGCAAATAAATGTTGTCATAACAACCAGTTCGCGAGATTCAACCGACCTCAACAACTCCTTTTCTCAAATAAGGTTTTCTCGTTCCGATCATTCAATCGAAGCTATAAATGTTTTCTTGTGTAACATTTTTTTCTTTCTAATGCTTCAATCGAAGCTACAAACGTTTCCTTCCGTAAAATATTTCCTTCCCAAATGTTTCAACAACTCTTTCTCCCAAATAAGGTTTAATTCTGAACCGTCAATCGAAGCTATAAATGTTTCCTTGTCAAAAATGCTTCCTTCTTAAATGTTTCAACAACTCTTTCTTCCAAATAAGATTTCCTCGTTCTGATGGTTCAATCGAAGCTATAAATATTTCCTTGTGTAAAATATTTCCTTCCCAAATGTTTCAACAACTCTTTCATTCAAATAAAGTTTCTTTGTTCTGATCGTTCAACAACTCTTTCTCTCAAATAAGGTTTCCTCGTTCTCATCGTTCAATCGAAGCTGTAAATATTTCCTTGCGTAAAATATTTCCTTCCCAAATGTTTCAACAACTCTTTTTCTCAAATAAGGTTTCCTCGTTCTCATCGTTCAATTGAAGCTTTAAATGTTTCCTTGTACAAATTGCTTCCTTCTTAAATGTTTCAACAACTCTTTCTCTCAAATAAGGTTTCCTCGTTCTCATCGTTCAATCGAAGCTGTAAATGTTTCCTTGCGTAAAATATTTCCTTCCCAAATGTTTCAACAACTATTTTTCTCAAATAAGGTTTTCTCGTTCTCATCGTTCAATTGAAGCTTTAAATGTTTCCTTGTAGATACAAATTGCTTCCTTCTTAAATGTTTCAACAACTCTTTCTCCCAAATAAGATTTCCTCGTTCTCATCGTTCAATTGAAGCTTTAAATGTTTCCTTGTACAAAATGCTTCCTTCTTAAATGTTTCAACAACTCTTTTTCCCAAATAAGGTTTCCTCGTTCTCATCGTTCAATCGAAGCTTGTTCTTGTATAAAATGCTTCTTTCCTAAATGTTTCAACAACTCGTTCTCTCAAATAAGCTTTAATTCTGAACCGTCAATCGAAGCTATAAATATTTCCTTCTATGAACTGTTTCCTTTCTAATGTTTCAACAACTCTTTCATTCAAATAAAGTTTCTTTGTTCTGATCGTTCAATCAAAACTATAAATGTTTCCTTTTCCGCGTCATCCATAGTCTTTCGCTATTCGACATACTGAGCTCAATTTCAGTATCAAATTTTACATTACATTTATTTCCAACAGTTTATTAAGTTCAGCACCAATTCATTCACGCAGTTTGCCATTTGACTGCCTCATCTCTGCATGCAAAAAAAATTCCTCTAAAAGGCTGCACAACTTTAATCCAGCGCTTTGAAACAAATGTAATTTGATTGCTATTAGTCACAACATTTCCGGGATATTATCATCATTTGCGGATCTTCCTTTAACGTACAGTTTAAATATGAATTAAGCAATGCATTCACATTTTGTTTCCATTGTAAAATCAATTTTCCCAACATTCCCAACATTTGCCGTCAAACAAAACTTCGCCACATTGCTCGCGGCTAGCAGCCAATTCAGCAACATTAAAGCGCCATCAGCAGTTGCTGCAGCCGTGCAGCCGCGGCTCAAACGAACAAAGTACTCAAATGAAGAATTCTAATGGAAAATCTAATGCAAAAATAATTGCACTTAAATTACTCAATTTCAGATTTTCAGCAGCGGAAAATGGCAAAGAAGCTGAAGAAGATGAAAAATTATTAAATAAATTAATGCAAATAATTGTTCATCAGCACAGCGCGAGCTGAGTTGCATTACAAGCGGCACTTGCAGCTGTGAAGCTAAAGCGCCCAAGCTTGCCGAAGCGGCTGAAGAAAAGCGCCGAAAGGGCGGCCGGGTGGAAATGCGAAATGAAATTGCACTGACGCGCGAACGAGACGTCTAACAATGCAGCAGCGATGCATTAGACAATTAAATAACAACGCCAACCGAGCACAACACACCGCCTAACACAAATGACAAAGCAACAACAACAAGAAAGAGCACAACAAAAACACTCGACGTGAAGTTGACTAGAAGTGTGGACAGTGCTGCACAGGCAAACAATGGAGCTGAATTCTTTAGCGCTGTTTTCCAAGTTGAGTTCGGTATCTTTTATGTGGTTTTATGCGGCAGACAACAGTAACAATAGCTGCAAAAACGGTGACTTATAGTGTTGGCGAGTGTTAGTGTTAAGCCAGCTGCTGGTATTTTGCTTTAAGACTTTAAGAAATGTATGGAAGAAAGTGTCTGCAGTTTAACTGTTTTTTAATAACGTTTTTGTTCTAACATTGGTTGAATGATGTTCTAAAAAAAATTCAATAAAAATTCATTATCATAAATTGAACAAATATTTTCAACTCAATAGATGGTCTTGATTAAATTTTCGACATTTTGGTGAAAGGTAAATTTTTTCAATGCAATGCACACATATGCAGAAATTGTGGCTCGGAACTAATTAAGTCAATCAGTTTTCAAGCAGCATTTTCACTTTTGTTAAATAATTTTTTATTTTTCTTTAATTTAAAACAAGAATACGAATGAAAAATGTATTGTTTTTAGATTTGATATTGTTTTTTATGGAAGGAAATGAATTTAGATTGTTGATATTTGTTTAGTATTAGGTATTAAAATTTCCTGAATTTTCAATTTTTCCTTCTTTCTAATTGTTAAGCAGAGGTTTCGCATTGCCAGATGCTCCTTTCCTTTCCAATTCAGCCACAGCCACACATATGTTAGACCCTTATTGGATCCTTAGTGATGCCAGATGGAGATCCGTTTATGAGTTGTAGTAGTGATCTATTTATGCTTAAAAGTTATAAAAAAAATTGTCAAAATGTCAATGCTCAGCCAATTTGTATATACCAGCAGTTGGCTAACGCCTCAGGTTTGTCGTTTAAGTCTTTAGTTTTGAATGACCATCCTTAAAAATTGATGATATCTGAGCAATGCCATATAAACGAAGTGCACTTGCTGACCGAATTTCATGAAACAACCACACATAACCACAATAACAACAACAACAACAAAATATGCATAAATTACACCACAACTTTTACCCAAATGAATGCACAAAGTTATAGTAAAATGTCTATGTTTTAAAAATATTTGTTGCTATTTTTATGATCGCATTTTTATTGCAAAATCACAACAACAACAAAGAGTGATTATATTAGAGATGCATTACTGCCATTACTGTTGCGCGCGCACACTCCACAATCAACAGTTCGCAGGCGCTGTCGTTGCAGCAGTCGCAGTGACAGTCGCAGTGACAGTCACAGTTGCAGACGACACGCATAAATTACAACGCCAATACGAATGCTGTACACAGTTGGCGCACTCGTGCCGTGCACTTGTTGTAATGACGGCCGCTTCATGTTGTCGTTGTGAAAATCCAACAGAAATACAATAAAAACAAACATCAAGATAAGGTAGACAAAAAAATGGCCAACACTGTTGGAAAACTTTCTTTAATATTTTCTCAGCGACATGAGCAACGCTTTCGTGCTTCATTTAGTTATGTCGTGTGTGTGTGTGTGTTTGTGTGTGTGCCAAGACAACAATAATGATAACAGCAAAAAATCACTTCTTAACATAATTTCAATTGTTTATTGTGCACCTGAAAAGGTGCTAAGGAAAATTGCGCTTTTCACGCAACAATTGCAGCTGCAGCCAAGATAAGTTGTGGTTGCAGTGACAGAGCCAACGACAGTGTCAACATTGGCGGCTACGTTTTTGTGGTGCTGTTTTTTTAAATATGTTTTTGTTTATTTTTCAATTGTGCATGATTTGCAGTTGGCTTGACTAAAGTTCATGGCTTAATGCTGATGCTGCACCGGGAGAAACATGGGTGGAGTAATGTTGGGTATGCGAAGATTTTAACCCTTTCGCTATTTTGTTGCCATATGGCAACATGCTACTTTGTGGACGTCTGCATCCTCTATGGTTGCAAGCATACATTTTTTTGTTGTTCCTTAGAATAGTTTGAAGTTTTAGGAAAAATACGAAATTAATAAACTGAATAGTTAAGTTTAGAGAAGAGAAGTATACACGTCTTTTTAATGGTACATCTTAAAATAGTAAAGGAAGAAGAACCAGACAAAATTAGATAACTGTTTTAATTTAACGTTTTCTTTCAATTTAGATACTTTTTGAAAAAAATTTTGGCTGAAGTAGATGAAGAAATATTTAAATTTTCGTTATGCATAAAAAGTTTTATGTTTAAATAATTATTACAGCCACAACGATGTGGTTGCTCTCATAGAAAAACACTCTAAAATACAGGGTCCGAGGGTAAAAATTTAAAAATGTCTTATGGATTGTTGCTAATATAACCACATCGAAGCCTAAAACGTAAAATTTAAATATTTAACTTTCCCCAGTAAAAAGCTGTAGCGAAAGGGTTAAAGGAGTTTAGGGCTAACGTGGTCTCGTGGCTGTTTGAGTGCAGTGTAAGTTGAAGAGTTAAGGGGTTTAATCACAATTCAAGAATTGACAATTCATAATCTTTTGTACTGTTTGGATAATGTTGGCTTAGTTTCTCTCTCTCTCACTCTCTTACTCTCTCACTAATATAATGTAACACCTGACATAGTAATTAAGAGAAAGATCGATGATTACAACAGAGTAGTCGCAATATAAAAGTCATTTTCATTAATTGCACTACTGGATTCATTAAATATCGAAATGTATATATATTCTTGATCGGCTTAACAAGACCTGTCTTGACAATTCTATTTTCTGGAAGAATCATAACTTTTGCATGCATTAATGAAAATTACTTTTATACTGCGACTTAAAAAATAAAATTCACTGACTGATTTTTATTGATGACTTTTATAAATAAAAGTCACTGAATGATTTTTATTGATGACTTTTATAAATAAAAGTCACTGAATGATTTTTATTGATGACTCAAAATATAAAAGTCACTGAATGATTTTTATTGATGACTAAAAAAATAAAAATCACCAATAATTGTTATCATAGGACAACTAAAATAAAAATCGAAATAAAACTGTTATTTGTAGACTAATATGAAAAAAATCAAAAATTATTGTTATTAAAGAATTTTTAAAATATAAATAAAAAATAATTCTTCTTTTTTAATTTTTCCGTAAAAATTACAAAAAAAAAAAGTTTATTGCCAAGTTCGATTCTCCGTGCGAAAAGAAATGTATTGGTATATTTAATTTATTTGCATGATTTTTCCTTCATAGTAAAATTTTCAATTATAGTTTTCATAAACAACTGTTATTTCCGGTCCCTGATATGCTGCTGAAAAACCAAATCGAGGATTACCTATCATCTCTTGGTATGACCAAAGCAGAGACGCCTAGAGAGAACTTTTGATGCAGGCCATGACCCGGTAAGGGGTTGTTATGGTCAATTAAAAAATATGTAAAATCCGGCACGCTGGTAGGCACAATTCTAGATTTTCCACTTCCAGCGTTAACAAAACACAAATTCGTATTCAATTTAGCTTTAAAAAACAGTAAAAATCACGAACGATTTTCTCCAAGCATTGCAAAAAAATAATGAACAATCTCAATGGAGTAATTGTAACTCTCTTAGGCATTCTAGTGTTAATCATTACCTTCAACTTCATGCAGTTAAATTCAAACGCTTTTAATATTAAATTTCATAACATCAAATCACCAGATTTTTATTCATTAAATTATGCAAATAGTTACGCCTTTTGCAGCACCCCATATCCATGGCTAAGCGGCCGATATTTTACGCCCCAGAATCACTTAATTAATTTGTCATTACGCGCCGACACATTCATGTCAAAAGTAATTTGTGTTTATGTATTGTGCTGACGTAGCTTGACGGCAATTAACGCTGCCAAATGACAGCCTATTAGGCGGCAATAACATTAAATCGACACCATTACCCTTTATGCGGGCCGTGTGCAAGGCGCTGTCCGTGTGATGCGTCGTCAACGGCAACGACACGCAACCGCATCCTTGACGCGCGGCCCATTAGTGTCCTCGTTATGGGCGGCGGCACTTTATTTAAATGTTAACGATGCCAATGCGTCGAGAGGAGGTGGGCACGGCTGTTGTGACGGTGACGATGACGATGCGTGCGCGCCATCAACACGGAGAGCATTGCAGCAGCCACTGCTAAATCGTAAATTTCTTTATTAACGCCGCATGCAATCATAAAAATTGCATTCGCTGCGGCCGTGCGCGCTCACACTTTTCCCTTAAATAAGAATGCAGCATTTGCAAGGCGATCTTGCAACTTGTTTGCATGCAACATGAGACGACCGCACGCACTTAAACTGCCAATGGCAATAATGACAGCCGGCAGCCAGCACAACAGCGATGACAGCAATAAAAAGCAGCGCACGATGCGGCGAACAGCAGCAATCAAGGGCCAAGCGACGGCGCTATGTCTTGTGTCGCTTTTTGTTGTGCGCGTGTGTTATCGAACAACAACAACAACAACAACTACTACTACTACTAGAAATCTTGGCTGCATTCGTGTCGGTCTTATTGTTGGTATCGGTGTGTCGCCGCTTTCGCAGCATCATTGCAATGCAGAGCTCAATAATATAATGTGATCAACAACAACAACATCAACGACCACTACTACACACTACTTCATTATGGCTCAATTGCACCGCTTCTGTTGTTGTATGAAATTGGTTTCTTGGAATATTTAACTTTGATTGTGGGCTGACTCTTTTAGCGCACTTTAGCATAAACTGCAGATGAGTGTTGTTGTTGTTGTAACCATTGCCACTAATTAAAGGCTCAAATGGTTGCGCCTGCGCAAGTAGCAAATTGCATGCAAAGCACAAACAAAAAAAAACGCCAAAGAATAAAAGAATATTTGCGCGCCATCGTTTCTTTCACTTTCCAACTCCGCACATTTCTTTCCTTTACACAAAATTCTTCGTTTCATCCAAATGATCATAGAATTTTCTGTAAATTGTTGTTGTTGTTTTGTTGTTGCTGCTGATGATTTGCAACGCTTGTTTACAAACACTTCTTATGGCCACAAGCACAACTGCTCTTGTTAGGGTTCATTATTCAACCACATTGTTGTTGTTGTTGTGGTTGTTAGAATTTTCCATTTCATAAGAATTTTGTAAAAAATTTTCATAAGCTCATTGACTGAACATGAATTCAAGCTGTATGCTGTCCATTTCGCTTTTCTTGCCGCAATGCTTCAACGTTGGCTGCTGCTGCGGCTGTGGCCATGCTTGGTTGCATATTCTCACTTCTAATGATGCGCTCTGCATTTATACGTGTTTATATTGTTATGTGTATATGTATGTGTGTGTGTTTTTTGTTTTTGTTTTATTTTTGTTATGTCGAGTGCATTAAACCCTTTTCGCATTGCATTGCGCGCACAAACGTCTGCTTGTGCGCTTATGGGCCGCAATTAATTTTTACTACAAATAGCAGATTTTTATTGTTGGCCATATGCGAACTGATTGCAGCAAATGAATGCTTCTTTGCCGCGGCATCATGTGAAAACATTTGCGAATTCGCTACAAGTAAAACGAAAGTCTTGCGCGTTTATGATTGATGTGCTGCAACACCAACGAAAGACTTGAGCAACAAACTGCATGCGAGTCAAGATTTTCATATTGAACTTTGGATTTATACATAAGCATATATGTATATCAACAATATATAAATATGAATATAACTTTTTTGATTTATTACTAATTTATACATTAAATATAAATTTATACATTTATGCATTAAAAAAAAATTAAAAAAAAATTTACAAAGAAAATTCGTTATGGGGAAAGTATGATTTTGTTAGTAATTTTTTGTTCAAGCAATAAGGGTTTTTAGTTCAGATTACACTCTTTCATATATCTTCTTTGACAACATTTTCTAAGATGGCTAGCATTTCCACCTGAAACAGACACAAAATTTTCTAACACATGTAGAGAAGCAAACACTTTGGTTGGTTGCCGTTTTGATGTCATATCCTTATTTGTGTTGATATTGGCTAGTTTTTAAAACTCACTTCCAGAGGTTCAAGATGTGTAGAAGCCTTTTGTTTTAAAGATCGTTCTGAGGTCTTTCGGGAAGGGAGTCACGAGCACAAGTAGCCTGCTACTTGCTAAACCCGGGCATGTACGCAGAAAGTGGGTCAATGTACGGTCCGGACTGCGTGTCCCCCACCGACTACTGAATGTAGAGTTCTATGTCAAAGTTCGGCCTGATTCCAGTCCTCTCTAGATGGAAATAGCATTGTGAATTCCTTTTTGAATTCTGTAAAATTTTCTTTTCATCTCCAGAAATATTAAAAAAATTCTTCCCGTTTTTTTCTCTGTCATTAATTCCAATTATTATTATTGACCTAAATATATATTTGGCCCGTTTCATAGACTTAAAGAATACCTATAAGCTTCTATCCAGCTTCTAAGAGATATTTTTGTATTGCTTCCAAGCCTCTGGATTTTCATTCGGCATGCGTTATTAGGTAATCTCCCCAAATGCTACTTTCATGCTTCATATTTCCGTGTTCCAGTTTCTTTCTTGGATTTACAGATGTTTATGTTTATGAATATGTTTTACTATTTTGCAGTACAAAGTTTCATTGATGTGCATAACAAATTTTTGTTTTTAAATTCGTTGTAAAAATTTGTATAGCAAAGAAAAATTCCCTATATGGACATTTGTTAGAAAACAAACTAATTGTTGTACGAAAAAGCTGTGTTCTTGAATCTAATTTGTAATAAGGAGAGCTTCATTGTATAGAACATTCGTTATAGCTTTTAACTTTCGACTGTATGTAAAACGTTAGAGTTGAGTTAGAGTTTCAATTTGTACTACATTCGTTATGTGAAAGATCGACTGTAGAAAGAAAGTAAGACAGCAGAAAGAGCCGGATGGTAGATTAATAATTAAATTAATTAATTAATTGACTGGCACGACAGCCCGCTTACACGAGACTAAGGCCTAGCTTCCCCCAACCACCCGTGTTGTGCGTGTGAATTTGTACGCGGGTGGAAGGGACCTACAGTTTTATGCCGGTTCCGAACGGCAGGTTGGGAGCTTTTTCATAAGCAATTTTTACTCTCAGAGGTTTGCCATTTCCAGCTGAGAGGACAGCCACCGAAAGAGAAAACGAGTTTTCCCGTTATTTTTTTTTTAGGTGTTATTACAGGCAGTATTGAACCTGGGGTTGCTGCCTTCGACTCGCGGTCCAACGCACTAACCAACTGAGCCACGGCGGCTGGATAGTAGATTAAAAGTTAAATATTTCCCACTTAGAGATTCAATTTGTACAACATTCGATATGTAACAGATCGACTCTAGAACGGAAATAAGACGAAAACATAGCAGGAAGGGCTAAACAGTAGAATCCAAGCTTTAAATTTCCCAGTTAAAGTTTAAATTTATACTGCATTCGTTATGTGGAAGATCGAATGTATCTGATCGGAAGTAAGATCAACAGACAGCAGCAAAGGTCTTCTAGGCCTTCAATTTCTTCAACGCTCACCATGTGGAACTTAGACTGTTGTATAGAGAACGGAAGTAAGACAGTCAGTAAGCCCGGATAGCGCATTCCAAATTAAACATTTCCCAGTCAGACATCCAATTTGCAAGCATCAAAGAAATCCTTGTCAGTGACATTGAGAGATGAATGCAGTACAGACACTTTGTTTACCCAAGTCAATAGTTTACCTTCAACATCGAAATTCTTGGATAATGTTTTAATAATTAAAAAATACAACAGTACAGACAACTTGTTGACCCAAGTCAATAGTTTACCATCAACATCTAAATTCCTTAATTGTTCTCTAATCATTTGAAAATAGAGTCAAACATGCATTCATTAAATTGCCAAAATATTATTCATTGAAATTTGATGTCTCAATAAAATGTTGAAATTATATACTCGCAAAAAATTTAGCATTGCATTGGTGCTTCCTAATTACGCTGCACGTTCGATTGCTTGAGCCTTGAGAGCATCAAACACCACCCTTGTAGCTGTAGGCGATACTCTTCATCTGATCGCATCGATTGATTTCAAATTAATTTCAATTGATGTGATTAGATGCCGTGCATTATCCTTGACACTATTTACAAGCAATTCAACATATTTGCACATCACATCAAGCGGATAATATCAGCGACAGCTGCTGCCAAAATGAGCGCCAACATGCGTACGCGTCCAACATGCACAACGCCCGCGCTCATGCGAACTATAACAACAACCACAACAATTCCATATGCAGACATTCCATTAAAACTTAATGGCAAAGTAATAAAAGCCAAACCGAAAAAAATGGAGGCAAACGCCAAAAATTGGATAGCATCAACAGCGCCGCAGAGATCAATCGATGCCATCAACAAGCCGGCACTTGAAGTACGCAATTTATGGTGCCACAATTTGACTACAACAACACGCAGCCAGCACGATATCGCATGGCAGCATGGCAACGCTGCGTGAATGCGCAACTGTGCATCGCATTGGCTGCTGGCTGCTGGACGCAGTGGTTGTAGCGGCGCTCGAAATGAAAGTAAACGCACCAGCGAGCAAAAACAATAATGAGCAATGTCGGTGTCGGGGCGCGAGTTAACAACTTCATAGACCGCGAGTCTATAAATCCATATACACATGTGTGTGTGTGTGTGTGTGTGTGTGTGTGTGTGTGTGTGTGTATGAATGTGAGTAATGATTTATTTAACAACAAGAGCCTTCGCCTAAAAACAAATACGCGTAAATAACACGCTTAACAACTCAAAACTCAAATCAATCGCATTCAAAACGCCAAAGCCCCAAAAAACCGATCTCACTTTCGTTGGCTTTTGTTTTGCTTTTGGCCGTTCGGTGGTTTGTTGTAGCTGTCAGTTGAAAATCAACACCAACGATTTGTTTGTTGTATTTGTTGAAGTTGCTTTGAAATATGATAAAAACGTAATTTATGCACAAAATGTGTGTAATTTTCGATATAAAATACAACAATTACGCTTAATTTATTTTTGCCGCCACGGCGAAACGTCAAAGACAACAAAGGAAATCGAAGAAGTAGTTTGCAAACGACCATGCAAATCGAAAACAGTCAATGCGATGGGAATTGAGTGAGAAATGTGCGATGAATTTGTGTAGAGAGCAGTAGGATACTTTGCAGGTGTGAACATGACAACTTGGCAGCGCACAGTGTCGCGAGTACATAGTAGCGAGGGACAAAAATAAAAGGAATAGCTGTATGACAATAAAATTTTGTACATATGATTTTGTTATAAAGAGAAGTTAATACGCCAAAAATTACTTCAATCGCCTCACGGACACGCCCAAACTATAAAAGATATATTGATGAAATTCGGTACAGCAACTCATATCATCAATATAAAGGTATATCCCAAATATGCGCTTGTCATAAAAAAGGAAATATTGACAAAACTACAAATATCTGTGCATACTTATAAGTAAGTAAGTAATTTGAAACCCAAATAAAAAATAATAACACCTCTTATTAAACTCAGTAGAGCATATATTTCCATTAAAAATTACAGTTTGTTCATTTGTACTGCTAGGATAATCGGTTTTCGATCATGAATTATTGGAAATTTAACCCTCTACATCTATTTTTGACAAAATTTAAAAACTCCTTTCTTCAACTTCCTCGGATATTATATATTGCAGTATATCAGAGTATCGAATCTATCTTTTTTTTGTAATTTTTCTAAATCAAGTGGTGTTTGCATATTATTAGAAACAAAAATTTATAGCTCAAGCGAAGCGCAGCAGTGGTCGGTAAGTTTTCCTGCGAACCATGCTGCAAAAAGGACCCTATTTTTGACTGCATGCGGCACTGAAAATGCTAAATTTCTTAAAAACGTTTCTATTAATACATTAATTAATACATACTTTGAGCTATATCACACTGTAAAATCTCGAAGTAGTAAGAAGTCGTTTTTTTTAAAGTTTATCTAAAGATTGATGACATTGCACTTTTATTCCTACGAATTGACGTTTCTTCAAGTAGCGGTACAAGGAATATGGAAAGCAAACCAAAAGAGGGAAAGCTTGCACAGAGTTGCAAAAATAGTATATTTATAGAATATATTTACTTAACATAAGGTTCCATGGGACCATGGGAAATTTTTCAATAAAAGTCCTCGAACTTACATTCAACAAATTGCAATAATTTCTACCCAAGTCACCAACCTTCACAAAGTGCAAGTTGGGTGGCCTGCCATCGGTATATAAATTGATATTTTTTAAATCCGTTTCACATTTTATTAAATTGAGCTATTTACTTCAGCACTACAAACTTATTTTGCTACATTTACGACATTCATTTTTTTTATTTTTGTCGTGACTTTAAGGGGGGATTTAATATAGAAGTAGTTAAATGTTGCAGTACTTAAGCTTTCACACCTTACACACTTTTAATTCAATTTCAAACCTGCCCGCAATGCTAATAAGTTTACCGCCGCCTACGAATCGTTCTCACCTGTGCTTTCCATAAGTATTGATACTGTTATGGCATTTGCTCGCTAACCCAACAAATATGACCACAACTTGATTGAATATTTTTCGCCTAAGCAAAGCGCAAAGCCGCAAGCTGTGATTAAACACTTCAAATCGAAATGCGAAATCTCAGCAGTGTAAGAATTGAGGGCTTCTTCTACTGCTGAGGTGTTGTGGTTGTTTAGCTGCCACACCCTGCCGCACTCTTCACATCCCAACTCACGCTTTGTGCGCTTTAGCTTCCTGCTCCAATCATTTGTTGGCCAACGACCAAACGTTGAACCTTCTGCGCCAGTAATTTCTGATGGCCGAAGCGTTGAAATGTTTAGCTTGTTGTTGCATTAATTTATTGTAGTTATTTGTTATGGCACATTACGAACGACCACGCCCACTTGCTGTTAAGCGCAAATAGAAATTAGAATTTCCAACGAATTGGCAATAATTCACAGTCGTCGTTAGAAAAGATGAGCTTTTCTGCAAAATTCGCCCATTAACGTGGTTTTAGCTTTTACTTAGCCCTAACGAAAGACTTGAGCAGCAAACTTGAATTGTAGGCATTTATGAAAACGTTAGTTATTGCAGTTTATTTTTGTTTGCGTTGCTTCCAATTGAAGATTGAATGACTCATTGAAAGTTGAAAGGCCAGTGCGAAGGAGCAACGTTAATATTGGCAAAATATCAAAAGACTAAAGCCACGAACTAGCTGGCATCAGCGCCTATGCGGTAGTGTGCCACAAATGTCAACACAGTTTTTTACATGCAACCATTGGCGACAATCGCACAATTGTCAACAATCACTTTTACAATACGCCAACAATGTGAAGACTTTCTGCGCGTCCGTTCAGCTGTTCGTCTGTCTGTCAGTCTAACTGAATTCCTTACTTTTTGATGTCATTGTGCGGCACTTCGTCGCTGCACATTAACCCAATTAACAATTGTCATGCATTCGGGTGTTTGTGTGCAAGCCGCACACTCTTCACGGTATGGCATTGTGCCCTTGCTGACGTTTTTGTTGTTGGTGTTGTGCCGCTGTCTTGTTGCATTGTGCACTTGGCAATTGTAAAAGTGATTTCATTGTTGCTGCGTTGCTTGATGTTAATTTGACTGCTGTTATTCTTCTTGTTGCTGTTGTGGTTATTGTTGTTGTTCTTGTTGTTGTTGTTGTTCTTGTTTTTATTGCTTTTATTGTTAAAGTACAAACTGTGACACCTAATTTCACTCGTACTGCAGCTGTCTGTCTAGCTGACGCCGAAAAGCGTGTGGCCTACAAAGCGGATTCTATATTGGCCTGTCGCGACAAAATGCAACTTCGCACACTTTTTCTAAATACAACAACAACCAAAATAACAATAAAGCAGTAATTTCACCTACAAATATTCAGTTGCAGTCGATTTTCTATTTTTGTTTGGCCCATTTTACATTTGGGTGGGCACTCTGTGCTCATAGAAACTCTCTCTCCCTCCTTCTCTGGCTATCTCTTTCTTTCTGCCGCTTTTGAAGTCATCGAATATCAATCACGCAGCAACAATTTGTTGAAATCTGGCTTTTCCGACAATATCTAATGGATGTTTTGTTGATTTAAGCCGTTTGCCAGAGAAATTGATTAATTTTAGTTGAAAACAGCAACTAATCGATTTTCGTTTGTTGGTTTATTTTTGGAAGTAAAAACTTTTACATGAGTGTCTGCATTTGGCTTAAGAATGTTAAAACAATTCTACATAGTTTGGAACGCGAAAGTGAATTTCACTTGAAGAAAGTCTTTTCGAATATGTTTCTACAAAATTTCTCCATGAGATTTCAACTCGATTTTTTTAACTCAATTAATTATGCTTAAATGTTTGAAAATACAGTTGGATTATTTGAAAACATAATGACATCAATCAATATTCAGCGGCTACACTGGCTTGGCCATGTCTCCCATATGGGCAATGAAGCGCGGGCGAAAAAGAGGTTCGTCGCGGTAGTTGGAGGTTGAAATCGAAGAGAAAGACCGTGTCTCCAGTGGAAGAACCAAGTTGGGGACGACATATCTTCTCTTGATGTGACCAACTGGAGAAGACGCGCGCAAAGCAGAGTCACTTGAAGAGAACTCTTGTGGCAGGCCATGATCCCGTAAAGAGGTTTTTACGGCCAGTTAAGTAATACAAAGGAGTTTTTATTTAGTAGTTAATAACTAATACTGAACCAAAAATGTCTGATGAAATAGCAAAGTTCAGCCAAAAGATTCAGAAATATCTAGTAAAAAAAATGGTTGACCAAAAACACAGCAACATTGTTGCAGCAACATTGGCGCGCCAATTATAAAGCAACAGTGTTTATATTTTGGCTCGCAACTCAAAGACATACGCATTCATATCTATGTATTGCAATCAAGTTCACATAAATGCTTACATACATACATAACTATGTATGTGTTCATAGGCGCGTATGTATTTGTCTGCCTGCATTTTTAGTATAACCTGAACGAGTAAGTATAAAAAAAGGAGAGCAATCATGAAAATCATTGGCACTGCAGCGACAAAAAAGTCCAGTAGCACACAAAAAAATTCAATATTTCTTGTCTATGTGCAGCGCCGTCAGTTGCAGTCGCCAATGCCAATGCAGCAACAACTACGAGTATTACTTGCCGCTTGGTGCTGCTGCATTGGTAAATAACAAGGCCAAGGCTTCTTTGCAAATGCTGTGGCACTGCAGTTACTGCCACAATTTCATTTTCATTTACAAATTGCCAATGTTCGATGTATGGCACTTGCCTCACAACACAGCAACAACAAGTAACAGCTATACAACAGGATGGCATTGCTTTTAATTTCACTGTGATTGTTGTGTTGATTACAATTACAAGCAGCGCAAAATTTCAATTGCGGCATGTGGCTACCGTTAAATGTTTAAACATTGTTCAATCTTGCTTTTTATTGTTTCTATTTACATTTGCTTAAAGCCTTTTTCTGCTAGCGAGTTTGTTAAATGAAGCTGCATACTTTTTGTTCATTTTCAGAAATTTATCATAATTTTGATTAGCGGCCACTAAGCTTTTAGAAGAATGGATGAAAACCATTAAACGACAAGGCAGCGGCACAGTAAGAACCATGTAAAACATTTGAATAGCAGCAGCGGTGGTAGAAGTAGCAACTTTCAGTTTTTAATATTTTTCAATTTGAATTCCAATTGGAATTCTAAATTGGAATAAACTTGAAATTACAGATGTTTCTTCTTAAGATATTCATATACTTCGTAACTTGATTTATGAAACATCTGTACAAATTTCGCCATCAGAAAAAACGCCTTGAAATTCAATATTTTCCTACTTTGAAACCTTAGAACGCCAACGCCAATTTAGAACGCATAAAATGAATAATGAATAATGAATGATGAATAATGTCAGAAAAGATGTTGTGAAATGTTGTAAGTGCAGCCATATAAAAATTATGTCGATAGGATTATCGGTTCGGAAATTACAGTCGAAAATTTGAAAAAAGTCGAGGAAAATTCGAAAAAGTTCCATTTTTTGCGAAAACTAAAGCTGTTACGTAAACGGAATATGGTTTTGAAATCAGCGTGAAAAAACTATTCAGAATCAAGTAAAAAACTTCATGCAACAGACATGCTGTTGTCCAGTGTAATTTTTACAATTCATTGTTCCTAACTTCAATTTAACTTGAATAAATAAAGCAATATTTAGAACAAACCATTTAAACTTACATAGACGAGTATATAAAGAAAACTGAATCACTCATACTTCTTTCTGCTATTGACAGCGAACTTTGAGTTGCAGTCTGAACACGTCTTAAGCGCGTGGCGCCTAAATGCCGCTTGTACGCGCCACTGGCGGTTAAACAAGTAAAACATGCTAAAAGCCAATGGCTGAACAAATAATTAAAATTAAAAAAAAAAACTTAAATACATAGAAAACTTTCCATTTGACCAACTAAGGCGCCGATTCTTTGTGTTCCCATTGTTTGTTTAGTCGACGGGGAATTCTTTAACAAATTTTACCCAACACTTTTTTCCACTTTTCCACATTTCTTTGCTTTTCCCTTTTCATTAAAGAAAAAATAGAAAACCAAACTGTTTACGGTTAGAAAAATGAAAACAAATAATCTCTAAGCGCAACGGTTTGCGATACAGTCGGTGCAAGTAATGGAAATAATGTCAACCAAAAGTAAAAGTCAGTCCCAGTCAGTCAAGTGGCTGGCCGCGGATGCTGGCCAATGTTTAGGCGAAGAAATGCACTTTGGTCACACGTTTCTTTAGACTGTGGAAATTTCTGGCTGAAAAACGACTACTTCAAAGTGAAAAGAAAATATCGAAATGTGTGTGAGAGGAGCACAAGAGAAGGGAGGGGTTGGACAAGGTGGACGCGCATTGTTTGTTTGTTTATTTCAGTGTCTTTAATCGCTTTTTAATAGGAAAAAGTCATTTACTTTTGACTTTTTTTGTGCGATGCAGTGACTGTTGTTGTTGTTATTGCAGTTGGTGTTGATTTTTGTTTGCCTTGTAATTGAAATACGTTCCATGGCTGCGCGCAATTTCCGAGTTTTGTCCGCGGCTTACACTCAATTAAGCATTAAATTGGGTGAGGGAGAGGCGAAATCCAACAACAACAACAAACAAATCCAAGACAAACGCAGCATGAACGATTGGAACAACAAATAATGAGTTTGTCCTAATTACCGCATACAACAAACCGCCGAACGGACAACCAACCACCGGCGGCAACAAATATTGGCTGCTGCGTTTTGTCAACAGTGCGACAGCCAGACGGCCAGCAACGTTGCAACGGCGGTGCAAGTTGTGGTATGTTGCTGTTCGGCATCACTTTCCCTTTATCGCTGCTTAAAACGCACTTGCCGCACGTTGTAGCTGTCGTTGTCGCGGTTGTGTCAACAACAATAACAGCAAAAATCGAAAGTCAATTTGCGGCCGCACACAACACAAGTCCAGCCAGCGCAGCGCAGCGACGGTGGCAACAACATTTGCATTGCCGCACGCCCATGCAACAATTTTCATGCCGCTGCGGGCGTTGTCTGGTGGCTCATGAGCGAGAGTGCATGTGTGTATATGTGTTCGTCGCAGTGCCACTAACGAGAGCGAAAGCCATTTATGCAGATGTTGCCAATGAAATGAAATGAAATGAAAAGTTGTCGTCCGCCATAACCAGCCGGCAACAACATGACGCGCCATGTCCGAGCCAAAGCGGCTGTCGGCCGCCGTTAAGCGCATTGCTGCGTCTGCTTCTTCCTCTCAGGCAGTGCGCCTAATGCGGAAAATATGCTAATGTCGCAGTCGCTTAGAGTTGTGCTCCAATTTCTTCGCGCGACTATGTACACTCGCTGCGAACAAGGTGGCCAGACGCTTGCAATATTAATTGGAACATTTGCGGCAATTGAAAGTGCAATTGTTGCTGTTGTTGTTTGTATTGACGAAAATGCAAGTGTCTCAATTTTATTGAGCAAGTCAAGTAGTTTGTTGCGTTTCATTTGTTTGACTGATTTTCGCAGCATTTCTCTTACATACACATTTACTTATATACACATACAGTACATATATGTATGTGTTTATATGTCTTTAATCATTTTAATCCATTGCATAATTGGACAAAATTCCAAAGTACTATACACAAACCCAACGCTTTGCTTATTGCAATGATGCAATCAATTAACCGTCAATTTTTTTTTACAACATTTTTGTAACAAAATATTAAACAATGCAGTGGCGCACGCAGGATTTTGTTTCGGGGGGGTTTTGTGTAACTTTTTTGAGAACTTTGAAATAGAATAAAATTTAGATGTATGAATCTACAGACTGAGATCCAAAACATGTATGTTTTTCATACCTGACATATTTTGAACCTGAACATTCAAAATAGAAAATTTAGTTAAAATGAGACGATTTTTCTCTTTCATTTGATACCCATATCTTCATCATTGCATAACCGCAAATATTAAAAAAAATATTTGAAATGTGTATGTCCTTAAAATTTTAAAGTCCTTTAAAAAGGACTTTGGGTCAGAAAATGAAAAACTGACTATGCCAAGTTACTATAAATGACCTCTAGTTTCACGTCTATATCAACATTAGGATGGGTCTCGGCAAAAAAAAATGTTTTTCGCCAATGTGAAGTTGGTGTTTTTACTCAGTGCATCATAACTTTGTCATTTTTATTTCGATTCGATTAATGTTAGGCTTAATATTTGCACAAATAATATATCTTTCATCTTAAATTTTAAAACCAAAGTAGAAAATGTATTTTATATATAAAAAAAATTCGACAATTTATGATTTTTGAAAATGGTCGAAAAATTCACTTTTTTACAAATTAGTAATTTCTCCAAATCTCATCTGATTTGGACAATCTGTATATCTCTGGAAAGGCTAAGGTATTATCTTCTGACCGACGACAGCTTGTGCTAGTCGGATGATTCGTTTACGAGATATGTGCTCATAACTGAGTCAAGCTCATAACTTTAGATGCATTTTTGGTGTCGAGTAGTGTTATTGATGATTGATGATTGAATTTATATGCGACGGTTAAAAATTAAATTTCTGTACTTACTTAAAGATATTTCGGGGGGTTTAAACCCCCAAAACCCTCCCCTGTGTGCGCCACTGAAACAATGAAATTTGTCACATCACTTGGCGTTGGTCAGCGCTTCTTTTGTCACTCAACAACTTCACTTCCTGCAAGGCGCATTAGACGAATATGAATGCGTCAAGCAATCATAACAACCACAAAACAAAACAACAACAGTGACAACCATAAGATTCAACACAATAACAACAAAATAACAACAACAACTGATCAACTCTATAATCACTTTTGAATATGTTAATTGTTCGCTCGCTGCTGTCTGGCTTCAAGTGCGTACAAAAAAATCTTTAATTCAATCAATGCAGCTTTGCATGGTATTTGTTGTTGTCGCCGCCGAATGTATGTGTAATTGTATATGTGTGTAATTGCTATAAATAAAATAGGGGTATTCTCGATGTCTTGCACGGAGGAAGAATTCGTAAAAATGCAACCGTGCAAGACTGGAAAATGCTACACATCGAGAACGCACAAAAAAGCACATATTGCAAATATTGAAAAAATGCCGCTAACTTTCTCCATTTCTTTTTAATTTGGTTTTCGGTTGATCCATTTCTACCTGCAAGCAAGACATACATATATGCAAATTATATAAAAAGGTTGAAACAAAACCAAATATAAAGAAAATACGCTTGCGCACACGAAGAAAATTAAATGGCTGTCGCACAATCGCGATGTCATCCACAAAACAAGGGTTTTTGCGTAGCATGACATGCAAAAAATGCAAACTGTTTTTGCTTGTATTTTGTTGTTGTGTCGTTGCTCGAAATGCATGGCCATGTCAATTATGCATTTCGTGCACGATGTCAGGGCTATGCAAGACATCGAGAATACCCCTAATGTGTCACTCGTTTGTTGCAAATGACAACTGCCGCCGCTGTCAATAAAGTCATTGAATAACTATTAATGCCCACAAATGTTTTCCTTTTCATTCAATTCGTTCAATATTTGCATAAAAGCGATACATTTGCTGAGTTTTGCTTGATTGACATTAATTAAATTTGGTGCAGGGATTAAAAAGATCAGTTTGTTGTTAATTTGAACACAAAACACCTGACCTCTGGGCACTTCTTAAAAGATACACATTGATCTTGAAATAAGTCGTAAAATCTGCCCCTAAAAAATAAAGAAAATTTGCAGAATCAACTCAGCGTAAAGGAAACTAAGTTGACCAACAAAACTTAAAAAAAAATGTGGGCCAATACGTTTAAAGGAGACATAAGAACAGAATTAGTGCTTCTACATATACAGAGACAAAAAAGCATTGAAAACTTCAAGAAAAGTAACAAACAGGTTGATGATGAGTTTCCATGCTGCAAAACAACATTTACTGTCCACAAACGTAAAGTTAGGTGACAGGTCTACGGACAACACTCCACAGTTTGTTTAAGCAATGAAATGACAAATTTAACATTGTCTTGACACGAGCCATGTCAAATATGAAAACATGAACATAAAATCATAAAAAATGAACCATTCACTGTTTGTCATATAAATTAATGTGTGAACAGATGTACGCGTGAATTGTATATGAAGGGTGATTTTTTAGCAACTTTCTTTTTGGCAACACTGTTTTTGGCAGCTCAGCTGTTTTCGTGTAACTTGTTACTGTCAAACATGTTCAGATTGGTCTATAATTTAACCATGAATCGACTTACAAACGAACAACGCTTGCGGATTATTGAATTTTATTATCAAAATTCATGCTCGGTTAAGAAAGTGCATCGTGCACTTCTTCCATTTTATGGTCAGTTTGGGCTACCTTCTGCCGCGGCTATTTGGAATTTTGTGACTTAATTTCGCACCACATTTACATTATTGGACATTAAACCACCAACACGCTTACGTAGAGTGCGGACAGAGGAAAATATCGCAGCTGTATCCGGCAGTGTTGTTGATGACCGTGAATTATGGATTCGGCGCCGTTCGCAGCAATTGGGGCTTTTAAAATACAGCTGGTGCAAGAACTGAAGCCATACGATCTACCACAACGGCTAACTTTTGGTGAATGGGCGCTGGCAAAGTTGGATGAAGATACACTTTTTTATCGGAAAACTGTGTTCAGCGACGAAGCTCATTTCTGGTTGAATGGATACGTGAACAATCAAAATTGCCGTATTTGGTGTGAAGAGCAGCCAGAAGCATTGCAAGAACTGCCAACGGCGAGCGCTACCGTGCGATGATTACAAACTTTTTTTTTGCCCAAAATGGAAGAGCTGGACTTGGCTGACATGTGGTTTCAACAAGACGGTGCCACATGCCACACAGCACGCGAAACGATGGCCCAATTGAGAGGCGAGTTCGGTGAACAGTTTATTTCACGTTTGGGGCCGGTCAATTGGCCGCCTAGATCGTGCGATTTACGGCCTTTAGACTATTTTTTGTGGGGCTATGTTAAGGCTCATGTCTATAGCGACAAGCCCGCAACGGTTGACGCACTGGAAGCCAATATTGAAGAATTTATTTGTGAGATACCGGCCGATATGTTGAAGAGAGAGTATGCCAAAATTGGACCGAGCGTATGAACCATTTGAGGCACAGCCGCAGTCAACATTTACATGAAATCATCTTTAAACATTGAATTATGTAGATCGTTCTATCGACTCAAATAAAGATTTCATACATTTCTCTAAATTGTATGTGTTTTTTTTTAATCAAATCCGAAGGCTCTTAAAAAATCACCCTTTACTATACTTTACAGGTGAATAAACTAAACTTTGACTATGGTTTTTCATTTGCTAACCGATAAGAAAACAATATAAAAATTGTATGTTGCTAATACAGTTGACGTTATGTTGTTTATATACTATCATTATATGCATTGTTGTACAGTTTTAATGATCTTTATTAGCAATAAAATTCATAACCTATCGCTGTGAATTATTGCCTATATTAAACAAGATAAAAATGAGATACCCTAACTGCGGACTATCCAGGCGGCAGTCGAAGTCACTTCTTGCTTCAGTGTTGCCAGATACCTGAAATGACTCTCTCCTAAATCTTAAAAAATACTGAAATTTCCTCCCGAAAGTTAAAAATATCTCCTAAATTTTGTTTATAATTTGCGTAATTTTATAGGAATTAAACTTTTCATAAAAAAAAAAATATACATAATATATATTTTTTTATTGTAGCCATTTTTATTCATCTTCAGCTTAACAACAAAAACTTAACAGAAACAAAACATATAATAAATGAATTAAATAAAAGTGCCGTTTTTGGCGGGATTTCATTGTAGCAATAAGATAGAACGAGATAGAAAGAGCTTACATTTTGTAAATAAATTTTGTACATTTTGTAAATTTTTAACACAATAGGGGCTTTGACTATTAAAATAGTTGCCAAAATATGTTTTGTTGCCAGTGTTCCCTATACATCATTCTTCGTTATCCAAAAATCTCCCAAAAATCTACTAAGGATCCGAAAAATCCCCTAACAAAAAATATAAATCTCCTAAACTTTCTCCTAAACAATTCTTCCTCCTAAATTTTCTCCTAAAAGACCAAGAATCTCCTAAATCTAGGAGGAAATCTCCTGATCTGGCAACACTGTCTTGCTTCTTGACAGCCCTGACAGCGATAACTGAAGTAGGTAGGCTACACAGAAATCCTTATTGGGTCCTTAGCGATGCCAGATAGAAATGCGTTTATGAGTTGTAGTAGTGGTCCGTGGGAATACGAGTGATTTTACCAAACGCTTCAGGCCTAGCATCGACGCCACTTCCTCATAACTGAATTATTAGATTTCCGAAAATTAATTTGGGAGAGTAAATGATTTAACAGAGACAATATCTTGACCTTGAAAGGAACCCTTTTTAGAAACGTTAGCCTCCTCCCAGCTCTCACAAAGGCTACTCTCAATGGCCTAGCTTTCCGCAATTAGAAACAGACGTTCCCGGTTTAGGAACTTCTTTATAATTTTTAAAATTTATAATTTTTCTCAGTAATTTTTTTTCTATTTTTGAATTATGCTCAGTTCAATTACCAAACGATTATTATTCCTCTTGCAACATATTCCCAAAAACTTGCTAGGATCTGCACTGTTTATCTTATCTAATCAACGGTTTGTATTTTCACAGCCCAGTTAAAATAAAACAAGCCACTTAACTTCACTTAATTTTTATTGATAAATTTTAATTTTATTGATAAATTTTCTAATGCGTTGAATTCGCACGCTTTAACACTCAACTGGGCAGAAATTTAATCCAAATAGCCAGCATTCAGAAATGCTGGCAGCAGCTTCCTCACTTCGGCCACAAATGCAGGATTATAATAGAACTTGTTCAATTGGTCAGAATTTGTCAGCATATCCGCACTCGATTGATCCTTCATATCGTTTGGACTCAAAGTATATAACGAATAGACAATAGGCAGAAATGTGCTGAGTATAAAAAGTGCTACAACGAATAGATTGAACACTTAGAATAGATAATTTGATTCTTGCCCGAAGCACAACACATTCATTTCAAGAACCTACCAAAGTGTCTGTAACGCAATTGGGCCATTTGTAAGTGTGCAAACTGTGGCAGCTCGCCCTGGTAGTTAATCAGCTTCAGTGTGGCTATGAATTGCTCAAAGTATTTGTGCAGACAAATGTCGCGTTGTGCACGCTGCTCCGGACTCAGCAGCATATACGTGGCATAGACCATATCGATGACGGACGGCCCAAAGACACTTATTTGGAAATCCACCTAAGCGGTCTTTAATTTGAAAATATTTTATAGACACTTTGAAATTGCACACTAACCATCACAAAGTCCACCATTTCCGTTTTCTTGACATATTGAAACATTAAATTTTTCAAATGAAAATCGCCATGATTCAGCACGTGGATTTCGTCCTTGATGTCAGCCGCATAGGCGCGATACAGCTGCTTGCAGGCGCTAAACAATTTTAGTTCAATCTCACGAAATTTCGACACATATGCGCGTAAATCGTCGTGCGCCGACAGCATTTGTATGAATTTTTTAATGCCGCCCGAAATCATTGGGTTGCTGACAACCGCCGAGACGCTGAATATGCCCTCCTTGTACTTGGTTACTATCTCGTGCTGGTCGCTCTTGCCCAGCATATAGCTGACTGCGTGCATTTTGGCCAGCTTACTCAACACGGCCGTAACTTCGTGTTCATTGAGGTAGCGACCGCGCACCATATCGTAACCCATTTCGCAGAGATCCTCTAAAATGATGACCTTGTTTGGTTGCACCGCATGATAGATCATTCTGTGGTGAGCCAACTCAATGGGAATCAGCTGTTACAATGCATTACAAGTACTCACTTGGGTGCCAAGCTGACCACATCGCCATGTTGCGCCAATATTTGTTCGATCTTTGGCAGCGTCTGCGTGTACATAGCGATCTCAGTCTCGAACAGCTGCGAATGCATGATCATGTCACGTTTGGGGCCCGACGCTTCGGGCACTGTCTTCACTATGAGTGATCTTGTCATGGTGGACCCATGTTTAGCGAACTGATATTCCACACTAACGCGAAACATAATGCTAGCATAGTGATCGCCCTTCATGGTGGCGGGACTGGTCTGCACTTTGATGATCTTCACATGAAATGTTTTATTGTTAAAATTAGTCAAAAAGTTGAATGAAATGCCAACCAACCTGTACATCCTCATCGTTTTCGTACTTGCGCAGCACCGTCTCGTAGAACGACGCGTCCATCCACTGGGGCGCACTCAGCTCGTCCTCGTTGTAGACACTCATGCTGGCCAAGCGATCGTGTGAACTATGTGTGCGTAGCGTTTAAAGCCAAATGCGTGCGCGGCAGCAGCGTTCAGAGCGCCAATGTACAAAAGCTATTCTAAATTTTGATTTGATTAGATTAGACCCCATTCAGTGAAATTGTTTAGAGTTTTTGTTTGTAGTGTGAATTGCATGAAGTTCTATTCATCTATACAATGCAGCTGATAAGGCGAGTGGATAGTGGTAATGGGACTTGAAGGCGTGTGGCTGATATCTGTTCGCAGTGCTGATCACCAGTCTCGGATTATGGTTCCAGGTTCTACAACTCGAATTATTTGCACGGCGGCACTTTACTGACCCAATAAAGATACAATCAGGAAAGATAAGAAATATGTATATCACCTCAATCAAAATATTTTAGCGAAACCGATGATTTCAAAGACATGTTCGGAAATTGGAAAAGCAAATATGTAGTCACAATAACAACTTGTGAATCTATCTTACAAGAACACCAATAAAAGCAGTGTTAAATTTCATTTGAGTTTGAGTTTTGTTCAAAACTCTCATAAATCGCTCCATCGCACAGGGTTTCGCATGCAAAAGTTTGGACAGTAACCGGTGAACTTGGGCCACAAGCGTCGTATTGCAGTAAAACATAACTATTGTGTCGGCCTTTGTGCTCTCCACATTCTTCATGTCCTCGGGACGTACCAATAGTAGTGAGTAACTTATGGACAGAAAAGTGGGGAGCATGTAAACAGCTGTTGATAATAAAAATCATAAATAATTGAAGCATTCAACCCACATATCAACCCAAGATTACCAAAGTGTCTATAGCGCAAGGCGGACATTTTGACATCGGCAAACATGGACACATCAGTCGAGTACTCAATGTACTCCAATGTCTCAGTGAATTGTTCGAAAGAAAGAAATCCCACAAAGAAATCCTGCTTGGATCGCAGCTCTGAGTTCGAAAGCAATCAACTGGATTAGATAACATCAATGATGAGTGGCCCAAAGAAGCTCATTTCAAAGTCCACCTGGCAAGTTTTACATATGACGAAAATGTTTCATATAACATATTCAAAACGAACCAACCAACATTTTAATAATTTGGAAGTTTACTGTTGTAAGGTCCTAAGAGACAGGAATGGTCAGAAAATGTCCTGGAGAGAAGGAGCGGATGGAACCAAGGTTAGGTTAGGTTAGGTTAAAGTGGCTGTCTTGGCCCGGGACTTGCCGAAAGACACACTTAGGCCACGGAATGGGCCCGTTGTGATACCACAGGTTAAAAAGGTCTGTCTTGCTGCAAGTCGATAAGCCTAATTAAGCCATTTCGAAGAGTGAATGAACTCAATCAAGTCTTTTATACTAGCCGAACTGAGTTCACTCAAGTTGTCGAAGAAAGGAGACCCTAGGGTTTTCCATCTTCGTCTCGATAGAGCCGGACAGTTGCAGAGAAGGTGACTTATAGATTCCTCCTTCTCTTCATTGTGGCAACTGCGGCAGAAGTCCCAACTGTTGACGCCTAGTCTGACGGCATGGCGTCCGAATAAACAGTGGCCCGTCAGAATTGCGACGACCGTACTAATGTGCTGCCTGCTACGCGAGATAAGTGCTCTTGTACGCCTTAGATTAAAAACAGGCCAGAGCTGTCTGGTTATGGTACATGTGCTCTCCCCTTGCCATCGCCTGTTGGCCTTCTCTAGGAAGAGTGAACAGATCATTTGTTTACAAGAGGCAAGAGGAAAGCCTGCCGTGACTGTAATGGATGGAACCAATAGATGGAAGACTTCTTGGAGGAGCAGAGGGAGGACAGACTAGCGCAGTAAATTACTGCCAGTAATCCTGCACTAGGTGTTTTGAATCCTTACAGATAGCGAGGATATTGACCCCATTTATGAAAGCTGAAGACTTCAGCTACGTTTAAAGGGTTTTATTTTTAAGATAGACCTATAACTCATATTTTATAAGTATAATCATAATTTTTATTAAATGAAAACCATCATGTTTCAGCACGTAGATCTCGGCTTTTACGCCTCTCTGGTTGAAACAATAAAGACTCTTAAAAGGAACCGTAAAAGTTATGCATTTTACAGAAAAAAAGTCATCCAGGCGGGCGCATTCAACTCATCCGTTTTGTGGAGTCATCTTAGGACACAGGAACAATACTACTTTGCAACGTTCACGTAGTGTGGTAGGGTTTATGTTCCCTACCACACTACGCAATCGCTTTTATAGGCAAAACACTATCGACACAATCAATTTGGTACGATTAGATTAGTTGTAGAAATATTCGCAGTCAAGCACAAAACACACCTCAATCGAAATTCCCACACCCAAAATACTATCACCGTATGTCGTTGACTGATTAGCATTGCAATGCATTGGTAGACAGAGCCGGCAAAGTCTTGACCAAGGAAGTATTTAAAAACCAAGAAGCCTTGTCATTGTTTTGTGTAACCAGTTGAAGCTGGCACCCCGTAGCAGACCCATTTGGAAACAAATATTGGAGCAGGCCACAATCTGATAGGTGGTTGTTGTTGACTAAGTATGTAGTACGAAGGTTGCCTTTTATATTTTTTTAAAAAGGATGAAAATGCATTTTGTTATCATCAAAAATGGTTTTATTGCTTTTTAAAGTATTCTCCTTGAAGATTTATGCACTTTTGCATGCGCTCAAACCAATTGTCGAAGCACTTTTTCCACTCCGATTGCGACACCTCCAAAACATGATTTTTGAATGCTTCAACACCATGTTCTGGCGATGAAAATCGTTAACCACGCAATTTTTTTTTTTGTGCAGGAATAAAAAGAAGTCATTGGGTGCTAAGGTGCGTATCAAAACTATACGACACCATGCAGATTTTTTCTTTTTATCCAGAAACTCTTTGTTTTTTACAATTTGACAAAACTCCAAATGCAGAATGTTAGAGCATAGTTTATTGCTCAAAGTACAGTTTTGTTGCTGGAGAAATTTTTTTACTGGAAGGTGTACGGTTAATTTTAATGGAATTACTCTCTTTGCTACTCAGCTGCAAGCGTATCAAAACTATACGACACCTGCTCACAAATTAATTAAAAGTTGAAGAGTAAACATATCGTTTCTTGTCATTATTTTGCATCGCGTTTTGAATAATTTTTCTTTAAAATGCCGCGCGGAACTCTGTTATCCAAGGAAGAAAGAGGCACAATTACAGCGTATAACGATCAGGGTTTAAATAATGTAGAAATTTCGAGAAAAATCGGCCGAACTCGCTGTGTTATTGCTTCTTTTTTAAAAGATCCGAATAATTACGGTAAAAAATATAAAACCGGCCGAAAACCAAAGCTATCGGACCGTGATAAGCGAACAATAGTAAAGAAAGCTAGCAATTCATTTGTGTCATGTCCTCAACTTGCAAGACAATGCAGCAAGTCAGTTTCAAAAATGACTGTTTGGCGAGTTTTAAACAGTTCTGAAAACATTGTCAGAGCTCTTATGAAGAAGGCACCAACCTTACTTGCTCGGCATAAGAAGGCACGGCTTCAATTTGCTGCAAATAATTTGGATACCGACTGGGACTCGGTATGAAAAATTTTCATTCTAAACAGATATCATTCTAATTGAATATTTTCGCAAAAGGTAATCTTTTCAGATGAAAAGAAGTTTAACCTGGATGGACCAGATGGATATCGGCACTATTGGAGAGACTTGAGAAAGGAGCCGCTCATATTTTCCAAGAGAAATTTTGGTGGCGGATCTGTTATGGTGTGGGGAGCTATCAACAAGGCGAGCACACTTGAATTACGCTTCGTGAGTTCCAGAATGAATAGCGCAGACTACATTGATGTATTGGAGAGTAGCCTATTGCCATATTTAAATGAAAATAGGGAAAGACCGCAAATTTTCATGCAAGATAATGCCGCTATTCATACAAGCCGGCAAACAAACGCGTTTTTAGAGATGTGTTCCGTCGAACTTATGGAGTGGCCAGCGTGCTCCCCTGACCTAAATCCAATTGAGAACGTTTGGGGAATACTGACAAGACGTGTTTACGCTGAAAACACCCAATACCAAACAGTGGAAGACTTGATGAATTCCATTTTACGAGATTGGAACAATTTGGAGCCTAATATCCTCACAAATTTGATAAAATCTATGAGAAAAAGGATATTTGATGTAGGGAAAGCAAAAGGATGCCCTATTTAACATTTATTTAATAAGTTCAGTTGTTGTTTATATTCTAAAAATGTGAATAAAATTGAAAAAAATTAAGTGTCGTATAGTTTTGATACGCTTGCAGCTGAGTAGCAAAGAGAGTAATTCCATTAAAATTAACCGTACACCTTCCAGTAAAAAAATTTCTCCAGCAACAAAACTGTACTTTGAGCAATAAACTATGCTCTAACATTCTGCATTTGGAGTTTTGTCAAATTGTAAAAAACAAAGAGTTTCTGGATAAAAAGAAAAAATCTGCATGGTGTCGTATAGTTTTGATACGCACCTTAGGTCAGAGCTGTATGGCGGATGACCCATTAAATCGATGCTTTGGTCGATCAAATAGGCGGTTGTTTGCGCCGATGTGTGAGAGCGTGCATTGTCCTGGCGAAGAATGATTCGGCGTCGGCGGTTGTTTTTTCGCATTTGATCGAACACTTCTGTCAAACAAATTGTTGTGTACCACTAAGAATTGATCGTTCTACGTTGCTCTAACGGCACAGTAGCCACATGACCAGTTTTGCCGAAGAAACAGGCGACCATTTTCTTCGATGTGCTGCTTGCCCGAACAACTTTTGTTGGATTTGGCTCGTCTTGGAAGACCCACAGGGTCGATTGCTGTTTTATTTCGGGCTCATATGCAAATATCCATGATTCGTCACCTGTCACGATCGTATAAACGTCTTTTGAAGCACCGCGATCGAATTTTTCCATAATTTCTTTGCACCAATCGACACGAGCCTTCACGAAATTCATCCTGGAGCGAACGGCGACCACGCTTGAATTCGTTAAACCAGTTATAAATTATCTTGAGGGTTGGTGCTTCATCACTAAATGCCGAATGAAGGCGATCGAAGCAATGTTGTTGAGATAATTCACTTCGGAAATCGTAAAAAATTATTGCTCGAAAATGTTCACGAGTTACATAAATCCATTTTTGACCGAGATGAATTTGTCAAGTCAGTGTAAACAACACAAATAGCGCTTGAACATAAAAATGTTCTAAGCACGTTTATGGTAAAAAATTACAAACTTTTCAATGGCAATCTCAGATTTTTCGAAAACTTACTAGACCATCCGTATTGAAAAAAATATAAAAGGCAGCCTACGTATTCTTATTGCTGGGAATTGTGCACTACGACCTTAAATTTCTATTGTGTCCCCTTCATGGACTCACAGTTCGTCCGTGAGTTCAGCACCCGAGAGCAATTTTAGTATATCTCCTAAACCTCTGGAATTCCAATTTACAACTGTTAGCAATTAGCACCAGGTTCTTCTCTATGTCCTTCGACTATGCATAAATACAAGGCATTCTACTAGTATGTGTGACTATGTATGTGAGTAGTACTTCGTCGACCAAAACAAAGTTCGACAACTATCTATTGCAATATTTTTATCTTTTGCTTGTAATTGTCACTATGTATTGTACATACACCGTGAAACAACAAATAATCTATCTAAGCACATACACACGTACATACGCAAACATACATAAGGCATACTTCAAGTACTAATATTGGCCCATAAGTTGGCCTTTTAGATGCCATGAAGTGTAGAACAAATATCAAACAATTCTAGAAGCTCGTATCTACTTTTTCCCTAAAGGCCAGTAATTTAATTTGATTTTGACGGATTATACTTAAAGTTTAGTATTGCACAACTTTATTTATATATTAAACATAAAAAAATGTACTATGTTAATTTGACGTTCTAATCTAAGTAACCAGCCTGCAAAAGCTTTGGCAATATTTGCTTGATCTCCGCAATGAATGCTGGATTACGATATATCATTGCTATACCGTCGGTATTATAGAAAACTTTTGTGCTATCTAAGTCCTTCATATCCTCCGGACGCACAGAGAGCAGTGAAAAAATTATAGGCAGGAGTGTGGAGAGCAGAAAGGTTGCTGTTAGGTATAGTAGACAATGTTTTAAATTGAATTTAAATATAAATTTTTGGTACAACATGTCACTTACTAAAGTGTCTGTAGCGTAGCACTGAAATTTTAAGATCTGCAAAAGTCGGCAACTCGCCGTCGTACTTGATTCGCTGCAGTGTCTCGATGAACTGCTCAAAGTATTGACGCACAAAGTAGTCGTGCTTGGTGCGCATTTCCGGACCCAAAAGCATATAGTTCGAGTAGATCAAATCGATGACGGGTGGCCCGAAGACACACACTTGAAAGTCCACCTGTAAAATCATTTCAAATAAATCCAAAATTGCATAGAAATATATTCAACTGACCATTCGAAAATCCACACATTCCCGCTTTCCGTTGAATTTGAACATGAGATTTTTCAGATGAAAGTCGCCATGATTCAGCACATAGATCTCACCCTTGGTGCCTCGCTGATAGGCGCGATAAAGCTTCTTACATTCGTCAAACAACGGCTCTTTAAGCTTTCGGAACTTGTCCACATACTCATCGAATTCATCGTAGGTAGTCAGCATGTCAATGAATCGGCTTATGCCATTCTTTAGCACATCGCTTTCCAACATAAATGAACTATTGAAAATACCCTCTTGATATTTGCTGACGATTTCGTGTTCCTCGCTTTGTCCCAACATATATCCGACCGCATGCACTTTGGCCAATTTGCGATAAATGGCCAAAATCTCCTGCTCGTTGGCAAAACGATCGCGTAGCACATTATAGCCGGACTCGCAGAGGTCCTCCAGGATAATGATCTTATTCGGCTGCAGGCTGTGGTACACAATTCTAAAGGCAAATACATTGTTAAAAGTATTTGAAAATTGTAAAACATTGCGTCTACTTCGGCCCCAATGTTATGGGATCACCGTGCTCGGCGAGTATTTGCTCTATTCGGGGCAGCGTTTCTGTGTACATGTCAATCTCAGTTTCGAATAGTCGCGACTGCAACAACATGTCACGCTTCAATCCCTCATCGGGTAAGGTTTTTATAATAAGCGACTTCTTGGCAGTGGGTCCTTTTTTGCCGCTTCTGTATTCCAAATTGCCGCGATACATGACGCTAGCATAGTGATCGCCTTTCATGCTGGCGGGACTGAGCTCCAACTGAAGAACCTACAGGTGCATTAAAAAATATAAATATTCAAATAATTATGAAATTGTAATCCTGGGGAAATTGTTTTTTTTACGAAATTAAACGTCCTGTGAAAGTTCTTGAATGGAAATTACAAAGAAAAAAAGGACATTTTTCTTTCTAGTTACCTATTATTTTTTCTTTCTGGTATCAAACCTGGCAACACCACATAACTAGTCACAGCATATAAAAAACCATAGCTGAAAACTACGCGATATATTTTTTATTTTATTTTTTTCTGTGTAAATATTAGAACCCGAAATGATTGAGCATTGACTCAAAGAGCAAAAATAAGATATTTTCCCCTTTATTTTTCTCGTTTTGTATTGTAGTTTAATTTGTTTATTAATGATTAGAAAATGTTCATTTTTATAACAAAAAAAAACACAGCTGTTAGGGCTTTCAATTTATTGAACTCTATCGGGAGCTTGTATCTATTTTATTTAATTTTAGTTTTTGGTTAACCTATGTAAACATCACTGTTACAGCTCACCTCGATATCCTCATCAGTTTCATAAGTCCTTAAGGCCATCTCGAAGAATTCCTCATTCAGCCACTTGGGCGCTTGCAATTCGTCCGCGTTGTAGAGACTCATTCTGCACTATCGATCGATACTTTTCCGATTGACAATACTCAAACTATAACGTAAACTATTTTAAATGATTTGCCAAACACTCGGCATTAATTTATATTCACTGCACTATCACTGCAATCTATAAGTGGCCCGGCGCGATAAGATAATTCATCAAGGTTTGGAGAGTAAACAGACACCACTCGAATTTCTCACATAGCTAAAATTGGGCATATTTTATGTGCATATGCACTGCATGTGCATACGTGCATTTGTTTGTGCGGCGACTTTTACCATTTGTTTGCTTTTTATTCGCATTGTATGAGAGGCGCCAAACTGCTTTCGTAGTCTACACAGTTGTATTGTATGACTTTTAATCATAGTTTTTCATTGTTGATAAGTGATCTGCACTTTTGCACTGCATTGATAATAGTAAGCGACAATTGATTGGTTACTTTTAATAAGTTGCTCAACAAACCAGTGGCTACCAACCAAGGCTCGTAGCCAAGAACGGTCGTAGCTATTGAACACCTCCTCAATGCCAATAACATTGTTTTTGGTTAATGCTAAAAATTAATTTTCAGAATTATGGACACTAAGGAATTGAGCAATGTGTTTAACAATTCAAATTATTAAATACGAGTTTTAGCCATTTGAATGATATTTCAGTTTAATTGCCACATCAACTTAACCTAACCTATAATTTGTAGTTGTATCTCCAAAAACTTAATTAGCATCTCTTGAGAACAATCTTGGACTGATTTTACCATAATTGTGCTCGTTGTGTCTCCACTGCTAACTCACCAGAAAGTCGTTTAACAATAAGCCACTCAACCACTGCCCACACTGTGTGAAGTGTCTCAGTAGCAACTTCAAAATAACGACCGCTTCGATAGTACAAAAGCGCCATCTATGTGTGGAGACAATTTCCGTGCAAGAGACACGCTCTTATCATTGTTTGCTTTCTGCTGCTGCGTACATTTTGTGCCGCTTTTTCTCTTCTCTCCACATTCGCATCGTATACAAATCAGCTGCTGACTCCAGCCAAATTGGCTCATTACCAGCTGCCCACCAAACAAACATCAAACTACAATTCCAACTCGAAACAATATGGCCAGTGACTGGGAATGTGTACCGCGCGCCTACGAAGTGACCAGAAACTATCTGCAGGGCTATCAGACGTACGAGCATCCGCTCAAATTGCAAACGGTGACCATGGTGGACAGCAAAGGCACCAAACAATCGTCGCGCGACAACCGCAGCAGCTTCAGCAGTAATGCCAGCTCGCGTGCCTCTTCCAGTATTTCGCTGCTGGCCGAGCCGCTAGGCGCAGCGCTGGACGGCACCGATCCACTATCGCAGTTTGCGCGTCAAGAACAGGAACTAATGGATCCACTCTCGCAAATGGCCACGGAATATGTGAGTTGCCATTGCAGCACTAACAATTTTTAGTAAATGTAAAGTTTTACTTGGTTGTTCAATTTTAGGAAAGCTTTCAAAAGAAAGCGTCCAAGCGACGCGAGAAGGTATCGCTCGACAGTGACACGCTTAGTTGGAGCTCTAAACGTCTGGGCATACTGAATCGCTTCACCACCTCGGAGAAGCTCTCCATATCAACCAGCTTTTTGACCACAGGGAGCACCGGCGGCGAAGCTAGTCAGTGTTCCACGCACATCACATAGCTGCTATCTTTTATTAATTACACTTTTGTTTGCAGTTAAAGCGCAAACTGTTGTAGCCGATAAGGTGAAATTTCGTTTGGAGCAATTGGACGATTTCGAGGATGGCTCCATGCGTCACATGATCGATCTTACGCAGCAGGAGTACATTCAGCGCATCGAACAGCTGAATCAGGAGCTGGTGCAATCGTGGAATGGCGATCAGCGCGTTAAAGCGCTCAAGATTGCCATACAGTGCTCGAAAATGCTGGCCGACACGTCAGTGTTGTCCTTCTATCCAAGTCAGTTTGTGCTCATCACGGATATATTAGACATATTTGGCAAGTTGGTGCATGAGCGACTGAATGCGAAGGCAGCCAGTAATGCAACAGATGTAGCCAAGTGAGACAAATGCCAATTGTCTTGAACGTTTAATTACTTGTTTTTTGACAAATTTATTTCTTATAGTGCCGCCAGAAGAGAAGTTCATGGCGCTACGCAACGCGAAAGTGCACGAGAAACTTGCCAGAACTGGTTTCACAAAGTGGCCTCAATACGGGAGTTGCTGCCGCGTCTGTACGTGGAGATGGCCATTATCAAATGCTATGAATTCCTTACACCATGGTGGGTGCATTTGTTTGACAATGTTTTTAGTTAACTGAAGTAGGAACAATCAGGACTTTTTTACTACTTATTCCTGGGAAACATCTTAAGGAATCAATTTAAACAAAGTTAACCTTAATGGGACTATTGAAAAAATCTCTTAAAGACTGAGATAGCTTAGTCAACAACGAACAAACATAAGTTAAGAATAACATTAAGTGGACAATGACCCGACTTGGCTCAAATGCAACAAAGTAATTGCATTTTCAAAATATCTAAATTTCAACAATCAAAGTTTATGCAGACTATGAACCTTTATTTGAATATTAATTGGCTACTTTAAACTCTATGTTCAATAATATTTTATTTACCTAATTTTTACAGTGACTTCGATGAGATTCTACTACGTCTCACCAGGATGCTGCGCGGCATTGGCGATCCTTTGGTTGCCATCTATGCGCGTTGCTATTTGGTGCGCGTTGGTTTGACAGTGACGCAAAATAAGGAATTCATAATGGCAAATTTTAAGGACTTTTTAAGCATTTATCACATGGTAGGCAAACACATGAATTTCCACTCTTCCACTTTTTCAAATGATGCTTTTTATAGATCTTCAGCGGTGCCATACGTTCGGAGCTGAATCGTCAACGTATCGATATTGCCAACTATTTGACTCTGTATGGACCTGCCTTGGGTTTTGTGCTTCAAGCATTGGTGCACCGAAGCAATGTCTATGCAGAGGAGATTCTGCAGAAAAGCAAAGAAGTGAAAAATAAGTAGGCACAAGAAAATATGTTTATTAAATATTCCACATAATGCTTCAATTTTATTTGCTTTGATTTATTTACTTTTGTTTTATTTGTTTTAATTTACTTTATTGTAATTCCTTGCAGCGCTGCGCTTTTAATATCCATACTGAATTCGTTCAAATCGGAATTTATTGCCGCCAACGCGTTGGAATTTGTCAAATTGCTGGCCAGTTCCAGCACGGAGGGCATCTCCAAGGGCCAACTTTTTCGTGCACTCGGCACCAGTGTCAGCAGCTGTGCACCACTGCCCGAGGAGCGTTTGCCCTTTCTGAATGCAACGTTTCGCACCATTGACACCTTCACCGATCCGGCCGAGTACATCAACTGTGTAGAGACCTGGGCGCAATTCATTGCTGAAAATTTTCCCGTACATTACAACATACTTTGTTTTGTCATGCATTTTTATTAACTCACTTTAATCTGCATTACAGATACAAGTTGTCAACAACTTTCTGGGCGACATAACGCTGCGCATGAATGTCAGCAAGGCCGCAGAAAAACACTACACACAATTGCAGAGTATTCTTTACAAGGTTTTGCAATATTACAAGCACATCGAATTGCTGCTGATACAGGAGCACTTTCTGCCCTATGTGGATCTGTTTCAAAAGGACTCCATTAAGATTGAGGTGTGCAAAAACATACTCACCATCTATAAGCGCAACAGTGAGGAGTGCGCGGGCACCGATGCAATTGTCAATAATGCACTTATGTACATTGGCAAAATACTCAACGATTCGGTGACGTATGTGTGCAATTGTTGCTTCTTCTATTTGCATATTGATGGCTTTATATTCGTTTTTGTTGAATAGCGCGCTAACCGTTGAGGATGAGCGTCGTCAAATTTCGCAACTTATCAGCAATTTTATACGCAAAGTGGACTTTGGCCGCGATTTCGAGCAGCAATTGAGTTTCTACGTGGAGGCGCGTGGTGCCTTTGCCAATCTGGATGCGGTTTACATAACGCTTGTGCATGCGGTCAACAAGCTGGCCATGGAGACGCGTCGCATTGTCGACGGGCGGCATACGCGCAAAACGGCAGCCTTTGTAAAGGCATGTGTAGCCTTTTGCTTTATTTCCATTCCGAGCATTGCGGCAGTGCAGGTGCAAATGGATTTATATCTACTAAGTGGGCAAGTGGCGCTGCTGAATCTCTGCCTGGGACAGGGTACAAGTTACATATGTGAAAGAAACGAAAATGCATGTTTATTGTTTGATATTTTTTCAACAGCGGATGCCTGTTTCGAGGCAGCCTTGCAACTGATTGGCGAATTGCCGCGCTCGGTGGAGGTTGAGGGCAAAATGCGCAGTCTCGAAACATTCGTAGTATCATATTTGTGCAACATGCTGGCCACGCTGGTCATAGTGCCGGTAAATGCTGCTATCAATATTGCTTTCATACTTCAAACTATGTGTTCAAATTTGCTCACATTTACCTCTAATCTAGGATAGTCCCGAGCAAGGTGTGTTGTACTTGCTACGTCTACTGCTGGAGGTGCTGAATAAATACCCTTTTGAGCTGCACAGCACTGGTCCCAATACGGTTTATCTGCACGCGCTGGACATGCTGTACGTGCAGAGCCTGGAGGAGTTTCCCTATCACATTCCAGACGGTGTGAAAATTACAATATCATTTTTTCATTCATTTTTTTTACTGACTACTGGTATCAAATTTCCTTGACAGTGGTTTCCAATGATGAACTCTATGGCCATGATCCCAAATTCATTGCTGAGGTCAACAATCTCTGCTCGCACGTCATAGAGCAAATGCTGACACAGCTGAAGGCATTGGGCGCAGCACAGCAGCTACGCACGCAGGCCACACTGGCGCTGGAGCTGTTGTTGCGCATTGTGCGCTATGCTGATCTTAGTCGTGAGAAAACCTTTCAGTTGGCCGTCAATTTGTGGCTGCTAGCAGTCAAGTTGGAGGTTCACATCGATGCTAAACTAATTGTGAGTTGTCACAGAATTTCATGAATTATGAGAAAAATATGCAAAAACCAAATTTCAAGTTTAAAATTAGTGTTTAAAACGCAGTTGTTAATTGAAACTTAATAATGAATTAATAATAACGAGTTTTTCTTTGTATTAATTTTTTAATTGATTTTTTATATTACAGCCGCGCACTTTGAAGTCTGTGGAGGATTCCTACAAACTGATCAAGGACTCAAATGCCGAACAAGCCCAATGCCTAGAAAAACTTTTGCTGCGCATGCGCAGCAAGTAATTGGCTGCCTATGCTTTTTACTCCGATTATCAACATACTCTATACTGTATAGTATTAACCCAACACATTTGCAATATTGTAGACAGTTAACGTTTTTTTATATAATCATATTTATATGAATGTTATGCGTACTTAGCATATCAACCATTAGTAGCTAAGCCAATTCTATGATCTGAATGCTATTAAATTATGAACGAAACTTATTTATATCGGCACACTTGTATACACAATTGCATTAGCAATACAATGAAAGAGTAATACAAATAAAATGTATATCAATTATTATAATAAAATAAATTTTTTTGGAAAACTGAAACTTGTTGCGTGATGAAAAAGTTATTAAAAAAGTGATGCGATTTGTGATGCGATGTACATCATTGTACAAGTTCGAACGAGTTATGCTAGATGGCATTATAAAGATACGATTTTGTACTAAAAATACTTCTCAGACAGTTTTGTGATTGCTTGACTCAGTTTTGTTTAAGTGCGCTTAAATGATGGACAACAGCAATGAGATAATACGCCATATTTTACAGTTTTTCTTCGATAAAGGTGAAGCTAAAAATTTGTTTATGGTCCTGATACTGAAACAGTCAGTTGCATTTTTGGTTTCACAGAGTCCGTTTCCGTAATTTTGATGTCAGATCAGAGCGTTGTTGCTCTGAAAGGATATTTGTTAAAAATTTGGATAAAATAATGGAAGTCGTCGAGTTCGAACATCATGTTAGCATTGTTCGATTGTCCACCGTTTGGAACCACTGGAATAAGACTGAATACAAAAATATTCTCGATGTATGAGTGGTATGAGAGTTATCGAAAAAAAAACCACATGAACTGAATTTCCATCTGAAAATTGGTGCTGAATCGCCACAAAATCGATCCATTTCAGAAGGAAATTGTGACTGGTGATGAAAAGTTGATCACTTGCGACAACGTCAAGCGAAAACGGCGCAAACGATGACCAATCCAGGATGGACAGTCAGGAAGGTTTTGCTGTGTTTAGTGGAATCGGCAGGAAATCAACTACCAAGATCTGCTTTCCTACAATCAACAATTGAACCGTCTGAAAGAAAGCTATCACCCGAAAGCGGGCAGCTTTGTCGAGAAGAGAAGAATTGTGTTACATTAGAACAACGCCAGGCCAAACACATCGATAGTGGCTATCCAGAAGCTCCGGAAGCTTGGTTGAAAGTTGCTTATGCATCCACCCTATAGTCCGGACCTGACACTAAGTGAGCACACTTGTTCCTGCCTATGGCGAATGATTTGGTTGGCAACAAGTTATCGACCACAACAGTGCACAAAACGAGATTTTGCAAGGAGATGTTGATGATCCTGAAGATGATTTCATCATAATGCAATCATCCTCTAGTTGCAAACCACTGTCTCTGTTGCTCCGTGTTTCGTGGACTCGATTAATGCTATCAGAAATTGAAACTGAACCAAATTGTCAAATTCTGCTCAAGTAAAACCTATGCTGCATCCATTTTCATAGACGTTCTTTATATTTGGCCCCAACAAACGGTTTCAGTGCAGAGCCTTGCTAGTTGTACTTGTTGTAGTCGTCCAAAAAAACCCGCAAACCCACAAAACTATTTCAACTGAAACATCGACAAGTTTGTGTGTGTGTGTTTTTAGGGTTTTTTTTATTGGTATTTTTCATCTACCACTTAAAAAATTTCGTTATGATTTTTAATATTTTTTTTTTGTTCATTATCGCCATCATCATCATCATTATGTCTTCTTCTTATCAGCAACATCTCTATTAAGTATGATTCGTCTGCACTTTGCGTTTGACTTTATTTTAATATAATAAAATCATGTTTTGTAGCAATTTAAATTAGTATTTAATGTGTGTGTGATTGTTTTTTCTATTTGTATTTACTTTTATTATATCTGCATGTGCTATGCGCACTTCTCACACATTTTCAAGTTATTTTAGCGCAATTGATTTGTGTCTAGAATTTGTTGCATTGACTTTAAATTATTTATTTGCACATCTATTCGTCTACTTGCGCTGCCTACAATGCAGAGTTGACTCAGCGCAGTGTGCAGCTGGGGTCTTGTCGTCTATACGATTTCTTGCAAGATTGCCAATTAGCAAATTTGTCCAGGAATGTCAAAGAATTTGTTGAAATTTTGCAAAGACTTGGAATGGAAAATGGAAGAATTTATCACAAACGTGTGGTGAGAATTGGCACAATTTCTGACAAGGACTCACATATATGAGAAATTGAACGCTTTGTGACAATGTCACAAACATGCATCGGCCAATGGCACGCACATCAAGTGAGCAATAGCACAATTTGTGACTATGTCACACGAAGCGCGTTTCGCGCAATTTTCTGTACACAATTTTATTGTGTCACATATTACGTGCTTTTTTCAGACACTTTTCAGCGCCGACAGCCTAAGAAAGTGTTTACATTTTCTCACAACTGTAGCCGCCGCTGTTGCTGCTGCTGTCAGCTGTCAAACCCGCCCAGAATGCAAACGTTTGGCGCCAAATTAATTTCACTTTATTCGTATGTTTTCATTACATTTTCATTGTGTTGTTGTATGACTATTGCAAGTGTTTGTTTTTGTTGTTTTTTTTCGTTTTACTTTTTTTGGAAAATTTTCAATTAATTTTTCACTAACTTCGCAACTCGCTTCATGCCCGCGCACCTCTCTACTCCAACACATTTTTATTCGGATTTTTTGCTTGTTATCATTTTTATGCATATTTTTTTTATTCATTTTTTTGTTATTTTTTTGTTTGTGTTTTTTTACTTTTTGTTTAATATAAATTTGCAACTTTTGACTAAATTCTTAAACTGCAAGTATTTTGTTTTTAAATTGTCTCATTGTTGTTTTTTAAGCAAAACTATGTATGTATATGTGTATGGGAGTTGATGTTCTGATTCTTAAGTGTTTGTTTAATATATGTTTTCACTTTGTATATAGTTTCGAGGCATAAAAAGCGCAAAATTAAGAACAAGTAGTGACAAACAAAAACAAAACATATATGTATGTATATAATTTTAGTAAAACTTAGTGATAGCCATGCGTTCACTATAGTTATATAAGTATTTTTCAATATTGTAACGCATGATTTTGTAAAAAACTAATTTTTAAAATATACACTTTTGAATTTAAAATATAAATTTTCAAAATAAATGCAAATGGATTTTCATTTCGTTTTCACTGCTAGCAGATTGTTTGTAATTATTGGATATATATTTTTTTTAATTATGGTTTTGTAGATTGTTTTGTTTTGTGTACCCAAAACAAAAATGTAAGTTACAAAAATATTCAACAGTTACCAAAAGAGTACACTGCAGTCACGTAGAAGAGAAACGTATAGTAAATGTATTTAAACTGAATATGTATTTATGTATGTGTGTGTGTGTGTGTGTGTGTGCACAGACAACACAAATGTTTAACTAATTCGTTTCACAATTGAATTCGTTCGATTTTGTGCGCAGGCGCAAGTGCGGCAATCGGCGGGGCTGCTTGTTCGAGCGAGTGGGCAGGGTGCCCCCACAGTGGCGCACGCAAGGGGGTTGAGGAGTTCAAACTCACCAAATATCTGTTTGTTAGAAAAATGTTAGGTGACTTTGTGTGTGAAAGCCCAAAAGTAAAATCCTGTGTACACCACTGGTGTAGTATATAGAGAAGGGATACTGCGCTGAAATTGGCACAAGTTTGCATATGGTTTAGGATGTTAATTGCATTAAATGCGTACTTAAATTTAATTTAGAAAATGAAATTTTTCCTAAACTAAACATTTGTGAACATTTTGAAACATTTAGAAATTTTTATAATTACAGTTTTGGTAATTGAAATATTTTGAAGACTTAAAACGTTTTAAAAGTGAGTTTTTTGAAACCTGTATTTATGGACATTTTGATTATAAAAATTTTAATTAAATTTGTTTAAATGGGGGTTTTTAAGTATGTGATATTAGTTGAGACGGTTCCAGCATCAAAGAGAAAGTGAAGTGCGTTGAGCAGCAGGCCTTGAAGCAATAGTCCAGTAGTCTTAACTCAATGATGTCTTAAGTAGACTTCGGCGTTTGTCGTTTTGACCACAGATTTGTATGGCAAAAACTTATACACAGATTCCAGACTCAATGTGCCAATGGCCACTGACTCAAATGTCTCTTCTTAAAAGTGGAAAAACTGAATGCCGAAACAGCTAACCTCATGAAAAGCACTAAAAATAGCTACAAACTCATAACTGCATAACGGCAAATAATTGCCTCCCTTCACTTCCTACTCTGATTGCCTTGTTTGAACTAGACCCCCAAAAATATGCCTCAACTGCAGCTGGCACAGAGCCCACTACAAGTAACATGCTTTTGAAAGCTTCAAATGTTTAGCATACTTGCAGGCTGCCTGCCCATTGGCCATCGTTGATTGCAACTTAAACCTGCCGCCTTGCACAATGCGCACAATAAGTGTTTTGGTTTTTCAAGTGTTAAATGCAGTTTTTAATTCGTAGTAAGCAACATTTTGTGGTTCTAACTGTTGTTGTTTGTTGTGGTTGCTGTAGTTCGATTACTTGTGTTCGCTATCGATATTTGTAGTTGGCAGCTGCTTTCAATTCGATTCAATGCGCATTTGATTTTGTTGCTGCCGCTGTTCGTTTGTTTGCCACCGTTTTCACACCACTTTAATTAATGATACGTACAGAAATATATATATATATATATATATATGTATATGTATATATATGCATATATTTATAAATGTATATCATCTTTAATCATAATAATCACCATTATTATCAATTACAAGTTTGATTTATTTACTTTGCTGATGTCTGCTTTATTTATGCCGATTCTAATTCTTTATACGAATTATTGTTTTTTCTTGTTAAATTGTAAAATTCATTGTGTACGCGCGTGTGTGTTTGTGTAGGTGTGTGTGTGTGTGCATTTTGCTTTGATGGTGTTTTGGTTTTGCAGCCTTTACTCAACTTAAATGCAAATTGCGCATAAATTTGAAAATCTCTAAAGAAAACAATGATTTGGTTTGGGAATGAAAAGCAAGTGGAATGCACGCAAATGCTTTATAAAAAACTATGTAATACCCTGCATTAAAATTGTTCCACGCAGATATAGAATTACTACGTTTTAATACGATCGCTATACGATCGTATGTGTGTTGCACAAATCGAGCAAGTGTGAAGATAATGTGAAATGATGCGCATTGATGTGCAGCCAGCTCAGCAAATAATTCGTAATGTTGACAGTCACACACATGTCACAAAATTTTAAACAATTTTGAGACTATTGAAATTTGCAATAGAAATGTAAATATGACCAAAAAACCTTACTTGACGTTGTGTCACAAAAAGTTGCAATAGAAAAAAGTTAAGTAAAAGTTTACTTAACAAAATTCCTAAACATGAAATGTTGTGATTTTTGCAAAACACTCAAGGCTTTGTTATGTTTTTATGAACATTTAGATTGAATTTTTACGAAATTGCTTTGTCATACAAATAAAAAGTTTGTCATTGTTTTGGTTTCTATATTTTTTTCAAGTGCAAAAATCATTTGCAAAAATTGTTGGTCACACAAAAGAGCTTTTTTATGACTTTTGGATTTTTTTAATAATTTTTTTCGTCTCAAAGCAAATGAGTCTGTGATGTAATAATTCGTTTGTAACACTTTAAATTACAATAAACCCGTTTTTTTGGTCAGAAAATATATTCTGTGAGTCTGTTACAAAAACCACACTTGCAATGATGTGACAGAGTATTAAAGAAATAAAAATGTTACTACAATCAACTGTTTTTGATCCCAAAACAGATGCAATTGCCCAGTTTTTATTAGTACTAGTAAAAGTGTCCTACTGTTAGGTAGGTAGGAGTGACTGCTACAAAGGGATAAGTGGGATCCCCTCCACCATAAAGGCCCATTGTAATAGTGGCCTACTTTCATTTATAAGCGATTCACATCAAGTTGAAATTTGTGACAGAAATCGTATTATCTGCCTCTGTTTGACCACCAAATAACTACAACCTCTGAATCTTCCACATAGCTAATGCTTTCTCTACCTTACTATGAACATGCTTTCGCATTTCTTCCGCTCAATGTTAATTTCTTTAGCATATTGAACAATGTGTTGCTCTTGAATCTATTATCACTTGAATCTATCACCACACAACCTGAACTGAAAAGTGTTAACAAACAGTTGCTCGAACTAAACGCATTATCAAGTTGAATGAAACATTTTCCTATCAAACATTTCTGCAGTAAATCAATTTTTAATGAAATGTGGCAATAAGAAATTTGTGACAGTAAGAAAGTTGAATAAAACATTTTTCTATCAAACATTTCTACAGTGAATTCTTAATGAAATGTGACAATAAAGAATGTGGGCTTTAGAAAAATTTCTATTTTTTTGAGAATTATTTTTTAATACTCTTTTTATTTAAAGCTTTACTTTCTTTACAAAAATGTGCATATGAAATGGAATTAACTTTCTAAACAGGCAATTATTTACTTTACTTTCATGAGTACGAAAGTCAGTATTAGATATTCGCCACACGCAACTAACAAATTTGGAAAACGAAGCTCGAAAGCTGTCGATAATTTTGTGCATTGCACTTCGTTAAAAATAACCACATTCTCACCGACCGCTACGTAGACCCGCAAAACTAAGGAATTCTAACTGGTAGCGCTGGGCAGGGTCCATGCGTGGCCGACCTGACAACCTGCCAGCTTATCTAACCTTAACGTCTCAATTCAGTTCACCCTAAACGATTTTGCGACACAACTCAGTGGCCCACGTCTGCTATGAGAATATCGCCGCTTCGACCTAACCACGCCCAGCTGAAGACATTCAAATTGCAACTGCCAGCTTGCAGGCGACACACTCTGCTCTCTCTCCAAATGCGCAAATATGGGGAGACGTGAGATGAACGGAAATGCAATGAAATGTCGATGGCAAAAATCACAAAATAAAAATCAAGTTCAACATGTTTTTATGTGTTTTTTCTTCGTTTATTTGTAATTGAATTTATTGTTGCTGCTGCTGAATTGTCGGATACTGTTATTAAATGTATAAAATATATTTGTTGTTGCAATTGGTATGTTGCCTTAATTGCGCCTGCGTGTGGATGGGTGTATGTGTGTATGTGGTGAAAAAGTGAACTATAAGTTTTCCGCATTTGGGGGAAAGAATATTTTTGAAATTGGCAAACTCACTCAACTCAACACTGCGCGATTTATGGCGCCTTAACAATCACCGCGCGCCAAGTTTGCTTTCTTAGTGGTTTCGTGTTTTCGAGTTTTGCAAACGTTCTCATTGATCGTGTGATCGTTTCTTTGTTTTGCTTAGAAGAGTATGAATACTACAAAATTTATACGTACACATCTCGTTAACAATATACAGATATATAGTAAATTTATGTATACAATTTAGATGAAGCAATTTAAAAATATATACGCTTGCCATACAGTACAAAAAATTACAATATTGTTAAGCACGAAAAACTAAACGGACCAACACGTTACTCCGATTTAATTGTGATTTGACTGGCGAGCCGAGAAGAATACGCTCCTGGGGTCAGGCAAAATGCGGCCGCAGAAAGGGGAAAATTCACTTTCTTGCCACTAAGCTTAGCTTGCATTCACAAATACACGCAACACAATGTTTCGTTCGCAATGCAAATGCATCACATCACATGCGTCGGAGCGAATGTTTGTGTGTGTGTGTGTGTGGAGATGAAAATGTTACACACGTTGTCGAATTTTCGTAAATCTCAATTTCATTTGCCTCTTGCTGCTAGCTAATGCGCTTCTGCTTCTGAAGTATGGGAAAATGTAGCAAAATGTAAGCGAAAAGTGCGAGTTCGTCTGGTAGTGGAGGGGGAGACGAGGGCCGTTTGCAATGCCGCTGCCACTACTCTTTTCGCAGCTGCGCTGGCATTACAACAAATTCGGGAAACATACAAAACAAATATACACTTACAATTTTAGCACGCTATGAATTTTCGTTTCGTTTTTACGCATTTTGCTTACTTCTTTTGCTTTTTTATTTCAATTTTTCGTTTATTGCAAATGGATTTTTCGATTTTGCCTGCTTGCTGTCTACACAAATTCAAATTCTGATTCGCTCGCTGACACGTGCTGTTCTTGCTGTTGTTGTATATCGATATAATTTTTATTATCAATTGCTATTTGTTTTATTTGCTGTTGTTGCTTTGCTCGGCATCCTTGCTTCTCATGTTTTACGTTTATTATTATTTTCTTTACTTCAATATAGATTTCTTAAAATTAAAGTTTCCTTTCATTTTTTTCCTTTATTTGCATTTGCGTGTATGTGTTGGATTTGTGTATGCATGTATGTGTGATTTTTAAAATAATTTTATTCTGATGTATTTTTATTATAATTATTATTATTATTTGTTTTCTTTAATAATAATTCTTGTTTTAATAATAATTATGTTTCTTTAATGCAAAAAATTTTCACACATTGAATGGGAGTAGGGGAGGAGTTTGCTTGAGTTCGCTCGGTTTCTGTTTCTATTTCTGTTTCTGAAAGAGAAATGTTATGATTTCCTTTTTGTGAATTTTTGTTTTGTTTATTTCGGAATCATTGCTGAATCATGCTTGTTGCCGTTGTTGCTGTTGTTGTTGCGGATGCTGCTCATGCTGTTGTTACTACTACTTCGTGTTTTCGGTTTTGTTTGTTTTTTTTTGTTTGTTGTTGTATTACAGTAGGAAAAGGTATGGAGGAGTTTAGAATTAAGTAAGGTGGGGGGTTACTTAAATTACGACACATCCTGATCCTCAACATCCTGAATTTCTGGCTTCTGTTCACCGTCGCCTGCATGGAGAGAGGGGAAAACAAAACATTATGTCCACAAGTTTCTCTTGCAATTTTCTAACAGCCACTTAAACTATTTGCCCAACTAGAACCCAAACGCTTCTCGATTACAAAAGCGTTGGTCTCCACAGAAACAAAACAAAAAAACCTCAGTCACGTCCCCTCATCGTCTGTGGTACTCACCGTCGGCTTGCATATCAGACGTCCATAGTGTGAGGTTGTCCCTCAGCAGCTGCATTATGAGTGTGGAGTCTTTGTAGCTCTCTTCGCTCAACGTATCCAACTCAGCAATGGCATCATCGAATGCTGCTTTCGCCAGTCGGCAGGCGCGATCGGGCGAATTGAGAATTTCATAATAAAATACCTGCAATTCAAAACGAATATAACAAGCAATAGTTAGTAACAAAAAACAAAGGAACCTCCTTTCGTACACATTGCATTATAAACTCACCGAGAAATTCAGCGCCAAACCCAAGCGGATGGGATGCGTTGGTGGCAGATCGTTCATGGCAATGTCGCTGGCTGCCTTATAAGCGATCAGCGAATTCTCTGCCGCATCCTTGCGATCCGAACCGGTGGCGAATTCGGCCAAGTAGCGATGATAATCGCCCTTCATCTTATAGTAGAATACTTTACTTTCGCCTGTGGTGGCGCATGGAATGAGATGCTTCTCGAGCACATTCAGTATGTCCGAACAGATGTCGCGCAGCTCCTTCTCGACCTGTCCGCGGTAAGTTTTGATCATTTCCAGTTTCTCTTCGGCGCCTTTGTTCTCCTCCTTTTGTTCGATGGAGGTGATGATGCGCCACGAGGCACGTCGTGCGCCGATTACATTTTTATATGCGACCGACAGCAGATTTCGCTCTTCGACGGTGAGTTCAACATCCAGCGAAGCGACTTTCTTCATGGCCTCAACCATTTCTAAAATTACACAAACAAAATAATTATATTTAGAACAAATTTTAGGATATACGAAGAAAGGAAAAACAAAGCTCCGAGAAAATGTTATACTTGAAATGCATTGGAATTGAGCTACACGGAACGGAAGCTAGGAATTAAAATTGAACTCGATTGGCAATATGAATACTAATTATTTTCTTATACCGGTAAAATTTGTTAGCAACATTTTCAATTTATTGTACATATACAGTGGTGTCTGGATATAGTGAACTAATTATTGCAAGGCATGTTCACTGTATTGAGGTTGTTCACTATATCAAGGTCAACATTTTTGTTCAAAACCTCGTTTTATTTGCTCAAAATACACTTTTTGTTTTTTGCTTGAAAATTTGTTTCTATATTTAGAGGCTCGATGTCAAAACTTGGGTGTTCAATATATCGAGGTGTTTACTATATAGGCCACGACTGTATTTTGCATTTATTTTTTTAAATTATTCTGTATTTATTTTCCATTGATTTTTTATTAATTTTTGTTTAATTATTCTGTATTTATCTTTCATTGATTTTTTACATAGTTCTTAATTATATTCTTTAAACAAAAATGAATAAAAATAAATATAAAATATTTTTATTTCATGTTCATCTTTAATTGATTTTTTTATTACTTTCAATTTGTGTTTTTTTTTATTTTTAATAATTTTTTATATTTTATGTATTATTTTATTGACATATTTTTCTAAATTTTTTATTTTTTAATGGTACAATTTTATCATTTATCTTTTTTTTTATTTATAATTAATTGATTTTCTTATTTATCTTTTATTTATTTCGCATTAAATCATTTTTTATTTTTTTATGAATTTTTTACTTTTAATATTTCATTATTTTTTGTAAATGTGTTACTTATTTTTTATTATTAGTTTTACTTATTTATTATCTATAGAATTTGTTGTATCTTATTTCCTTTCACAGTAGTTTTATATTTATTTTGTATTTATTTTTTAATTGTTTATTACATATTTTCTATTTTTTATAAATTTTTTACTTTTTAAATATTTTAAATATTTTTTTATTTTTTAAATATTTAAATTTATAGTATTTATTTAATATTTATTTTGTATTATTGTTAAAATTGTATGTATTTGTTAAAACATTTTGTATTATTTTTAATATTTTCTAAACTACAATTTATAGCTTTTCAATTACTTTTAATATTTATACAATAGTTTTTTATTTTTGACAGTTTTTTTATAATATTTTTGTAACAATTTTTATACATTTTTAAAATTATTTTCTTTTAATTTTTTAAATAACTTTTTCTATTTTGAGAATCGTGTCTAAAATGTTTTATATTTTTTGAATTATTTTTATATTTATTAGTTTTGGTTTTTAATTTTTTTGTTTTCATCTCGTTAAAATTCTTTTTACCTTTTCTGACTAAATATTTTTAAAATCTTTTGAACTATTTTTAAATGTTTGTTAAATTTTCTTAACCTTTTTTTGACTCGTTTTAAAATATATTGTAACATTTTCCTTCTTAATTCGTTTTAATTTTGTAAAATCTGTTTTCTTTTTAATCCGAACTATGATTTATTTGATTAACTTAACGTTTTTCAATGATAACAAACTTTCTTCAACAGCATGTATTCACCTGTATTTAATTAAATTTATTATAAAATAGTAGGAATTTGAGTTTTTATTATATGCCAATTTGTACCACATTTTATCAAACTTTATGTGGGATTCCGGTTTTTTCTATCAATTAATTTAATTTTCCAACCATTTAATCAAATCAACAATAATCACATTAGCGATTTTGGCAAGAAGTCGAGGCTCTGGCTGCCAAAACGAAAGTTCATTGTCTGCTGCGGCAGTCAAGACAGTTTCCCCTCCATTTGCTGACTGACTCCCTTTACGCCTTTTATCAAATTAATAAAACGTGCAGACATCTAATAAAACAGCGAACAAAAAAGGCAACGGCAGGAATTGCCTTTCAATTTAATTAGAACCTATGTAGCAGGAAAGAACGCACTGATAATACCACATCAGCGTCGGCAGCGTCACCGTGCACGAACGCGTCATCACTTCTTAAATTCGCAACAATCAAACGAATTCCAGTTCGCATGAAATGCCCATGATACAATTTGCCCAATTTCATCCAAATGACATTAGAAAACGATGGCAAAGGCCGACTGCCGAGAGGGCAGGGGGACAGGCGTACGGAATAGGCCTTGGAACTGCTGTTGTGGGAGCGTGGGGCGCGGTAAACTGTGCGTATGATAAAACAACGTTGAGGTTGAGAATGTCGATTACAACGACACAAACAGCTGAGCACAGACGACACAATGTTGACAGTTAGGTTTCCTTTAAAGGCAAAAGCACGTCAAGTTGAAAAACTGACGCATGCTGCACACATTAGCGAGCCAATAACGAGCCGAATGACAGCCAATAAAATATGAGAGAAAAACGCAACCGCTTGCAATAAAACAAAACAGACACAACTTAAACAAAGCAATTGTAAAATGGCGAAAATTGTTGGCAATCGAAAGGCGACAAGTCGAGTGGGGAGGAAGCGATAAGCAGACCAAATAGCGTCAATTGAAAGACTGCACTACACTACACTGCAGTGCTTGAGATAATGGTTGGCAGATTGCGACGCATTGAGCGTTAGCAGACGTGACATTGGCAATTTTCGGCAACCAAAACAATTGAATACAGACGTCATGCCAATGGCACGCTGCCACTCCATGAACAGCAACGGCGGCTTGCATGTCACCGATACGTTTTATGAAACGCCATAAGGCCATAAACATTACGGCAACAACAATAATGAGCAATTTGGCAAACTGCGGCTAAAATAGTGGAACTACGTGGACTGCGCGACTGCCACTTGGCGTTAGCTTTCTTATATATTTTTGTTGAGTTTTGTTTGCTTTTTTTGTTGGTTGCGTTCGAGTAACGAAACCGAAATAGGGGGGTTTGATGAATCATATTTGGGCCTACGAGACAGCGACAGGCCGTGTGTGTACGCGCTTAGCAGCAACAGCAGCAAAATTCCAATGCAACAGTGTGAAAATGCAATCTGATAAACGGCAACAACAACAACAAAAACTTTGTAGTGCAAATATAGGCACAGGCGGGCAGACACCATTTGGTAAAAACAAAAACAATTAACCTTTTATTGCTCCGAACTGTCAGATATTTATAAAGGAATTTTTTTTAAACAAAAACTTTATGTACATAGATATATAAAAAAGTATTTGAAAACTATTTATAGAAAAACTAGAAAATATAGAAAAAATATATAAAATATAGAAAAAAAATATAAAATAATTATATAAAAAATATATAAAACTATATAAAAAATATGTATAGAAATACATATTTAAAGGTTTATAAAAAAAAATTATATAAAAAATTTATTTGAAAAATTTAAATTAAAACTTTATAGAGGAAAACTGACATAACAAACGTATATATAATATTTTAAGTTTTATATATAAATATTTAGAAAATATTTAGAATTACCAACAGATTTTTAAAATTGTATACAAATATTTTAATTTTTATAAAAATGTTTAGAATTTTATAACAATATTTAGAACAATTTTATAAAAATGTTTATAATTTTATATTTAAAATTTTATAAAAATATTTAGGATTTAAAAAAAATTATTAGAACTTCATAAAAATATATAGAATTTTATAAAGATTCCAAATGTAAACAAATTTATACAATGCTATAATATTATGAATTCTATAAAGAGAATTCAAATTTCTATAAAATTTTATACAATTTTATAAAAATATATAGAATTTTGTCAAAATATTTTGAAGTTTTTAAACATATTTGGAATTTTATAATGTTCGAATTTCACAAAAAAATATAATTTTATAAAAATAATCAGATTTTTTTTTAAAGATATTTAAGGATTTAAAAAAAATATTTAGAACAATAAAAATATACTTATATGCAGAATTATATAAAAATATATAGAATATATATAAATTTATAACAATATTTAGAATTTCAAAAATATTTAGACAATTATCTTGCAAGAAAACAATTTTATTTGAAAGCTCTCAGCGCGTTCAATGAACTTTTTAAAGCTCTCAAACTTTTGACAGCATTTTCTAAAATACACAGAGCAGTTAAGGATTTACAGACAAATGGCATACATCAAATTACAACAACAAAAATGACACAAATTTATGGTGTCTCTGACAACACTGAAACGCCCGACAAGGAGTCAAACTACTACTTGGCGCTGTTCAAACTACGCTACAAATGAAAAATTAAAAACAAAGAAATTTGATTTCGTTGGTTGTACGAAATGGCATGAGTCATTGCGAATATTTACTACTTATTCACATACATATGTACATACATACATATATAGTTTTCTGGTAAACGCCTTTACTCGCACAAGGAGCTGGTTGCAGTTTATATAATTTTTTGGCATAACAACTGTAAGCAGTTTGCTTAATTCTGTTGAGCGAAATTGCCATTCATTGTTGTCACTGCTGAAAATGGAATTTCCATGGTAGCCGAAAATTTTCGTTGCATGTGTGAAAAATAGTTACGAGTTGAGTGTGAGCGAGTCAAACACTAAACACGGCGTTATGGCAGTGAATTTAAATGCATTTAGCGTTGATTTGGTGATTAGCGAGCACGAAGAGATAAGAAAATTCCGCTGTGAGTTTGAAAGCGTGAAGCGGCATGGCGAAAGGGCGGACTGAGCTTAGTAACCAAACTCAATGTGAACTGTAGTAGCGAAAGGTGTATTGTGTGTTTGACACTGCTGTACTTTTAACTTCATATTTATTTTATTTTTTCTCAATTCACACAATGTTTATAAAAAAGAAACAAAAAAGAAAAAATTCGAAAGTGTGCGCATTTATGAACACGGAAGTATTCTTGCCAGCCGTTGTTAGGAATTATTCTATAACATCGATTGTGCACTTTTTCATTTTTGTTATTGATAAACTACTAAAATGCCTTTACTTTAGACGATTAGTAAGTGTAGTAAGACTCGGAAGTGTGAATCGTTTCAGTTGAGTTTCATATAGTTCGAACCCACTTTGATCAGCTCTTTTGGATAGAAAGCGAAACAATTCTATAGCAAAAAGATTGAATAGATTAGATTAAACTTTGAAGCAACTGTTTTAGATTTTGTCGAGGCGGTAGGGGTTTTCTACATAAGTACAACTCTACAAGCAATCAAAAATCATATACACGGAATTAAAGTGAGAAAAACAATGTGACTTAAGAGCCTTTGCTCATCCAGTGTTTCACCTTCTTGTCAAGGCTGCTAATTGCCGAAGTTATTTTAATTCTTCATTGAATATTTCTGCTTTTTAACGGAATAAGTTTTGGCAGTGAGCAAATATATAGTTTTCGTTTTAGTTTTGATTAAATCTCTAAAATGTTAGTGGAACGGATCACTTCCTCCGTCGTTGCAAAGTAGTTGCGGCGCTTCGCAGAAATCAACAAGCTTTTCAGAGTTTCTAAGCGTCTTCACAATATCGATTCAACTGCTTTGTGACCATAATGGCCAAATGAAAATACACCCAAAAATAGTCAACCAAGATTGTAGAAGTCTGTTTCAGACAAAAGACTGTTGCAGCTGTTCAGTGAACGGCAACGAGGCTGATGTACCCTACGGAAACAGCTAATGACGAGCGGCGATGCTTAGTACAAAGACAACATAATCAAGTAGAATATTAATTTTTGTTTGCTAATTAAGCAGGGATTCACTTAAATGAATCGGGCACCACATTGTGCGCCACAACTCGATTGTAACGAGATGAATATAAGACGAAAAAGCAGTGGGCAACAAAAATTGAATTAAGGAAATTTGAGGAGGGAGAATTTTCGGCAAGTGACAATGTGTCAGCCAGCCCACAGTGCGCAGACACCTATCCAGGCAAAAGGCAGTCGCTTAGTAGGCGCTTGCTGAATGTGGGTGTGGTGGGTGGGCGAGTGGAGGCGACAAAGCATGTGCACAAAAGGATTTCGTGCGCAATGTGTAGAGAAGGAAAGTGTTGTAAGTACATGGAGGGAGGCAAAGACCGGGGGTGCAAGGAGCGCTAATCCCGCAGACCGCATTTGCGTCCGGCTGTTGTCAGCATTTCCACATTTTATTTGTTTGCTTCTTGGTTTTCTTATTTTGTTGGCATTGGCAAAAGCACGTCAGTGTGACTGCGCGACAAGGGCTCTGATTTCAGTTGCAACTGTGGCTGCTGCCAGGCGACCTCGAAAGAAAAACAAAAAACACAACAACAAAATCCGTAAAATATTTGATGTATGACTGAGCACACTTCACGTGTGCTCCTGAAGCACCGCGAGGGCCCGAATAAAGCCGGGGTGTGGAAGCAATCCACAAAACACAACAACCACACTCATAACCGCCGCAACCGTAGTCGCAGTGGCGCAACCGGGAACATAGTTGCCCCACCACCCCCCAGCGACATTGTCCGTCTTCATCGTCATCATCGTCAGCGCCGACCGAACGACTTTCAACTTGGCTCTTCTCTACCGGCTCCATCGGCGCACCGCAGCCAAGTTTTCAAGTGGAAAAGAATAAAGCGAGAACAACAACTACAACACGAAGAGAATAAAACGCACATGAGGCAGACAGCAGCGCCGAGCAACGAATGCCGTTCACCTGCATTGGTGCGACAAGGCCGTCAGCATTGCATCGCAAAGGTGAAGCGCGCGTGCGAAAACAAGAAGACAAACATGTGATACACACAAACAGCCAGTCAGTCAGCCATCCAGTAAACCAGCGAGCCAACGAACGCCGATGACGACGTTGACGAAGAACAGCGCCGAACCCAGACTGCGGCTGCGACGCCGACCGCAATGGCGCACAACACACTGTGCGGGAAAACTAGACGCCGCCAACTGCGCGAGCTGCAACAATGACTACGCAACAACTACAAAAACAACAGTGGTACCCCCGCACACCCACATCCATTCATCCTTGTCCGGCAAGTGCGAAAAGCATGTGACCGACCCCATCAAGGCGGCAACGCGTGCGTCAATGCGGGCAGCGCAGCAGCGCCAGGTACTTCAGCGCTGCGGACAAGTGCGCGCAGGGCACCAAATTAACTTTGATTAATTTAAATTAAACAAAATTAAGTCGGCAGAAATTAGAAAACTGATTGGCAATCCAACAAGCAATGCGAACAAATAATGGGGGACGGAGGGTTTGGTGTGGCCGCTTGAGTGCGGCGCAAGCCGAGAGAAGGCAACGTATAAAATATGCGCGCCACTCGCTGATGAGTAATCGTCGCCGATGACTGTGAGATACTTTAAATGCGGAAGAGTTGCCGCCAGTCTCTTAACTTCTGTGAACCGGTGCTACGGTCTTCAGCAGTAAAACCCATTAGTAGAAATTTTCCAAATAGTCTAGTTAGCACAAAATGATTGTCTGAACTTTGTAAACCGATTCTTTTAAAGAAAAAGCTAACACTAGACCCTGAGGTGCCACTTCTATCTCTCTACCATGTTAGAATTCTTTTCATGTCACAAAATTGTTTAAGATAAATGGCAACAAACATACACAAAAACTATTGACCATGAATGAAATTAAGCACTGAACTGCGCCAACTGTGATAAATCTTATCAACACTACGACCAATGTGCAATAAGTTCAACTCCTTTCAGTGGAATTTCAATTAAGCTGCACTACAAAGGAAATGAATCACAGTTGATATAAGCCAACAATTGTAACCGAAAACTTTGTCATTGATTCATTTGTCAACGGTGATTTCAGTACTCAAATGATCTCATTTCCATAGACGACATACTGCAAGCAACGCTGTAGCACTACGCTCGATTATTGTGATTCAATTGCTCAATGAAGAAGTTTAAAAAGATAACGCCGAACTACACAAGTGGAAAAATAAATGTGACTTTTAAGTATGCGACTATTTATGAAATTTCTATCATAGTGACTAATTTGTGAATTCCATACCAAATAATCTTTAGTTATTGGGTTTTCACTAATTTAAGGAGATAAATATACAATTCGCTTCAGGAATAGAAATGAAATAATAATCCCTTTAGATCTAAACCGGATCATTTTGATAAGTCCACTATGAATGAAGTGGATTTTTAAGATAATTTCAGCAGTCGGATTTCGTTTACTTTTTGGCATGTTCGCTTTTGTATAAAGCATGCAAAACTTGCAGAACAAACAATACAAAAAAGACTCACTAATTCAAACACAGTTCCCCATATATCTACAGACATATATCGAAATAAACGTGAATTGATTATAAATATTCAAATTTGAGCATTGCAAACAACCCAACAACTAATCCACTAAACTATTCTGTGGTCAAAGCAATTATTGCTTTTGGCCATTGATTTGTGTATAATAACCAAGCAAAACAAACAAAAATAAATCATAAAACAAAAGCTTAACATTAGGAAAAACGATTTGTTGACAGGCAAATATTTAGTGCAATCAGAGGTGCACCTGGCAGCCCTCTTTACCACATTGCCTGCACCAAACTGCGCTGTCACCAACATCGCCACCACCGCTACCATCGTCGTGGTCGCGCAGTCGTCATCGCTATTGTCGTCGCTGCCGTTGTCGTTGCAGGCAATTCGATCGATTCCATTCATCGATTTTTCGCGCTACCAGCAACCAGCCGACGTACACGAGCGACCCAACCAAAACGCACGAAAACTATACGAAGCCAGTGGTGAGCGGCAGAGAGCGCGCACTGGCAGTGGACTGTGTTGGAAACCGACGCATACGTCAGAGCGTGCGGCCGGACAAAGAGTGTCCGAAATGCGAAACGGCGCAGCTAGTGGAACTGCTCACGCCAACAGGACGAGACCACGGCGAAAGGGATAACTGGCGTGTGCGGCAAGCACATTTAAAAAAGTTCAGCGCTAAAGTACACGACGAGCTGAAACGGACGAAAAAGCCGCCCCACCGACAATGTGGATTACTGGCCCCGACCAAGGCGCTGGAGCGCGCAGACAGAAGGGGCCTTAGCACGCGCAGCGGCCGAAAAGACCGTCAAACACTGCTAGTTCGGTGTGAAGTGGAATCGAGTAGAAAGATGGGGGCGGGCCGCCGGGTGGGTGGCGACGTTGGTGCGCTGGGCATTAGACGAGGAGAAATGTGTGGCAGCCAGCGCATAGCAACCTCGCGGTCGCTGCTGCCACCAACCAATCTACCGAGCAAACACCGAAAAAACGTATCTATAAGTGTGCAAAGACGATAAATTATTTTAAATATGATAAATTCGCATAGATACACCGTTAAATCCCATAATCTGCCGTCACCACTCGGTGATGTACGTATACTAAATAGTAGAAAAACTGTCTGCTGGGCCCCCCCAGCCCCCCTTCTGCGCTACTCCTACCGAGGATCCGCACGCATTTCGCTTTATCAATAGCCTAGCGAAACTTTTCTATACACCTTTTGTCTGTGGCTGCGAGTTAAATTTCAATACTACCCCGAGCGCCGCGTTGCGCTCCAACACCTCTTCCAGCCCACATCTTTCCCACCTGACCCACACGTTGCCATTTTTCTCGTTGTACTTTTTCCCCTTCGTTCGTCCGCATAAGTCAATTGCCAATTGCACAGAAAAAATGCCAAGAAACCACGCGAATTATTTGCCGGCAAAAATCAAGTTTTTCAGCTTGTACTCTTTCGTTTGTGTCCGCTTTGCGCCGTTCGTTGCTTCATCGTTTGCTTTCTGGGAATTTTACTCATCACTAGTCGCCCGTTGACGCACTGAAGCCGAAGCCAACCAGCCAGCCAGGCCAGCGCTTCAGCCCGCACGCCCCTCTTCTAGCATCCTACGCCTTTCCAGCCACATTCTTGCGCAGCCAATCCTCCTTCACCGCATCTATGCTCGGTACACCCAATTCCAGCATTTTCCCATCACATTTTCCCTGCCACTTTCGGTTCTACGAGCTATGAACTTACCATCGTAGCGCTCCGCTTGTTCGGCCAGCTTTGCCTTGTACACATTATTCTCGCGTTCAGACATTGTGTTGGCTCCTGTACTCCTGCGTTAGTCCCTTCTCGAACAAATTCGAAACGTTTGGAAGTAATCCTTGCGGTATTCCCAAATTGAAATTTAGTTTTTCCCGGCGTTGTCTCGAGACAGCGGCGTTAGAGCGTTTTTTCGTCGTCGCCTGCGTTTCCGAAATTCAGTTTTTTAGTTTTTCTCTACTACACGAATTTTTTCTGTCGTCTTTGACAAGCGCTTCGCTTCTGCTTCTGCTTCCGACTCTGCTCCGGCACAATGTCGTCTCTGCTTCTTGCGCTTCTACCGCTCTTCTCTTCTAGCTATTCGTTTTTGCTCCGACTTTTTTTCGTGCCGACCTTTTTCTTGTTCGCTTTTTTTTCTGTCGCCGTAGTAGTCGCTCAAGCCGCTCACAAATCTGCACTCGCCCAGCAATAAAGAAAAGAAAATTTCAACACTTTAATTAACTGCAAACATGCAAATCGCCTGCACGAGTCAACTGCTCAATTTTTCAACTAATTTTATTCAAGAAAAACTCATTTATACACACTGCTTTCTATGCGCAAAATTTAATGGACGTCGTCGCTCGTCGTTGTCTTCTTCGCCTACACACGTACAAATACGAACGAACTGCTGCTCGCTGCTCTGCGGCTGCCGCTTTTTTCTTCCATGACTCCTTCGCTGGCGACAATCAATATGGCCGCACCTTTTTGCCAGCACACAGTAGCCGTCTCGGTCTCGCGCAGGCGCGACAGCGGCAGCGTGCAGTGAGCTTCGTTCAGTTCGCGTAGAGCGGTTTCGGTCAACCAGTGCCGCAACTGTAGTTTTGTGGCGGCCGAGTTCAGGCATGGCATTGAATTGCCGACGAAAGGCGATGCTGCGTCTTGCAGCCGGGTAACTAGAGGGCGCTTCCGCTGGACAATGTAAAAGATTATCGAGTTACTGGAAAAATTGTCAATAATAGTAGAGGGGCTATTGTCAGATCGAAATCAGCAAAGTTATATTCACAAACTCATAGCAAAAAATTTTACATTTTGTTTTAATTTGTTTTAATGGACAAAGTTGTAACTGTCAAATGATATTTGCATGAAAGCAGTTGGAAACTTATGATCTCGTGTTATTAATCTAGTAGTAAAATTAAAACTGAATAATAACTTTAAATTTGAATAAAATATATGTGAACGTTGCAGTGGCCTTTCTTTAGTTTTCAATCCAATTTAATTTGGTTATAACGCAACCTACTTTTCTGTAGCTCATCATAGTGGGAATTGGAGCGAGCGTTCGTAGCTACTTTACAACTTAGTTATTTAAAAAACGTTTACAAAAACTGGGTCAAAGCAGGCATGGAAAGTGTGAGTTTTATTTAAAAACGTACATTAAAGATTCTGTTGTTTTCTGTGAAAACTGGAAGCGAGAAAAAGCATTTAGGAAAGAATTGTTAGGTATGTAACAATGTATGTATTTTTAATCATGTGCCTATATGACTATGATTTCGTAAATTATACCCTAAAGTTCATCCTTTCATCTTTAATTCTGCTGCTTTTTGGTACGGAATCTGAATTTATCATATATGTATTTAATTCGCACTTCTCATAAAAATTGCAATTCCAAAGATTGATAGTAACACCAGCAAGAATGCAACCTTGGACTCCAATCAGCTGGTGTGCTTTACATAAACAGATGCGGCGAGCAGCGGCGACAGCGAAATGTCTTTAGTGCAAAAATTAAACAAAATCGTGCAACGCAAATCCATCAAATATGGACTGCCATTTCTCATCCTGGTAGTGGGAGGCTCCTTCGGACTCAAGGAGTTCACGCAACTGCGGTAAGTGCGTACTCCAAGTCATAATTGTGGCAAAGAGCTTAACTGTCTGCACCTTTCGCACCGGCAGGTACCAGTTCACCAAAAAGCAGCCTGTAAGTCCTGAGGAAATGAAAAAGTTTGGCGTTAACATGAAGAAAAAGTCCGAAGTTACGTTGGACAATGAATACGAGAAGATCAAAAACATTGATATCGAGCACTGGGAGAACGTGCGTGGTCCACGACCGTGGGAGGAGGAAGAGTAGCGCTTGTCCAGTGTGAAAGAACATATTTGTACGTGTAGTTCTACAACTGAAAAACCTCCTCAGCTATCTGTAAATGTTGTATTCTGTAAATAGATGATTTATAAAGTTGTCCACAAAATTTGTCATGTATGATTTGCAAAAACAAAAATGCTAGATCTTCATAAGAGTTTTTTTCGCGGTTGGCAACACCGGCAACAGCGAGTTGGAAGGAGAAGCTTTTTGACATTTACGTGAAAAAATTTCACAGCTGCTGAAAATACACAAACGCTGGGCAAATTGCTAGTTCCCACAAGAAAATAACAAAGTGGGAAAAGTTCTTTCCCAAATAACTTCATCAAATCAAATCATTCAAAATAACTTCGCCAAGTGAAATGACACCCAAACTGAAATTCGCCGAAGGTAAGAGCGTTGGGACGCCACTAAAGTGGGAGCGACTTCAGCAGCTCCCGGCGCAGTTGTTCACAATATTTACAAACATTGCATACTCCGTACAGGCGAGAAGGTGCTATGCTTCCACGGGCCGCTGATTTACGAGGCGAAGGCGCTCAAGAGCACCATTACCAAGGACAAGCAGATCAAGTACTACATTCACTATGCCGGCTGGAACAAAAAGTAAGTAGCGACGCGCAGTTGTAGACACGCCGGTGCACCGCTAATGTTTTGGCTCTGTTTGCAGCTGGGATGAGTGGGTGCCCGAGAACCGTGTACTCAAGTACAATGAAGCAAACGTGCAGCGGCAAAAGGAGGTGTTCAAGCAGCACTCCTCAGCCGCCGGAAAAAGCAAAAAAAGTGAGTACAGTAGCGCCGAGCTTCCAACGAACCGCTTAATTTAACGCAATTTTCCTCTCTGTCTTTTTTTTTGCTTTGCGCAGGTACACCTAAAGGTAAAAAAGGCGAGATAAGCGCCTCAAGCTCGAAGGATGCCAAAGATGGTGGCGCCAGCAGTGGGGGCAGCGAATCGCGCGCATCCACACCTTCCAAGGAATTGAACACTACGCCATTGGCCGCTCCCGCCTCCACCAGCCGCAGCAATCGCGCAAAACCCGCCACCAGCACACCAGTTGCCAAGGCGGACAGCGATGCCGTCGGTGCTGCAACAAAAGATGAAACCATTAGCGCCGCTGCTAACACACCTAGTGTAGTGAAAGATGAGCCAACCAAAGAGGAGCCGCAGAAGAAAAAACGAGGTGGCTCCACCTCAAACCTGAGCGAAAAATCGACCGGTAGCGGCACCAGCGCTAGCAATGTCGTTGCGACAACATCCGCTTCCACGCCGAATTCGAGCGGCACAACCGTTACCAGCGGTATGAGCACAGCCAGCAACGCAGCTTCGGCCAGTAGCAGCCGCTTAGATTCATGTGTTGAGAGCGAAGAGACTTTTCTGTCCAAGGTGGAGGTCAAGATCAAGATACCCGACGAGCTAAAGCAGTGCCTGGCCGACGATTGGGACGCCATCACGCGCCAACACAAGCTGCTCGACATTCCGGCCAAGATCACTGTGCAGGACATTGTCGATCAGTACGTCGCCTTCAAAAAGACATCGAAGTCGACGAATGCCTCCAAGGAGGTGGCCATCAATGATGTGCTAAACGGCGTTATCGAATACTTCAACGTGATGCTCGGCTCGCAGCTGCTGTACAAGTTCGAGCGACCGCAGTACGCCGAAGTGTTGCAGCAGCATCCGGAGACACCGCTGTCTAAACTATACGGCGCCTTCCATCTGCTGCGACTGTTCGTGAAGCTTGGGTCCATGCTAGGCTTCTCGGCGTTAGACGAAAAATCCATGCAAACGTTGTTGGTGCACCTGAACGACTTCCTGAAGTTTCTGGTAAAGAACAGCGCCACCTACTTTAGCATGTCAAACTTTGTCAACGTCAGTCCCGAGTACCATCGCAACACGCAATGATTCTAGGCGCGCCCCGCAACCACAGCTGGAGGGGGCGTGGGCAGCGGGCAGCGACAACAACTGTCGCAGCATGGGCTACGAGACGAGTTGATTGGAACGCGACTGACGTTGAGTGCACAACGTAAACGTCTGCATGTGTGTACATCTGCTAAAGTATATTTAGGCATCGTTTCACCTTTTGCGTTTCAACCTGCTCCTCCACTGGTTGATCGCCTCTTCATTTGCCTTTCTGTGGTAAATCGAATGAAAACCAAACAATACTTTTGTATTTAATTCGGAATTTTAACTTTGCAATTTACCATTACTTTAATTTGTACTCACTGGTACTGCGTATACATTTTAAATATAGAATAAAAATCTGTAGAAAACTTTAAATATTCAAAGCATGAAGTCATTTGAATCGTACGCGGGAATGAGTACAATGTTTGGTTCAGCTTGCCAACTCTTCTTTTTTGTACGCATTGTTGTTTTGACGGAGCATTAACTTCACATTGGCGCCGTTACTTCCTCAGGGCTTGAACACCAGATTAGAATGAATGGATTGACCCCCAAAACATGAAAGAAATGATCATACCCACAAGTATGTGATATGGTTTGGTCTTCAGCAGTCAATCGTGTTCTATAATAATTTAGTGAAAAATATAGACCCAAGAACAGTTGATAACTTTGCGATAGAAGCAGAGAAGTTTGGATACATCATTTAATAATTAATTAATAATTGACTGGCACGACAGCCCGCTTTCGCGAGACTAAGGCCTAGCTTCCCGCAACTACCCGTGTTGTGCGTGTGAATTTGTACGCGGGTTGAAGGGACCTACAGTTTAATGCCGGTTCCGAACGGCAGCTTGGGAGCTTTTTCATAAGCAATTTTTACTCTCAGAGGTTTGCCATTTCCAGCTGAGAGGACAGCCACCGAAAGAGAAAACGAGTTTTCCCGTTATTTTTTTAGGTGTTATTACAGGCAGTATTTGAACCTGAGGTTGCTGCCTGCGACTCGCGGTCCAACGCACTAACCAACTGAGCCACGGCGGCTGCATCATTTATCATCATTTAGGCTTTTGATTTATTGGGTCGAAATGACATTGCGCGATAATCGTGAAGTTGTGGTTGTCAATTGACGAAAAATATAAAATGGGCTGACACAAAAGGAGCGTAGCTACAATACAACACGGGTACCGAGTTAAGTCACTCAAAAACGAACTTTCAGAAGTTTGTCTTTGGTTGTTGACGGTTCAGCTTGAAACCGGCCGATTTGGTCCTCATATTTAAAGAAACCATCCGACTGATTAAACACTAAAAATAATTTGTTTTAGTTGTATATTTCGAAAGCTTTTTATAATTTTTCCATAAATACAAATATTAAAGTTTTTATTGCAGTGTACTTTGTACTACTTAAAAAAACTCCCAGAACCAGCATTGCCACCCAAATGCCGCTACCTCCTTCCCTCGTTCACACTATTCTCTCGCACTCCATTTGTATCTTCTTCAGCCTCCTCTTCACTGCTACTGCTGCTTGTCGGATAAAACTCGCTAAAGTCCTTCGGCTTGTCGTGTGCCTGCTGTTCCTGCTCCAGGTACTCATTCTGTGCCTGCAGTATCTGCTCGCTCGTCTTGCAAGCCGCATACTTCTGCAGCAGCGTCTCGTTCAGTTCGAGAAACGCATGCCCCCACGAGAACTTGCCCATGTACCACTGCGCCTCCGCTGTGAAGCCGCAAATGTATAGTGTCGCCGCTATGGCCTCCACACAGCTCAGCTTACACGGTTTGCCGTAATTGATGGGATTGGCCGCTACCAAATATGGCAGCAGTCGTGGATGTGGACTACGCATACGATTGAATGGCGTCTCCTCCAGCTTGGCCCACGAGCAGTCCACCACTGCCACGCCTGCTGTGGCCACTATATCTCTATCCACAGGACTGACACAATTCACGCCTACCGGTGTAAGCACAAGACCGGGAAATTTCTGTCCCAGCCGCAGATTCTCGATTAGGCCCAGCCGAGACAGTTTGCGACCGGAACACTTTTTAGGATCACAATGATTTAGATCCCACATGGCGACGGGAAAATTTGGTGGCTCGCCGTGACTGTCCAATGCGTCTGTTGACTCGGCGGAGCTATTGCTGTCGCTGTCACATTCGTCTTGTGCTGCAGCGGTCAGCTCGCACTCGCGCTGTGCAAAGCTGCGTTCACAGTTGCGATTCGTTTTGACGTTACGGTAATGACCACCAGCGGCGCCGCGACGACCTTTGCCTCGACTACGTCCACTCATTGGAGGCTGCAGGATAAAGCGATAGGAAACTGAGATTTGTGTGTGTCTTTTGCAATTCGCGTACACAGCCGCTGGTAGTATCAGAATAGCAGAAAACTGTTGACAATTATGGACTCGATGCGTCCGTAGGCAGGGATGAACAGCTGTTCGATCATGTGCGCCGCGAGTACGTTCGCAAAGGCATTGCAACTAGAGGAAAGTATCTTAACTGTTGTTGTTGCTACTTCCCTTATTACTTCATATAGCCATTGATAGGTAATGACTTAAAAGTTTAGTGTATTTTTTTAAGAACTATATGTATTTTAAAAAAAATTGGTAGGCACATTGAAATTATTAAAATTTTAATATTGATTTCTTCTTGGTCGCAGTTGAATTACAACAAGAAAGGCTTAAATATGTACATTTTTAAGTAATTTTCGCTTGCGCTTGTAGTCTTTCATTCTATATAAATATGCATACGTTCAAGGCGAATTAATACAGGTGACCTCGTTGAATCAGCTGATTTGACTTTTTTGTGGTGGAAAAGGTCTAGATTGGCAAAATGCCTGTGTAAGACTGTGACAGTTTAAAAATTATTTTTCATTTTTAAACAAGCAAGCAAGCTTTGTTCTGATTGGCTGATTTTGACAATCTAAGCCCAGAAAACAAAAACAAAATACATTGAAATTTTGTTACTGCCCTAACGCTATCACCTGTATGAATTCGCCTTGCATACGTTGCATAAAATCATTCTTTCAAATAAAAACCAAACCCAAATCCAAGCCTTGACCATTAGAGTAAAATAAAAAGGGTTCCACGATTGTGAATACAATCGCATCGATCGCATCCGCTTCCACATAACCTCAACAAATCCTATTATTGGCACATCGCAACAAAAACTTCCATGTTGGCTGCCATGTGGCGACTGTTTTTTGCACTCATTTTTGTGCAAAAGGCTAAAACAACATAGATGAGAATACAATTAATTCGCCTTCTGCTGATTCGGCACGGCAATGAATGCGTTAAACGCTGAAATCAAATTCGATTTCAAGGAATTTAATTGCCAGTTGTGAGCATTTTATGGGCAATGAAATTGAAAAAACAGAGCAAGCGTAGCTGTGCTCTGCAATCGAAAAATATTTATTTAGCTAGACACTAGAACGCAGTTGTTAACACAAAAGAAAGGGAAAAGCCCTTCGTCAAAATAAATACAAAACAATTTGCAACAAATACAAGCAGCACAATGCTGCAGATGTTTTGTTAGGAAAGATTTTCATTGCAGTCAAAGGAAAATGAAAATTCGTGCAATTTTCGCTTATTCGTGTAGCATACTATATTCAAAATAGATAGACAAACAGAGAGACAAACATTAACATACCTAAAATAGACGATTAATGTATACACTAATATTGCGTTGAATAAGTATTCTTTGAGGGTTCAAAAACGCCTCAAGTTATGGGTATTCATACAATTGCGAGTTGTTGCTGCATCAGTTGGGGGAGTCGCTGCCGAAGCGTTGCCAACTGCGCAAAAGAGTTTGACTTGAACCTGTTGTTGATGGAGCAAAACAACCAAAACGGCACCACACAACCTGGGCTAAAGTAGTTCAAAGTTAGATTTCCTTTTTATAACCGCGCCAAATGTGTGCACTTTTTACGTACACAGATTGTACAATAAATTAACAATCGACTGGCGCAACACTATGAGACAAAGCCGACAGGCTGATAACCCAGCAAGCGTTACTGTGCCACCTGCCACTGCACATGTAAGGATTTTGTACTTGTAGTAGTGTTTTGTATTCACAATGTTTCTGCTTGAAATGAGACTATTCTATTTTGGAAAATGTAAAATGTATTAGACATAAAGTTGCTTGTTTTCATATATTTTAATTATTATTATCATTTGTAAATGAAAAAAGAAACATGACTGACAACCTTATTTGACCGTTTTGTCGACTCACACAATCTGCGATGAGCTACAAGTGCTGGAAATTCGAGCTCGAATGTTCGCTGGGCTCGAATTTGTCACTTCGAATCAATGTTTACTTTAAACATTTGCTGCTGTTGTTGTTGCTGCTTTTCTGCTAGCTTGTTGCAAGCATGTGCAGCGCACTGTATGCACACATGCAATTTAAGTTTATATTTCATGATATTTAGTATATAACTGGTATTGTTGTTGTTGCTGCCGTTTTTATTGCATTAAGTTTATGGTCTTCGTGTCGCATAATTGGCAAAAGCATTTTGGGTTAGCAGCAGCAATTTTCACCATATATGGAAATGATTTTCCTAACAAGATTTATAAGTTTGCGCTGCATGGCGCTTGCACAATAACAACAATGAACGGACTTCGATGGCATAGAAAAACGGCGACGGGTTAGGTTGTTGTTTTGTGTTGTAGATGTTTTTGAAATTATGAAAAATTATTTAACAACACAGTAATGACCTTGTGGTGGTTGTACGAAAGGTTACGGGAAAATCACTATGCTGCAGCTAGAATTTGTAAAAAAAAACTACACTAAATGTTGCAAAAAGAAAAATGTATGAGAAAAAAAAACTGCTGACGTTGAAAAATTGCCGCCAGCCTTTAGTGATTAGACGAAAATTGGCAACGTTGAAGGCTAAATGAAGGCGGCTAATGACGAGTGTGTAGAACTGAATTGAATAAGACAGATGCGAAGGCAGCGAGTCAAATATATTTTATATGCTTAATATATGAATGTTATAATTTTTATCAAATATACAGTTTGTCAAGTAAATGTTTGCAAATTTAAAGAAGGTAGAAAATTATTTTGAAAAGCTTATAATATAACAGAAATTTCAATATTTTGAAATTATTTGAAAAATATAGATTAATTGAATATTTCACTCTCATATAGATACGTATATTTCATACGCGTATTGAAGTGCCAAATGATTTAAAAGTATCTCCTGGACGACCCAGAAAACTGTCTGACAGAGAAGAAAGAAAAATCATCCGAAAAGTTTGTGAAAACCCCCGTATCTCAATAAGGGAAATGGCTTTAGATTTAAAAATAGAATGCGGAACTGATGTATCTCATGAAACTGTTCGTAACTGTACGGCGCCAAGTTTTGAATGCAATCTTAGTTTTGAAGAAGACGAATTTTTTGACAGTTTGAAGTATAGCTTCATTTCCTTTTTTGATTTTTACACGGTTTTCGCGTATCAAATAGACATTACTATTAATCTATATCTTAAAAAAATTTCAAAATTTTGCAATTTCTGTTATATTTATAAGCTTTTCAAAATAATTGTTCTCACCTATTTTAAGTTCGCAAACATTTACTTGACAAACTGTATGTATATTTATACAATATTTATTAAGGTATAAAAATAAAAATTTTATATTAATTAATTAATATTAAATATATATTTAATTTTATTAGTTATTTCTAACCGATTTATACTTACTTATACTTCCCGTTTCTATATCGCTGTGGTGGATCAGGAAGTTAAATGGAATGCAGGACAGTCAAGTTGCTCTTAATTCCTGGGCTCAGTCTACATTGCACCGAAATTGTTTTTAGCTGCAATAACACTTGTGTTATGTATCAGAAGTTAGACATATTGCAGGTAACGGCATTATAGAACTGGTCCGGTAGGGCACTACGAAACAGATCAATCAGCATCTGTCTAATCTTAGTGTATCCCTCACTATTTGCAAATATTTTTTTGCGTAGAAGCAATTAAAGATGATTTGAACCCATTTTGATCAAAACCTAACCTCAATGGCTCAAAGTACAGTCGTGTCTGGATATAGTGAACCCCCTATATAGTGAACACCTCGATATAGTGAACACCCAAATTTTGACATCGAGCCTTTAAATATAGAAAAAAATGTTCAAGCAAAAAACAAAAGTGTGTTTTCAGCAAATAAAACAAGTTTTTGAACAAAAATGTTGACCTTGATATAGTGAACAACCTCAATACAGTGAACAGGCCTTGCAATAATTAGTTCACTATATCCAGACACCACTGTAATTCATTTTTTGGGGTAGCGATTAAATCGGTACCGTTGAGGGTTCATACAGGTCGCTGCCTCAGAGGTAAACGCGCTAAGGTTTGGGTTTATTTGTTAATGAATTTTGCAGAAGCTACAGTGATGAGTAGAAGACGATAATCTGGTATAATCTGGCAGTCGCAGTCAAATGTTTATACTTTTTTAGGATTATATGTATTGTTTCCAAATTTTGTTTAACCCTTTCGACCCCAAAGTTGCCTGAGAGCAACTTCACCTATTTATCATCTTATATCAACAGCTACGATTGATTTATGGGTTTAATTTAAGTAGGCACCAAGAAATTAATATTTTTAGAAGTGAATTCAAAACAAATTACAAAAACTTTACTGTTATCCCCAAAATAATTTCCAATCATTTGCAGCGATATCAGGGAAAGTTTGTGTTCTAATTGAAGTCTACGAATTGGGAAAGTTTGTGTTCTAATTGAAGTCTACGAAATGGGCGCGTTTGATCAAAACCCTGTTTCTTTAATAATGGTTAAATAAACTCAAAAAGTGATAATTTTGTATTTTTCCATAAATATTAAATAATTTTTCTGTAATTAAAAAATAATTACACAAAATTTGTTTAAACCGTTTTAAGCTAAAATTGTTCAAAAGTAAATTAGCTCTAGAACTCTAACAAAGAGGCGTGGCGACTTCAAATGTCGTGTGCACACTTCTTAGGCAAGTAATATCGAGACACAGGTTAAAATTCGGGGTCGAAAGGGTTAATTTACTTAACGTTACAAATAGCTCCAACAGAGGGAACTGAGTCGCAATCGTTTAAGCCAACATAAGCCAACAGGTTCAAACTGCCACATCGAACCTCAATCGGCTTGATATCTTTAAGAGGATTTGACTGACTTAGGCTAAGTTTGCCATAGCCATACATTTTCTGCCTGCTACTTTGTATTCCAGAAAAAGGAATATACAGTTTTTTTTAAGTAAAAGCTACAGGCAATTGTTGAAAAAAGTTGATAAAATATAAGGCTTGTGGCAATATGAAGCGATCTTTCGGTTTGAGACATTGAAAATACAACAATTTGATACTGCATTCAGCTCTAAAGCTTGTTATGGGACGGGGGCATAAATACCAGTAATTGAGTGGATGCCATTTTGTCAAGACGGGTGCGGGAATTCGGATGCTCTGCAGTGGTGGTTCCGAATGCCGAGCATATGTCCAATGAAAACCACAGTTTTATCATAAGACGTCAGCATTAAAACTCTCCGAGCGTTAAGTTTAACCTAAGTTTAGCCTAACCTAAACGACCACAAATCTTGCAGAGGGACCAGACAACGATCAATCATACATATACAACGTCATTAACAAAGCATAAGTAAAGCATGGATCAATTACTTTCCAGTGATGCTTTCTTCTTTCTTTATTTAATACTAGTTAACCCATTGCTGCCTAATGGGTAAAATTTTACCCATGAAAATTGATTTGTAAAAAAAATCTCAAAAAAGTCAATGTTTGAGATCTCTGAAAACCATTGATAGGGATAGTTAGGGTAAAGATGGAACTACCTTAACCTAGTGAAGGTCACCCTAAAGTTTCGCCATCTAGCTAGAGTTACCAGACTCAAAAAATCGTGAATTTTCCGGAGGTGGAAAATGTGGCGAAACGTAGTGGCCTTAGAACTTCACAAAAATCTGCCTCCTAACTCATCTGTAAAAAATACGACTTTTGTTCACGTGTTTAGCTGATCACTTCACAAAGTATGGAAAAAAGCTACCATTGCTGCGTAATGGTATAAAATACCTAATGAAAATCTCAGCAACGTGCAGAGATATAAAGCTGAAATTTTGTTTCTGATCATTTTGGGTCACTTCTAGATCGTGTATGAAATTTTATCAAAATCGTATGGGCGGAACTGGTACCCGGCAGCAATGGGTTAAGTTGGCTATGCAAAACCATTCTCAGACATGGGGCGGCCACATTACAATATGTTATATGTATGAATCGAAATGCTTAACTCCCAAGTTTTTAACCATAACAAAACAATCAGAAAACTATTACATTTTAAAAAGCTGTGTGAAACCTTTAAAAAAAAGCATTAAAATATGTGTCTCCTACTTTGGATTGCATGGCGGACGTTGTGGGTTAAGGAGTTTAAATTTTTAAGCGCCTTTATGAAATACTGAAACATCGAATATTCCAACATTTTGACATTTGCTATAGACAGTTTTTATGTCATGACCTACTTGATTCTCATCGGGCTGAAATATTCAACAAAAGATGTGGAAATATGCGAGACAAAAATTTTATTTCGTCTCCTTCTTTTTGTCTTTTTGTGTAGATATCAATAACTAAAATTTAAAAATAAACGCAAATCAAAATTAAATACACAGCAAATTTTGCAATATACAACCAAGACCCCAACAACAAAAGCAAAATCTGATGTAGGAATGAAAGCAACAGCTAAAAATACCGGGCAAACTTATAGAAACAAGCTTTTCCGATAGAGAAAATCGAAGGAAAAACAATAAACAGTAAAGTTTTTTGGGCAAGAAAATAGGGAAATTTTAGAAAGAGCACAGACTGCTCAAGCCAGACGCGCCAGCAACCCACACCAGCGAAAGGCCACCCACACAGCAACAAGGCGGCCACCAACACAGGCAAACGAAACGAGCACCGCAGGAGCACAACAGGTAAGTTGAGACGTGCGAGACGTTGCTTCGGTTCGGGCGGTTGAAATGGGCCGAAAATCGTGAGTGAGGGGGTGGCTAGGAGAGAAATTATGGGCGCCGATTTGTGAGTTGAAAAATCCAGCAGGAAAATTTTGAATGCAATGCATGTAGAAGGTGCATGCAAAACGCGCGCGAGAGCACCAAGCAGGAGCGCAGAGTTGGCTTTTTTCCTTTTCGAAAAACAAAAGTTGAAATTCTTTCAAAGTGAATTTGAGAATTCAAGAGAAGCGTGAACATGTGTGCGCGCCACAGCCACAGCCGCGGCGGCTGCCACCAACTTGCCGATGCTGGTGCTACTACACACAACAACAACACGAAAAAGCCAACGAGCGCACAATCACGGCTGCGTTTTTTTTTGTTATTCTCTCTTTTTGTTTTGTTTCTTTTGCTGATCGCGCAAATGTTGCGCCGGCTGTGGCTGACTGCTTGGCGGCAGTCGTCAACGTTTGGCTGCTATCAAAAGCGAAAAATGACGCACACAGGCGCATGCACGCACACACACACTCGCGCAGAGGCAGCGCCAAGTGGGGCCACCACCACCACCAACAACAAGCGGCGAGCGTTCGCAGCATTTCGGATTGAACAGCAAATCGTCTGTGGCGTTTTCACAAAATTTTCAGTTGAACATCACAATCCGTTCAAGTCGCGGATAACTCCGATAAAATTCTATTGTAAGTACCCAGCAGCAGCGTTGATAAAAACCGAAATAAATACAAAAAACAGCATAACTCTTTTTTAATTTTTTCAAATAAATAAAAAAGTAATATAAAAAATTAAAGTGAATAAAACAAATTCAAAAGTAATCAGCGTGAATTTTGTACAAGATTGCAATTGAAATAATTGCACTAAAGTGAAGGTAGAAAAGCGGTAGATATGAATGTGTGTGTGTGAAAAATATTATTAGAAAACGGTTGAAGTTTGTGAGAAAACTTTGGAAGTATGTAAAAAGAACGCGGTGGAAGACGTTTATAATTCGTGTAGACATGAAAACTTGCACCAGCTGCTGCTGCTGTCACATTATATAACGCCAGAAAGACGATTTGACTGTTTTTAGTTTCAAACATTTGGTGGTTTTAGTATAACGAGCAAAATTTGTAGAAACCTGTTAAATCTACAATGCGAAATGTTTGCTAAATTCAACTAAAGCGCGTCTCAAAAAGCACCAACTACTGATCAGCCCATCCCTTGTCCTCACCCATATTAGCGCCACAGCGAGTCTACTTGTGGCCACATTCAAAACCGCAAATATTAAATTCAAATGCAATTTTGTTTTATTCTGCTTGTCAGTATTGACGCAGAATTGTGCCGCTCGATAGTGTTGCTGTCTGGTGCTTGCTGCCAGTTCAGTCTCATTTTCATTTGAGGTTAAGAACCTTTTGCCGCAATGCATTTACTCTACATTACTGAGTCCATATGCAGCAATGCACCCTGTACGCACACGACCACTTGTGCTTTTAAGCAACCGCAAAGTAACATTTAAAGTGGCAATTTGACAAAAGTTTGAGATAATCTTTTTGTTGGTTAAGTTCAAATACGCTTGTTTCGGGCTCGGGCGAGTAATTTGCATGATTTTTATGGTCGTTTTTCAACAGGTGTGCATTGTCCATGTATTGGTCAAAGTCCCTAAAATGTAGCGGAAACCTTATAAAATTATTTGACTTTTTTCATTAAATGAATAAATTCATATTAAATGAGTATTGTGAAACTTTGTCAATCTTTAAAGCGTAAAAATAAAAAAATTCGGTATGTTCACCTGTGTATAGGAGGAGATGACCTAAGCAAGAATTACGCCTATACAAAATTATATACAGATTGACTTAAACTCTATTCCATTCCTCCGATATAAGCTTCAATTTTTTCTAAATATTTCCAGATTTGTTTTCACTTTCCTTTAGGTAGGTTAGGGTTAGACAAGATAGGCTGCTTTCTGATTTTTTTGCAAATACATTCGGAGGCTTCAAAATGCCCATTGTGATGCCCACAGTGTAGGAAAGGCCCCTCTCATCTTGTGTTCGGTGTTGGCTGAAACCAATCTAAATGTCGAACAAACCTGCCAATGTCCTCCAGTGGCGTGGCACAAACAATGTCCAAGTCATTTAGCTTTCTGCCCCACTTTCATTTTTTTTAACTTTAATACAAATTCAGACTATAGTACAGCTCAGTTCTTAGAAGGCCTTGGTCTGGCCTTGAAACTTCTAATATTTTGAGGTATTTTTAAAGATTTGATCTGACTTTTAAATTATCTATTTGTCCAATGACCTTCAAAGCCGCTTTATATGTCGAAAGACTATCCATCAACCAGTAAGCAGCATTTTTATGTGCGGTTTAGTCTCATTAAAATCTAAACTGGGCTTATTTTTTATAAATTTTGCCCACATCTTAGATTTTTCAACTAATTTTTAAAGATATTAGCATTCATAAAGAACTCGAATTAAGTAATTATAGATTTTTAATTCAAATCATATTTGAGACTAATAACAAAATAAGGATTGCAATATAGATCTCTCCAAATAATTTCAAAATTTTAATGGTTTAAAATCAACTAGAAACCCTTATTAAAACAGAATTTGTATTACTCAAAGACCAAAGAGATCAAAGCACCGCATACTTCGACACAATTCGATTTAATGGCATTCATTGCAAAACTGTTTCTATTCTCGCAATTGTTTGAAAACATTTTCCCCCGCATGCCAAGTGTAACCGGATCCCTTCCGTGCCGCATCGATAGCGACTAAAGACTATTTTCATCTTAACGCGCCACCAGCGCCAGCGAAAAGGAAAAGCTGACGCAAAAAAAAGCTCCTCAAGTATTAAGTAATGTGCACACACACATACACAGCCATTGTCAGCAGACCCGCACATCGCCACCGAACTTCACCAAGAATTGAAATTAAACAGCTGCCCCATAGATATCGCTGCCGTCGACTACCGCACCAACATTTGTCTGGCTAATTGTTGTTGCCACTGTGTTGTGCTGCTTCATCCGCAATGCTCTCGTCCGCCACAATGTGTTGGTATATTTTTAGCGCCTTATTTCAACAGACACATTTTGGTGCCGCGGCAACTGGGGGTTGTCCTGTGTGGAAATCTCGAGCTTTTTCAATTCGTTGTTGTTGCTTTTTTTAACGAATTACAAAAACTCAATTGCCAGCGTTGAGTTTTCCGCACTATGTGCGTGTGTGTGTGAGAGAGGGAATTTTTATGGGAATGATTGTATACGTTCTGAAAGCATTTCTAAAAATACGGAATTTTGGTTTTTATAAAGAAGAAAAATCCACCAGCAAAAATATTTTGTTGGAATTGTTATTCTTCTCTGGGAGGGGCCGAAAATTGCGAGCGCCTGACGTCAATTGTGTGAAAATGTTCATTCAAAAATTGCCAAAATTGACCACAAGCATGAACGATTCTATACACATTTTCAGATTGATATTTAGATATACATATTTAAAATATATTATTATTATATATTACAAATATATAGAAAATACATATCTATACGTATAGAAAGGTCCAAAAATTTTTTAAGAAAACATTCTTAACGCCCCAAAATTCTTTAAAATATGTGTGAAAATTTTTTATATCTTTGCTTACATACGTGTAGTTATTTAGTCATAACAACCTTTTGTAGAATGCCGGGTTTTTAATATGTTTCTCCAGGCATTTCTGTTTTCTGAGAGCCTTTTCTGATGGCAAAAGAATTAGATTAGATTTATAAAAGGTCGTTACACAGTGCGACCTGACACATCTATTGCGAGCTGCTAATGGTTTATAAGACAAAGACCATCTCAAATATTTATTATAGATATGAATATAAATTTGCTAGAAATACACTATTTTCTTAACTTTGGAACCATTAAAAAAAATCGAAAACTTATTTAACCATTATTACTATAAATAAATTAATTACTATAAATAAATTCTTCAGGTATCCCAAATCTGTATTGAAAAATTTTAAGATTTCATTTTAACAAATATTCATTTAAATAAATTTTAACTTAAACCGAAAAATAAACAATTTTTGCAATTTTCAAACTCCTTAAAAAAATATTAAAAACTTATCAAATTGAATTACTGTGAGATAATTTTTAGAATTATTTTTCTCCATAATATTGCTGAGTAATGAAGTTTTTTTAATATATTCTATTAATTCCATACCACATGGTAGACACACAAATTACTTCTTCATTGATTTCTTACTTCATGCTCAAAAAAATGTTTCCTCATACTGGAAAAAATATTTGAAATTGTAAGAAAAAAAATGTCATTCATAATTTGTTTAAATAAGGCTACACGTTTTCTAGGAGCGAAATTCGTATATTATTGATATCTTACTTGCTGGATTTGCGGCCACACCTTCCATAAATCACTCACCCATCAACCGTCATTCTTAGCTCCACTTCGATTCCCTTAAAAGCATGGTGCAACTTGTTGGTCAGTCCCAACGTTAGCACTCATAAAGTACAAAAACAAGCCCAACAACAACAACAACAACTTAAGAAATATGTGTCATTTGCATGTGCCATATTTTCTCTCCTCAACATTGCTGACTTGCCATAAGTCATTGTCACCTTGTACGACTGCAAACCTTGTTGTTGTTGTTGTGTTGACATTTTTTATTAATGAATTAAAGATTTAAACGAAAACTTGCAGTAGCTGCACATTTTTTGTACAATGCGCGCATAGTTTGCTTTTATTTTACTGCACATTCGGCTTAAGTCATTTTCAGCAAATTAAAATTATTTAAATGTAAAAAAGGCTGGAAAAAAACTGAAGAGCCATAAATGCATGAACAAAATGTAAAGTAAACAAAAGCCGTCAAAAGCCACCGAAAACGTTTCGCGTTGTAATTGAGCGGCGCGTCAGCTGGCGTATTGACAGCCACCGTCGCGTCAGTTGAGTCCGATGCGTTGTTGCACTGGCCATGAGTCAGAGCGTTGGAATGCTATCGATAATGGCCGGGCAAATATGTCACGCTTGCACGTCGACCGGGCAGGTATGTCGACGCAGTGAACGTAAATCTCAGCAGCGAAAATTCATTGCCGAAATTTTCTTGTACTGAACTGATTTAAAGGCACAACGCTGCGCCTGCGCCAGAGCCACAATTCAATTCGGCTCATGCATAATTTATTACAGTTTACATCTTTGCAATTTCTCCACTTCATTTCGCTTAGAACAAACTGGCCCATTTGATACGCCAGTGTCGCCAGCGCCGAAAAAATTGCCACTAAAGGAGGAACGTCATAAATCGCTTTAAATTAGACAAATTCCAGTCACATACAAAAGTGAGCGTTTTCTGGTTGTCAATCGTTTGCAGATTTTAGAGCAGCAGTTTCGTATGTGTGTCAAGCGTCTTTGCGTTTCTGGAACGCACTTGGAGCGTGTGTCAACGGAATATGTACGACATACGTATTGGATGCAATGAGCTGGAACCAGCGCCGCTCGAAAGTAGGGCAAGTTCAGTTCAGTTCTGTTGAGTTCTTTGTGCATTTGTGGTGAAGGGACGTAGATAAATATTGCTGACAATAACATTGTACATGTCAACTCACATAAATATGCATTCAATAAAGTAAAAACAAAGATACAACTATAGCTTCAGTGGTAAATTTAAGGTGTGTTTGAAGAAAATGTTCTGAACAAAAAGTCAGAATTGAAATTGAAGTTTCTTACAGGAATCGAATTTAGTTAATCTGAATGATAGCAACACAAAAAGTTGTAGTTTTAATGAATCTACTGTGATGCGTAGTTCTCAGTTTTCAGCACAGCTTAGCTATGTACGTTTGGAATTTCATTCCATTAAAGCGAAGATCGGCAGATTTTATTGGGCATTATTGAAGTGAAATTCATTCAAATGACATTAGGATCTGATGCATCAATATTAAAAAATATTCAAGAATATATAATCAATATTCAGAAAACGTCCTTACCAATACAACTGAGTGGTTATCAAAGCGAGCAAAACACTTAAACTCCTCTCGCTCCTAAATTGCGATAAAGCCAAACCTGATTCGCAGAAAGCCACCAAAGAGTTTCATGCCCAGCTACCATAAAAAGTGCGCTCAATTAATGAAATGATAAAAACCATAATAAACTCAACAAAACTTGATTATGAAAAATATATCAAATTGACTTATTACAAACAAGCAAACTTAATTAATGATTTCCCACGCTTAAAAATCAAATAAAATGCAAAGTTATTGCCCGCTTTTTCATAAACATTTCAACCACTTATGGCGCATTTTCCCCATTTCGATTTCAATTGCAGTTTCTTCGAGTAAACAGAGCAAACCAAAAACTCAACCATGGATGCCATCAAGAAGAAGATGCAAGCGATGAAAATCGACAAGGATGGAGCGTTGGAACGTGCGCTCGTCTGCGAACAACAGGCACGCGATGCCAACATTCGCGCCGAAAAGGTAACAAACACTCCCAAACAACAACAACAAATAACAATAATGCTAACAAATAACAACAATGCTAATTTGTGAAATTGTTGCTTGTTCAAGTACATATTTGCAATTCATACATTAAACAACAAAATAGTTTTATATAAAAAAACAAATTATATGTGATTATTTGAAGTTGAATCGACATGCGTGCTAGCGCCTTTGATTTGCACATTGTTCAATGTTTATCTTTTGCATAATTAATCGAATTCATTGTATTTGCTTGTCGTTTTGTGTGCATAGGCCGAGGAAGAGGCTCGCCAGCTGCAAAAGAAGATCCAAACCGTTGAAAACGAGCTGGATCAGACACAAGAAGCACTCACCCTTGTCACAGGCAAACTGGAGGAGAAGAACAAAGCTCTGCAGAATGTAAGTTGACACTGATTTTTATTGAATACACTTACTTGTTAATTAGGTTAGACAGTGTTAAGGCAATAGTGGGTGTTCACGCTGCAGCGACGGAGTAATAATTTGTTTAGCGTGAAAGTACAATAAGAAAATATTCAAATGACTTAAGGTTTGTCTGAGCGAAACACTTGATTAAAATTTTAATTTGACTTTAAAGACTTAAAAAAATACAGCAAATAAAATAAGTGTTGATATTGTTGGCCTGAATTTCTCACTGTCATAATTTTGCTTCAATAAATTAAGCAATTAAAAATAAATATACCGTACACAGCGTGAATACCTCTAATATTTAAATGAGGAATGTGGTACAAATTAAAATAAATTTAAAGATTATTTGACAAGACTAGCTTTAGTTGGCAGACTTCATGTCAATAATGCAAAAAAAATGTTAATAATACAAAATGATGATACAAATTTTAGCAAAAATGATTTATCTTGAAAATTAAAATTAAAAAATTTAAAACTAAATTTAAAATCAAAATGAAATTAAAACTTTTTGTGTAATTTACTGCAAATGATTGCTTAGTCAATGAAAGTAGGATAATCAATTAATAAAATTAGACAAAAAATCATTTTAAAAAATTAATAACTTCTGAATCACTTATAGGATAGAAATTCATTAAATTACTTAAAAATTAAATATGTGTCAATTAAAGTTAGATAATCAACTAATTAACAAATCGATTAGTTAATTTAAAACATGAAGGTAAAGAGTAATATTTAAATATCAATTAAATAATCAATTACTTAAAACTTATTAACACAAATGAATACATTTAAAATCATTTATTGGACAGCAATGCATCAAGTCAATTGAAAAATCAAGTATTAGTCAATAAAAGTTAGATAATCACTTAATTAAAAAGATCAATTAGTCAATGATTAATTTAAAAAAGGAATACATTTTGAATAATCGTAATAAATTTTAACGGTCAATTAATTAAGAAATCAATAAGTCAAAACTTATACAGATGTTTATAAAACTATAAAAAAAATTCATTTAATGAATTAAATAAGTGTTGATTTTATTTTAAATCATCAGAAACAGCCGTTTTAATCAATTAATGAAACCTTGTATTTGCTCCATTAAAATGCTTGCCTTCAAATTCAGTTTGTACGTATTCCCAGAGTTTTTTAAAAATAGCCCAAAATAAATGACTAAGCAACAGCTAAAGTAAAAAAATGTTAATACATTGCAAACAAACATGAATAGTCTCATTCCCTTAGAATAAAAAGATAAATTATAACGCATTAATAAAAAAGTAAAAACGATTTAGTATCTCAATGAATCTTCACCATTTTTAACGTTGTAGAGACACGTCATGGAAAAATGAAATTCATTCGAATTATGTGTGTATTTTAAGCATAAGATTTGTGTAGATAGCTTGTAGTTATACTTAAAACTATGCTCCATTTTTATAAATAATTTTGTCGGAAACAGCTATCTCATAAATGTTAGATGTTTATTTTGTTTAATTGTAAGCATGATTTCGTTTCAACATTTTTGCTTAATGTTGAATTTACGTTCAACGTTGAACAAGTAAATTTTCAGGAAGCCAAGAACAGGAGTCATATCCACATTCAGAATTATTATTGAAATATTTGATTTCTCCCAAAATATTTAGCTTTGAAAGCTTTCACGTGTTTTTTTCTCATTCAATTGCGAATTACATCTACATGTTATTAAAATTAGCACGATTTCAATCACAAACTATACTATACTGAAATATTCTGTTTCATAAATGGATTATTTATAGTTTTCATATTCAAAACTTTGGTTCAGTGGAACTCACTGTAAAAATTTACATTTAAAGTTACATCGACGCAAGTATCCAACGTTCTTGTCAAGTTTTACAACCTTTACACAATTTCACGCTAACGCTAAATTTCCCGTTTTTCCTATGATTTTTATTCTAACTTGGGAATTCGGGAATGTAAAAACTTCATGAACACAAATTACCTATAATCTTTTATTGAAAACCCTATCCAACATAATTGAAACAAAGATATTTGTTGAATTCTCATTGGCACCTCTTCATTTTCTGCATCTCTGTCTCTCAGACATCTTCAGCATCAATTAACCAATCGTGTTCCACTCAGCTTCTCCGTGTATTGTTCATTTCCTTTCTGAAATACTCCACTTTTCGAACTCTTAGCGCCATACTCTTGCGCTCAACCGCAGCTAATGGCCAACTGTTAATGACCACAAAAAATTCCACAACTTGTTTGTCATCATGTCAAAATATTTCCTACTTCAAAAAGAATCTTGTTAGTCATCTATTCTGCGCCATCACTTAAACAAACAACCAACGCTGAAGGTGGCTGCAAACACGCCCAAGCGCTACTTCATTCAAATGCCTACAAGGTGGCAGCACTTGGCTGCCGTGCTGCCTGCATAACGGCATTCTGTGTGCGCGTTGCCAACTCTCGGCGATGCGCGCAACGTATATTTCCCATTCGAAGGCTATTTTTAAAAAACTCATTGAAATGAAAATGAGCAACGAACGTTGGCAGCCGAGAGCAGCACAAATGGAAAATTGCCAAATACGGAGGAAAGGGGTAGAGCATGCGGCGGCATGCTTAAATATCAAATGACTTGAAAAAAGAAGGAAATAAAATGAATTGAAGAAAAGCGGAGCACACTGCGAAAAGTCGAATTGAGCGCTGAGAGAGCGCGGCATGCATGAAGCAAGTGTACTTCAAATCAATGCGATTTACTATTAAAGTTCGTGGCGCACACGCTCGAAATGTCCGCGCATGCGTCTAAATTTAAGTTAATACAGCAAATTTTATTATATACATGCATTTGCAAGTATTGCAAATTTTGCATGTACACAAATTTGTGGTATTTTGCAAACTCGAAAATGTGCACAAAAATCCCAATATTTGTACACATTTTGTCTAATGAAAATGAAAACTGTTGGCGGTCAGTTTGAGTGTTTAGTAAAAATTTTCACACGCGTCAGCATTTTAATGGAACGCACGAAATTGTACAGAATTTACCTAAATAATGAAGTGAAATAGTAAAGGCGCTACGAGACAAATATGTTTCAAGGACGCTTGCGTGCTTTACAAAAAATTCGATTTTTCTGCATTGAGTTTTTTAGCCCAAAATAAAATGGCGCTGACACAGTTGTGCGACAAGTGCGCTTGCTTCCGCCATTTGCACGGTTTGGCATATATCTAACGGTATCGTCTGTTGTTGGCGAAAGACCGCAAAGCAAGAGCGAGGGAAGAGTGTGAGGTCATTTGACGGCCTTGCCGGTGTGAAGAATGTAAAAAACTGAAGGCACTTTGGAAATTTGGTGGGCGGTAAGTCAACAGCAGCGATAAATCTATGTGCCAATAAATACCGCCGCGGAGATAAGCATTGAAAAGAAAGAGATTCGATACGAAAATAAATATGACAGTATCATGAGTAATGGTAGCGTTGCGGCAAATGCAAGCCAGCAGCGGGTGCGCGTATATACAATGGACGGACAAATGGATGGACGTGTGAACAAGCAGTCTACATGCTTAAAACCAAAAAAGCTCGCCTGAATTCTAATGAAAACGCCAACGATGACACAGAAAGTGATGTGTGTTCGCGGCGCATTTTCATGGCGGAGCGCGAGAAAGCACGCCAACAGCTGAGCCGAGTGGAAAATGTGTGTGGGGGAGCGCCTGATCGCATTGTGGTCGCTGTTGGATTGTGATGGCCTTCGGCGCAGTGATCACGGCTACACGCTAGCCGGCAAGAGACAAATGGAGCACGCAGCGTGCTGAGAGCCGAAAGCCGATTTCGGTTCGGATTTGCTTTTGTTTTTGTTTGGCAAATGAGGGCCGCGACCGTGGGGCGGAGTACAGAGCAACTAGAAGATGACTTTTGGTAGTCGCTCTGGCGTGTAGGGGGTGAATTTTGCGCCGCGTGAGCATAACGTTAGAGTAGCGAAGAAATGAAATCATATGGAGCAGGGAGTAATCGAAGTGTGCGAGCCACCAGCAGCGGCGGCAGCAGCAGCAGCGAGCAGCAGAAATTAAATCATTAAGCATACACAGCAACGGGCCAACGCCGCATAACTAAATTCATCGTGTAATTTCTACTCAAAAGTGCAAAGGGAAAGTACGGAAAATTTGGAACAGCAGTTTCGGCGCATAAAGTCAGCGAAAAACGCTAGTTTTATTTAATGTAAAATTAAATGAAATTTGAGCGTGCAGCGCAGGGAAGTTAACAATCGGTTTGCACTTTACAATTTTACAAGATATTGAAGCAAGGAACTGAGATATTGACGTAGACGCGCGGACAGCCGGAAGCGTGGTGCAGATAAAAGAAAAGTTGTAAAACAATGAAAAATACAGCAGCCGCTAATGGCCAAAAGAGCAGCTGTGAATTGAGAGTGGGTTACATACAAACGATATCTGTATAACGCAGAAGTAAAAATAATGACAATTGTTGTTGTTTTGTAATGAATTGAACTAAAGCCGGCGCTCCGCTAGCACACTGAACTTGATTTATTTTTTGAATTAAAATAAAGTACAAGTGCGAAGGTGATAAAAAGAGACAGAGAGGCAGCGCTGACAGTGAAACAACTTTGGAAACTAATATTAAAGAAACTTTGTAATAATTAACAACACAAATATAAACAAAGATCAATAAATGAATGAGCGAGTCATTAGATAATTTTCAACGCCGAAAACAAATGTGAATTGCAAAGAGAGCAAAAAGTGAAATACCACAACATTAAAAATAAAACTATACAAATATCAATTAATTGAATGAATAAATAAATGGCGAGCACTAGCAGCTGACGAATTGTTGCCGCTGAAAGCAATTACGGCTGGTTATAACACGATCGCCAACATAACCTCAACTGTTGCATGTGAAAATACCACAAACCCCCATTGTTTGGATGTGAATTATTGAATTGTAATTAAAAATGTGTTGATTCGGTAAACAATCCTCAGCTGATAGCGAACAATAAAGCCTCTACTTTTGAATTACTGGCACTTAAATGCAGCACTGCACTGCTTAGAACGGTTGCTTGCTGTCAAATATTTGCGCTCGTACAAATCATTAAATGTCAAGTGATATCAGAACCCAAGTAAATGTGTTTTCAATTTAGCAACACAAAGAGATATTAGCTCAAACATAATTGAAATTTATTCTTCGCGTTGATATGCCGCAGCACTGATAGCAAGCATTTGACTTTTTCCGTTCCCCAACTTGAAGCAAAAACATATAATTTTTGCACACTTAACCTCACTATTGCCGCCACAGCTCATTATGATCGAGAAAACTCTCTGCAATCACAAAGTCAACACAAATGCCTGGCAAATAGTGAGTTACAACAAAAAGTCCCACAACAAAGAGACATCAAATGTGAAAGGTGGCAAGTGCAAAGCCACTACGACTAAATCAGTACACAAATCCAACGCAACAGCTACTGCAACAACAACAAGAGCTTCAGCTAAAGCAACAAAAACAGCTGTCAGTCAAAAGGTATCAACAAGAATCAACAAACCGACGCAACAGCAGAATAACCCCAATAAACTGAATTTGGCACACTGTGCCGCTGTCAAATCACCAACAACACCCACTGTTGCCGCGAGAGCGCATACAGTTGGCAACGCATCAACTCATCAGCAACCACAGCAACAGCATCACCATCACATATCGCAGCAACAGCAGGCGTTGTTGCTGTCGTTGCCGCAGCAGCGCCGACGTCGTGCCAACCAGCAGGAAATACGACAGCTAAAGCGCGCGCACCGCCATCTATTGACGAGCGGCGGCTGTGATCGGCAGAGCAGCCACACGGCCGCAGGTGTGGCAACCTTGCGCAAACGTCAGACGGCCAAGTGTCAAACGAAGGCGCACACGAACAGCTGCTGCACGACGAGCCAGCAGCAGCAACAGCAGCTCCAACAACAACAACAGCAGCTAAAGCGAAAAGCACGGAATTTGCTGAAAAATGCCCACAGTGGCGGTGGCGCAAGCACTGGTAAGGGAACAACACGTTGCAATAAACGAAGTTCACAACAACAGCAGCGTAACAAACAAACAAAGAAGCAACAGCAGCGCCCAATTGGCATTGGTGGCAGTAACGCCTATGCAGAGTCTGTGATTTCGTCGAGCTGGTGTTCGATAGAAGAGCAGCTGGACTTGTTGGATAAATTGTTGCACTACTGTGATGAGGAGGAGCAGGAGCTAAGTGTGTGCGACAGCAACTGGAAGAAAACTTTGCATTACAACAGCAAAAACAACGAGGACGACGACGACGATTACGCTAGCGATTGGAGTGAGTGGAGCGAGCTGGAGATGTCTGTGCCGCCAGAGCGCACATCGTCGAAGGCGGTCGGCGATGACGCCGACGCACAGTCGAGCACCAGCGGCGCTGGCTCGGCTTCGACCAGCACTTCGCCGCTGATGCCAGCCGCGCTGAAACGCCGCGGTCATCAGCATCATCCGCGCTTTGCGGGCACACGGCGTCCCAATGTGCCCAACGTGCAGGAGATACTCGCCGCGTTGTATCGCGGCGACTCACAGAGCGTCCTTACAAATTTGCGCAGCGTGACACAACAGCGGCAGGATGGTGCCGCCAGCGACGCCTCCACTTTGGACGATTCACAGTACACTGAGGAAGCGGACGACGATGCCGAACTGGCGGACGTGACGGCCAAAGCAACACTCAACTTGCCACTCACTGATTCGGTCACTAATTCACTGGGCAGCAACAGTCCGACGCCTACGGACGACAGCAGCATGGTGGACGAGGGTGTGGCGAGTGCCCAAACGCCCACCAGCAGCACGGCCGCCAGTGCAGACAGCGCCGGCAAGACGCATAAAAAGTCGAAGCGCGATAAAGCAGACCGGGCGGACAGAGCAGAGCGCGCCGAACGCAAAAAGAAGAAGCGGGACAAAAGCAAGCGCGCATCTGCCGGCCTGGATACGGATGGCGGCGCTGAAAGCGCTAACGGCGATGGTGCGGGCGCCATGGCCATCGACGAGGGCATTGCTGTTGATGACGACGACACGCAGGCGGCCGAATGGGCAAAGCTCCGTTGCACCAGCGAGGCGGCGGAAATTGTGGCGGAGCGTGAGGCTCGTCGCAACAAGGGCCGCTGCGCCGACTACCCCGGTCTGGCGTTCGGCCGCTCCATCTTCAGCTCCGACACCATGATGAAGTTCAACATTATACGCAACGAATTGCATAACATCATGAACACGCAGCTCAAGCGGGTAATTAGCAAAATCGAAACAAAAATGCAAACAATTTGAAAGCGTCGCGTTGTTGCGACAACAAAAGCGCCAACTATTTTAATTGCAAACATTACATTTAACATTTATTGTTGACTATTTACATTTTTCATCGAAACGCAAAGCTCGTTGCGTCACTGACAGGAGTGCAAACATTTTTCTAAACAACGAATACCTTTAATTATAAAACCGAATCGCCCGTTGCGTGGAACAGGAGTCAGTCGTTGATAAAGTTCGACAGCAACTCAACTGCGTTACAAATAGTCTGTGGGCTCAACAAAAGCGCAAAATGCTTTGTCTGCCGTTTTTATAGCTATCGTTGGCATACCTGCCGCTGGCGTTTGGGAATCCCTCAACTTAGTTTGTGCTTTGCCAAACGTGTTTGGCATATTTACAATTTCGCTAATTTGAATTTAACATTTGTAGCTTTCTCGTGGGGTAAGCCAAATTGGTCCAATTCAAGTAAGGCTCACCATACTGCAATTTAAATGTGGACTTTTCACAAGTAAGACTAGTTTCTTGTCGATGCACTGAATAATGTCAGTTTAGTTGAATGATTGAAAAGACCAGCCAAAGTGCAATGCTTCAACTAACTTTCGAAATGTCTAGACTCTTAGTCATCTTCTTTATTTCGTGCTGATAACTGAAAGAGATGAGCAATGCTTGTAAACATTTTAGGATGTCTGATAGGTTTAAATAGTTGGGGTGACCATATTACCTAAAACCCAACATGGGTTACTCGCTTAAAATCAAAAACGCTTTTCTTACTTAATTTAAGTTATGGGAATTTTGACAAAACAACCGAAAACCTAAGGAAATGACAAAACAACACTTTCCTTTTCTAACAAAAACTGATCAACCAAAACTAATTTCCTCCTGGTCAGCTACACTGCATGATAGCTCACTATCTTCAATTGCAAATACAGTTCATGCATTTCTCAGCGATTACGTCGTCGTCGTCTGTCTTCTATCGTGCCGCCAGTGCCTCCGCCGTTCTTGGCCCCTTTGCCATGTGCCTCGGCCGGCCGTCGTTTTCGGCTGGCTCTCGGTTGAATTTTCGTTTGTTTGCTCTGATTTGGCGAACATTCGCGCCGTTCCCTCTTAGCGTTTCTTGGACGGTTCATTTGTGTGCTTTTGTGTACTCCCCTCAGTATCTTGGGGCTTGTTATTTCTGTTCAGACTCAAGCTTTCATAAGCTGCTTCACGCATTCGTATTAAAAATAAATGTAAAGAAAGTAACAAAGAATCCGCTGCGATAACGCCATTCAGGCGGCCATTGAAGGCGTTGGTTCGCTTATTTTCCGTAACGTTTTTTACCGACGTTACACTTTTGTGCGCGGCCATGGTAGCTGCTCGAATATCTGTTGTTGTCTTGGTTTGTTCTGTGCGTCTTTTTTCGTGGTCTGATTCTAGTTTGCTATCTTTTTCACGTACATCTGATTTAATTTTTTTTTACACATATACGCAGATCGTTGGTATTTTTAAGCGACTGATGACCCAGTTCGGTGCATTCTTTGCACTGTTCTTTGGTTGTTTTCTTTCACTTGAATTGTTTTCTTTTGGTGATGTTGTGGTTTGTGTCATTGTTGCTTGGCGCAGATGACCTTCTTGCTGCTTGTGGTCGTCGATGCGCTGCCATCGGGGCTGAGCTCATGTGTAGGAAGGTTCGACGCTATGCCGTGCCAAGTGAAATGAAATTAAGTAAACAACAAGCACAACAACAACAATAGCAACGAAACGCTTGCCAGTGCATGCTATTTCTTAATTTCGTTCAATTATTTCATTAATTACGTAATGCTGTTTGCTTTTTTCACTATCTACTGTTTTGGCAGCGAACTTTGCTAGAAATTCCGAGAGAATTTATTTTTGCAAACCGTTGCCGTATGGATTAGCTTTAGATTTCCAAGAGTTCAAGTTTACATCAAATTTTCTGGATTGCTGCAGATCAGTCCATTCATAATAGTCAATACAAAGCGATCGAGGATAGTGGCTTCGAATTCCTATATTTGGAATTCTAGCAACTTATTCCGTCATCTACATTATTCCAATAAAGTTGTCAAATTATACGCGTTAGGTGTTTGTTGCCGCTCCTTTGATGCCCCTTTCACCCTCGCTTTGCCACAAACAACGCCTCGTTTTCACCAAGTTTTCAAAGCCAAAACTATTTGGCGCTGTTTTGACCTACTCTGTGCGTCCCATAAAAACGCCATAATACAACAAATGCTCAAACAACAAATTAAATTTCTCATACAATTATCAATACAACAACATCGACAACAACAACATATATTTGTTTAAAAAAAAACTGTTTCAACCTGTCGCCATATGCAGTTTGCCATTTAATAATCGCACAGCGACCGCTGCTGAACGATCGAGCCAATAAAACATTATGGCCAATTGCGCCTTTTAAGGCAACACAAATCAATTGTGGCGCTGGTGACTTATGCAGCTCATCGCTGCTTGTTGCAAGTACAGTTGTTGTTGTTGTTGTTGGGGGTTAATGTTGCATTGGCTAGTTTGGAAAAAATGGTCTGCGCTGTGCGATCGTAACATAGATTATAAATAAACTGGAACGTTTAAGGCACACTTGGCGCTTTGCTCACTCAATTGAGCGCTTAACAAAAACAAACGCAAAGACAGAAAATGAAACGGCTGTAAATAATAACAAAAACAATACATTTCTTACGTTCGAGTACAGAAACTCTCATCGCTCTCGACACAATTTCGATATCAACGACCTTCCCACCAACTGTTGTCGTCATGCCACAAACACACCGTTCGTACGTACGCGACGCGGCAGTTTGGCTAATTATGGCCAGGCAACAAAAATGTTTCACTTTTAATTTCCTTTCATTGTCACCAGCTGAACGCTTATGAATTGTGAATTACGCCTTTCCACTTGACATGCAACGGCCGCTGACACTGGCGCACATATATGGCCGGCCACCTTACGGCGCGTGCCTGCTGCCACTAGCCGACTGCTATGGCGCCCACTGCTAACTCGAAATTTGCCAATTTATTTCATTTGTATTCTATATTAATTAAAAGTGTCAATTGCAAGCCGCAATTGCCTTCGGCCGTTGATATTTTTGGCTATTTGTGTGCTCAATGGCCGCTGCTGGCAGAGTGGCTACGTTCTTGCATCCGCGTTTTCCGCTGTTGTTGTGGTTCAAGTCACGTCATACTTCCAAAACAAGCCGCGATTAGTCATTCACGGCGACGGCGTCGGCTGCCTGCTCACATGTCGGCCCTACACCTATCGCGGCTGTGTACAATTTATGCCGGCAACTAATGGCCCGGCTCGGCTCGGCCCGTTCATCTGGTGTGCGTGCGCCGTGTAGTGTGTAGTTTGCTTTGTAAATTGCTGATGCGTCTGTTGGCGGTGTATCATTTTCGCCACTTCCTTTCAGCTCCATTATGACTGGACTGATAAGCACCGCTCCGCACTGTGTGTAGTTGTTGGCATGCCGCCGCGCTCGCAGTTACATCATAGCCACCAATTTTCTCCGCACACCGAATCGAATGCCTGCATTCTATAGTCAGTCAGTTCAATGACTCAAGAGTTGTGCTATTTTCCCCAAACAGAAACTTACCACTTACTCCACTTCAGTACTTTCGACTCGTGTCTTTACGTTTAGGTATTTGGGTTTTTAGTTTAGTGATTGATTTTCATTTTAAACCTAAAAAACCTGTAAACATTTGTATGTCTGATATGCTTTAATTTATTGTTATTTACGATTTACTGTCGCATTGAACATTATCTTTGATTGACTTATTTAAGAAAATTACACCAAGCACGTGATAAGCTTATTTAAAGTAGTAGTTGCGGGGAACCAATAGGTGTCATATATAAAATCCACAGGGATTAGAAGTCTTGGAATTGGTAGAATAACTATGAGTCATATTATTATGACTGAAGATATAATAATTCAACCACCAGTTCTTCTTAAATATCAGTCTCGAGGCTTACATCACCTTAAACTGGACTTGATGGTGCTTAACCCTGGAATTCAAATATTTGTAGATTCGACTAACGTCTTGAACATTTTGTGATACAGTTCCAAAATAAGTATTCCAGGAATAAACTTAAACATGAGATGTTGGGCTTCAAATTTAATACATAGCGTTTCTGGTCTAAAACTTGTTAAGGCATTGAGATATCTGTTAAACCTTGAACTTTGGTTGTTGGGCTTGAAATGATTTTATTATTATTATTGGTTACAATTATTTGTTCTTTAATGTTATGGCATGATGAAATTTAAGCTGCAGTCTAAATTTAAATTTCAGCGTATTGCAATTTTTTCTAAATCGGGCTTAAAATTCATAGAAAGCTAATGTCGGCCTCCAAGACAATATTTTAGTTCCTAGAATTTCATCTTTGATTCCACTAAAGTTGTTTTAATATTTCAGACATTTATGGCACATATTTTGAAAGTCGTTTAAAAACCTTAGTGTGGTTCAGGCTTTAGGGCCGCGGCAACTTCCAGGCATTCACTCCAGTTTTTCGCTCTCGCTCTCAGCTTTTCGCATTCCGAACGTGAGTGTACGTTCGCAAGCCGATTGCATTTCTAATTGGAAATCTGTAGTGCTGCCAGCAATTCAATACTAAACCGGCAAAAGTCGAAGCATCTACGAACTCGACATTTTTGGGCATAAATATTGAAGTTTTTATTGATATTTTGCCATAAATGCCGCTTTCGATTCGGGCTCAATTTATGCAATCACTTCCAGCGCTCAGGCGGCATCTCGCTACTGGCCTTCCAGTGCGCATACTGTCGGCTCTTTCTGACCGCGTTGCTGTCCGCAGCTGGCGCCGGCTTTTGGCGCGCTAGTTCACCTTGTCGCGCAATGAATTTGAGTCAGAAATTAAGGCGAGGCTTTTGAGAGCGCGTTTTTGCGTTTACCTTGCGTGCTCATTGAAATTCCAGCGGCAGCAACAACACCACCAACAACAACAACAATACGGCAACAGCCGCAACTTGTCAACGTAATCGGTCGGCTTTTGGTCGTTGCCGCCACCGCCGCCGCCGTAGTGGCCGTCAGCCACACTTCCAAAGAATTCGAATTTTTTTCAGCGATTTCATTTTACGATACGAATTCACTCGGAGCTGAGCTCATTCATTCGCTGCTGCAGACGAACGCGAGACGTGGTGTTTTTCTTGTTGGCGAAGTATTTTCACAGTTTTTGCAAATTGTATCTCGTTGTGTTCGAGCTGGTAATAAATTGTAGCCTTTGGTGGAGTTGTGTGGAAATTGCTTGTTTGTTGGTTCAAAAGTGCCGTGAATATCTGAAAAGAGCTCAAAATTTGCCTAAAGCGTCGCATTACGTTGGCCAGTTAAAGAAAAGACAAGGGCAAAGAATTCACACACGAAAAGAAGAATAGAAGCGAAAGAAAGAAAGAAAGCAATCAAGCAAAAGCGAAGCAGAAAAACCGGTGGTTTCATAGTTCGCGTTCCGTTTTCGTTTCGTTTCTTCCACAATTGCCACAGCGCTCTGCGTGTCATCGTTCGTTCCACTGTCGAGTAGTTTTCGCTGCCTTCCTTTCGAATCGCCGTCGTCGTGTTCATTTTCCGTGAGCCAACGCAGATAAAAATTTTACACACGCTTTGGTGCTGGATAAAACAAAAAAAATCAAATTGCAGCGAATTGTGCAAAGCAAAGTGTTTGCAGTAATTCGAAAGTATATGAAAATTAATTGAATTTTCATACAAAATTTAGTGTGTTTGCTGAAGCAAGTGTGTGCAAGTGTGCGTGCGTGTGCAATAGCAACAACAACTAGCGCACAAAAGAAAAGCGAAAGAAAGCACGCAAGTGAAGCGAAAAAGTATCTGCCAGTTCGTAGAATAGAAAAGTCAGATTGTTGATTTTTTGTTGTTGTTTGCCGACAACTAGTTGAGGTACACGCCATCGTCGCTGTCAAAATGACGACCAACATTCCACAAGGCACCCTCCTGGACGTGCTGAAGAAGAAGATGCGTCAGACCAAAGAAGAAATGGAAAAGTATAAGGACGAGTGCGAGGAGTATCACAAGCGCTTACAGCTTGAGGCGGTTCGACGCGAAGAAGTAAGTGGTTCGGCTACTCCCCCCACCCTTACCACCACCAGCGTTACCGACAAGGAAGCTAAGGCTTTTTGGTGGTGGTTGAAGGTGCTTGCCGGAGGGGGAAGCAGGCTGCAGGACGCAGGTTGCGCCGTAGCGAACAGGTGCTGTGCACACTGCACCCCTCTGGTTCCCGTTAGAAGCTCAATAAATTTCGGTCTTCTCAAGTTTTTAGGGGTTGAGTGTGCTTTAAGGTTATGTTATGCTGTGGGGTAGGTTTCGCAAGAAAAGTTGTAAATATAGAGGAAAATCGGGTTTTCAGGTTGGTGTATAGAAAAGTTGCTATACTCAAACTGCTTTTTTCGAGTCTTAACGAGCCGATAACGAATTACTGCTATCTCTGTAAGTTTCCAGAGTTGTAGTGGGGGTTTTCTTTTGTTACCAACAAAAAGTGGGGGGGCGTTTTGAATTGAATTGCAACTTCCAAATATAGAGAAATTTTAACTAATGAAAATATTTATTGTTCTTCCTTTAACTCTCTTTGCGCCGACGTTATTGAGACAGTCGACTAAACTTTAGTCAATGTATGGCGGAAATTTCGCCTGATTGCGCTCGCCCCACCTTCTACCCGCTTTCAAGTGTGCTTTGGGCTCAGATACTTTTATTGTTTTTTGATGTGTTGTGCCATTGCATATTTTATCAATTACACTTATGCCTCGTTTTCACTCTTTTAGCCTTTCTTTAACTTAACAATTTTCTAGCCGTGCCTTCCACTATCCAGTCTGCGAATTGCTGTTGCGTGCGTGCGACAAGGATGACGCGCGTCACACGTTTGCGCTCTGGCTGTTTCCATATATGTGTGTGTGTGTGGTTTGTGCTGCGTGGAAACAACTTCCAGAACTGCCACCACTGTATGGTTGCTTCTCTTGTTGTTGTAATTGAGTATTTAATTCTTGAGTGGCTATTTTCGTGCTTTCCGCTTTCGTGCCCGCCGCATTGTCTTTTTCCCACAAGCAAATACACCGTCATTGCCACCACCGTCATCATCATCATAGGCGACAACGTCACCACCGCGACCGCCGTAGCCGCCAGCAACGTTGTAGTCATTGCCGCACTCGTGGTCTTCGTCAATCTTTACCTTCATTTTTCTGATGTTATTCACTTTTGCCAATTGACAATGGCCTGCGATCGGGCACCGGGCACAGCAGAGAGCGCTGGACAATGCGGCGCGTTGACGGTGTTGTTGCCGTTAAAGCACAATTGGCACTCTCAATTGGAGGAATCCATTCACACACTACAGGGTGTTGAAGCGTGCATGGGCTTTCTCCTATCCTCCTACAAGAAATGCTTCCGTCTATCAGAAGAACATATAGCAAGAAGTGCTTTGGTTAAATACATTTTATTTGTTAATATGTACTTTCCTTATGACAAAACAAGGTTCTTCTAATATAAGAAGAAGAGCGTCAACCATTAGTTAGTACTACTGCATGGCAGTTGTCTTCCTTCTTAATTCATAACAACGTTTCTAGCAGCAGTAATACTTGTATTAGCAAGAAAATTGTCAACATTTCGTTTCGCCTTCTTCTCAAATTCAAGTTTTGTTGAAATGTATAATGCTTTCTGGCAAATTTAGTTCACGTCGTTACATCCTGAATAGCGAATAACTCCACTTTTTCGTTTCGAATAACTTAATTGACCGTTATTTTTATTATTTAATACGCCCATTAAGTTTTCCACAGTCGTTTGTCGACATGGTGTCCGATTTTAAACATTAGCATGAATGCAAATTAAGAGCATTTGACCACCGCTACTTTAACAGATCTTAAAGTCAGCAATGAATGAGTGGAAATGACCAAAAAAAACTGCGTAAATAGCGTCCAAAACAATTTTTAGCAAACACTCAACATTGTGGGGCCGCAAATAAAGCATTCTGCATAAAAACTACATTAAAGACACCAAAGAAAAGACTCAAAACAGCAAAAGCATAAACGTTCAGTCAGCGAAAGCCTTAATGAGCAAGAAATGATACGACCGGCAACTGGGCTGCGATTAGCGCGCGTTACGAAATTTCGTAAATGAGAAAATTCGTAAATGATTTGCCAAAAATAAAATAAAATCTGTGCACAAAATGTGCGTTTAAAGCGCTGCCCACGTTGCAACGCCGCTCAGCACATTTACGCTCTAATTGTTTATTAATTTGACGCCTCTGCGCCGTTCAGGCGCTTTAAGCCACCTCTAAGCTGGCCTTTTGCCGCTCCGCTTGCTGGCCGCTGTGCTTGCAGCGGCCCAGCACTTGTTGTCCGGGCAAACGCTTTCCGCTTTAGTTAACGCGCCGCATACAAGTTTTGGCTGGCAACATCTCGGCGGCGGCGGTTCAGTGCCGTTGCTTCCGCCATCACGTTGTGTGCGTGCGGGCTTCCTTTTTTGGCCCATTGGGACGCGGCGCGCATTCGGCAGCAAAGTTTGTTGTTTTCATGGTCAGCAACAGCAAAAACAACAAGCCACTGCCTGCGCGTTTTCCCTTTTGTTTAGCGCTTTCCGCCGTTGCTGTAATCGTTTCATTTAATGAATTCAAAATTAAATTGCCGCATATTTGGCGCTGGAGGGGCACAATTTTGTTTTACTGTTTCATTTTTTTTGTACTGTGAAAAGGAAATGTGTGCATGTGTGCGCGGCGTGCGGGAGGTGGCCAGTGGCCTTCCCTGTGATGGCGTTTTATTTGTGCTCATGCCGTGTCGCTCTCTTGACATCTGTATTCATTCAACCTAACCTATTCATTCATGCGATTGTTCGTTAATTTACTGCGTTGTTATTGTTCTTGTTTGCTGGACTTCTCTCTCGCTCTCCAAAAGAATACCGTTTCCCCGCAGCACCACTTGGCGCTACTATTTGATTAAATTCTTTTTTCGTTTATAATTTGTTTTTTATTTGTTGTTCTTTACCATAATTGGTTTGATTTTCGAAATTGTTTCAATGTCTGTCGCTCTGGCGCTGCGTTATGACAACATGAGCGCATCATATCATTTTGTTCATTGAATTTGATGTTTTACTCTACTTGTGTTTTGGTTGTGTTTCAAATTTTTTCTCGCCACATTGTTGCGCCAATGCGAAATGGTGAAAAATAAATTGAATTGAATTAAATTTAATTGAACTTGAAAAAGTACAAAACACAAAAACAGCTGAGTAGCTGGAAAAAGTGTTTGTTTGTGGCTTTTTAACTAGTTCGGTATTTGCGTTTGAGTATGTTATGTATTCGACTTGGGTGTTTACTTTTTATCGTATTTAATTTTTCCATAGAGTTGCACTTTTTACATTTGTGCATTTGGTCGCTGGCGTTTTTCGTTGAACAAGAATAGCACTAAATTTTTAAAGCTTACTGAACTTTGACTAAATTCTCTTCAGTTTTATACAAAAGCCTTCTTCTATTTATTCTATACCATTTAAATCGATACTCAATTATTCGTTTTACGTTTATTAAGGGGTCACCAATTCAATCAATCAAGTTCAATGTTTGTCACCGATATGTAAATGTATTTTTCATGTTAATTGGTGTTGAAATTGTTGTTGCAGTTATTGTTGTCATTGTCGTCACCTCCCTGGCAACGGCAATTGCAAAGTTCGTTTAAAAAAACACACACACTATCGCCAGAAACAGCCATCAAGATTGTTACAACATAAACACTTACAACAACAATTTGCACAGCGCATATTTATGTGTGTACATTTATCTACGCGTATCTCTACTGATGTCAGGTGTGATTGCTCATGGATTAGTATGTTTTGGTTGCCTCATTTCTTCGTCTGCCTACACTCGCTCTTTATCAGTCTTTTCGCTTTATGTCATTATTTGCATAAATTCGGTTATTTCAAATCGAAATGATGTCCAAACTTTTCCGCTCATGGCCCATCTGGTTCAGCGCGTTGCCGCAAGGCCTTGAATGGTTGTAACGAGCTTTCAAATTGTACGTCGCGCCTGTCTGCCGCGATCCCAGCAGCAATGAGGTTGATCTTCGAATTCGCTGAGCCCTTTCGCGTTTGTTTGTGGTTCGACCACGGCTTTGCCGCTTCTATTCGAAATTCTGCGCTAACGCTTTCTATGAGCGCGTGCGCACGCCCGCACTTTTCGAATTTCCAAACTGTTTGTTACTGTCCGGTATCAAGCGCCGCTCTACTACTCCCCTCTGCAAATTCAAATTCATTGTTTTTGCTTTGCAGTTTTTAACCTTTTACTCGCATTCTATGCTCTTCACTTTGCGCTTTTATCTTGTTGGTTCTTTTCATTTCTATGTTTGCGTCTCACATGCGCCTTCGTCGATTTTATGTTCATTTGCCGCTGGCCGATGACGCAATCCTACCTTCGTTCAAATTCATATCACAAGTTTCGCTGTTCGTTGTTGCTTCAGTGCGGCAGTTATGGCTGTTTTTGTTGTAGTTGTTCAACAAAATTCTCCACTGGCAGTTGCTGTTGACGTTTGAAATGTACAAAAAAATGAGCAACATTTTACGCAAACGTGTAGTGCCACCCAACCATATCAATGCGGTGCCCAAATTTACTGGCCGCACCCCGCGCGGCCGCCTCGGTGACCAGCAACAGCGCGCTGCTTGTTGCATGTTGAACGCGTTGAGACGCTGTGGAATTTTCGGCGGCGGCCGCTGTTTGTGGTCCAAGCAATTTGTGGCGGATTTAAAATTTAACGCACAATGCGTTAAAAATTGTTTGAATTAATTGTTAAAAATCAAGGAAAACAATAATGCTATTGAAATTCTCAATGTGAATTCCACAACGAATACAAATTCGAATTTTGTGCACGGCTTTCGTCGCTGTTGTTGTGGTGAGAATATCGACTTTTCTTTCTACTACCCACCACCAATGAAGCGTAGGGTGTGTTTGTTCACTTGCTCGCTTTTATTGGCTCAATTTTTATGAAGGTTATTAGCTAACTTTAGGGCTTCGCATGATGTCATTCAACTTGGCGCGTGTCTGAGGACGTTTCTAAGTTCATGCGCTAATCGCATTCTATCGAATGCGGCAGCGTTTGTAATGTGGTTGCTTAGAACTTGTGCGGTCATTGGCCCTAAAAGTAGTACAGAAATAAAAAGTGCTAACGTCCATATTGGTTAGTGACTAATTGTGCAGTTTGTTGCATACTTTTGGGCACCCACAGCACATATTTTCCCATTAGAGCAACAAGCTTGCCTAAACCGAGCTCTAGTCTGTTCCTGTTCGTGGTATACGCGTTTAAGAAAAATGTTTGCACACTTTTAGGCGCATCGAGTATTGTTTTATTTTACAGTTTTTCTTCACCAGAAGCAGCACACGACTACACCGATGCTCTACACCAGATCAACGTGCAGATTTTATAAATATACAGAGAGCTTTACCCACATGTTTAGCATTTCTTGAGCCAAGTTTGTTTTGAAAGTCAGATTTCCTATAGTACAGATTGGGCTTCCAACACACAGTGTTAGGTGTTAGGTTTTACTTTGCATAGTTGAGAAACCGAAATTTAAATGGAGCATATTTTTAAGTAGAGTATTTTCTATTCTAGTTATCATTAATTATAAAAAGTATTTATATTAATTTTAAGCCAATAATTTATATTAATTATTGTTAAAATTTGTTTTAAGTACAACACATTCTTAGCAAGACAAAAATTCTATTTCGATTTGTGCTCTTTCCCATATGTAAATTCTAGGCCGAATCTGAAGTTGCTGCTCTGAACCGTCGCATTCAGTTGCTCGAAGAAGACTTGGAACGTTCAGAAGAACGTTTGGGATCAGCCACAGCCAAGCTTTCGGAAGCTTCTCAAGCTGCTGATGAGAGCGAACGGTTAGTATGCCTTCGACTGCGAATTGTAGTGAAGGTTTTTCTCATTTCTCTATATTTTAGTTATATATTTATGTATAATGCCTCTATGATTTATGCATTTTTCAAGCTAAGTATTCAAAATATTACTGTTCAATTTTTATGTTGAAAGGTATTTGAAAAAGATATACGGGCGGTTTTAGTATTTCGCAAATGTTATTATTAAAAACTCTACAATATTTTCCACATGCAGGATACGAAAAGCTCTTGAAAACCGTACAAATATGGAAGATGACAGAGTAGGCATTTTGGAAACCCAATTAGCGCAAGCAAAATTAATTGCAGAAGAAGCCGATAAGAAATACGAAGAGGTATTAATTCGTGATTTTTCACAACGAAATGTGTAGAAGATCAGCAGTTTAGTTAGGGTCTTAGGGCTATTAGGTTTCTATTAAACTTTCATTGCACTTCTTTATTCTATAATTTTCATCTTCTAATTTTTTTGTTGACTTTACTAAGGTTGTGGGTAAATGCTCTCTCTACGTTGATACATTCTTTTCGTGGTCTATGCTCTGCGTTGTTTTTGCAACCACTTTGCTCCAGTGGTTGTAAACATAGTTTTAAGCTATTTGTCCCCCAAAACAGATTCCTAGTTGTAAGCACAGGATGGCAGACGGTATGCTGAAAGGAAGGAATGGATGATGGCCGCTAAGTCTTGAGGCTTTGTTAGCCAAATTATGTTAAAATTTATTAGTTGTACGGTTATTGTTAAGTTATTTATTAGTGTCATGTATCTATTTCAATTATTGTTGTATATTTGCTATAATTGTTGTAAGCAATAAATGTGTGTCGTATTTAAGATATTTATAAAAACTATATACGCTCATTTCTTTAGTTTGGTTACAAAATATTCCCGTTGAACATTGTAAACGTAATTGAAAAAAATCTAAATTGATTTATTGATTATTTAATAATCAGTTTAAGTTGTTGTTTATTAAAATATTTATTCATTAGAGACAAGTAATATGTACTTAATTGACCAGTTAGCACTATAATGTAATCGCTAGTCAGAATCACAATCTGATTTTAACCGCAATTAAATGATAAGTTGAAAATCGTATGAGTTTACCATTCATTTAATAGTTTTGACAAGTCGTTTTTATATCTAAAACTAGATTGAATATAAGTGTTTTGAATTTGATTCCATCGTTATTTGATTAATGTTAAATAAAATTGCATTTATTAATTGGAAACATGCATTCTAGGCTGATAAAAAAGAAAATGATTTCATTCGAATTACCAAATTATCAAATTTTAAATTTAAATTACACTATTCAAAACTAATAATTCTAAATTATAAACAAATTATTGGTTTGACTTGACTGTTATTAATTATTGTTCAAACTCTTAGTCTACAACCGTAAATGTTTTCAACAACTTGTAGTTTAACTGTTAATATTTATTGTCAAAACTTTTCGTCAATTGTAAATTTTTAACAAAATATGTTTTTTAACTGATCCGAAATTTGTATCAATTCAAATTACACATTTGCTTGGTTACTAAGAAAATACATGTCATTTACACATTCCCCTCAAAAATTTCTTGAAATGATTGTCAAGTAATTTTTTAATTATAAATGTCATTACGTGACTGATGTTTTAGTTGTCCCAATAATCCTAAACTTCTTCAAATACACGTAGTTCAGGTCTCCATCAGTTTTGGTACAAAACGGGTCAACATTGACTCAAGTGAGTTCGCTAGGACTGACCCTGAACATATACAAACTTTAATTAAATCATTACCTAAAGTGAAATCAATTGCCAGAACTAAATGTACCCAAACTAAAGAAATGTTCGTCGTATTTAAGGTTAGAACTTAACAATAAGAACCTCTGTTGTAAACAAAAACTTAACGCAAATCAACACAAATTTCTGTCTCTCCACAAAATTCTGATTGATTGCAACTTTTCGACTTGGCCGCTAAACAAAACGATCAACCGATCTTTATGTGTTAAATACAATTTTCATCTGTCAACTATAAAAACTCCACCAATTGCTCCAACTGTTGTGTGTCTATGTATATCAATGTTTTCTTCGATGTTACAACAACTACCACCACCACAACACGAACAACGATAAACAACAACAATGGCCAATGATGATGTCGATGCTGCCGATGGAAACATTATGCGCTGGTTTGCAACTTGCCGCCCACCTTGCCCGTCCTCCTATGGGCAATGAATTGAATCCGGTGCCGAATTCGCCGCACACTGACACGCCAAACATGCAGTGCACGCAAGATCCTCGAGAATCGCGCCCTTGCCGATGAAGAACGCATGGACGCTCTTGAGAATCAATTGAAGGAAGCACGCTTCCTTGCTGAGGAGGCTGACAAGAAATACGATGAGGTGCAACACGATAAGCCAAACATTGATAATAATAATAGTTCTATCGCTGAGTCTTCATCTTCTGCCACATCCACATCCAATACCAATAGCAACACTTCAACCGTCACTGCAACAGCAACTAATCCTACTAACACTAGCGAAATTGTAGTGAACGACAACAACAATACAACCACAACCACCACCACTACTACCACTGCAACAACGCCACCAACACCCTCACAAATAACTTGATTGATTGCATCTCAGCTAAAAATCGCCCTATTATATGCCACATTCTTGCATTGATTGTCTTATAATGATTGACTGAGTAACTGACCAACCAACCAACTAATCAACCGACCAAATGTTGACCTATCGTACTGTGCGCCGGGCGCGGCACCTCCCTTGCGATGGGTGTGTGTTTGTTGTGCGCGAGCCGCACGCACGCCCCGAGTGGGAGGAGTGACCGAAAACGGCTCCCAAACGGGCGCCAAACCAAAGTCAACTGAACATTGTAACACACACGGACAGGATAAAATGAAACTTGTGCTGCTAATTTATAGCTAATTAAATTGTAATTTGTAATATGGAAAATGTATAAAAATGTATTGTACATTAGAAAGAAACTCTGTCACGGCCGCCATGTGCTACGTGAGTGTGGCTGGTGCGCAAATATCGCTAGCAAAACCGCAGCCGGAAGCTGCTTTGAATTGTAAATTTTCACCTGATGAAAGTGAGATTTTTTATACCATTTAAGCAAGGAAAAAACTATTAAACACACTTGAGAGCAAACATATGCAAGTGAAGAAATATCTAAGAACAAGATATCTAAGAACAATAATCAAAAGCAAATTCTAAACGGTGCTTAGCACACGCCCACTTACATTTTGTAAATTTAAATTATTGCCTAAAGTATATGAAATTTACACGAAATTAATGAAGATAATGGAAAGTGTGACATTCGATTTTGTTTCCTTTTTTAACTTGTAAAATTCAGTTTATTTTTGTAATCACCTCAAGCACCAATAACTCAACTATGTATTTGCAATAACTTAACGAACACGTTAACAGCTGACTTTGAATTCAAACGAGCGTTGTGTCGTTTCAACGGCTGCTTAAGCGCTCGTTCAGCGAGTCGGCTAAGCGGCGCTTGAGCTGAACAAAGTTGTCGTTGTCGGCGCGCGGCGTTAGTTCAAAGTTGGCTTTTTCACTTAATGCTCTTTTAGCTAATAATTATTTTTGATTTTACCCGAATCTGTAGTGGTATCGATGAATGTGTGAAATATTAAGTAATTACAACAATTTATATAATTTGCATATGCATACAAAAAATCAAATATTTAATTAAACATTATTCACCACAAGCAATCACATGTTAAACTTTTGGAATATGTTTTTTGTTTTTGCTAATCATATATTTAGCATTCTTCTCGTATTGACAAAGGCAGTAAAATGTATTTGAATTACTTTATGTTTAATGCCTAAATTATTTGATTTTACCATTTAACTATTATTGCAAATAAAGTTTTAATTGATCCAAAGCAAATGAAACGAAAATGTGCAAATGTTTTCAATTTATTGATTTATTTTGTGTGGAGCAGCAGAGCATTGTTTACCCAAACATGGTGGGAGGTTTTCGTGGAGTGTGGTTCTTGACTTTTGCGTATTTGACATTTGTGAATATATATTTTTTGATTGCATTGTTGTGGATTTTGGATTTTTCGAGAGTATAAGTGCTTATAAGGGAATACAAATGAGTTTATAATAAGAGTGATGATGTGGTTTGAAGAGGGTTTTTTTTTTTGAAGAGGTTAGGGTTTATACTGCATAGTGCAATAGAATTGATGAAACTATGCGTAAAATTGCTTTTAAACAATACAAGTCTTGAATTTTATTTTGTTTTGTTTAAGTAAAGGTTGCATAACAAAGTCTTAAATGAAGGTTTGTGTTTAACAATAGAAAGCCGGGCCAATTTAAACTTTTCTTAGTGCCCATATGGAATTAGGTTATAAAATAGGGGTCAAAATTTTTTACCAACATTTTTTACTTTTGCATTTAGTTTACCTTTAAAAAATAGTAAAAGTCATTTAGGATTTTCTGTCAGAGGGATGCAATAAAATCGTAAAAATCTCAATGGATTCATTTCAACTCCATTCAGTGTTAAAGATTTGCAAGCTTGAGAAAAATTATTTATGGTTTTATTCAGTGTGAGTTAAAATTTTCAATCCACGGTAATGGAGAATATCTTTTTAAAAGTAAGTTTTTCGTATTGGAATTCAAGGAAAGCTTTACTCAATGGTATATCTAAGCATTATTACAGACACAGTAATTGGAATGACCAGCTTTCTTTCGCCATATATGTGCTAAGACTTGAGCCATCTCAATCCAGATTAATCATTTCGTATTCAAACTTATTAAAATGGTCAGTTATGAAAAGGTTTTCTAATATATGAACCATATTATGGTCCTCAACCTTTCTTCCTCAAGGCAATCTGCATTCCAAAGTTACGTAAGGGTAGATTTCAGCAGCCAAAGTTCTTAGCTATATAAATGACCTACAGGGTCAGATGGTTTTATGTGAAGTTTTAGTCGAAGTATGATGGCGCTGTTGATATTATAAAATAGATTGGCGTATAAATTATAATAAACCACCTACAAGCCCTATAATGATTTAAATACAAAACTGTCGGTATCGAACCTTCCATTTGAGTGCGTTGACCTACGCTTCAGCACCCGCTTGTCAAACACAACCACTGGCTCGTGATCCTAAATATCCTAAAGTGGCCAAAGCCACTGCTTTGTGAGCGTCTTCTCCAGTTGGTTACACCAAGAGATGATAGAGCGTCCTTAACTTGCATAGAATCCATAGAAATCCGCTTAACCCTTTCGCTATTTTGTTTCAATATGGCAACATTCTATTTAGTGGATGTCTGAACCCTCTATGCTTTCAAGATAACAGTTTTCTGTTAGTCCTTCGAACAGTTTGAAGTTTTAGGAGTAATACGAAATTAATAAACTGAAAATTAAAGTTTAAAGAAAAAATATACACGCTTTTTAGTGTTATATCTTTACATAGCAAAGCAGAAAGGACAAATATTTTCAATTTGAATTTTTCCTTCAAATCAGATACATTTTGCTAATAAATTTAGCTGGAGTAAATGAAGAAATATTCGAGTTTTAGATGTGTGTAAAATTTTATTTTTTTATAACCCTCAAAAAACAGGGTCAGGTAATAAAAATGACAAATTTTTTATAAAATGTTAATATAATCACACAGAAGACTAAATCCATAAATTTCAAATTTTAACTTTCCCCAGTAAGAACCTGTAGCGAAAGGGTAAAGCTGCCATTTGCGTTGAAACATGTCTTGCCACTGTCTTTGTGCAACAATAATGTTTGTGCTAAGCAGCAGTAAGAGCGTTGAACAGGAAAGCCATTCACTGATATGATAACTCGAAATTGATCGTTTCGGCGATAAGATTACGCGGCTAGCCGAAGTATGCTTGCACCGCAAGCACGAATGCTCAACGCTCGCGCAGCACTCTTTAGTTTTCACGTTTAAAAATATCGCCAAGTTTATGCCATCAGCAAACAAACCAAAAGTTCCTCGTTCGGCTTTCGTTTCGACTAAACGTCAGCTCTGGTATGCAGCGAGCGATCAGATCCAGTTCGCCGAATGCCGCTGATAAGCCACACTTAAAGTGTGATTTGCCTGAGCAGTGGGAAGTTAACGGTGACATCAGCAGTTTTTATCGGAAATGAATCAAACGTTCGGGGAGACGCCAATTTCAACGAAAAGTGTTGATCCCAAATACATAAAATGAAATGAAAAAAATCGAAAATAAATAAAATGTGCAAACGCTGGCCATTGATGCACTCATCTGCACACATTCCAGCGAATTGTTGCTGTCACGCTGCAATATTTCATTTATTAATTTGTTTTTCCCCCCCCTTACTTCTCGAACATTGTTGACCAAGCAGTGAAAAATGCCAACACCAGCGAAAGCAAACACCAAATACGCTTACAGCTATTTATTGTTGTTATTGTTATTCAATCATTGCGTATACTGGCAATATTTCTGTGTTGGCACCTTTTCGGATGATTCACGTTTCACTGGTTTGGTGCGCTCACCAATTTCAACAATGCTGGATGAGCACACTTGTGCCCGCATGATTCACCGCATTGCTCTGCCGTTTTTTTCGTTACTGATGGTTTGTTCAATGCTAAAATTTCACCGTTATTTGTATAGCTCTCGAAAAAGTATAAAAAACAAATGAAACAAGTAGTAGTAAGTTGTTGTATTTTGCAGCAATAAAAAATGTATGTAGCCGTAGGCGGGTTTGTTATAATGGCAACTGTTGGTAGCTGGTTCAGACGAAGTTTGTGATATAAATTGTTGGCTAAAAAGGGTAAACGATTTATTTAAGGCTCATTTTCAAAACGGCACTTGTCACTTCGTTGTTTTACTTGAATGGAAACTTCAATTCACCGACTAGTGGTTTGTATTTGGCTGGCGGAAGTTTTCGTAAAACACTTCCATGGAAGAGATAAACAAATTGATATTTTTTTTTCAAAACGATTTTTCTCTTTTTAATTTTGTTATCATATGATACATAAAACAAAAGACGCCTCACCCAATTGCGAATGTATGGAGTTCTTATGATGAGATGAAGAGATTTGGTTCCATGGTCTAATTCGTACGGATTGGTTGTCTTTAAATGTATCACAATAGACTAGAGGCTTCATTTAAGATTAAATGTCTTCTATACGTCCTTTTATAGACAGATAGATTTTTTGGACGTTTTATGCAGTATTCTTATTTATTTGAGTAAAGCAAGACAAAGCATACAATGCGAAAGTACGTTTTATCTCATTGATTAGGTTCAACCCATTCGGTCTTTTGTTATGGAATATATAGTACAGCTTGAATCTCCATCTGGTAGGATTTCATGACAGCTTAAGCGATTTGCTACATAAGAAAACAGATTTGTGCAGGCAGTTTGTTGCTGGTGTTTTCTTTTTCATCATATGTAGATATTGTTTAAACTTAGCAATTTGCCCAAGCCCGAGTTATTAGTTTAGATTAATAAATGCATTTCCAAACCTTTTTTAAGATAATTCGGTGAGGTTCACAGGGGGTGTCTCTATATTATGGCCAATATTGTTCTCCAGATGATTGAAATCATGAACTAGCCGCAATGTCTACATTATTGGATCATCTATTACCAAGAAGACTAGTAGATCATTAATTTAGAATGCGAATTCATTAACATCTTTGATGTGATCTTCAGCTTACTACTAAATTCAAACCTCAGTCTTGCAGTGACTATATAGTCAAAGTCTCTCAAGGAATTCAGTCCCACCTCATGTTTCTACGCTTTTTCTATCTCCATGTATTACTAAGAAGTTTAGTACGTGTAGATCGCAAATAAGATAGAACTCAATTTCATTCATATTTACACGTGCTTAGCTTTACGAAAGCTAACCGAAATCCAGAGCCTATGGAAACCTTTTTAGGGCAACTGCAAACCTAATAGCAACAGGTCACTGTAGACTGCTCCTGGCAAGGGGCATGCAAGCTGTAGGGGCGCCAGTATATCGTAGAAATATTTCTCTTCTGGCTGGGCCGCTGGTCGGTAGCGGAAGTGGGCCCGTTAACAGCTTTACAAGGAGGAAGGCGCAACCCAGGGCAGAAAGGGCAATTTTTGCCTACGTGCCTGCGTTTCTGGATGCTCAACAAAAAAATACGTCCTTGATGTAATTTTTAGCTTACTTCCAAATTCAAACCTAAATGCTGTCGTGGAAGTATTTGATTGTTTAAAATTCTTTAGACATTCAATTCCACATCTTAATTTCTAGTCCAATCGACATATTAACTGTTTATGTTTCGGTATATTGTACCATAAAATGGTCCAAGCTCAGTGAAGCATATCATGGCTCCAGAGAGAAAGTCTGGGTCCTTCTATAATGTTTTAAAAACGATTATTATTCCGATTAGAAAAATACTCCAAATTTTTGGCTCAGACACAAAAAAATCTCTCCGAGTTTACTGACGATGGATTTAAGAGAAAACAGAATGAAATTGTTTGTGAACTATGCTGCGGTAACGTCTATTGAGCGATGTGTGATTAGTTGTTTTAAAATACTATTACATGTAAGTGTTGAGTTAATAGGGTTAAAAGCCTACGGTCGGTTAGTAAGGGCTGACAACTGTAATTCTTAAACCACATCAAGTCATTTTCAAATATTACTAGTAATTAATGTGAGATATGCTGTAGTAAAGTCTGTAATAGGTTATTCAGGTTTTTTTTTAATCAGTTGTTTAGTGTATCAAAATAAAATAGGTTTACTCAACAATGCAATCTTAAAGTCAGTTCCACATGTGGAAATCTCCCCTCAATGGGGGAAACTAAAAGTCAGTTCCACATCTGTAAATCCTCTCCCTCAATGCTTCACATAAAGTAAATTTTCAGGCTCTATATTCGAAATTGTATTGCTCTCAGTGTTATTTAATTATTATTTTTTTGATAATACTTTCTTTTTAAAATATTTTTAAGCAGCACAAGATTTACTATCACCAATATCAATAAGACTTAAGCCATCACACTAAACCGACATCAAGTCCTAATTAATACTTTTCATCCAAATGCAATGCTAACCAAGTTGAGCTTTTTGAAGCCAGCCAATTCCTCGACCGCTCGCTTGCCCGCCTCATGTTGCTGTGTGCGCGTCAAATCTTGTCAAACTGTGTACTGACTTATGTCCTCTTTCTATTTTTTAAAAATTGTAAAAACGAAAACTTGAAAAATTGTGGAAAATTGTAAATGAATGAAACGAAAAGGTTGCCCGTAAATTGGCCATGGTTGAAGCTGATCTGGAGCGTGCCGAAGAACGTGCCGAGCAAGGAGAGAAGTACGTTTATTTGCCCGCAGGCATAACCGCAAAACGGATATAACTAATGCGTGTTGTTGTTGTTAAACTGTTATGCTGTTTGTTGCTGCCAAGAACGTTGCCAGCGTTTACAATTTTTATTTTCGCAATAACCATTTTAGATTTAAGCAAAACCGAAAACAAATGAAACATCAAATAATTTGATAAATTTTGTAAATTTCTTTATACTTCGCCCCCCTTTTATTTATTCATATATAAATATTTCTGTTTGACTAACCCACAATCGATATGAAAACACATTAAAAACTGTCCTTTGAATGATATTATACCATTGTTTAGCTAGCTAGCTAGTCAGTTTTGTTTTTGTTGATAATAAACAAATCAGTTCAATTGGAAAAAATGTGAATAAACTGTGCAAAATTCAAAGCAAAGCATGCGCCTACACTAAAATCAATCAAACAAACTAATGCAACACTCTTCAATTTGCAAATTGAATTTACCAAAAAAAATTAAATCGAAAAATCAATTCGTGTTCATTGCCCCTTTGCTGTTGTCACATTTGCATTATTTGTCATATTTGCATTATTCCTTGCCAGCGCTTGTAAAATAATCGAGAAGAAAAATTCCAAATTCAAACTGCGCACATGTCACAAGTTCACATTTTTTGCATAAACTCAGTTTTTATTAATTTTTGATTTTGATCAATTTTCAACACTAATCAAATGTTTTCTTTTTTACTGCTGAAACGCTTTTTTTGTTACTTGCTAACGTTAAACCTAACACTTGCCTGACCCGTCCTGCCCGCTGTGCCTCTCTGTGTCTGTGTGCATAACTTCAACTTGAACTCGCAAAGGTTGCCAGAAAGTTAGTCCTCATGGAACAGGACCTGGAACGTTCTGAGGAAAAAGTTGAACATAGCGAAAGGTTTGTTGCAAAGCGCACCGTTACGTATGCTGTGCCGTTGTTATATTACTTTACTAATACCAAAATATTTAAGCATTTTTCTATTGTAGAAAGTGGCCGACTTGTGAGTGAGTTTCCTCGCGAAGGTGTGCGAATTTTTGCAGCAGGCAACACCACAGTAACGCTGGCGGCTCCAATCGCTTTTCACTTTTACAACAAACTCCAACGAAATGTCGAAAAGTAGTTCTTTTTTTTACGATCAACGTTTGTACTTTGTTGTCGTTATGAAAAGTGAAATCGCTGCTAATGATTTCGAGAGAAATTCCAACTTGACGTTTTTATTTCCTAAGCACTCATACAAAAATAAATATAAGTCGTACTCCTAAAGATCAGCAGAAGGCCGAACAGAGCTACAGCTGAACAGTGCACTTCTTAAATTGCCAGTCATTTCGCATTGCTCAATGCTTGAAAAATATTACAAAATGAAAGGGAACTGAAAAAAAATACTGTCATGCTTACAAAATACCTACAAGTCTTGTTGGAAGAATGTGTTTAGGCGAAAAAAAATTTTAATTGAAAAATGTTAAAGTGTCACTCGGTTTGGCGTCTTCATTGTGCTCGTTCATTGTGAAGTGCTGATTTTTTTATGTCCACTGCTTTCAGTTTCTTTGTTCATATTTTCGCTATGTTTGCGCAAATATTTTTTCTGTATGTGTGCCGATGTCGTTGGCCAATTTTCGTTGGCCTCAAGAAATATTTGTAATTTATTGACAACATTTTTCGAATGCATTTTGACTTTGACAAACCGCCAAAATTGTTGTCTGTAAATGGACACAAACTTCGTGTAACTTTAGGCGTTTTTGCCAAAAATATATATAAACTTAAGGAACCAGGCAAATAAGGTAAAATATTTTAATTTAATCATAAGGATGGACAAATCTGAATCATAGTCAATATTTAAATACTCAGATTAATATGTCTATTTGAAAAATAAGCTTCAATGTTTTACTTTACGCTGCTGACTTGTTGCGAGTGCAGAACACTTGAACACTTCCTATGCAGCTGCCCTGCCTTAGCGTTGAAAACACCAAATTCCTTAAGGAATAGTGTAGTTGGTTCTCTAGCTCAAGACTGAAAGCATCTATAGTCCTATCTTGGCGATGCGGCGGGCTCCCATGTAGGTAAGACCTATTCGAGGAAGTGGCAACAAGACGGCACACCAGTGCTGATTGAACGAGTTTAGCGAACTCGCAGTTGATGCTACCTGCATACCTTACTTAATGCATTCTAAACTGAAAGTTTGGCTTAGAAAGTTAGCCACTCTTGCTTCTGATGACTTCCTTCAATTCCCAATGAAATACTTAAAATCCATGCAAAACTATTGGATTGTCGATATTTTTCTACAATTAAAAAACATTTTTTTTTACATTTCTTCAAGTCTGAAATATTATTTTTAAATCAACTTTCAAAAGTTTACCTTAAACTTCAGTTACGAAAAAGACAAAAACATGTTTTCTCAAATTTCTTATAACGACGAACCAAACATTATAAAGCTATTTGATATTTTTTATGCCATAAGACTAGAAAATATTGTTTTTTAGTTTTCGTTGTGGCAATTTTCTTTTGCATTGCAGGAGTACAAACATCGACACGTTGGCCCAATCATCACCGCAAGAAAACTCACTTCAAGTCTCACACTTCATACAATAAAAATGTATCTTTCAATCTGTAAACTTCTTTACTAATAATGTTTTTGTAATTCTTATAGCAAAATTGTGGAGCTTGAGGAAGAGCTGCGCGTTGTCGGCAACAACTTGAAATCCCTTGAGGTCTCAGAAGAGAAGGTCAGTAAGCAAAGTCAAACTTTATCTATTCAAACTTTATAGTATTCCTTATTTATTTATGAATAATATGATTTAATTATTCATTTATTTACATATACAAACAACAAATACTCGATATCCTTTTTATACTCATTTCAATTTATTTCTATGTTAAATTTCATACTGAAAATTGTCATTACTTTGTCACGTACCAAAATTTATGCGCTCAATATTTGTGATTATACGCAATATTACTACGATAACAACAACAAAAACAACAACAACAATATTGTACAAAATACAATGAAAATAGGCCAACCAACGCGAGGAAGAATACAAGAACCAAATCAAGACCTTGAACACCCGTCTAAAGGAGGTATATATGCCGTTATTTGCAATCGAAAGGGATTTGCAAAATTACCAACCCAAAAAAAAGTGGACCAAGTTGCTGTCTATCAATTTGAAGATAATTGCAAACACAAAAAAAGTTTCTCAAAATATTTTGCACAAAATTTCAGCCCGAATACAACGTGTATAGCTACCAAAATATACATAAATATATATTAATTGGCATTGAATCGTTTAAACGCCGCGCGCTTTTGTGAACTAAAAGATATACGCCGCCTATTGTTGTTGCCTTCTACTTCTATGTATTCGCTCCTATTCAGTGTCTGTCATACTGGCAAACTGTCACTACTACGTCTGTATTTACTGTTTATGATTGCGTAAAAGACCGCAGACACAGTGGCCAATGTCCTCATCTATAACGTCATCCATTTTGTCTTATTGTGCGCCCATAGTTTACGTTTATGTTTATTTCTACATATATCTATATTTTATACATATTTCTTGACATTCGTTGCCACAACACATAAAAAACATTTACTATATTTTCGTAAGCACTAACGCCCAAAAGCATACAATTTGAATTGTGCAGAAAACAATAAAATATCTACCGACATTATTCATGTGCCACCCATTCCACCACTTATATATTTTTATATACATACATTTATAACAAGTATTATACACAATATTTATTTTATTATATTTTATTTTAATTTTATTTTATTAATTTTAATTTGTATTTTTTTAATTTTATTTGAGAATTGTTCTTATTTGTAATATACTCACCGAATTAACCCAAAGTTTTACATTTTTCTTTTATTTTCATACGTTTTACTTAACCCGTGCCGCTGCTTGAAATACATTTGTTTTGTTGTTGTGTAATAAAATTATTTTTTTGCACTGCATTACAACAAAACAAAAATAAAAAAATATATATAATAAAACTGCTGGTTTTGCTCCATCACTACAACAACAAAAAACATTAACAACATATAACAAAATAAAAAACTAAAAACAAAATGTGTACTGTGAAAATGTTTATGCATGCATGCATTTGCGCTCGTTCATAACGTTTTGTTGTTGTGCGCTTACAATAAAATTTGCAAACTGCAATTTTATGCTCGCCGACACGACACAACACGTCTGTGTTGCACCAACCACCGCAATTACCAACGCAACTGCAACTACCACCAACACCACCTCCACCACTACCATCGTCATTCACCTCTACCGCTTGCAACGCGCACGAACCAACAATGCCTCCACCATTGCCCGCGACACCCCCGCCATCGCCGTCACCACACCTAATGACCACTCCTGGCGCTGCTTATTGCATTCGTTTAACCGTTTTATTGCCTTGCCTTGCCTTGTGGTGCCGTGTATGGCCGGTGGCTCGGCTGGTTGGACATCTGTTTGTGAAATGTGAAAATATTAAAACGAATGAACGCATTAAATTGCACCGACAAACATTTGTAGGCCACGCAAAAAGAGGAAACTTTCGAGAGTCAAATCAGAGTTTTGGATCATCAGTTGAAAGAGGTACTTGCTGAGTAGATGACGGCTTTAGAAACCGTCCACGAAAAGGCATTTTGAAATATTTATAAAAACTGATTTGTCATGGTTGAGAGTAATGTGGTTTATGGGTTTGTGTATAAGCTTAACTGTTAAGGTGAAGGCACTAAAATTGTATTTATGTTTAAGTAGAATTGCAAGACAAATGGCAACAAGGTTTAATCGATGGTTTTATGTAGAAGTTTGTTGAGTAAATAGGAAAATGTGTAATTGCCATTTCAATATTTAATAATCGGGCATGGGCTATAAATTGTGATGGGATGATCACGTTTCATTCATTTCTTGAATTTGAAGTAGTTTGAATGTGCTAAAAAACCGAAGTTCTATTCTGTAGCCCACATCTAGCAAAATCGTTCGATTTAAAATTCTAATTTAGAATTGAAACTGTGTCATTTCGGGTACATGTCTGATCATTTCAGTATTGAGAGTAATTATTTTTTCTATATTGCTATATAAATAGCTGGAAGTAGATATTGTTTCGCTTGTGGATAGAGATGTATTAAAAAATTTAATGTTGAAAACTAGCAGTTAGAGCTTTTCAAATGCTGATGAAAAGAAATAATGAGCAGAAATATGCAGAATTGGTATTTAAATTAATATATAATGAACTGCGTAGGGCAATTGTTTTTGTAAAAACATTCTCTATGAACGCGTGGAGAAGAAACCATGTTGATTTCAATCATTCATAAATACAATGAGTTAATACCGGACTGTATGGTCTCTCTGCAGACTCCCAAGTGTAGTCATGGGACTTTTTGCAAGTACCATGTAACTTTTTAACTAAAGAAGATACGATTAAAAGTTATAAACAAAATTATCAAATGATACCAGCTTCAAAGTTAGGTGGGGGCTAAGATTCACATTGAAAAGTATTTAAACTATTAAGTAAACCAGCAACTCGACAAAAGAAAAGTTCCTTCAAAGTTTCTAATACTCCACTTGTAAGTTTCTGTTATTCACTCACAAAATGTACCCAGTTCCTGAAGCTTCGGGAATGTCCCAACCTGGAACTTCAGGTCCTTGGATTTTCAAACAATTCACGCACAATTCACAATTTAACGCCCTAAGTATGTTCCTACATATGTGTCACAATGTTGTCACACAGCCCTAACGTGTCACAGCCCTAAATTTCTGCAAAATGTCTTCTCAGTTTTTCCACATGCTCGACCCAACGTTGTCACAAAACCTTAACCTGTCGAATCCTTAATTCTCTGCCAATTTGTATGCAGCTTCCTTTTTTTTAGCTTTTAGTTAGCTGTTTTTGTACAACTCTACTGAAACATACAACTTTTATGAAAATCTGAAATCTGTTTACCCAGTTGTATTATAAAAGAAGAAAAGAAAAAGAAAATATTGAATTGCACAAATCGTTATTCTCAATTTTAATTAATGTACATAAGAAAGCCAACTTGTCAAAATTTTGTTCATTTCCTTTAACTGGTTTGAAATTGTTAACTGCGCTTTTCTTTTTCTTTAATTTATTTGTTCATGTTTTTTTGTTGTACTTTTTTTGATCACTTTCTCCTATCTGATATTTTCTTTTAATTGTTAACTCTCGAATGTAATAAATTAATGCAAACGTAGAAAATTTATAAACGAGCAAACATGTTGAGACATCACATACAACCAACAACAGCAACAGAAAAATATATCATGGCAAGTAGCGAAACGTCTGCTGAATCCCAACAAACAAAACAAAACTGCAAGCAACAACACAGCAAACATACAGGCAGGTACAGCTGCGTATTGCAATTTGTCTAGTCATTGCCACGCCCACATGCTTCTGCCACACCCACCACCCATCATACAATTTGATTCGAAGCGATTTGTTAGAAGCGCGAAATGTACACTTGCATAAAATTGAAAACAACTTTTTGTGCATTAATTGCAAAAACAAAAAATACAAAAGAAAATATCCAATGAAATGATACAAAACAAAAAGAATGCAAATCAATGTAAACAAAAAATGAAAACCAATGAAATGGCAAATCATGCATTGAGAGCCGATATTTTCCAACACCGCCAACGTTGCCGGTGTTGCGTAAATATTCGCAAGAAAATTGCTTTAGTTTTAACTTGACTACATATTAATTGTTTGTTAAGGCGTGCCCACCATAATATAGCGTTTCGTTTCGTTTGTTCGTGCTCTTTCACACTTTCACGTTAATGTCTTTGAATTGTAACTTTTGAGTTTAATACTTGCCTTGTAATTCTTGTGTGCGTGCATACTGATTTTCTACAATTAAAATACCAAAAACAAAACAAAAATCAATCTTTAGCATAAACAACAAACAAATTAGCCAAATCCCCCACACAAATTAAAAACGTCAAATAAACGCATTGCAATTAAAACGCAAAAGTTCGGTAGACATTTTATGAGAAATCAAACCAATCGAAAGCACTAAAAATTATTCGTCCATCATGCTCATCCCGCACTAGCAGTCAGCATACGAATATACCACCATATACCACCGACGAAATGTTCTTAAAGCCCATTCTAAACATGATATATATTTCTTTGTGTGTTTGTGTGTTTTCGGCCCAACATGTTCGCTCGCTTAGGCACGTGCGGCGCAAAGAGAAGTCGAACAGGAGGTTTTTCAGTTGAAAGTAAATGTAGATGCAGTAAGTGGAAAACGTTTAATGTCCTCTGGCTCGCACTTGATTTGTTACATTCGTAGAAGTGCTGCTGCCGCTGTCGTTGCCGCTGCTACTGTTGCCGAATTTCAGTTTGAAGCAGTGTAGTAGAAACAAGTAGTTACTGACAGTGCAGCGCGATAATAATAATCTTAACGTCTCTTAGGTGTTCTCCAAGCGTCCTCTTAGCCAGTTGCCCGAACAGCGTAAATAGTTTTACGTTTAGAAATAAACAAACTAAATATGTTGGTGTAGCGTCCTATAGTGTAAAATTGTAACTACTTAATCTCGCTTATTGTTTTGTAATACTAAACTAATTGCAGTTATAAGTATGAGATGTTTCGCCTTCACGCTTTTTTTACCACTAATATTGAAGACTAAAAAGTAAATTCTGAGTTTAAATTTAAATATAAACTATTTTGGAGTTAAGAATTCGTGCTACAAATAGATTACTATAGACTAGTACGAGAAGAGAGTTTCTGAAGCACTCAACCCTTTCATATGCATAAAGTGAATTGTGTTGTATTTATTTGGATGAACTTCGAAAAGGTGATCTGAGATCTGAGTTTACAGACAAAAGTTGAATATAAACTATTTTTTAGTTAAATAGATTAATGCCTAAAAGGTTATTTGAATATAACTTATTTTGGAGTTGTAAAGATTCATGCTAAAGATTCTATTGATTAATGCTGAGAGAGTTTCTGAAGCACTTAAGCTTGTAACATACAGGTTAGGTTAGTTTAGATTGAAGTGGCTATCGGAGCACGAGACATTCACCCACAGATTGTGCCCATTGTGATAGCACACGAAGGAAACAGTGATGTGTTTCTGTTGCAAATCATTTCGGGCCCAATTAAGCCAGTTTTATTGGTTGTTCTGGGGTAATCCAAGTTGTCGAAGAAGTCATCTCCATCATCCAAGTCATCTAGAGAAAGTCGAACAGTAGCAGAAAATGTGACTTAAAGTGTCTTCTTCTATCTTTTTTGCTGTTTTCAACGACAGAAAAACGTTGACAAATCTTCTCATATGAATTATGAAGTAAACGATACTTTGAAACAGTTCGCAATGGGTTGAAAACATGTGATATAAAAACTTTTTGACATACATATTTTGCCAAAACTCTGAAAAATAGAATGCATAGATGAAAGAACCAATTCAATTTGGTGCAGTTGTTCTGGGTATCGTTTCTAGATTCACTGACTTCATTTTAAAGCAATCAGTTACTATTTCATTAAAACATCCAATAAATAGATCTTGTTTTTATATTTGACATATGTATTGTACATACAATAAAGAAATTGTTAAGTGACATATATCCAATCAAGAAATCGGTTAATATGGCCTAAGAGGGTTTAAGAAATCCCAGAACTCCAGCATTTATCTACTAAAATCCCATAAAAGTGCATTATGACTTGACAGATATTTCATTCCACAGAATTTCTGTTTATTGTGGACAATGAATGTTTACTGGAAATATCTTCATTTCCTATCGGTTCTTACTCTTCAGGTGAACTCACAAAGCTAGGCCAGCTTAAATGGATATTTTTGAAAACCAAGTTGTTTAGCTCCTAACCATATTTTTCATACCAAAATGTGCATTTTTAAACCATGAAGAAAGTTGGTCTTTTTTTTTGGTGCCTGCATCACCATTGTTCGCTTAAAAATATAGTACAATATATGAAATCAGTACTAACCCATAGAACTAATACTAACTTTGCAGACTATGTGACAACAATAAAAAGCTTAGTTGCAGTTAGTCACTTTTCTGATATTGAAAACTAATTATTAATGTTAAAAAGGCAAAATAACTTTTGTCATAACTTTAACAAATTGCGTGTGATCAGCTGTCACATGTTTCATATTTCTAGCTGCCACATATCGTGTGTATCATTGCATGAAATAAGCTGTCAAACATTGCTTTTGACAAGTTGTCACACATTATCACATTGCTTATGACAATTGGTCATCTTGCTTGTGACAACTGATTACATATTTTGCATATGACAATTTGTCACAAAATTCCTGTGCCGCCTAACATTAGCATAAATAACCAATAATCATTTATAAGACGTAAACTGAAATTGTATTAAATATTTTAAACAAAATTAAAACTGTGAACATTAACGCTGGTTTTGGTAGACTTTGAGAAGCTTTTTTGAAACAATTTTCTTACCCGTAAACATGTTGCCAACTTCAAAGGAAAACAATTCAATGACAAATGTATTAGCTCTACAAACTTTTATAAATTCCATCAAACGTGCAAAGCATTCTATTGCAACATTTTCCAAATTTTGACACATCTATTATGATTATGATTATGCACTCGTTTATAATGAAATGTTCATATATATGTCTCGTGTACATAGTTGTACATACGCATATATAACTACATGCGGCTGCATATTGTCAGTGTAAATTTTGTCATTGTCTTTGTCCACTTTTTTTTCCATTGTCCCAAAAGTTTTCTACACTCAAAACACATGTGCTGCATTGTTACTAATTCAATTATTATTTACTTATTTTCTACTTCACAATGTGCGTCGCGTACGAACCATTAGGCTGAAGCCCGTGCTGAATTCGCCGAACGTTCCGTTCAGAAATTGCAGAAGGAAGTCGACAGGCTCGAAGGTATGTCACACAAAGACTTTTTACGCATTCTTTTACGTATTTGATCGATGCCGAATGCGCAGTATTGAAATAATTGCAGTTAGCCGTAGTACAAAAAAGACAATCTTGATTAAAAATACTTAAATTTGTGGTACCTAATTGTAGTCACAAATATATATTTATGAATTATATTAATGCTATATTTCTCTAGACTTATTTAGTAGTTTAGTTTAGTTTTAAAACATGCATATCAAAAGAGTTTAGTTATTTATGAATTAGACATCCGAACTTAATTCCTTATCCTCTGATTGTGGAACTAGTTTGTTGATCCGCGTCGTTGTCACAGAGTGTGTACGCCTAGTGTAAGCATGTAGATTGGCGGCGAGGCTTGACTGTGGCGAGCGACAGCCTGACAGTATGATGCAGTGCAGCAGTGTGTGTGGCATACTGGCAGGCGCCGCTTTCCATTAGCACAGCCTGCACGCTACACAAGACAAGTGGTTTTATGTGATAATTTGATTAATTTTGCTTTTATTTTAAATTAAAAAAAACGTATTTATTTATTAAAATTTTTGTTTTTCATTTTATGCCTGCTCGCTGCCTGCCAAATTTTGTTTTATATCCACCGCTACTAAAAATCCAACCAATGCGTTTGTGTGTTTTTATTTGTGTACCTTTTAATTTTTCTATTATTGTAATGATTGTTGTAATTGTAATACGCATACAACAAAACACACACACACATGTACACACACGCAAATGTGAAATGGCGCTTTGGTTTTGCTGCTGCTGCTGCCGCTGCCGCTGCTAACCGAACAAACGCGACCCAAACAACGAACAATGCGAATGCCAGACGATCTGATGAACGAACGCAACAAGAACAAACTGCTGCAGGAGGAGATGGAGGCCACTCTACATGATATTCAGAACATGTGAATTCAAATCTGCCTACGCCGCCACACCACACGCCTCAGCTGCACTGGTGCGCTCGCTTGCACGCCACTTGCGCCAAAGACGGCGCCAGCGCGCGCCCAAGCGGACGCCCGCTGCGTCCAGGCGGCAGTGGTTAGCGTGTAATTTTTTTTTTTTTATAAATAGAAATTTGTTGCAAACCTAAAGTGCAGCGATTTTTAAGTGAAAATACCTACAACAACAAAACACACTAATAATTTTATAAAAAATTACCGAAAGATTTATGTTTAGTAAATCTTGCGCAGCGCATCTGAAGCGAAGCAGATAAAAGACAAATGACATTCACAATTTTCCCTTCTAACAAGAAAACAAAAACAAAACTATTCCCGCAACGGCATTCCTGCGAAATTTTGCAATTCAAAAACAAACGAAATTACAAAAATTTAACATGAAAGAAAAAGTAAATATTTATTTAGCAAGTTCACACGCTCCCACACAAACACACACACACACACATAAAAAACATATAATAATGAAGGCGAAAAGTATCTAGCAGCTCACAGCATTCCAATTATGTACGAAACAATTACTGAAAAGACAACAACAACAAGAACCAGAAATTGCACATTTTGCCGCTGCTGACCGCAATGAAAAACCGCAAGTGTTAAGTTAAATAAATGCAAATAAAATAATAATAATAAAACTACAATGCAAACTGATATAAACGACATATGTTCACATTTGCCAGTAAAATTTAAATATATTAACTAAAGCAAGAAAATAAATTATTGCAAATATATGCATCCCGATTTTTAGCGCCCCGATATGTGCGCTGCAATATTTTTGTGTACTTTTCTGTTTTAATTTAATGATTTTTTTTCGTTGTCTTATGTTGCTGTAATTTTTATTTTTTCTTTCTGCCGCGTTTGGTAATTTTTAAAATTTAATATTAAAACCACTTTAAATGTTACACATCAAGAAAAAGGAAAAAATAACAAAAAGAGAATCAAAATGCCGGAGAGCAGAAGTTAATGTATAATTTTATTTAATTATTATTTGTATTTAATTTGAGCTTTGTGCGCTTGTATGTATTTTAATTTGTATTGTTTTATTTGATTTGATTCGTTTTTGGTTTCTTATGCTAAAACTCTACGCTACGTATTAATAATTTCTAATGATTTACTTGATTATTGTAAAATATAAAACGAAACATTACAAAAGACAAATCAACAATTGCAAAAAACAATAATAACAACAACAAGAAAATGTCGTAAATTCTGTGTAATATTATTTGTAAAATGTTAAGCTGTCTCGCAGCCCGCCCGGCGCCTGCCCGCTGGGCCCTTTGCGCCTTCAAACGAATCCCATGCTTTGCTCTTGCAAACCACATTGCAACAATGTATTTGATGAAAATGCAAAATGTCGATAACGAAAGCTGCAGCCACTAGCACAACAAACTGCAACGTCGGTTCCGCACGTCAGTGTCAATGACACAAACGCATTTTCTTCACGTTAAACTTTATGAAAGCAAAGTCAAACCCAACACTTTATTTCAACATGTAAAGCACGCGCTCTGTTGTTTTTTGTCTAATTTAAAAGTAAAAATGATGAAAATAAAATACAAACAAATCAAAAGTCTACGAAAATGCGCATGACTTGAAGTCAATTATTTACGAAGTTTCGCAGAGCAGAAAATGAACGTTAATATTTTGATTATTTGAAATTTACATTCGATTTATTTAACTTTAGACGAAAGCAAGCAAAGGAAAACATTATTTATATTTTACTATTTACATATGATTCTGCTGCAATTGCACAAATAAAGTATTTTTCCAAAAATAAATGCCAACCTGAGTCATTAATGCAGTGCTTACACACAAGAATATGCAGGAGTTTAATCCTCAAGTACATAGACAATTTTATCAAAGTTTTTTGTGCTAGTAATTTGCGTTAAAGAGAAAAAAGTATGTGCAATTAAACAAACCAGAAAATTCATGCATTTGAGGGTTAAGTCTGGCCAGGCGGAAGTGCTTTTTTTAGCTTCCAACTTCATGGCATACATTTAGACTATCCACAACTCAACACACACCACTGACAACACACATTTGCATGCAATCTGTGTTTGTTACGTCGGTGCTTTTCACCTCGTGTTGCGTGTGCGTGCTGTACGATCTTCCCACTCCCCACCAAAAATAAGTCTATATTCCAAAAAATAGGTATGAAAACGATTGGCCAACCGCAGGTCGTCAGGAAAACTCAGTGCAAGCCCTCAACTTCAGCGCAATTCTAATCAATTTTTGTTTATTTTAATTTCAATCGTACCCAACTGTTTTCCCCGACGCTTTTCTCTACTTAACCGCAAATTAACCAACTCAATTGCATAAACACCCGCCACCTGCCATTACCTGCAACTGTACCCACATACCCCGTTCAGATGAGATCATTGTTGAGAAAGAGCATTTTGCGCTCATCGGCGACAGCTTGGATCTGGCCTTTGTCGACCTGATGGGCATGGAACCATTCTACACGGACCGCAACCCCAAACCACCCACACCCAAAGTGCCTACACCAACACCTGAGGAGATTGCTGCCGCCGAGGCAGCCGCCGCTGCCGCACTGGCCGCTGCCGAGGCTGCCGAAGCAGCCGAAGCTGGCGCTCAAGCGGCAGCTGAAGCTGGAGAGGGCGCTGCCGAAGGCGCTGCTGATGCAGCTGGCGAAGAAGGTGCCGCACCGGCCGAGCCGGTTGTCAAGGAGCCCACACCACCAACACCGCCGCCACCACCATTCGAATATTCCATCGACTTGCCACCAGAGGGTGCCGAGGTGCCGTATGTGAAGAATTTCGATCCGAGCGATGTGCCGCCACCACCAGCGGAAGGTGCCGAAGGCGCTCAACTAGCGGAGGGCGCCGAAGGTGCTCCACCAGCAGAGGGCGCCGAAGGTGCTCCACCAGCGGAGGGTGCCGCACCGGCGGCAGAAGGTGCTGCTCCGGCTGAGGGTGCTCCTGGCGCTCCCGCCGAAAGCGCGCCTGCTGCACCAGCTGAAGGCGCTCCGGCTGCTGATGCTGCTGCCGCAGCGCCTGCTGCCGAAGGTGCTCCAGCTGAGGCGCCCGCCGCCGCTGATGCTCCACCAGCCTAAAACCAGCCAAGCATAAAACTGTGATTAAGCAATGAAATGAAGATATGCCACTGATTGGATAGTTTCAGTGTAGTAGACAATTTTACTAGAAATATACAAACGATAAAGAAGTAATGGATATCTTCAATGGCATGCCACCGGAATGAACCCGATTGCTCCTTGAATTATCGCATTTGTATGCTAGCCGCTTTTCCTCGCATAAATCTTGAGACCGCACCGTGTTGCCTCCACCTACCTGCGTCGCCCACCTCTTTTGTGTTTGACTAAACTTAATAACTTCGACTAACTTTTCAGCCCATCCGTTCTCGCCTGCCTGTCCTTCTCGGTTCTATCTACGCTTCTATCTCTATCTATCTGGCTATCAGTTCTGTTAATTTTTAAGTTTGCTTTTTTTAATTTTCTCTGCCTACTTTCATCATTTAATTGCACTTCTTTTTCGCTTGCACTTTCATCTCACCATTTCGCTCGCAAATTTCGCTAAACGGTAATCACAAACCAAATACATGCAAACAAACGTAAATAAACACTCCAAGACGATATCATTGTCGAAAAGGAGCGTTTTTGCCTAATTGGCGACAGTCTCGATCTGGCCTTCATGGATCTTATACCCGGTCTGGAGCCCTTCTACACGCCGCGCAATCCAAAACCGCCAACGCCCAAACTGCCTACGCCGACGCCCGAAGAAATTGCCGCCATGGAAGCTGCCAAGGCCGAGGCCGAGGCTGCGGCCGCTGCTGAGGCTGAGGCTGCGGCTGCTGCTGCCGCCGCTGGCGAAGCTGGCGAACCCGGTGACGAATTGCGGCGACCGTCAACGGCTGTCGGTGAGGCCGGTGTCGAAGGAGCGGAAGCTGCAGCGCAACCTGAACCGGTCAAGGAGCCCACACCACCACCACCACCGCCACCACCATTCGAATATTCCATCGATTTGCCACCAGAGGGTGCTGAGGTGCCATTCGTGAAGAACTACGAACCACCACCACCAGGCTCAGAGCCTGCTGAGGGCGAAGCGGCTGCACCGCCGGCAGAAGGTGCTGCTCCGGCTGAAGGCGCCGCACCAGCTGAAGGTGCTGCGCCGGCTGAAGGAGCTGCGCCCGCCGCACCAGCAGAAGGTGCCGCTCCGGCTGCACCAGCTGAAGGTGCTGCGCCCGCTGAAGGTGCTGCTCCGGTTGCAGAAGCAGCACCGGCTGCCGAAGCTGCTCTACCCGCTGAAGCGGCGCCTGCTGCTGCGCCCGCCGAGGCGGCTCCAGCTTAAATCGCCCCTCTCGCTTTCGAAATCCACGTGCGCAATCATAGTGAATCGCAACCGCTGAGATACGCTGCCAATACATTACGCTTGCATGTGCAAAACTCTTTAGAGGAATTGTAATAAATTTTTAAGTTTGGAGCATTGCATACGTTTTTGTTTAGTATTAAAAAAAATTAAATATTATTTTAACTGTTGCTGAACTGCCATTAAAAGAGAAAGCTTTCTAGACAAAGCAATCAATGTTGAAGCAAAATGTTGTAAGAATTACCTAACCCAGCCCCCACAGCGACAGTGAACTACTGCTGCCATGAACTAATGCGAATGCCATTCAATGCTGCTTCTTCTCGCAACGCTAATGACAAAGGTACATTTTTATTTATTTTATTATTATTTGTATGTTTCTCTTGTGTTTCGTTTTGTTGCTACCTAATTGAAAGTTTTCACAGGAAAGGTGATGCAAGTTTTATTAGACCGAGTTATGTTTTTATGGTTTATACGACTTCAAAAGGAACATGAATGACACGAGTACAAAGCAGAGATGACAATAATCTTGTGAGATTGACAATTATCGGACTTAAAAGACAGTTTCGTGTCCGAAATTACTCTTACTTTCCATTGAGAGTTCCTTGTTCTCAGTTTACAAAGAATTTCTTAACTTCTATAAGAAATATTGTTCACTGAGATTGGGTACAGATTTATTAGTCTTAGTTATTGAAAAACTAGTATTCCACTAAAAACTGATTTTCCACTCGATTTAGCAGATTTCTTAAGTTTCTACATATGTATTTTGTTTAATTGTTATTCCATTTATGTTAAGTGTTTCAATAATATTGAGCGGAGCGATTCTGCACAATATTTACTTAGTTTTCACTTATAATTTCGTATTTCATTTAATTAATATTATTTCCTTTATTTCTCTTTCAATTCGCACTATTATTTTCAACTTTAACTTCAATTAGACGACCTCGTCTTGGAGAAGGAAAGGTACAAGGATATCGGAGACGATCTCGACACAGCCTTCGTCGAACTCATCCTCAAGGAGTAAATCAACCCATCAAACAGCACACAACATACAGCGACTACAGCAGCAGCAACTGCAACTGCAACAAAAACAACATCCGACATTTTGCAGCAAAACGCCACCATCACAATTTCTGTTTAGCGCTTCTGTCGACATTTTCCTAGTCGTAATTGTATGAAAATGCTCGAGCAGAAGCATTCTTGAAAATGCAGTAGCCGTTGTTGCCTGGTAGAGCTGTTGAAATTTGAAATTTGTAGAACGTACCAAATCCCCAAAAGCTAGACCTATCTACATACTTATATATATTTATATTGAATATGGTGTTAATTGATTTTAAAGTGTATTATTTATTTGTATTTGCATATTTTGATTTCACTACACTACTGAATGCCTAATGCGTGTTCAAGACACACTTAGCCATACACAACCTATGCTCAACTCATGATGCGATTGTCTCTTGTAATTGTAACAAACAAACAAACAAAAAGAAACAAATGAAACGAATAAAACTTGTTCTTAACAGCAATTTGCAAAACTGAACCGTAGTTGTATATCTTTTCTGCTATTCGTATCTATCCTTATTTCATTCTATCACCTACCGAATTGATGCGAGCTGAATTTTATTTGCCTCTCTTGCATGCCTGTGCCGCCGTCGCAGAGGAGGTCAGCAAAGGTAAGGAGAAGTACAAAACCATTGCACAAGAACTGGAATATGCCGACTTGAACAACTACTAGACCACCAGCTGGCGCGCCAACAACAACACATCTATGAATTCAATGGACAATCGAATTCAATGATGAAGAAATTGACGCAGTAATGGACACTATTTTTTTGTAATTGTTACAAATACAAATTTAACATTCCCTATGTCATAATGAAATATTGAAAAACAAATCACCAATTCAAATTACATAATAGAAGAAAAAAAACAACAATAAAACAAACATAAGCTGCCTATTGCAAAAAACAATTAAACGAAAAGAAAAACCAAATACAAACCAACAAAAAATGCATGTAACAAGTACAGCCGATATATTTAGATTCTTGTACCACAAAAACAAATTTATTTGTAAGCATTTTTTTGCAACAGTATTGAAATTTATTTAAAGCCCTTGTGTTACACCTGGCGGTGTGCTGTCGAGGTATCTGAGAATAAAAATTTTGAGCAATGAATTTTTAGCATTTTGAAAAATACAAATTAATGCAAAATAATTTTGCAATCAGTGTGCTGTTTACTTTAAAGTGTTTCGTAATGGTTCGATATGAGTGGCGAAAAGGGGACAATGGTTGAGTTTACAAAAGCGGATTAAGAGCAGGGACAATAGTACTTCTAGGGGCGACATTTCAATACACGTATCTAAAACAGATTGTATCTATACTAAATATAGTTTTCACGCTACACGAATAAACAATATGCAAAAGAAAGACAGGAGAAAGCGTTACCCAGGGCGCCCGAATCTGATCGTTCATTACTGCAGTTCACATTTATTGAAAAGAATTTTAAAAGTTTTGGCGATATGTGGAAACAACATTTTTGAAATATTTGCAAAGATGCCATGTTTTTATTGACATTTCAGAAATAATTGCAAATCAAAGATGTCATGTTTTTATTAAAAGTTTTACATGATTAGCAGAATGATTGAATGATGAATTGTAATGATTATGCAAGCGTATTGAAAAAAATTTACATATAACAGATTTATTGGCATTTCAGATATATTTTCCAGTCAAAGTTTTCAAATATTATAAAAATAAAATATGTTGAGTCTTTATTCGGCTCAGATTTTGAATAGTTTGTAATGGATTTAGGGTTTTTAAATGTTTTGAAGTAGTCACGCACGTGCACGACACATTTCTTGTAAAAGTTTCACAAAAGTGATGAAACGAGAAATTATTTGGCACATTACATTTTTCGTCATTGTTTCTAGAATTATGGAATTGGTATTTGTTTTAGTAAGGATTTCAGAAACATTCGTGAGCCAGTTGGCTGTGGTTATTTTTAGTAACTAAAGAATTTTGATGTTCTTTTCAGCTTTTATCTGAAAAACTGTTGATTGTTTTTCGACTAATTTTGATTCATTCATATTCGACTGAAGTTTCTAAATGTATTAATAAAAATGTTTGAACTTACGGTATACTTCAGCTATTGCTTAAAAGAATACAACTGACTTTAATTACATTTTCTTATTAAGAAAGCCTAACAAACTTTTGTATCATTGATTTTTATGACTTTTAAATCAAAACGTATTTACGTCCATCTTTGAAAAGCTTTGAAACTAAGGGAATGATTCGCTGAAAGGGCTAAATGAGTAGCTGCCCCTTTATAAAGTGTATGAAAATAAAATGCCCTTTGCCTTTTAAAATTGTATGTACATATGTATGTATTTAAACATATGTATTACATTGCGTTTTTTCTTAACTGAATAGTGAAAGTTTGTACATTGTCAGCGTTAGTCATATCAAATAAGCTGAGATCTCTCATATGTGGAATAAGACCCTTGCAACTCATTGCATTGAACAGAACTAGTTTGGAATTATTCATTAAATCTGTCTACTTTCCTTTTTTCAAACTGCTGAAATTAACACAAAGTTGCCATAGATAGAATTCTCAAAAACGCTAATGTAATTGGCATAAAATGTAAACTATTTCATGAAAACCAGTGAAACCAATTACATTTCCTATGAAAGTAGTTCCAGAGCAAGATCTGGTTTTGCTTTGAGACCGTAAATTGTATAAAATTCGATTCGAAAGATTGCTTACAAGAAAATTAAAAGTTTGTCATATAGTCGGCTGTTTGAAAAATTTAAATTATGTATAATGATTTTGATTCGTCAGATACCTGGAGACATTTTCAGTTCCATTCATTCCATTCGTTTTGGAAATGCTTTAAGCGGCATAAATCTATAGAAATCTGCCATATCGCCAATTAATAACAGCAACGATTCCATAAAGCAGCGCCCGACGCTTGGCACCTAATTCGAACTGTCCTCTCGGTTCAACGCGCTCTTTAATCACTGCTTAGCTAACTTACATCATTACCAATTGATGGTCTGTGTGACTGCTAAAAGTTCTTGCTTTAAAAAATAAATATTCAATGAGTGCATCAAATTCACTGCAGAAGTGAATCAATCAAATTAATATTGGCTCACAGTGAAATGTAACTACGTGTTCTGAGCATTTGTTAATGTACGATTAATAAATATGAAAAGCTTAAAACCCCATTAAAGAAACAAATTAATACAAAATAAATTTCGCGCCTTTGCCTTCTTAAAAAGTTACACAATTACCAAATACAATGACAAATTAGCTTTTATTTAAACAAAACTTACAAATAGAAAATGAAAAACACAAAAACAAATTTCATAGCTGTGTATGTACGAATATTAAGGGGAAACATATTTTTATGGTATAAAAACTAGTTTTTTCACATTATAAATAAAATTTAAAACAAATTATTTTGCAAGAAATTAAAAAATTAAATATTACAGTTTTATTTTGATTAAATGTACATGAAGTAAGTATACATCTGAAACATCTGGAATGATTATCTTAATCTTAATTATTGATTCTTACAAAAAATATTGAATGGTTTCTGCAAAAGAAGGTATGAGGGAATTGGCGATAATGATTTTTGGCTTGAAAATTGAGAAGTGCAATTAAAAATTTAATAGAAATTTAATTATTTAACTATTTAAACGTCTGCCGGGGTTTAGTTTACACTGCGATCTGAAAACGCGAATTTTCAGTCACTTGGTGTAGCACAACCAGCTTCATTGCACAAAAAATGCGTTCAATGTTGGTTTAGAGTTGGCGTTGAATTGTTGCAGGTGACTCACAGAAAATAGTCTAGTGGTGTGTCTGATCTCAGTGACCAGTTGGCAAAGCAATTTCTGAAATTTATTGATTTGTACTATGGGCTGTACTAAAGCTTAGTTATTTTCGAATTTATACAAATAATTTATTTACTTTTTATCATAAAATGCAAGCATTCCTCTTCATTGCCCAGCAAACTCATAACTAAAAATAAAATACATTTAACAAGTTGCTTATGTGAATGGATGAAAAAATGTGTCTCAATGGAATTATGTCTTGGCAAATGTTAAAAAGCAGAGTCCAATGAAGGGGCAAGCAGCGGCCAGAAATAACTGAGCACATTTCAAAAATACACCCACATTCGAAAATTATTTAGATTTATTTGCCAACAAATAGTTATAGGTATACAAGTATGTATATTTTCATATAATTATATATTTTGACACCTGCCAGTTTATATTACATACAAAATAGCACATACATGAAAATACACATGAACAGACTGTTTCGTCAAAAAGTTTACTCTTCTTACAAACGCTCATTATTTTGATGATATTTTTATGAAGATTTCGCACAAGTACACCGGCAGCCCAAAAGCCCAAAATATCATTGGTTTAGGTTGGAGTGATTGTCGCACTGTTGCTCTGGTGTTGTCGGCGTCCCAGTTGTGAAAATGTTGCTTATGTACCGAGACAGCATTCAAAAACATTAAAACTCGCTTTGGAAAGAGTTCTTTATTTTCTTTCTTGTAGAAAATAACACACAGTAGTTTTGAGTTAATAATCTGTGGTGCCTTGGTCTATGTGACAGACTAATTAGGTTAGGTTAGGTAAGACGGACAGTTTGCTAATTTCTCAGCAAGTACATTCGGAGATCTAAAAAGGCCCATTATGATGCTCACAGAGATGGGAGCAATTCACTTCGAAAACACTTATTAGCTTCGCCTCAAAAGAAATGGATAACTCTTTAAAAAACTTCAAATACTGGACCAATAGTTTAACAGATATCAAGAAGATATCCGCCAATTTTTAGAGATTGTCGGAGGAAACTATTTACGGAGCGCATTCAAATCAAACTTTTGGTTTCGTTGAGTCATGCCTAGTTTTCTGTGAGGTTTGCAAACATAAAATGCAACCTTGAAGTTATTGTAGTACTTTGCAAAATCTTCAGAATTTTGCTCGACGATGATCGCCACTGAGTGTTGGCTTCCTGACTATGTGAAGGGGAAGGGAAGGGGATAGACATCTTAGCTGCGGGCTCTTCAACGGTCCAGTGGCCTGTGATGACCGCGATCAGTCTTGCCACATCACTGCGGACCTTATTTAAGAGCTCTGCAGTCCTGTTCTTATTGCATGTAGGCCGGAGTGATGTGCTGACTTTCCAGGATTTCATCCTCTGCCATCTAGTTTTGGCTTTAGCAAAGAAGTCGTTGAAGACTTCGTTCTTGATAGAGCCCAGTGGGACGTGAAACGTCAGCTTCTCACTTTCGTCGAGAGCGGAGCCTCGTCAGTGTTATTGTGCCCTGGCATCAGTGGCGCACACAGGGGAGGGTTTTTGGGGTTTAAACCCTCCCGAAATATCTTTAAGTTAGTAGAGAAATTTAATTTAGAACCGTCGCATATATGTATATTCAATCATCAATAGCAACACAAAAAATGCACCTAAAAATAAAAGTGTGGGCCGCTGAACACAAAACTGAAGATCAAAAAATTTTTGTAAGGTTTTCAAAAAATCTTCGAGAAAACATTTTTTGTTGTTTCAGTTATGAGCACATATCTCGTAAACGAATCAGCCGACTAACACAAGCTGTCCTTCTGTCAGAAGATAATACCTTAGCCTTTCCAGCGATATACAGATTATCCAAATCAGATGAGATGTGGTGGAGAAATTACTGACGGCGAAAGTTGTAAAAAAGTGAATTTTCGACCATTTTCAAAAATCATAAAATTTCGAATGTTTTTTTATAAATAAAATAAACTATCTCCTTTGATTTTAAAATCGAAGTTGAAAGATGTATTATTTGTGCAAATATTAAGCCTAACATCAATAGAATCGAAAGAAAAATGACAAAGTTATGATGCACTGAGTGAAAACACCAACTTTATATTTATTACACCGTGCGAAAAAAAAAATTTTTTGCTGAGACCCATCCAAATATTGATATAGGCGTGAAACTAGAGGTAATTTATAGTAACCTGGCATAGTCAGATTTTAATTTTTGGACACAAAGTTCTTTTTAAAGGACTTTACAATTTTAAGGACATACACATTTTAAAAATGTTGTTAAATATTTGCGGTTGTGCCTTTTAACTAAATTTTCTATTTTGAACTTTCAGGACCACAATATGCCAGGTAGGGAAAACATACATGTTTTGGATCTCAGTCGGTAGATTCATATGTACATCTAAATTTTATTCTATTTCAAAGTTCTCAACTAAGTTACACAAACCCCCCCGAAACAAAACCCTGCGTGCGCCGCTGCCTGGCACCCATCTCAACTTTGTGAGGTCTTCTCCGCATTCATGCACTAATTTAGCTATGAAGAAGGTTATCACGACTTATTTTTCTTATTAGTGTAAGGTAAGTTTTGGGTCTCGAAGATGAATCTGAAACTCATTTTTCGATTGACTATCAATAAGAAATTCTAAGTTGCACTGCATTACTGTTTAGTCTGTAATAAGACGCAATACACAAGTTGGTTTTTAAATTATTTGCTTGTCATTCTGGCAACATCTAAGTAATCTGTCAATTAACTGAGGCTCAAGTCTGAAAGAGTTCAAGCCGAAATCCAAATACGGTTCTAAGACGGCCCAGTTGAGTGAGAAGTTATTGCAGACATGCATCTACTCGAAGCTGATAATTCACTTATTTAAAGTATTTTCTACCTATTTTACCAGCTATTATAAAAAAGTATTAACATATTTAAACTACTCAGTTTGGTATGGAATATCTTCAAGTAATACTTTTCAAAACCTTATTGCAAGTGCTATGGCGACCGTATGTAATGAAGCCAAATTGAAAGATATACACGAAAACGCGCTCTAATGTATGTCTAATGTATTCTCAAATTCTTAGGCGGCCAACGAGAACACAAACAACAACAACGAGACTAGTATAAATTCTAGCCGAAAACCCATTGAAGAACGTTGCCAGGCGCCGCAAGCACAATGGCCAAGCGCTGAGTTCTTCGAACAATTTCAACTGAACAAAATAAAACGCAAACGAAGGCGATTGCGAGTAATTTGGCTATTTTTAAAATGTGTGCGATGATACTGAACAGCAACGCGCACTAAAATCGACAAGAACGGCAAAAGAGTAGCAGCGGAAAAATACAAAAAGATGAAAATACGAATTAATGAAAATAAAAAAATCAAAAAGATAATAAGTAAAATACTTGGATGAATATGAGGAGAAAACTAATGTTTGCTGCCGGGCGCAGAGCGCCGAGCGCTGATGAGAGGTGGCCAAAATGTCTTGTAGGAATTTTCAAATTTCTTACACATCATTGAATGTGCAATTTGCCGCATATACGTGCAAACTGTGTGTATGTGTGTGTGTGTGTGTATGCACCTAATGGAGAAGTTGAGCAGATCGAAAGATGATTTCATGATCTCACAAACGACTGACACCAGCGGCAAATTTTCGGCAATAAAAAGTCGAACAGTGGCGCTGTGTGGAACCACCTTAACACATACTCACTCACACACACACATGCGCGCCTGTATAGCGAATACGCATACGGCAAATGTGTGCGTATACGTGCACGATTTCCGAATATTAGGTAAATTTTTCCGAGGGAAATTCTCAAAACGCATGCTCAATGCACTCGCGCACTTTTCTCTACACGAAAACTGTATTCTTCCGACTGGTTGTGAAGCTTTTTTGTGCCGTTTTCTTTGGTTGGAAAAATGGGAGATTTTATGGGGATTTTTTGAAAATTGCTTCTCATTCATCGTATAGACCGCAAAGATCGCGTGTGTGTGATGCATATGGTTGTGCGTGTGTGTGTGTGTGTGTGTGTGTGTGAGCGTTGTGCCACAGCAATGTGTGGGCTTTGGTCGGTCGATTCAAGGAGCAGCCCGGCGCGCTGTGCTCTGCTGGTCACACTTTCTTCTGTCGGGGGCTTTCTGGGTTTGGAAAGTTGGCTTGCCATCAGTGTTCTCGGGGTTTTGACAGCGTATAGTGTGTTTGAAACGCTAAGGTTAGTGTGGCGCTGTGCGGCCAGCTATTTAAGGATTTATGAAAGATTTGCTGCAATCTGCTGCATATAATATTTTTTTTCTTGAACTCATTGAATACAAATATTAATATTCATAAATGTAATGCTCGCTGGGAACAACAAGAAACGCACTGAAATAACGCAAAGCGTGAGAAAAAAGTTTCGAAAAAAAATTATTGCTAGTTGCAATGATTTCGCAAGTTATTCAATTTTAGAAAAGTGTCCAAACTCAATGAAAAATGCCTCAAATATGGATGTGTTTGTGTGCGTGTGTATGCAATACGATTTGAATTGCACGGCGAGTGCGTAAATTAGCTGATTCGAAAGGAATTTATACAACACTAATGTGGAGCTGCAGCTCAGCTGGGCTGAATAATAAATATTCAGCGCCAGCTGTCGTAGACAGTAATAATTGCAACTTTAATAATGTATGCACAAATCAACTGTTATGCAATGCGGCATTAATAAATGTATTGAAAATAATCAATTCAATAAACTTAATCAAAAGCAAACAATAAAAACACTGCAACAATTTAAATTTGTAATGATAACGCCGCAGTTAATCAAGAATTGAGAGAGTGAAAATTTGCTTATAAGGAATTTTGTAACCAAATCGCTTGAACCCATACAAACAAAAGCGCGCATCTGCGAAATAAAGTGCTGTCTGGCTGCGGTCGTGCTGTCCAAAGCTGTGTGCGTGCACAGCACTCGCACACATGCGCGCACTCGGCCATTTTTTGCACATATACACAAACACACATCCACACACAAACACACTAGCAAATACGCACAATAATGTGGCGTTTCTGTCTCCACAGTACACGGTGAAAATTGTGGCAAACGAAAGTTTGGGAAATTAGCGCAAAAATGCCAACAACAGACACCTGCCGCACAAAATCGAAATCGTGCGTGGGCCATTTCGTATTCGAAAAGTCGTTATTTTTAAATTCAAGCACAACCACACAGCCACACCATGCAGCATACATACATATGTACATCAAGAACGATGCGTATACTTGCATGTATATTATAGTTGATGTATATATGTATGCATGTGCGACTTTGTATCGGTGTATAATGTATAGTTTGTTCGTTTGCCAGCAGCGAGCTTTTGCAGCTTTCGCTCTACTAAAATTTGTGATTCGGAATTTATCCTTGAGATTGTCAGTCTGCGCTTTTTCATTTTTCATTTTCTTCATATGTATACTTATGCATGTTTTTTTAGTGCTACGCCTACATAAAATTTTATTTTCTGACTTCTGTCGGCAAAGTCAAAATTCGACTGGTGCAAATGTTTCGGCGCAAAAATAGCCTTTACTTAGCTTTCAAGTGTAGAAAATATGTTGCGGCATAACATTTCCGGTACCTGAAACTGTCACTTAATAAACTACAATCATGTTTATGTATAGTAGAGATTTGAAAGATAAAGCTGGGACAATAAGGAAGTATAGATCAAAATCAAATCAAAGTGTAACACACTGAAATTATTTTTAAATATAGTACAGATTTAAGAGGTATTGATGGGAAAGTAAAGATAAAATTCAAAATCAAAGTTACGCTGTTAATACTGAGAATTTTTCTGGCCGCTGAGCTGTTTTTGAAGATGAATTTTAGTAACCTGTTGCTGAACGATATTCACATTATTCGGGCATTTTATTTAAATGCAATCAAACATCACAGAAAATTTAATTTAATACAATATTGAAAATAATTTTCCTGACTTGCCTGACCTTGGTAAATTAAAGTAAATGCTTTCACGAGTTCTTGCTTAAATTTTATATTTCTCCTTAATCCATCTGCACGTCTAAAACCAGCATCAAGAGTGGTTCTTTGAGTATTTGTGCGAAATGAAGTGGAGGGAATAACGTTGAAGTGAGAAAACATGAAATATAATTCATTCAAACTTCGGTTGAACTTGAACTTAGATCTATAATCTAGTTTGTGCAACTAATATGGGCCAACTAATTTATGGATGTTTTAACGAGGTTGAATTGAATTCATTGTATTGCAAAAGTGATTTTTGAATCATGAACTGAGTTCATTACTTTGGTCCTAAAATCTCTTTTGAAAATAAATGTTCTCAAAATTTCTGGTTCTGATGATTTTCGATTCCACATGATGTGCTAGCGATGTATTAATGATTTAATTACTAACAAAAATGTCTCTCACAGTCAGTCTGGGTACTTGAGGAACTGTTTCGCTCTTAAGCCTGGTATTTTTTTTTTAATAATCAGTTGAAATATAATTAATACTTTGCATTAGTAGAAGTTTTAGTTACAATTACTTTGCACCATTTAAAAAAAATAAATATTACAATAAAATTTAATGAACAAATAATGAATGAATAATTTTTGAGCTAAAGAATGTAAAATTTGTAAGATTTGTGCGATTTTGTACTAATAGATTTTATTATCTGTGGTCTAGTTTCCTATAAAAATTCATTTCTTATTATTCAATTACTATCAATGAATTGTTTAGTTGTTCATTATCGCTTAAGTGATTGTAAATCATGAACTTATTAGTCACAAACGAGGCAATCCTTCAAAACTTGTACCTGACATCACTGATCCAAAAAGTAGAAATGTCTGTGATCGACAGGGTAGCCAGTATCCATTCACCGCCCACCTCTTCTTGCTTTCATTGCACTAAGCATTTTGTTCTTGCCTCAAAAACCGCCCACAACATACACCAGAACCAAAGCGTATGAACATATTTGACCTCAAGAATTGCAAACGATGGCATACAAAACATGAATAATAGCAACAACATTTTATAACAACAAATAAGAGCAAGTTGGCTGAAAAGTTTCACATCTAGAATTTCATAGCCAACCACACACACACACACAGAGTCATACACACACACCACGAAAACCAAAAGTCCAAAAAACGCCATTTTCCACTGGACGACGGCGACGATCTTCAACGCCAGTTCTAATTTTAAATACTCGTGTCTGTGTGGAAGAATATAAAAGCTCAATGACGATATTCGCTATTTCGAAGCATATTCGAATGAAAGAATTCATGTAGGTGTGAAAATCGTAACAGCTCGAGATCCAATAGCCAAGTGGCAGCAACGCTATGGTCTGCTGGCAAAATCGGTTTTTCGGTGCATACACATGTGTGTGTTTGTGTATGTGGCTGTCTATTTGATGGAATTGTTTATAAGCCATTAAAATCAGGAATGTACATATTTAAACAGGAAAGCAAAATAGGAAGTAAGTAATTGAAGTAGAAGAAAGCAGAGGTGTTAATTGCATTGCGCTGTGCATATGGATATAGCATAGAGTTGGTATGTTGGAACACATGTCTATATATATATGCATTGTCTTTCATGCATCAAACTAGGGAGTAGCTGAGCCTTGTACTATGAGAATCTATAATTCATGCATGAATGAAGAAACTATTCAGTTGGTTTTAACTGACTTTTCTATATCTGGCATTGTAGAATTTCCCCTCTTTTCAGTCCATTCATCAATTTGCATCTTGAAAATCTGTACTGTAAGATAAGAAATAATTCAGTTTATAAATTTGTTAAGGAATAATGAATTAAGACGATCTATAATAAATTGATTTCCAGTTATAAATATCCAATATTGATGCAGATAATTTTGATTAGTGTGAATATCCATTTGGTAAAAATGAAAAATTTCATATTTATTATTGGTTGACTTTTGCCAAAAAACAAGAACCCCTAGTTGGGGTCTGGAAGGAACACAGTTCAATATATTTAAATAAATATGGAATTTTAAAAGCCAAAGCACAAAAATGCAATGCCTCATTTACCACTTCCGGAGGGAATTTTTCTTGACTTTCTTCTGTGTATACGTAGGAATCTATCACAAAGCGTTGCGAAAAAAAACTTCTTAGCACTTTGCTAAACTCTGGTAGTACATATTTTGGTTCAATTAATACTCTATTCCACTTCGATACCTGAACTACCGTAGATCAGACAGATAGACAGACATAGCTAAAACATTTAAATCGTTTTTAATCCCTCAACACTACATATCCAATTATTTGCTTTAACTTGTCCTAAGATTTATGCAATTTAAATATTGAATCACCCCTAAGACTAAGTAAAGGTTTGAAGATATCAGTGTCACAATAACGTTGAGTTTTAGCAGCAATATATATTTATAAAAAAAATTAAATAAAATCATGTATCCATTTGGTTTGCTAGAGATTAAAATGTTTTCAAAGACATTTGTACAAGTTCTCCAAGTCAAACCTCAGGAAAATCGTCTCAATTTGGCTCTCTCAAATTGTACAGAATCTAATACACCAGTAGTCTTTCCATTTTAATATATATTTTCTCTTTATAAATCTCTCTTTTCAAATTTTGTTATTCTTCTCATTACAACTTTCTTATAATTTCGCTAATTTTTATTTTTTTATTGTATCTTGAAAACTCAACTACATATCACACATAATGCCAAGGTCGGCTTTCAAGATATAAAAAAGTATGGATTTAAATAGTAATATTTTCAAATCTTTGAAGAAAACCCAATTAAAATCATTTGTCCATTTCTTGTGCATTGCAGTGTTTTTCTTCATTTTTTTCCTTCGTGTAAGTGATACAAACAACACACAGTCGCCATGGACGCCATCAAGAAGAAGATGCAAGCGATGAAGCTTGAGAAGGATAACGCCATGGACAAGGCGGATACCTGTGAAGGTCAAGCCAAAGACGCCAATGCCCGCGCCGACAAACTGATGGAAGAGCTGCGCGACTTGGAGAAGAAATTGGTGCAGGTCGATGTTGATTTGGTCACGTCAAAGGAGCAGCTGGAGAAGGCCAATCGCGAATTGGAGGAGAAGGAGAAACAGTTGACCACCACCGAATCCGAGGTAGCCACCTTGAACCGTAAAACACAACAGATTGAAGAGGATCTGGAAAAATCTGAGGAGCGCTCCACCAGCGCCCAACAGAAACTGCTGGAGGCCACACAAGCTGCCGACGAGAACAACCGGTGAGCGCACCAACCAATACAAATTCGAGGAAAATAGCAAACCTACGACAGACAATACTTATGCGTTGCTTGCTATTTTACAGTATGTGCAAAGTATTGGAGAACCGCTCGCAGCAAGATGAGGAACGTATGGACCAGTTGACCAACCAGCTGAAGGAAGCCCGCATGCTGGCTGAGGATGCCGATACCAAATCCGATGAAGTATCACGCAAGCTGGCCTTCGTTGAAGACGAGTTGGAGGTGGCTGAAGATCGCGTCAGGTCCGGTGAAGCCAAGATCATGGAACTTGAGGAAGAATTGAAGGTGTGTAGGCGACAAAGTTAGGAGCGGATTGCAGTATTCGAAATTGGTTGGCATTCAATAATAACAAATGTCTCTCTCTACTTACTCAGGTCGTCGGCAACTCGTTGAAATCTTTGGAAGTATCCGAAGAGAAGGCCAACCAGCGCGTTGAGGAGTTCAAGCGCGAAATGAAGACACTCTCCGTGAAATTGAAGGAAGCCGAACAGCGCGCCGAACACGCTGAGAAGCATGTCAAGCGTCTCCAGAAGGAAGTCGACAGGCTGGAAGGTGAGTCATGCCAATGCATCAAAACGATTTTTCGCAAACTGAACAGTCGAATAGCGTTGTTGCTTTGACGCTGAAAATAAAGCAAACAAAACAAACAACGCTCTAAACAAATATTTTAATAAAAAACGCTGCTTGCTTCAACTAATTGATAACTTAGTTGATGGCGCTACAAATGAATTCCTTAAGCAGAAAACTTGGTCGAAACTTGTTGTAAATACGAAGCTAGTTTGTGTTTTGACAACAGCAGATATTAACAATTTTGTATAGACATTTTTAGTTTGATTTTAAATTTTTTATTTTGATTTGCTACGCTTTATATTTAATATTTGTACAAATAAAATGCTTTTTGCAGACCGTCTCTTCAATGAAAAAGAGAAATACAAAGCAATCTGCGATGATTTGGACTCAACATTTGCTGAACTTACTGGATATTAAGAGCACAAACAAAAATCTAAAACAAAAATATACAACACCCGAACACGCGCCAGCTCCTTGCGCCACATGTCCATATCACATGAGCCACACAAGACACCTTGCCACACTCGAACACTCCTCCCCCAATACCCTAAGCGCTTTTCGTACGCACAGAAATGTGGCGCATTTTATGCGATTTACCTGTACATTATTCTCGTTGAGTGTAATTACAATGCATCGCCACCAACACTTACGTTCCAAGCAATATCGCAACAATAGCACAACACAGTCACACTGTGACAGCCCAACACTGTTGTCGAAACTCCCGCCTCAACAGTCACGCACGACACTTGTACACTGTAAATATTTAGAAACGTCTGCTCTACGTTCAACGCTTCTTCTTGTAGCCAATTTGAGAATTCTTTTCCCTCGTGTACATAACGGCAACACTTGCGAAAAGCAAAGCAAAGAAAATTCTTGTAAAAAACAATTCAAGCAATTTTCAAATGAAAGAAAAGGTGATTGCGTGGTTTTCTTGTGACAACCACTTACATATGTATGTTTGTTTGTATATTATGTAAATTTATAATGGTTTTTGTTTTAGTATATTCCCACATACATACCTTATAAGCATACATACATACATGAATTCATACTTTATGGTCCCGAGGAATGCGTGATCTGTGGCATGTTGCATTCAACATTCTTTGTCACAATAGCTCCACCGTCTTTCATGCACCCGTCACACATTTGCACTGCGAGAAAATTGTACTAAGTGCCATCACTGTCATTTGGACGTATCATAATTGGGTGTTGTTTGTGAGATTAATAACAAAGAATTGTAGGCAGTCTTTGGGACAAGTTTGTGGACAAAAACGTGCTTTCCATGTACCGACAAAGAGTATTGGATGGACTTTTCATTAGGCTAATTCATTATTTGTGGTCATATGTTTCAATTATCTGTGAATACGACCAAAGCTGGCAGAGATTATGAGGCTACTAATAACTTAAGAATATGCTGAAGAATTACTTTCAGTGATGTTGAATCAGAAACTTTTATTAGGTATGAAATAATAACTATTATGGACGAATGGGGCAAGGAAATAGGACTCAAAGACTCAAGACTCTTCCCAAATGTTATTGAAATTCCATGCTTCCAATTCCATATTGTATATTGTTATTGTTAATTTCGGAGTCAAATTGGTTCCTCAAATAGTTAATGGATGGGTCACGTGATCAAAACTGTGGCATCACAACAATCCTTTATTTGTGTTCAAGTGTGTTTTTACATGAGGTGGCAAATGGGAAAATAGCAAATAAATGGTATAAACAGAACCAAGTCGTCGGCCGAATTTGTACGCACCGAAAAATGACGCAGCGCGTCAGTAGTCAGCTGTTTACAAAAATTATTCCTGCAAACACACGATAGGTCGAAGGGCAACTTCCTCAATTAGCAGCTCCCTCTTGTCCATTTTCTAAAACATACGAAAGGGAAAGACAAAATTGATTATTTGGCACAATTTCTTATTAAAATTTGAAGCACTTACAACTTTAAAACCTTAAAGTAGCACAAATCACAAAATTTTTGCAGAATTTTTCGTTTGTTTATATTTTCGATTTTCACCTCTGACAGCTGTACAGCTGATTGGTTCGCACGACGCCTGCGACAAAATTAGAATTTGTTCTATCGTCGGACGACTGGTCGTCGGCCGACTATCGCAGTCGTCGTCGTTATGGGCAATCACATGCACTGCTGTGTGTTTTAATTTTGACAGCGTACGTTCGGTGCGTAAAAATCGGCCGACGACTTCATTCTGTTTATACTTAAAATTGCAAACAAAGAATGCTCCATATTTTGTCTGTGTGTTCATTGAGTTGTATATATATTATATATAAAACTATATGTGCACATGTTATGCGCAATTGACCGATGCGAGGTATTTTCTGGTCTGAATGCGCATTGTTTACATTTTATATACCATTGTCCCAGCACCAAAAGCCAAATCTTCCAACAACTAATCTCAAAACTATAGTCATTGCAGAGCAGTTTTCCTGCTCCTGAAACCGCTTTTTTGCACACATTTCATGTGTTTTTTAGTATGGAATTTTTGCACAAATTGCTTGCATGTTACTCACATTTGTTTAATTTTCTCATTCATATTGTATGCAACAGCAATATTTACCGCCTTTGAAGACATTTTTCAGGCCTTATTAACATTTTCTTTCTCGTTTTCTTCATTCGTACAGACGAATTGGGCGTCAACAAGGATAGATACAAGTCGCTCGCCGATGAAATGGACTCCACATTCGCCGAATTGGCTGGCTATTAAACGGCAACAACAGCTATCGCAACCGCAATCGCTGCACAACTGTCTGCTAATAGTTTCCATCTTGTCACACCCGACGACTCAAATATGTTAATCACTTTTAGAAATGCTAAATTGTTGTAAAACCTAATAAACAAAGAACAGCATGAAGAACAACAACACCACCACCACCAACAACAACAACAACATCTTGAATTGCACATTTTTTTAGTAGAATCAAAGCGTCTCGTTCGGCCACACACGCCGCCCAGAATCATCGTTGAATACATGGAACCGTTCACTGTGATGGCGGAGGCGCGTGCGTGCTGTCCGATCACGTTGCGAAGAGAAATTATTTAATGCGAATTTTTATGAAAAATAAAACTGAAAACCACTTTTTACTATTTTCATATTTTTTTTATTAAAGCATAAACTTTCGGAAATGAACATGAACCGTTAACTCATTATAAATAAATATAAATTAATTAACTATTTATTAATACACACACACAAAGAGAAATGAAATGAAACCAACAGCTGCTTATCTTATTGCATTGTTTACTTGTTTATCTATTTATCTATTGTGTAGGCTTAGAGAGAAGAGAATATTGTGCGATTTATGACGATGCTTCATTGACTTACATGAATATTGCACTGGGAGCATAATCGAAATTATTAAAAACTTAAAAAAAAAAAACATAAAATATATAAAAACAATATTGTTTGTGTTTGCTGCAATGGTAAATTTTCTTTATTAGCAAATCGATTGAAGCAACTTGCAACTTGTGGTCGAAAATGGGCGCTGTAAGTGGGAGCACTCAGAATTACGTTTCTTCTTTTCCATTTTGTCGTAAAGTTGCATCTCTTAACTCATCAGCTGAATAAATTAAGAGAATACAGGAGCTAAGCTATTACCACAGAAAATAAAATACAATAAAAGAGTAATAGAAAAGTAGCATTCTACGACTGGCAGAATGGTCATCACTACTCTGGAGCTCTAAATTTTAATAGTAATTGAAGTGAAAGATTTCTTTAGGAAAAGCAAATTAAATATTAGAAAAGTCGTACGGTATATTCTCTTATATATTCTCCATTAATTCCAGTTCTGAATAATTTCACGAGTCCAATTTTCAATGGATATGTGAGGTTATGGTGGTTGCCTTTGTATGAGACACATTTATTCCTCTTATGATACCACAATACTATAAATGTGATACCAAAATGGATCGTTGCGAGAAATCAAACCTAAGATTGGGAAGGGGCCTTACGACGGTAGTCGTACTTTCACTCGGAAACCATTGTGGCTTATTGTGAGTACCTACATGAAGGAGGTTCTGACTTGGCAGGTCTTAGTGCCTCATCAGGCTGCTGTAAAAATGCATATGCATTCCGCAAGGCCTGTTGTTATCCATATGCTCAGCACCTAGTGTCCATCTATTTATAGAAAAAGCAGTTTGTAAAATCAAGAAGGTTTTTTCACGCACGCAAAATAATACAACATTCATTAAATTATTTTGTTCATTTACAATAAGACATTTTGTTACATAATTCAATTTCTATATTTACGTATTATAGCTTAAACAAAAATTCACTGTTTTAATGTTAAACAAAAGAAAAAAACACTCTTAGGAAACCAATGCTTAACGTTTTATGAAAATAAAACAATTTACTAGGCTTCGTGAGAAGTTTAAACTGGTTCAATGATGTCCTATGCTCGACTGTTTGTGGTACACGATGGGCCTTTATATCTTAAGCGGGCTCCACCAACCACTCCTTCCTACCTACCTTTTAGTGACTTTCTGATTCAGACGTCAAATAGTTTAAAAAAAAATAGTTTAAAAGCACACAAACAGTTGAATTGCTTTTCAGATAGCATGAAGATGCCGCTTCAATAGCTTTTGTTTTCTCCAATTGAAAACACAGGAAGGATATCTTTTACAGGCAGGGCTTTTCCAATCCCACTGTCCACTCTTTGCCTTTACATTCTTAAAGGGTGAAAGAACTGAAATAATTTTTTCCCGTGCAGGTTTAGGGCGATCAAATAGTTTAGTGAAAGCAACCAAAATTTGACTTCATATAGGAAAATACAGGTAGAATATGCGTCTTATACAACGCTTTATAAAGCGGTAGCTCTGCAACCTATTAACAACAGATATCCTTAACTTATATCGCAGGCTGACATCATTGTTGTTAAATAGCTAAAATAAACATAAGAATTTGCACAATTTTGTCAAACATTTGCACGTATTTTCAGTGATTTACAGTCTCATATAACATATGTATCTCACACATGTGTATATCACACATTTTGCACCGACATACATATGTACTTACACAAGTGTGTTAAATGGTTAAGAAAACCATCACGACCTTACTCAAGCGTTGAGTGTTGAATACGTTTTGGGAAAACCCTCCAAAAAGATGAAATGAGCACTAAAAATGCGTCACTCATGAATGAATGCATGAATTCACCGTGCAAAAAGTTTTAACCACAATCTTACCATCACAACCCACTACAACAACAATAATAACTTTAACCATAAACAACAACATTTCAAATGTGACCAACGGGAAAACAATTAAGGTTGGTTGGATTATGAAATATGCCAACCAACAAACGGACGGACAGGCAATATTTTCGCCGCTCGAGGGTACAGTTACAACAACCATAAACAACATCAAACCGCAAACCAGACGATAGGCGAGTTATTTGCTCTTTTATTGACTGTTACAGCGAAAAGAGCGACACACACTCAGGCGTGAAATTGTCAAGGCGCCAAAACTTAGTCGGATGAAGAGTGTAAAATTCAGCTAAGCGAATTCAAATGAAAGCGTTAAATATTTGATTGTCAGCGAGTATTTCAGCAACTAATGTGGACAACGCAAATGAAAAGAGAAGGAAAAACATAAACAATTAAGTAGTTAATTTACAACAACATGCCAATCAAGTGAAGTTGCCAAGTTGAATAACATTACTCGAATAAATTAAAAAACATTGCCAACAAAATTGCAGCAACGGAAGGGAGAGCACTTCATAGCGACAGAGCCACACTGATGGCGAAGACATGGGCAGTGGGTCGTTTGGTCAATGCTGTCGCAACAACAACAAACTTACCACTTGTCACCAATTGCCAAGCAACCACAACATGCGCGCACTATTCGTGTTAACACAACAGTTAACGAGATAATGAACCAAAGCGACGTTTTCGAGTGTTTTCCTTACGTTTCTTTTACAGTATGCGTTTATTACTCAGTTGCTAAGGTTGTTAGTTGTTTATATTTAAGTTTTTAGTGCAATTAATTTAGATTTAATGTCCAAGCAACGCATTAACGAGTTATTGTTTCTTTTGCTAATTCGTTCTTCTCCAAAGTGGTTCATAGTTTTCATATCTTACTTAGTTACAAACTTTCGTAGACTATATAAAAAATATATTATTATGGACTTAAGTTATATGAAAATTTTGTTTATTCCATGAAAGCGAAAACATTGTTGTCATTGTTTCTCACTTGATCCTCACTATATAATTATATACTGATTGACTGCTATAGTTTAATTTATGCGAATGTTTCAAGCAATACATAAAACACAACTACTAGAAAGCTGTAATATTCTATGCAAAGAGATGTGTTGAAAACATAACCTCTACGTCACTTTAACATTGTCCCAGTCAGTAAACTTGCCGTCTTCCCCGTATATATAAAAGTATAAACATTTAGCTTCACAAAAGCGAAGCCTTCCTTTTTGACGTGTGCACTCTACGCGCACAGTGGCTGTCAGTGGCTCAGTTGAGTCGCGTCGCATGTTTCGGTATACGAAATGTATGCGCAGAGAAAGTTGTCTTGCGCGTCGATCAGCGTCTGTGCGGTATGCGCATGCGTGCAGTTCATGGCGGTGCCGCAGTCCGTAAGCAGTGCAGATACAGACTCTACATGTACCCCGCCGTTGTTACCGCTCCCCTTCACGATGTCAACTCCCTGCGGCGGTGGCCGCCAATTGACGCTGACTGCGAGCGGCGATATTCAAATTTTTCAATTTCGATTTTCAACCAAGTGGCACTTTTTCAGTTTTACTTTTACACCGACAGCGAGCAGACGCTTCATGGTCTGCAGCCATTGTACGCGTTCGATGGAGTGTTGCATATTAATGTGATTGGTGCCAAGTGAGAAGGAGTACGCAGCAAATTAAGTAATACAACTTAATGTTTACAAGTACTGCCGACGCGTCAATAATAAAGTCAACAATAGCAGCCACAACAACAGCAACGCAATGAAAGCGAAAGTAGCGCGCATCAGTGCCAATAAATGTGGGTTCTTGAAGCGCGGTGTTAAAAATATGCAACCAAGTCGCAGACGCTTAGGTGTTTGGCCATTCGCGGTGTGGTGGCCGTGTGCGGCAATACTTTTGAACTTGGCCAATTTTGCATTATGCAATGAAGCCTTCAGTGAAAACACACCAAAATACGCTAATGAGTCACTGCTGGCGGAGCAGCTGACGCTGGATGAGTCGACAGCTAGTCCGCTTGTGTGGTCAGAATTTCTAGAGGATTACGTTTTGAGGTAAAACATTGTACTGTTAGCGCTGAAAGGCACTAAAACGTTTTATGATGCTTTGAAAATAAATACAAGTCGTTTTGTTTTGGGAAGAAAGCTGAGGGGTTGCAGGGAATCAGATGACAGTGAAAGTTGACACAACTCTAAAGAGAAGCAAATCGAAAACATTCGTGTTGAGAAGAGACGGAATTGAAGCTGGCTCCCGAAGGCCAGCATTGTCTTAAAAAATAGATCCTATAGATTTGATCCTATAACAGAGTTGTGTTCTTCATAGTTGTTGCAAAATGTTGGTACAATAAATGTTTAAAAGTCATATTAGATGACTTTAATACTGCAAATTCGTGTTAAGGCTCTAAAACACAACAATTTATATTGCGAGTTTATTGAACTTTTTGTTTTCACGTTTTTCGATGTTGTTGAAGTTGGAATTATTTTTGATTCTTCAATTAATATTTTTACTATTGTATTATAATTGTGGGAACTAGATTAGAAGATAAAAAAGTGAACAGCCAAAATTTCACTTCCTGAAATTCCATTCAGTAACTCGCTGACCTTTTCAGTTTTATTAATCTGTAGATTTTACTCACTATTTTACTACTATTTAATTAATTACTACTATTTGCTTAACCCATTGCTGCCAGGTACCAGTTCCGCCCATACGATTTTGATAAAATTTCATACACGACCTAGAAGTGACCCAAAATGATCAGAAACAATTTCAGCTTTATATGTCTGCACGTTGCTGAGATATTCATTAGGTATTTTGTACCCATTACGCAGCAATGGTAGCTTTTTTCCATACTTTGTGAAGTGATCAGCTAAACACGTGAACAATAGTTGTATTTTTTACAGATGAGTTAGGAGGCAGATTTTTGTGAAGTTCTAAGGCCACTACGTTTCGCCAAATTATCCGCCTCCGGAAAATTCACGATATTTGGAGTCTGGTAACTCTAGCTAGATGGCGAAATTTTAGGGTGGCCTTCACTAGGTTAAGGTAGTTCCATCTTTACCCTAACTATCCCTATCAATGGTTTTGAGAGATCTCATCAAACATTGACTTTTTTGTGATTTTTTAAAAAAATCAATTTTCATGGGTACAATTTTACCCATTAGGCAGCAATGGGTTAATCTAATGCTGTGCAGCGTTTTTCTCTGTAAAAGTTCTTTATATTACATAACCCAGAAAATTTTCGTTTGAAAAACCCATTCGTACTAAGAGCTATTAGCAAATATGATAAAATTCCAATCCAATGAACACTTGTCTTCTTAAAATATTTCTAGCCAAAGTGCCAGCAGCCGCAATTCAAAGGACCTGCCCTACATGAGTAACTCCAACGAAATGGCTTTTGGCGGCGGCAGTCACAGCATGTCCATGATGAATCCCAACATGGGCGGTCCGCAGGGCTCTTTAAGTTATCATTCATCAACCTATAAACGACCAACGGTCTACATAACCAAGCGCATTGGTGAAGCGGTGGAGCTGGAACCGCACATGCGTCCCCCTGTACAAGTGGTCAGTCCGCAATTTCGGCCCATGACAAATCAAATGCTGCACCAACAGCAGCTAGAACAGCAACAGCAGCAGCAGCAGCAGCAGCAGCGCCAGCAACCGGGATTTTTAGCTCAGCTGTTCGGCATAGGTGGCGGCAGCGGCAGCGGCAGTGTTGCGCCGCCACCACCTCCAACGCAACAACAGCAACAGCACATAAGGCCGGTGCCGCTGCAACAGCAGCAGCAGCCGCATCCGCCACAAGCACCGTTTCGCGCAGTCACCGAGAACGATTTGTACCTGCTGGGCGCCATCGAGAAGCTGGTGTACCGCGTGGACTACTTGGAGAGTCGCATACGACGCGCCGAGCAACTGATTTACTATCTGATGGCGGGCAATAATCAGAAAGAAGGTGAGTTGTCTGCTTCGCTACTATGTCAGCTGAACGCTAACAGTTTTGTGTGTGCTCTTTCGTCGACAGTGCGCGATCCGTGTCCGACGAATTTCACACGCATCAGCGACAACTGCTACAACATCAACAGCAACCAACAAGTGAACTGGAAGACAGCAAATTCGGCGTGCAAAGCGCTCAATGCGCATCTCGCCGAATTCGAAAAGGTCTCGGAGAATGAGGAAATCATGGCATATCTGCTCAATCAGCCAAATCATCGCGGACGCGACTACTGGCTCGGCGGTCTGAATCCGGGACTGCTTTGGATATGGTCGAACTCGGCGAAGCCAGTGAATCCCAATATGAACCTGACGTCGATTGCAATGTCGCACGCCAACAACAGCGAAGCGAACACAATCGCTGTGGGAGACAAGGTCAAAGGGAAGGAGCAGAACAATAATAACAACAAGAATGAAGATCCGTCCACGAATGAAACCATACTCAACAACACGGTGGAGATTAAGGGGCAGGGACGTTGTCTGCGGCTGACGTACAATCCGACGAAGCACTCGTACACTTATCATGGACAGGAGTGCACATCGCGCCACCACTACATCTGCGAATACGAGGACAAGACGCTGGATAACAAGATCAAGAAGATCACACGCGAACTGAAAATATTCGACTAGGATGAGCAGTCTTTGGCCAGTTATGGCTGATCATTGGCCATTTGTTGTTGCTGTGTACACAATCTTGTGCATTTAATGACTTTTTAAGTACTTTTAAATATTTATTACTAACTGTTAGATAAAAGGCCGCATTTGTAGTTTGCTGTTTACTTATACGAAAGAAGCCATTTGTAAATACTCATTGTATGCCAAAAACAAAAATTATTAGCAGGCAAATAAAGTATTATAGACCATTTTGTAGCCAAGATAACAACCATTACATTTTAAATCATGTGGGGAATATAGTCAGTGGTTTGAGTATTGTTTCTAACATTTGTGCAATTCGGATTTTAGTCACAAAGAATGGAATTTTTTTTATTAATATTGTCCTTTGAGTAATATTCAAAATCCAAAACAATCCATTGTAGGAAATTAGCAAAGCGGAAAATTACCTAAAACATCGATTTTCTATTAAAAATTTCCCCTCACCGAATTGAAATCCACAATCCACAGGCACAGCATTCACACAGCTGGCAATCAGCTGTGCCGCAATCTGATGTTACCATATAATTGAGCTCTCTACTGTGCACCGATTTCCTTCCTAAAAGTATGTTTTCTTATAATTATACTTTCTAGTTAAATTTCCCAAATGCAACGATCTTAACATGGCAAACTGTTTGCCAACAACAAAAATTCGACAACACACAAACTGCAAGTTAACCCCAAGTTGCGTAGTTGAATTAGGTCCAATCTGGCAGCGCTTCAGTCTTAATGTGCCGGTGGCACTCTCAACTTTTTATCATTTCGCGTGTAAACTGTTATTTGTTTAATAAGATTGTTAAATATTGCTAAAAAAAAACAGCGAAAATGACATCAATCATAAAGCTGCACACCATCTCGGGTGCCATGGATGAATCTCCCCCATGCTACATTCTGCAGATAGACGAGGTGCGCATACTGCTGGACTGTGGCTGGGATGAAAAGTTCGACCCCAATCTGATCAAGGAACTCAAAAGGTATGGCTTCTACTTTTCGCTTATAGTTGCTAATTAGGTCGCTAATTGTTTTTGTCGCAGGCATGTGCACACCATCGACGCAGTGCTGCTATCGCACCCCGATGTGTACCACCTGGGTGCGCTACCCTACTTGGTGGGTAAATTGTCGATGAACTGTCCCATCTATGCCACCATACCGGTCTTCAAGATGGGCCAGATGTTCATGTACGATCTGTACATGTCGCACTACAACATGTACGACTTTGATCTGTTCTCGCTGGACGATGTGGACGCGGCATTCGATAAGATCATACAGCTCAAATACAATCAGACCATCTCGCTAAAGGGTGAGTTGACGTCGCTGTTGCGCAGAGCCAGAGTGAACATTCTCTTCCATAGGCAAAGGCTATGGCATTGCAATAACTCCGCTGCCCGCAGGCCACATGATAGGCGGCACCATTTGGAAAATTCTAAAAGTGGGCGAGGAGGATATTGTATATGCCGTTGATTTCAATCACAAGAAAGAGCGTCATCTGAACGGCTGCGAACTGGAACGTCTGCAGCGACCGTCGCTGCTCATCACCGACGCCTTCAATGCGCAGTACCAGCAGGCGCGACGTCGCGCACGCGACGAGAAGCTGATGACGAATATACTGCAGACAGTACGCAACAACGGCAACGTGCTGATTGCGGTGGACACAGCGGGCCGTGTACTGGAGCTGGCGCATATGCTCGATCAATTGTGGAAGAACAAGGAGTCCGGACTGATGGCCTACTCACTGGCAATGCTGAACAATGTGAGCTATAACGTGATCGAGTTTGCCAAGTCGCAGATTGAGTGGATGAGCGATAAGCTGATGAAGTCGTTTGAGGGCGCGCGAAACAATCCGTTCCAGTTTAAGCACATGCAGCTGTGCCACAATTTGGCCGAGCTCGCGAAAATGCCGAGCCCCAAAGTGGTGCTTGCCAGCACCGCGGACATGGAAAGTGGCTACACGCGCGAGCTGTTTGTGCAATGGGCAGCGAATCCGCAAAACAGTATCATTATAACCACCAGGTGAGTCATACGGATAATGGGTAGTGGCGAGCTAAATGATGGTTTGTTGGTGTGTTTTTCATGGTAGAACTGCGCATGGAACTTTGGCCATGGATTTGATAGAGAACGCGTCAGTGGGACGCAAGCTGGAATTGGATGTGCGTCGGCGAATAGAGTTGGAGGGCGCCGAACTGGATGAGTACCTGCGCACACAGGGCGAGAAGTTGAATCGACTGATTGTAAAACAGGACGTGGAGGAAGAGAGCAGCTCCGATTCGGACGACGATATTGAGATGCGAGTAATAACTGGCAAGCACGACATTGTGATACGCGCAGAGGGGCGACATCACACGGGCTTTTTCAAGTCCAACAAGCGGCACCACGTTATGTTTCCGTTCCATGAGGAGAAAATCAAATGCGACGAATACGGCGAAATCATCAACCTGGATGACTATCGCATTGTAGACGCGGGTTTCGAGAGCATGGCCGACGAACACAACAAGGAAAACATTAAAAAGGAGGAGGAGAAGGAGAGCGCCAAGAACAACAACGGTAGATGCCATAAATATAATTTTGTTCGCCTTTTCAACTTGATTTTGTTTGTGCTTGCCAGACATACAACTGCTAGAGAAGCCGACCAAATGCACCAGCCAGCGGAAAATGATCGAAGTAAACGCGCAGATACAGCGAATCGACTTCGAGGGCCGCTCCGATGGCGAGTCCATGCTGAAAATTTTGTCGCAGCTGCGGCCGCGGAGGGTGATTGTGGTACACGGTACCGAGGAGGCGACCAACGTGGTAGCCCAACATTGCCAGCAAAATATTGGCGCTCGCGTTTTTACACCACAAAAAGGCGAGGTGCGTATTAAGCAGAAAAAAGATAAACTGCTAACTTTTTAAGACAAGCTTTCAAAATAATTTATTATTAAAATAAATTTATGAAGTTTAATCCATACAGTTTAAACAAGATAATGCACTGTCTTCTGACCCATACGCTTTTATGTTACAGATCATTGACGCTACTACCGAATCGCACATCTATCAGGTGCGCCTCACTGAGGGTCTCGTCTCGCAGCTGCAATTCCAGAAGGGCAAAGATGCGGAGGTTGCTTGGGTGGATGCTCGCATCGGTATACGCACGCAGGCCATCGATGCGGCGCCCGCGACAGCAGCGGACAGCAACGATGTCGAGCCAGAGGTACTGATGGAGGACAAAACCTTCACGCTAGAGACACTGGAAACCGACGAGATACCCGTGCACAACTCGGTGCTCATCAACGAGCTGAAGCTGTCCGACTTCAAGCAGATACTAATGCGCAACAACATCAGTTCGGAGTTCTCGGGCGGCGTGCTGTGGTGCAACAACGGCACACTGGCGCTGCGGCGCGTAGACGCCGGCAAAGTAACAATGGAAGGCTGTCTGTCGGAGGAGTATTACAAAATAAGGGAACTACTGTACGATCAATATGCAATCGTTTAACTGCGGTCAGTTGACATTGATTAAACATAAGGTTTCGTACATCTTGTTTATACATTTTAGTTTACATATTTCTACTGGTTGCTATGCGTTATGACATGAACTGCAGCATGGGATCATCGGTGCGCGAGCGCTTGCGCTTCCATTCGTCGATCTCCTCCTCGGTGGGCGCCTTTACGTCGTACATGCTGTTGTACGGCCGTTTACGCTCGTCGAGCGTTTCGCCGCCTGTTGACTGCTCACGGATGGCTTTTAGTGCTTCCGCGTGCTTAGCTTTGTCTTTCGATATATGTGCTTTGTCTTTGGTCTTATCGCGTTTAAGTTCCTTGAGCTTTTGCTTCTTTGCTTTGCGCTTCTTTTCACGCTTCTTTGACTTCTTTTTCGATTTTTTGCATTCCTTCTCGATCGGTTTGGTGTGCGCCTCGTCATCTGATGAAGATGAGGACGACGACGCAGAAGATTCTTTACCGTCTTCTGCTTGTTGCGTAGGTATTGGCGTTAAAACAGCAGCGGCTGTTGCTGCCGCTGGCACGTCTGCTTCTAGCGCTGGCTGGCTTGTTGTCGGTATATCGGCAGCAGCTTCTGGTTCCTGCATGCCTATGCAGTAGGAATTCTGTAAGTAAATAAAATTTATGTTAGCTTGATTTGAGTATTTCCAAATGATTTCAAAACTTGCCTTGATAAAGGACTTGCAGCACTTGTAGCCCCAGCGCCCTGCATTCCAGTAGCTACCCCACACTGTGGTGTGGTTGTTGACCATGACATCCTCCTCGTAGACGCTGCGCGCCTTCGGCTTCTCCATGCCCTTAATCACCTTACCACTGCGCGAGTACTCGATGTACTCCTCGGTCTGCGCCAGGAGCAGAGACTTTGGTGGCGCATTTAAATGCTCCTCGCCGCCATATTTCTCTACAATGTGCTCTTTTGTCTATAATACAAAAATTTCATTTAACCAGGAATGTTTTCTTCAATTTTGTTTACATACACTCGACTTGAACTGCTCCTTTTTCTTATCGTACTCCTTTTGAAGCAATTCCAACTTTGTCGGCTCGGCCAATAGATGCACATCAACGCCTTTGCCATGCGCCTCCCAGGCGAACAGTTGTGCCGTCGTATGCTTGGTGGTGTCACCTGTAAATCGCACAAAATTCTCGCCTGCAAATTCAGCTCTGCAATTTAATTAAAATTTGTCATTAATAACGATCTGAGTGCAAAATTCACTGTCTATCGTCGCTTACTCTTCTGGAGCTACGCGTGGGTTGGGATTGTCGCGCATAGAACGCGTTTTCGGGTCATAGTACGCCGAGTTCGGATCCAGATTGCGCAAATACTTAGCTGTGTCTTCGCGTATACGCAAATTGCGCACTGTGATGCGCTGTTTGGAGTCCACTTTCGTGCCAGGCATGTCCACTTCGTCCACATACTTGTCTTCGTTGCCGTTATCGTCGGACAGCTCAACATCGGGGTCTACAAACGCACAAAACAAGATATAATTCAAGAAACCGGTTCTTCAATTCCTTATTGCCAACAACGCCTCACCATTCTTAAGTTTCTCTGCCTTCAGTTGTCGCTTTGCCTCTTCCACCTTCTCGTACTCTTCGATGATCTCCCGATGATTAGCCGGATCGTACGAGCTCCAACGATCCCGCTTTTCATCGTAGTTGACGGCATTCTCTTCGACAATGTGCTCGTCGTGCACCACTATCGATTCAGCGTACTTGGCTAGGACTTTGCGCGGTCGCTCCAGGCAGTCCTTCTTTTTGTGTGTCATGGCACCGCAGTTCTCACAGGCGCCTTTACGGAATTTCGTAACCAGTTTGGTTGTGTCCAAGCCTTTGGGGGCACGCTTCTCTAGCTGACCCTGCTCGTCCTCGCGCTGCGGCCGTTGATGCTTAAGCGTCGGGCCTTGCGAATTGTAGTACCAGGGTGCATTCGAAATATACTGAGGAATGTGTGGATTTATGTCACGACCCTCCTCATCAACTGCGGCTGGCGCAGTGCCCGCTTTTCGCGCCTCCTCGAGTTCCTTGGCCTTGCGCCAGTCTTCGCGTGACTTTTTCTTGGGCTCTTCATTGTCGGCAGGATCTGTACTCTGGATCAGCTGGGAGACCGGTGTGCGGATGACACCGGAACTCATTATGAATTTGTTGGTGCGACTACCGTCGCTGGTGAAATATAGTTGCTTGATATATACTTCGACGATTGGCGATTTGAGAAGCCAAACCTTTTTGCAAAAGTGCTGTCTTGATATTGTTTATTTTGACAGTAGTAAGCAGATGACAGGGTTGCATTGTTGTGAGTAGATGGTTACATTATTTGTAATGTTGACGGTAACCCATTTGGATAATTTGTAATAATAAAATCAGTTCAAATGCAATATTGCGAATTTAATTTGATTACCTAATAAACATAATTTAATTTATAGAACGTCAATAAAATAACATTATATCATCACATGAAATTTTACAAAAATTAAAAAAAATTATTTTATCAGATTTATAATATATCATCTACAAAACCAGTTTAGTAATTTTTCTACTTTGTTGTGCGACTGTCTAAATTTTTCACCTTAATGGTCAATAAAATTTAGCTATGAAATAGGTTCAGCCGACAATCATAAACGTTTTTAAGAAATCGAACTGGATCTTAATTTATATATTTCAAAGCGTATTTAGATTTGTAGTTTTATGTTTAGCCAGCCTTATTTATTATTATGATTAGAATATTCATATATCGAACAGATACTTGCAGGTTTATAAGTTGTTCTTGGTGTAATCCTAACTGGCCGAATATTTTCCATACCCTTTCAGCTTCGGCTGCTGGTATCGGTTCTGCACTAACTACGGCCACCCACGGATATCCGTCCCCCCAAATGTTTGATTAGCGAGAAAAAAGCTGTCGCATTTGCGAAAGCTCCCACTGCAACCGTGTGTTGTGCCCCCCAATGAAAATCCAAAATCCATAAATGAGTAGAAAATTTGTGTATTTCTTTTTCAAAATTATAATTTAAGTGGAAAACAAAATTAAACATTTGTAAAACAAAGCACAAACGGCAGCCGAAGTGGACTACCAACGAAAGCGTATGAAATAAGCGAAAGAACACGCCAGTTAAGTGCAAAAATCGACAAGTGAAAGTGCAGAAAAAATTCTCGAGTAGTGAAAAAGAAGAAAAAATTTTTGGTTGCAAAAGCACAAAAAAACCAAAAGCAAAAAACGAAGAAACGAAAAAAAACAAGCCAATGCAAAGTAAAGGAATCCGAATTGAAAGCAGAAATATATCGGAGTAGGGGAGGGAGACGAAAGCGCAATAAAAAATCAGCAAATGGACAAACGAAGATATAGCATAATAAAATATAACTAGTGGAGTGGAGCGGGAGGTAGCAGCAAATTCGCAAAAGAAATTGCATAGACCAGCGCAAGACGGAAGGAGGGCAGGCAGGCAGAGAGACACTATTGTTCGATGAAATACTGTTGAGAATTGAAATTAAAAGGAATACGAAGCAGCGCTATTTGCAGATATTCGCAAAAACTACTAATACAACAACCAGAAGCGCAGCAGCGCAATAGTGCACCTTCAAGGTTGAAGTGGAATTTTGAAAATTCGTCTACTTCCGTTTTTTACACTTTGCTGCATTTCTTTCTAATATACCAACAATAGACGAGAGAGAAACGATAAAGAAGAAGCAGCAGTAGTAGCAGCGGCACGTCAGAAGTGAAGGAGGCAGCGCAAGCCAAACACAAGAACAAAACGACTACGAAGAAGAACAAGCAGCAAGAACAAGAAGAAAACGCACACGAGCATGCACAAGGGGCACGAAAAAGCAACTGAAACAGAGTAGCGAAAAAAGTGGTATATAATAAAGGAAAAACGAAGAAGAAGAAGCGGCAGCAGTAGCAGCAGAAAAAATACGCGAAAAAGTATCTCGCCAACAGCCTTCAGACACAGTCAGGCAGCCCCAACCAATCAGCCAGCCAGCCAGCTAGCGGGAAGGAGGGGGCACACAAGAGATTTGTTGGAAATTGTTTAAGAAAAGAAGAAAACGCGACGCAGTCAGCCAATTATTCAACTTCAGTCCAACAAAAAGAAACTATTTGCGCTAAAACAACACCGAAAACAGAAACGGAAACAGCTACCGTAGCCACAATAATAACAACAACAACAACAAAACGAACGGCACGCACAAATTTGGATAAATTTAAAGTGCTGCTAAAGGGAAATTTTAAATTAGTATTAAATGGAAGAAGTGCGCAACAATCGCACAACTGATCAGCAGCACAAACAACAACAACTACAGCAGCATCATCAGCATCAGCAACAACAAGAGCAGCAAAAGAGGCACAAGCAAAAATGTGTAATTAAGTGAATTGCACACGCACGCACGCACATTAGCTGGCAGGGAAAGGAGAACAGAGTAAAAGAAAAAAGAAACACAGACTAGCGAATAAACGAAAAAACAGCCATAGAACAAGAAGAGCACCCATAGAAGACAAACAAGCATTGAAAACGCAAACGAACAAACAAACGCAAGCAGAAATAAAGAGCACAAACTCTTAATTGAAGGAGGAAAAGTAAAAAGAAATAGGTGGTCCGGCATCGCACGTTGCCCCCCACGCATCGCCGTGTGCCATTGTTAATCCACTTAGCGCCGCGCAGTGCCAAACAGCCGTGTGACGATAAGCTCGGCGACGACGATCGCGTCGATCGACGTCAAAGCGCAGCAGTCGCGTGCAAGTGTCCCGTGCGTGTGTGTGTGTGTGTGTGTGTGTGAGTGCCTGTGCCCGTGTGAGTGTGAGTGCAAGTGCGTGCGTGTGTGTGTGTGTGCGTGTGGACTCAGCGATTTCCGTTCCGTTTTTGTTTCGTTCTGATTGTGGCGCTCGCCCTCAATCACAAAGCGAACGCATCATCATCAGTAGTTGTTGTTATTGTCATTTGCCCGTTGTTGTCATCGTCATCGCCATCATTGCCGTTGTGGTTTCCGCTTTCGCGCCACCTGATAAACGCATTTGTGCAGCAGCTAACCACATCAAAAACAAACCACCAACCACAACAGTGTTGTTGTCTTCTTCCACTCACGCACCTTCGCTTGCGGTATACGCGTCCGTTTCGTTTTGTTCTGCGCGCATCCTGCATCCGCCGTTGTGAGACGCAGCAAGGACAACAACCACCGCCGCAGCAGCAGCCATTGGCACCGCGTTCAAAATGTTTACGGGCAAACTGCAGATTAAGGTGTGCGAGGCGAGCGGCCTGCGCCCCACCGACTTTCAAAAACGACACAATTTAACGTTTGGCAAATTGGCTGACGATCAGCTGATCGATCCCTATGTCTCCATTGATGTTGACGATAATCATTTCGGTAAGTTTCGGCGGTGCTGTTTATAAGTCGTATCTTTCCTAATCCTTAAACCGCTTTAAACTAAATCGTCATAGTGCCAAGATTCAACAAACACACACAATTTTTCTACATTCAATAGTAGCATCCATTTCCAACATTTGACGAAATATTTTTTCAATACACAATATGTATAAAAACAGTATGAAAGCAATTACATTGTTATGTTTTTTCCAGACCGCTCGACAACTCGACCCAAGACATTCGATCCCGTGTGGAATGAGCAGTTCGTGCACGATGTGACCAATGCGAAAAACATCAACTTGACTGTATTCCATGATGCAGCGCTGCCACCAGACGATTTCGTTGCCAATTGTCAGATACCGTTCGAGGATATTATGCAAAATGAGACAGGTGTGCCCGATCTCTGGGTGAGTACCGTCGCCATCGGCAACAAATGCAAATGTTCTAATCTATATCAAACCCAAATAAATGTAAATTTTCTCTTCATAATTGCACAGGTAAATTTGGAGCCGCAAGGCAAATTGCACGTTATAATCGAATTGAAGAATCGCAATGGTAATGGTAACATTATTCCAATTATTTTCAATTACATTAGCCTGTCCAATTATTAATGCATTAATTTAACATTTCAGATCAAAGCAAAGCCGTCGCCGAGGTGGAACACACCGTCGCCCCCAATAAGGAGTTCAAAGAGCGTGCGGGTTTCAATCGCCGTCGCGGTGCTATGCGTCGCCGTGTGCATCAGGCAAGTGCTGACCTATTAATGTGTGTTCTGTCGTGATTAAAATCCGTACTGCACAAAAAGTAATTTGTGCGTATTTTGTTGTGTTTCAAACACAGCAATTTAAATCAGGTTATGTTTGAAACAGACAAGTTCAAGGCTTTCAAATTTGAATAGGACCAGAGTTTGCAGCAACTGCGTATGGAAACTGATCAGAGGTTAATATAGTTAGGCCCAAAATTTTCTAAATAATATCTCGAAATTAATTCTGAGAGTTATTCGAGCCATTAGATTATATGTTGTCCATATGTCAGTTAGAGCCGATTATCGTGGCTCCATACTATAGACAACAATTAGGTGATATGAAATTAGCTTTGGCGATTTTATGAAGCAACTAAACTGCATTGTTGCATTTTTGCCATTTTTTTAACTGTTTTATTTCTGAAGAGGATGTCGTGTTGTGAAAGTTGTCAGTGTAATTGATATTTCGAGCAGACATTGATTAAAGAGAGTGGCACATGCAAGGGGTTTAAACCCCTTCCAAATATCTATATCTTGCAAATATGGTTTCAACTAGTATTGGGCTCAAAAGTTGCGGACGTAATCTCGCCAAAATGAAATCCTGTGAGCGCCACTGATTAGAGGAATAGGAAAGTTTAATCGGATCATCACCATCATTCATAAGCGTAGTTGACACTTTATTCTAAAAAATGTATGCCGAGTCCAATATAATCGTATAAATTTTATAAAGTTCCTAATATCATCGAAAGAACAAAAACAAATTACTGAAATTAAACACAATGGACTTTTTTCATAACCCAATATTTTTGCCTCTGATCATTGCCAATGAATGAAAATTCTAGCACGTAGCGCCCCAAGAAAAACCCAGATTTACTAAACATTTATGCCCATATTTTGAATGCGCACATTTTAGTGATAATTTGAAATTAATTGCTTGCATTTCGCACATTTGCAGGTCAATGGACACAAATTCATGGCGACGTTTCTGCGTCAACCCACGTTCTGTTCACATTGTCGCGAATTCATTTGGTAAGTGCTTGTGCTTGTGTGTACGTGTGGCCTAGCCACAGTGCCAGTCAGCAGGCGATACCCACTTTGGGTCTTGGCCTGTGTTCTGGCCTTTTGTATGCGATTATATGCTGACTTCAGTGAATAACCATTGGATTAATTGTTTCATTTTGACTCTATTGTTTAGTATGTTACGATTTAATTAATTTTGATTTAACTGGGCATCATTTGATCATTGATTGGTTATATATTTACGTTTAGCTTTGTTTTTTAGTTTTGTTTTATGTTTTATTATTGCTGGGATCAAGTTTTCATGTAGCTGGCGCAAAGCAACTCCAGTTTGAGCTCATTTGGAGTGGTTTGGGCATTTAGTTTGCGGTATGGGTGCTGCTCCAATCATGTAGCTTGATGGGTATTACCGAGTATGCCATTAATTTTTGGTTATGATTTGGTTTTTGTTTTGTGTATAGTTTTTGTTGGACGCTTGAAACCTGTACCGGCCGATATATAGTAAACATTAAAATTTTTTGTTTCATTACGTAGTAAATACGGTTGATTTAAGTTTGCGCTTCAGGCCTGATTTTCGCTATTTGGTGTATAATTCTCATTTCGTTTTTGGTTTAAATACATTCAATTATTTAGTTATTTATCTTATGCGGCTCATTACTGTTACGATTTATCTAAGCTTAGTACCACTACTCGCGCCTATTCTCACGCTATAGCAAGTTTATATACAATATCTACCATCTATATATCGATAATACATATATACAAGCTACGGAAATTTTTTGCCTTTGCAGGGGAATTGGTAAACAAGGCTATCAATGTCAAGGTATGTGTTCACATGCAACAACAACTCCATACTTCGTACTCGTATCCGTTCCGTACTTGAGTGTAGCAACGCACACAGCGCCACAAAATGCACACAAACACACGAACACATACGCCCGCGCATTTAGCTGTAGTCACTTGTGTACATATATGTACTATCGGCAATGTGCAATGCAAATTAACACAAACACACATACATACACGCATATACTGACCACACATATACATATGCATATGCATTGTGTGTGTGTGTGTGTTGCTGTATATGTGTTGCTACATGTGCACATAGATATGTATGCACATATACATATGTATGTATATATACATACATACTTATTTATGTATGAATACTATTGCAAGCGCATATTAGGACCCCCTTGCCAGTGAATGTTGTTGTAGTGCTAGTGCTGTTAGTGGCCGCTTGTGGTGATGCTGTTCGCCGCCAATGACGGATGTTTCCTGCCATTCAGTTGTTATTTCGTTTGCGCCTATGCTGTGATTGCTTTAAAATATTTCATTTACAATTTACAGTCTTCTTGTTTTCTTTTCCCCCCTCTACCAATCTCTTCTTCTACACATTTTTCGTTTGCATTCTAAATATTCGACACACATAAATAAGTTTTTATTTTTCGCTCTACTTTTGCAATGTATGGTCATTTTGTTGTTGTTGCTATTGTCGCTGTTGTCGCACTCGGTCTGAATCATTAATCATAACAAAATCGCCCTATCGCCACAGCAGCATGTTGTCACATGTACTATATACTCGTATGTCTCCATAAGTTGTCTGTAATTAAGCGCAATTGAATCAATGAATGAAATGTAGCGCAACAACTTTTACACAAATTCGGTTTAAAGCTTTTATAAGTAGTTGTGTGTCTTGCAATTGCTTTCGAATGACATATGCTACGATAGTTTGAGCAATCTTATGATTTTCTATGTATTGCATATTTCCTATTTTAAGTTTAGATATATGCATATGTATGTATGCTACTATTGTGCTAATGTATGGTAATGTTTAGTGTCTGAGAATTTTTTGGCTTTGGAATGTTCGGAGAGCATTAGAAATATTTCAGGTTATAAGTACATGTATGTGACAATTTGTAATTGTCCATTATACATTTTTATAACAAATTTTAAGAGTAAGAAAGAGTAGACGAATAGAGATCTCTGAAAAATAGCATAGTATTCTTTACGGAAAGAAAGTTAGGACGCCAAGTATAAAGACGAAAAGTTGTAGATCGTTAAAACGGTCCATGTTGCCCTGAAGAGTATAAGCATATTAAATGCAGGAAAAGATAAAATAGAGAAAACGTAGATCGTTCAGACAATTGAGATCATATTCAAACAACGCTGCCAAATATGCGTTTTGTAATTCTTGAGAATGTCCCATTAAACAAATTTAGAAGTGTTTGGAGTAGTTTTGGCATATTAAACATAATTATTGAGTATTTACGTTAGGATAAGTAAGACGAACCGATTGCTCGACTGGAAGGACTCTGAAGTCTATTGTAATCTGTCTCTGAGGAACCGAGAATTTTCTTAGGCAAGACAGGCACTCGGAGGCAAGGCTCATTGTGATGCTCGATAGAATGTAGCAGAGCTCCCTGTTATCCTTTGTTGTGTAGTGGTTTAAACCAACATGAACATCGGATGAATCCAGCCATATCCCCTCCGTGGCACAATGCCTCCCATGTCCAGATCTTCAAACGCCCAATTCTCTTTCTCTGTTGTATGATTTTAAGTGCGGGACATTCACAAAGGCGATAAGGCAGGCTTTAGTTCTGCCTCTTCCTTACGGCAGTAGTCCCAATCTAGCCGATGGCACAGTGCCCCCTTAGAACTTCTGCAAACGTCCAAAGTTCTGCTTTGCTGAATCTCATAAGTTGCACAGTCCTCTTTGTCCATGGATCGTCGCTTAATGGCTCTCCTGTCTAGATCAGAGTACAAATATTATGTAATTTTTTAATAAAATAAAAATCTATTCTAATTGCTGCCTTTAGAGATTATTTCTATATATAGAGAATATTTTTATATACAGACTCTGGAGAATACATTTTGTAGCTCAGAAGAGAAAATCACATAATTTTAAGGAAATTTAATTTACATTTTTTAACCTCTTACATATATTAAATGTATTTATATGATTACCACGTATGTTTACCCTTATGTAGAGAAAAAATTTGGTATTCTACAGCCGTTGACACTAAAAATAAATAAATAGAAGGACAATTCAGCTGCTTAACTATCAATGACTTTGAAAAAAGTTATTTTGAATTTCCCTACACTAAGGTGACAACATACTTATAAATATTCCTATTTTTATATTTTAGCTAGAATAAGTTTAACTATTTTCAAGTTCAACATTTAATAGCTAACGAAAGCACCTTCAAACCAGTCTGCGCTGTGTTTCCTTTTTGTTTATAAGTTGGCCAACATACAGACCGGCAGCCTTCAGTGAAATTTCAACAAAGTTGCGCTAAATGTTTGCATTGGATTAGCCATAAATGCGTGCATGTTGCATCTAAATGCCATTAATTATTGCTCCAAGTGGGCATTTTCAATCAAGTCTCGTTCGTTCGCTCGCTTATCCCATAAACGTTATATTTTCATAAGCCCTAATGAGTAGTTCTAGTGAGTTGCATCTAGTTAAACATTAGCATTTGTCGCTGGTTCTGCTCTGTTTTGTTTATTTGTGTTTTACTGTTTTATTTGTGTACTTGCTTCCGGTTAGATTGTGCTCATTATAAGTGTGTTTATTAACCCCCATAAATAAGTGTTTTGTGGCTTCGATTTGCAAACACATATTAACAGTTACAAACAGTATCGTTAATTTAATTGAGCATATAAGTAATTGTTTTTGCACTAAACATTTAATTATAGAAGAAACATCAAGAATAGTGATTACTTTGACTGAAAAACTGACTCACAATTGTGTTAAGAGTCGGAATATGGTTTTAAGAAATTAAATTAACTTGAAAAATAGTGTACTATGGCGTACATGACAGCCGGCACACTTTCTCAACATAGAGTGTATACTGTTCTAAAAATCGCATATCACTTAAATGAATATCATTAAAGTGCAAATGCTAAACTAAAATTGATTTTTAAACTAAAATAAAAAAATTTTTGATAAGTTTTCAATGTTACTTTAAACTATTTACGCTTGATTGGCTGTTGCTCCAACTCTCTTCTCCTTCTCTTCTTCTCCTCCGAGAATCAGTAAAGTTATGCACTTCTCATAGTACGCCACCCCCAACTATGATTAAAAAATTCCGAAACAAGTCAAAGTTATTACTGTTCACATTGGTTTTACTCTACACAAGAACTTGGCCTTTCGGTTCTGTTCTTGAACAAAATAAAATGCCATGCTTTTTATAACGTTAACTACACATAATTAACCGATTGCTGCCGCTCTGATTCTCACACCAAATCCCACATTGAATTCGCCATTCTAGTGTGCACCTGTGTTGTACATAAAAGATGCCATCGTTCCGTGGTCACCAAATGTCCCGGCATGCGCGAAGAGGTAAGCTCCCAACTATTCAATGCTCTCCGCACTAATCAGCTAAACGATTTTCCCATTTGTCCATTTGTGTAGCAAAACAAGCTGGAGGTGGTGCCAGCTGGTCAGCGCTTCAACGTGAATGTGCCACATCGGTTTGTGGTGCACAGCTACAAGCGGTTCACGTTTTGCGATCACTGCGGCTCGCTGCTGTACGGCCTCATCAAGCAGGGACTGCAGTGTGAGGTGTGCAACATGAATGTACACAAACGGTGCCAGAAGAACGTGGCCAACACGTGCGGCATCAATACGAAGCAGATGGCTGAGATACTCAGCTCGTTGGGCATTTCGCCGGACAAGCAGGCACAGCCGCGACGTTCAAAGGTAACAGCTCGCTCAGGCTTTTTGCTTTCATTTAGAATATGTTCCATCATGGTACAAGAAAAATATTATTGTACCATGATTTTCCGTGCTCGTATGAGTTTTCTAATCCATTCGTTTCGTCTTGTCGTTAGTACTTGAGTCAGCCGGGCGGCGAGGACAATTACGGTGCCGGTGATCGCAGCGATCAGAGTGAGAGCGGTTCGTCCACGCGCAGTTCGGCGCTATCGGAGCAGACTGTGTCGAGTGGTACGTCGGCTTTGAGCGGCCTCGGCAGCGGTTCTGGCCAATACTTTGAATCACGTCCGGGCAAGACCGCCCTGCAGGACTTTAACTTCATCAAGGTGCTGGGCAAGGGCTCGTTCGGCAAAGTGATGCTCGCCGAGAAGAAGGGCACCGACGAAATCTACGCCATCAAAGTGTTAAAAAAAGATGCCATCATACAGGATGACGATGTCGACTGCACAATGACCGAGAAGCGTATACTGGCCCTGGCCGCCAATCATCCCTTCTTGACGGCATTACATTCCTGTTTTCAAACTCCGGTTGGTTATTGCAGTTTTTGTAAATGTTTGTTGTTGTACTTTAACTGTCTGCAATTGCTTGTTTTGCAGGATCGTTTATTCTTCGTGATGGAGTATGTGAACGGTGGTGATTTAATGTTTCAAATTCAGAAGGCGCGTCGTTTCGAGGCGGCACGCGCCGCGTTTTATGCCGCCGAAGTAACGCTGGCGCTGCAGTTTCTGCACTCGCACGGCGTCATCTATCGCGACTTGAAGCTGGACAACATTCTGCTGGATCAGGAAGGCCACTGCAAATTGGCCGATTTCGGCATGTGCAAGGTCGGTTCGCTGTCAAAATTATCGCCACACATTGTGTACTACATTAACATTTTTTTGGTTGGTGCTGATGTGGTTTTTGCAGGAGGGTATTATAAATGGCGTTTTAACAACCACATTCTGTGGTACACCCGACTATATAGCGCCTGAAATTCTCAAGGAACAAGAATACGGTGCCTCGGTGGACTGGTGGGCGCTGGGTGTGCTAATGTACGAAATGATGGCCGGACAGCCGCCGTTCGAGGCCGACAATGAGGATGAACTCTTCGATTCGATTATGCACGATGATGTGTTGTATCCCGTTTGGTTGTCAAGGGAAGCTGTGTCCATTTTGAAAGGTAATCAAACTCTTTATGACATTGCCTTGATAAACTATAATTTCGAATCGATTTTGTTTATGTGTGTGTGTGTTTATAAAGGATTCCTAACAAAAAATCCGGAAAACCGTCTCGGGTGTGCTGGCGATGAAAACGAAATACGTAAGCATCCATTTTTCGGCCGGTTAGATTGGGATGAATTGGAGAAGCGCAACATTAAGCCTCCATTCCGACCGAAAATGGTGAGTCTCAATGCAATTTTAGCTGCACTTGGCCATTTTTAATGTCCGGTGTATTTGTATGTTTGCAGCGAAACCCACGCGATGCCACCAATTTTGATACGGAGTTCACCAAAGAGGAGCCTGTACTCACGCCAGTGCCCAACGATGTCATACGCTGCATTAATCAGGACGAATTTGCCGGCTTCTCATTTGTCAATCCCAAGTTTGGACCCGAACGCAAAGTGTATTAGATGACGCTGACATTGACGCTGTGTGTGCGCTAATATCACCACTACTACCAAAAAACAAAATACCAAAACAAAGCAAATCAGAACAAAACAAAACAAAGCAAAAATGAAGCAACTACTATTAACACTATTTGTTTAAAACACACATACACGCACACAGACACACACACACACTTCGCCCCCACCCACTCGTCCGCCAAACTTCCGCTAGTCACCGACCATTCGGGCAGCCCGGCAGTAGGCAGCAAGGAAGCGTGTCCGTTTGTGTGGTGTTGGCGCCATCGAGAAGCGTAGTGCAGTGCTGTTGTGTGTATACTTGAGCTGTGCTACCTGTCCTGCCTCCAGTGCCGGCCATGGCCATGGCGAGTGGCATTGGGCGCGCTGCAATTTTGCGTTGAAAGCGTTCGGAGCCAACTAAAAAAATATTAGGAAAACAAAAAACTATAATGAAAAACAAACTAAGAACTAAAATTAAAAACAAATTGTTTAACTACAGCAACAAGATCAACAACAAAACCAACAACAACAACTATAACAACAACAACAAAATTAACAACTACTATAACCATTAACGTCTATTTTTAGTAAAATGTTTGAAATCGTTTGAGTTCCCGCTTTACGTTCGATAAGTAATGAATAATTTTGTGTAGCCAGCAAAGAACAAAAATATTGCAAATGAAAATGATAAAGAAAATGAAAAGTGTAAGCAGGTAGCAATCGTTTTAGGGATTTAACAAATGAAACTTAAAGAAAAATGAACAACAAACAAACAAACAAAAAAGCAAAACCAATTGAAATGCATTAAAACAAAAATCTTAACCAAATTTAGAAAAATTGTAAACGTTTTACGAAACAAAAAAAAAGCACAAACCAAAATGTTTAACAAAAACAACAACAACATACTTTGCAAAAATTGAGCAACAGTAGCAGAAAGAAGTTGAAGCGGCAAAAATTGTAAACCAGTATAAAAAATCAAACCCATTAGGCAACTAAATTATATAAACGAAAGCAAAGAACTAAGAAGACGCGCAATAACAAATTAACTATATTACCCTCAGACGCACAGGAAGTTAGTGAGCATGGTGTAGGAAATCGCGCATTGTTGGCAAAGCAGCGAAATTCATTGCAATTGTTGAGCGGAAAGATTTTATCTTTCGGCGATTTCGGCTACTGCACGCCTGCCGTCGCGCTCTCCCTGCCTCGCTGTTTCTGTTATGTGCCGGTAATTTAGTTTAAAATGTTTGGCGTTTTACCGCATTTTTAGGCTTTATTGAAGCTGTTAATGTTAAAATTTCTCTACTTTTGATAATCTCGTGCAAAATTGCCAGTGCAATTGATTTAATTATTATTTGTTTTGAGCCAACAATGATTTTATTTTATTTGTTATATTTATTATTGCCTCAAAACGCAAATGTACACATGTGTATTGGTTATTGTAAGCATTTTTGATGCTTCAACAATTTCGTATACTTCCATTTACTGCCGACGCAAAAAAGTGCGGCCAAAGTGCAGCGCTGCTTGTGCCGTCATTCGATTTCAAAAGCTATTTTTTACAATTATTACCATTCATAATTTGTAATTGTATCGAAGTATTGTTTTTTCCTTTTTTGAACAAACATAATGTATTACAGTTCGGGCGAGCAGCGGGCTTGGGGAGCGGCAGCAAAACGAAACGCTTTGCATTTGCGTGCGCGCTTACACTGGTGTATTTTGCTTGTTTCTAGTGTACATACTACATTTATACATACATACCTAATGTATACATATGAATATTGTTGTTACCTATAATTGTAAATTATTGTTTATTAGTATTTTTTGGTGTGGGTGTGTGTGTCTGTTTTCGCGTTGTGTTTATTTTGTTCTGTTTTTATTTATAACTTTTTTTTTTGAATTTTTGTGTAAATTTTATTTAGAATGCATAGTTTTGCCATTGTTTTAATCTAGTCAAGTTATCCTTTGAACACGCACACACTCACACACACCTGCATAAACTTGTAACTGGTTGTTTTTAACATACACACACACACATACATTGCATTTTGGTCAAGCCATTTTGTCTGTGCTGTTTCTTCTTTGTATAAGAATAAAAACTCTATTTAACCGCCATGCCAAGTTTTGACTCATTTTCGTCCATTGTGCCATTGCCTCAGCTGCACTTAAGCTACATACGAGTACATGCAATACATATTTACGTACATACCTATAACCACTCCAAAAACATGTAAGCATACATCGACTATGATTAAACTCATTTTAAGTGATTTCCTCAACTAAAACTAACACTAAACACTGTGCTATAAGCTCATTTACTTAGGAATCTCTACGTGCGAAATGCTAGTTTTACATTCTTTTTTGTTAATATTTTACTTTACCTTTTACTGTTCTTTTTTCGTTAATTTTTCTTTTAAGGAACATTAAGCAATCTCATTTGATTTTCTACTCATGTGTTCTTTATGATTTGTTCACTGCTGTTAGTGTCTTACAAAACAAAAAAAAAGTATTAAAATGCGATATTATGTTCTGAACCTAACCACTTGTTTGATTTCACTATCTTTCTTTATGCATTCAGCTGTTTTTTTAAGTGTTGATTTGATTATCGTTATTGTTGTAAACATTCTATGTTTATTAAAGTTTATCGATTAATATAAAGCTGACGTTTTAGTTCGTTTTCATTCGTTAAGGGGTTTCAGTTTTCAATTGATTTGGGGCTGAGTTGGGCACTGGGATACAGTATTAAACAAAAAAACAACAAAACAGATATTGTTCAAATATTGACATAGATTTAATGCATTCAAGTCATTCCGAAAGTGATACGTAAAGTCAAATGCTCTCATTTAGACTAAACCCACAGTATACAACTTTTTGTTTGTCTAAAAAGTGAATGGCGCCGAAATGTCTTAAATGAATTGAGGTTCTAATATTTGTATCATGGACTTGGCCTTTCTTTCAATGAATTTTGAACTGAACTGATTTGACATTTCTATATATTTTCACACATATATACATTTGTGTGTGAAGAAATGTAAAGGGCAGTCATCGTAATCTGCACTAAGAATCACAAAACATTTAAATTTATTTGTCTCATGACGTAAAAAGGTTAAAAAAAGGTAGAGATCCGTTTATGACATGTAATAGTGAACCATGAGAATAGGAATGCTTTTGACAAACTTCTACAAACGCTTCAGACCTAAACTTCTTCTAGTCCGGCGAACTCGTGTGCCCCTAAGCTTGCCAAGCATTGTCTTGAGATGATGGGACAGAAGCAGAGGGAGATATGTTCTAATGTCTTCAAAGCTTAAAAAAGGTTAATATGTGACAAATTTGTTTCAAGGCCTCGGCTATCGGAATGACTTTATTGCTTGACTTTGACTTTATGCAACCATATAAATGTCAATGCTTGAATTTTGTGATTTAGAAATGTTGGCCACAATGGCTGAAAGCGCTTTTTGTTTGCATGCAACTATTGAATTCCGCAGTCGATTATGTAGACGTAATTTATTTCTAAAATTGTATTAAAATTGATTTGATTATTCATTTATTTGAATATTCTTGAATGCAATTAAATGCCTATAGTAGTCTGTTATAAAGTCTTATTGCTTTAACAATGCTTTCAAAATGTATTCTATCACCTCTTAGACGAAAATTGCAACGTAGTCTTTCAAAATGATACCGAATTTAACCATCTTCAAGATGTTTTATTCTTAAAATATTCGAAGAATTATGACAATTGACCATAACTTGGAAATCTTAGAAAAATAGACAACGATCGCTGTAACATTGCGTTGAACAATCCAGTTGTGTTTGAGCTATAACTTGTTTACTAAGATCTGAATAATTTTTGGTATCACTATTAGGGTAAAATTCTTTCACTACTATCGATTTGTTATTGTAATTAATGCAGCTAAGTCATGGAATCTCCCTCTCCCGTTTATATTTGTGAGTAAACAACTGTTGAATTTGTTTCATATACATAATCTTGTAGACTAATGTTTGAGTGTGCGAGATATGTTTCTGTTTTTTGACAAAGTTGACTAAAAATTTAATTAATTCAATTCCATTCCGCCACTCCGCTTCTATCTCTCCTTTGAAATGTGAGAGATACACATGTTAAAAAAACAGTGCTGCATACACCTTTCGAACGGGTGAAATTGTGGTATCACAATGCGTTCTATGCAATGCAATCTAAGTGTCTCTCATACAGAGCCGATCACCCTAACATAATCTTATTGAATTCAATTGAATTTTCAAATCATTTAATCATTTCCCATTTTTTTCAGATTTTAGCTAAAAGTTCCAAAATGTATTTTAGATTCAACAGTTGACTTACTTTTATACTAAAGATGACTAAGTCACGCATGAAATAAAATATTCGATATCATTTTAAAAGATTGCAACCATTGCATCGCATATTGAATTGTTAGATTCCAGCGCTTCCAGACTTTAACTTCACAGCATTTTAGGCAAATTAAAACATTTCATTTTTGTTATTTTCGTTACTTTCTCCTGCTTATTGATAAGAAAATAGCGATAAATATTTTCAATTCAATTCAATTAGATTCACGATAGTCTGCTTTAGTTGAGGTTAAAAGTAAAACTTGTGCCGCATGAAACTGTTTATTTAGAATTTTTTTATGCAAAAGCTAAGACTTACATAAAAAATTGCATGCAAGAGATAAAACAGAAATAAAAAGAAATCTAAAAGAAAATAGAGAACAAACTGAACGCTGTTAATGAGCATTTGAAGCACAAACTAAAATTACTAAAAAAAAACTGAAGAACAAAAAAAAAATAATATAAAAAACAAAATAAAAAAATACCAAAACCAGATAATGTGAACAAGTAGAACAAATGAAATGAAAGTATTTTAATTTTGTGCCCGCACGCAACAGCCAACTAAGAACAACAACAACAGTAAACAAGCAAACAATTGAAGCGCAACAACAAAAAGCAACAAAGTGTAAATGGAATTATATATAGTAAATGCGATGGCAGTTAAGATTTTAAACAAATTGAAATAATAACACAAACAAAATCCAAAAACCGTAAAAACTTTAAAGCCAATAAAGGTAAAACATGCCAGAGAAGCGGTGGAAACTATTAGCATTAAAGTTGAATAATAACAACAACAAAACACACACAAAACAGAGCATAGAAAAGTTGCAAAACCACCATTTTAGTGCTTAAGTATGATATATACATATATATATATACAAACACAAACATATATATATAAATATATATATATGTATGGATATATATAGAAATTCATATATATATACTATATATATGTATACAAAAGAGCGAACAAAATGAAAGGCTGTAAGCGACAGCAAAGGCAACAAGTATGTACAACTAAAACAACAACAACAACAATACGAACAAGAAGATTTGCCTTGCTGCCGCAGCTAAAAAATTTCCTCATTTCAAATTAACACTCATTTTGTGGTCCTTGTGAATTTGCTGCAAGTCAGCCAGCACAAGAGGCACAACAAGCTAAACTCGAAGAAAGATTCGAAGAAAATGTAGTAGAAGAAGAAGAAGACAGCTAGTAAGAAAGGCGGAGAATGAAGTGGCACGCGTGCCACTAGCGAGAACTGCCATCGAACTCGCCGCAATAAACGGGACTGGCGTGTGCCGCCGCCCACCGCCGCTCGCTGATCACAGCACGCAGACGGCGGTGGTGGCGGCGGAAGCAGCGACCAGTCGCGCTTTAACAAATATTCTAAATAAGTATTGAAACTTCCCATATTTCCTACACAAGCAGAGCAAAATGCATACGTACATATGTATATAAATATATACATAAATATGTATATATACATAGGTATATATGCATATGCAATTATATATATACTTGCATATGTATGCTTGTGCATGTTTACATACATATGTAAGGCAGGAAAACGCGTATTTTTCGCTTTTAAACGTTGCCGTTATGCGTCTAAGAGTGTAGCAAAATTTGGAGAACGAAAACGATGAAGCACACAAAACAAAAACAACAAAACAAATAAATATATTAATTTAAAAAACAAATTAAAAACTAAAAACTATATGCAAATTGAGGTAACACTAAAAACTAAAGCAAATTAAAACCAAAAAATTACAACTTAATAATAAAAAGCAAAAGCAAAAAAAGAAAACAGAAAATTATTAAAAAAAGAAAACAAAACTTAGCGAAAAATAGTCAAAAGTAAACATATAAAATAAATATATGAATAAAGCTAGTTAGCATAAATTCGATGGTAATCGCTGTTGCTGCTTTTACCAAACCAACAAACAAGCAAACAAACAACCAAGAACAAAACAAAAATTTAAGTAAAGCCTAAAGAGTATAAACAAAAATAATTAATTAAAACGCAAAAAAAAACAAAAGAAACTAAATTAAACAATTACCAAAGTAGTAGCAAAAACCAACTAAATAGCTAACAAGAATGTTAGGAAGCAGGTTCGTAAGCGAGCAAGCAGGCAGCAAATGAATGCATGCAGGGGGGCCGAAACCCACAAACAACAAACAAACAAAAAACTCAAGAAACACAAATTAGTTTGAAGCAAATTAATGAAATACCAAAGTTTGAAAATGGAAAACTATTCCCCGAGGAAACATACCATAAATAAAACAAAAACAAAACATTAAAAACACATACATATAAAATCAGATCAATGTTAACCAATTGAATTAAAATTAATAAAAGTAAAAGTAATAACGACACGTTGCGGTTTCATTTCGACCAAAATTGTTGTGCATTTGCATTTATTTCATTTTATTTTTTACTAGCTGACCCGGCGAACTTCGTCCCGCACGACATTTGTTGTTTTTTTATAATGAAATACGCGAGATGGCGAATCAATGGCGATGTGGCAAATGGCAAATTGACGAAGAAAACCAACTAAAGGAAGAGGAGGGAGCTACTGATTAACGCAATCGAGGCCCGTAAATAAGCAATGGTGCTGCTAAGTTTCAGTAAAGAAATGGATAGCGCTTGAACAATATTTAAGTTATATTGGCAGGGCCACGGCCCCTTATTCAATATCCGCACAATGCCCTCTGTCGAAAGAGAAAATGGTAGGTTCGTACTAAGTGTCATTGCTGAGCGACTTATAGTTCAGCGAAATATTTGGGTCCCAACAAATGTGCCACGCCCCTTGCCCAACGCTTATATAACCTTACCAGTAGAATGCCCCATCTATGGGACGACGGGGCACTAAATTTCAGTGTTGTACGACTTACAACTTCAAAGATATTCTCTATTAAAAATTTGGTTTGTATGGGCAGTGCCACGCCCCCTTGTTCAATACCCTCATCATTCCCTCTGTCGAAAGATATGAATAAATGGTAGGTTCGTACCATGATACAAAAATATACAGGTAGATTCAATCGAGCAAAATTAAAAGTCATTTGCTTTTTTGACAAATAAAAATAAAATTTTAAGGGTGCAAAAAAAAGTAAGAAATACAGAAACTGAATGATATACTACATAAACTAATTGTGTGAAATTGCAGCTCTGTAGCAAAAATGAAAATAGTAGTACACAATTTGTAAACAAATCTTTTTTTCCAATTGTCAATTTTATTTTTATCTGTCGCATTGAAACTACCTGTATATTTTTGTATCATGGTTCGTACTTAATTTCATTGCTGTGCGACCTATAATAGTTCAGCGGAATATTTGGATCATAAAAAATGTGCCACGCCTCTTGTCCAACGCCCACCAAATCTTACCAGTAGAATAACTCATCTATGGGACGACGGGGTACTAACTTTCAGTGTTGTACGACTAACAATTTCAAAGATATTCTATATTAATGATTTGGCTTGTATGGGCGGTACCACGCCCCCTTGTTCAATACCCGCACCAATCCCTTTGTCGAAAGATATGAATAAATGGTAGGTTCGTACTTAATATCATTGCTGTGCGACTTATACCGGTAGTTCAGCGAAATATTTGGGTCACAACAAGTGTGCCACGCCCCTTGTCCAACGCCCATCAAATCTTCCCAGTAGAATGACTCATCTATGGGTCGACGCTATACTAAATTTCAATGCTGTGCACCTTACAATTTGAAAGATATTCGATATTAAAGATTTGGCTTGTATGGGCGGTGCCACGCCCCCTTGTTCAATACCCGCACCATTTCCTTTGTCGAAGGATATAAATAAATGGTAGGTTCGTACTTAGTTTCATTGCTGTGCTACTTATAGTTCAGCGAAATATTTGGGTCACAAAAAATGTGCCACGCCCCTTGTCCAACGCCTATCAAAATTTAACAGTAGAATGACACTTCTATGGGAGGATGTCAAACCAAATTTCAATGCTGTGCGACTTACAATTCCGAAGCTATTCCATATAAAAGATTTTAGTTGTATGGGCGGAGCCACGCCCTCTTGTTCAATACCCGCCCCATTCCCTCTGTCGAAAGATATGACTAAATGGTACGTTCGTACCAAGTTTCATTGATGTGCGACTTACAGTTCTGCTGAAATGTTGGGTCATAAAAAATGTGCCACGCCCCTTGTTCAACGCCCATCAAAATTTAACAGTAGAATGACACATCTATGAAACGACGGTGCACCAAATTTCAATGCTGTGTGACTTACAATGCCGAAGCTATTCCATTTAAAAGATTTGAGTTGTATGGGCGGTGCCACACCCCTTTGTTCAATACCCATCCCATTCCCTCTATTGAAGGATATGATCAAATAGAAAGTTTGTACCAAATTTAATTTATGTGTGACTTATGGTTCCAAAGTTATTGTTTAAAAATGTATTCTTGTGGTGCCACGCCCCGTTTTCCCGACTTTTTTTTTTTTATAAACCTTCACGTAACAATTTCGAACAAACCTGCCGAAGGAGTTGGTCCAGTCGTTTTCAAGTTATAAGGATACATAGGGACTTTGCGACTTTGCTTTATATATATAGTGATGATTTATCTATGTTTGTATTTCAATTTTCGACAACACCTTTCAGGCGTCTCTGCTGTGCGCAGACTGTTGGATGTACAAATTGTGGCGCCAAAGATCATAAGAGCTGCTTCAACTTGATCCAACGAGGCGACACTGCTTTCCTCTTTTTCGTCGTACTTTGGCTATCGCATTGAAATTTCATCATTGAAACCTAAAAGAAGAAGACCAGAAAGATGCACATAAAAACAACTATTTTTTTCAACAAACAATAACAAGCCTCTAATAGCCAACATATTTACCTATGAAAAAGCTTTCTGAGCCATGTGGAAGCACTGCATGAGCAAACGAGCACCGTATGAGCCAACAACAGTTAGCACCGTTGCGCCATTTTGATGTCATTATTGTGCTAACTCAAGTCTAAAGTGAACTGAATGCACAAACCAAACAAGAACCAACTTAGTTATTTGTGCCAGTAAGGAAAGGATTTTTTCCAGTTTTGTAACGAAAGCTCATCTGAGTGACTAGAAAAAGGTTTGCTATACACGTTCAGTTTTGCACAAAGGTTAAGCGGAGGTTAGGTTATCGGGAGTATCGCTGTCATCGGGGGTAGTAAAGATTTTGGGGTAGGTATGTCTTCGCATGGCTCAGTGATTTAAAACAAGAATTTATAATTCGTTATAAGTTGGTATCGTTGTTGTTGGCAGTGCTAAGACATAATATGAATTCGAATGGTCGGAAAATGCGGCTGTCGCCTTCTACTTGTTATCACTTTTCGTACTTTAATTTAACCCTTCAAATGTAGATTTTTGTTTACAAACCTTTCTTCTGCCTGCTTAATTATTATACGACAATAAAAAGTGCAGTTTTTATACTGTAAAATATACTAATTTCGATTAAAGCGTTACGTTGTTAGCTTTGAGAAAATTTAATTTTTGTTTTAAAACAAAATAGTTCAGAAATTAATGTAAGACCAAATAAAAATCATAACAATCAAATATAGTTCTTTATGAGCTCTTAATTTTTGATTCATAATACTAATGTAATTATTTTTTATGAGTAGTGTCGTGATAAACAACAGGAAACAGGAACTTGACAATGTGCCGCCACTGTATAACTCCTCCAGTGTATAACTTCCTTTATGTCTGACGAGGTTCGGGGGCTTAATCCTTGTTCAAATAAATCTGCATAATTGGTCTGCGAATGTGCTGGTTTTTTAAGCCACTCCTTATTCTTTTCAAGTCCTTAAGAGTTCGGAGGTTGACAGTGCTTTATTCATAGCGGAGCTTTCTCAGATACTTTGTAATCTACAGCGCGATTATAGCCTACAATTTTGTTAGGTTAGGTTAGGTAAGGAAGACTGTGCCCAACGTGCCACTCTTCCATTCGGAGACCCAAATAATCTGTGAATCAGTTCCCTTGTAGTTATCCATCAGTCTCAATACGATGTAAAGCAGTCCGACCTCTTAGTCAGGGCGAGTAGTTACGAAATCTCGACATTTATCGCGCCAGCCGGATCCGTCAGGAATCTTGCCCCAAGGATGTGGAGTCTGCGTTCCTGCATAGCCGGGAAGTGATATCAAAGCCACTTAAGCATGTTTCAATCAAATTGCACTTCTATTGACCTATTCGCTTATTATGTGCGTCGAAGCAACAAATTCACTTTATAAATCATAGTAGTTCTAAACTTGTTTTTACATAATACAAATCTTAGCTATATCCACACACCTACATGCTCACATGTGGCAAAAAACCGTTACGCATTCGGCTTTAAGGTCACTGTGCTGCAAAATGATCAACAATATTTGTTTGATTCACTTGAAATTTATTCCTAATTATTCACAAATTACAGTTCCACTACAATTTACACATTAGTCGACTACATACAAATCAAAGATTTACACGTAACATAAATTGCCTGTCTCCTTTTTGTCTAATTTCGCACATTCCAATGAGTGTACTATACATACCATACGCACACATGCATACTCGCATACGTATACATGCGTAATGCTGCGCCCAGCATTAGTCCTCCTTCTTGGACAGCTCTTCGACCAGCTTGGCGCTCTGTGCTTTGATTTGTTTGCGATTGGGGACATTCTGCAGCGTTTTTGACTCCTGCAGCAAGTCCTCCTCCTCGCCCTGTCCCGGCTGGTCCTCGACGCCCTCGCCCAGGTCTTCGGTCTCCATGCTCTCCAGGAATATATTCTGATAGTCGTGTGCGTACTTCGACAATGCCTCGGGCGCCAATTCAGTCCGGTAGGCGCGCATCACCTTGTACACTTTACGAATCACGGTGTGCATGATGGAGTCGACTGAGTGTATGTGGGAGTGTATGGGGGAGGGTGCCAAAACAGTTAGTAGTGAAATTATGTTTGGAGGCTAATGAAACTTACTGTTCTCCTCGTAGATTTCTGGCGGGCAAGCGCGCATTGTCAGCATCTCGAATTTGAGCAGCGGCAGCTTTAGATACGAATTGGGATAGCTGACGCGTGAAGCTTTCGGCGGGCGGTCCACGTGTCGCAGGATCTCATTCAAATTCCACAACGAGAATCTGCAAAGCATACAAATTACATTAAAATGTTATTGCATAGCTAGTCGACGCAAAATGTTGTTAAATATAATTGCAAAGTCAGTTCGATCTTTACAGCTAAATTTGCAATAAAAACCTTTTTACAGAAAAGATTTTGAATGCTGTAGATTCAAATTGAAAGACCGAATGACAGTAGACAGGAGTCGCCCGAACTAAAGTCAAGTGATAAACCAAAGTATAAATCAAGGTATATTTAACCTTATATACCTTGATATAAATTCGCTATACAATAAGTATTGTTTCTGTTAAATATGTTTGTTACTTTTTCCTAGCACGGAGCAAATGTGTTATGGATAAAAGTGGTTAGACGATTTAAAACTGAAAAATGTGTAATTTTTGGCTTAAATTGACTGGAAAAAAGAAATTAAAACCCTTACATTAATAAATAAATGGAATTAGAGATGAACCAAATGTATAAATCTAACTATAATTTCATCTACCATTTTGGCACTTGTTTTGCCAGCATTTCTAGGTTTTCAAGTTTTAAATTATGCAGAAAACCAAATTCTGCAATAATAGATAAATTCTAACCACTGTTGCGTCTATGAACTGTAAAGTCTTCGTATGAACTCTGCCGGTTAAATTCTATTTCTCCATGTTTGCTAACAAAGAAAACTCCACATTTGCACGTTCGTCTACAACACAAATTGACCAACTGCAATATTAAACTGTTAAAATTCTAATTCAAGCAAAAATATACAGACCGCAACATCACGTAGGCGTCGGCGCGATTCTTTATGTGCGCAATTGTCTCTTCCTCCAACTGGTCCTCCGCCTTTATGGCTTCCTTCAGCTCTTTAATGCGTTCCAAACGACTAAAAGCAATGCGTTCCTCAAATCACAAAATCTTGAAACGAAACAAAAACCTCACTCACAGAATCTCCGCCTCGGACAGATTATTAATTAGAATGCCCTCCAGCACCTCGGCACGTTTCATCTTCGTCTCGATCGTTTGATGGCCCAATATGTCGTTCTCGATCATCTTGTTCAATTTTTCATTATTCTCCACTTGTGATTTGATTCTATTCGAACAGCAAATTTTTCAATTAGGTCAAATCAAGTGCAACGTCCAACCGCACTCGATCGCACCTGGGATAGATTTCCTTTGCCTGCGAGCACAACGTGGCAAATTTCACCTGCTTGATGGTGTTCTCGATTGCCTCCAGCTCGTTCTTAAGGAACAGCATACTGTTTGTTTCGCGCACGTAACGCTTCTGCTTCGCGGCTGCCGCCTCCTCGGCGCCCTTGGCAACGCTCTTAGCGGCAGTACTCCAACGCTTGCTGCCATGCTTGCGATACTGCGTCATCATGTGCAATTTTGCTTGCAGATTTTTACGTGATTTCTCTTCCATTTGCTGCATTCATGCCAAAACAAAATGATACATTTTATTGAAATTGACATTTGAAGTCGTCACGCTGTGTGACATTTGGTCTCACCCGATACTCCTCGCTCAGCTCCTTGAATTTCGATATGGCCGGCATGCCCAAATACAAAATGTGCTTGATGAAGTTCGCCTGGTCTTCGATGTCCTGGTTGAGCGAGCGCAGTATGGGCTCGTAGAAGATGCCATCGTGTCGCAGCACCTGTATCATTTTCTTGTAGGTGCCATTTATGGTTTTGATTGCCTTCAGGCGCACATTTGAGTTTTCGATTTTCTTGCGGAACGAACGCGACTTGAGCTCCTCTTCGAGCACGAATTCGTTCTCGTACTTGATGCGGTTCTCCAGTACGGCACGCTCCAACTGCAGATGAACGCGCACATTTATTGCAAAATTATATGAATGTCATATTAAAAATTGCCAATTGTCGTTAACAACTCATCTCAAAAGTATAATCGGCTACTAAACCTAAATGATTTATGATTTCCTTTCACAACTTCACTACTTATTCAGTTAGATTTTTCTTGAAGGCTGGCATCTTACTAGCTTCTTATTATTTCTTAGCCGATTCGTCTACACGACATCCTACTAGCTTTTTATTGTATTCCAGCCGATCGAGTTGGATGGTTGACCCAGTTGAGTGTCAATTTTTTTTCAGAACCAACAATGCTATTACTACACTACACTCCACTCAACTCCATTGTACTAAAAGGCTGTTTCGCTTTAGCGTTCCTTGAATCTACCCGATCTGTGGACAAATCTGAGTAGGTTCCGATTTTTCAAAGAACCGAATTTAACCCTGCTGTGTCAAAAATCTCAAATATGTTTCTGAAGAACGCGGGCAAACGCATAAGAAATGGTCAGCCGTCTGGACATTTTCTCCACTTGTCGGTAAGAAAGCACTTAAACTTAAGCTATCCATATCTGACCAGCTGCTTGGCCTACCCAACAACTTGTTGACTTGACTCTTTTGTTGTTGACTTGACTCTCTTTGGCCAATTGAGCGCGCTACCCCACATTATTTATAAATTGTTTTCTTGTATCCTAAACGATTCACCGTTCTAGAGCTTTTTCAGGTATCCCAGCCCATCACTCCGGTCGACTTGCCAACTACCTCCAGTTTTATACGCTTTTCATATAGGGCTACCGATGGACCAGACTGATCAACAGATTTCTAACACACTTTCCTCAACAAAACCAAATGGTTTCTTGAAGCACACCAACCCTCATATCGAAGGGTTTTACAATGGACCGAAGGTCTCCGATTGGAAGTGCAAGTGCACACCTTTCTTCTGTGACCAAACCTAACCTACCAGTTTCTTCTTGTAGGCAGCCTTTAGCTGGTCCAAGCGAAATGTCAGACGATCGCGCTCCTTGCGCATAACAAACGTTCGCTGGTTGATGTTATCAACCACCATGTGGACGGGCATCTTCTGGTACAGGCGCTGCATGTCCTTGTGGTTGATGAGAAAGTTGCGTATCTTCTTTGTGTTGTCACCGTACAGCACATTGGTCAGCTTGGTGCGGCCATCGCGGCATTGGCGCTTCAAGTTACGATTCTCGCGGATGTGCCGCTTGCGATTGGCACTTGCTTCCAACTTCTTGAAGATTAGACGCTTCGCTGTGCAGAGAAAACACTTGGCATCAAGTTGCGCATGCGCACGCACTGCTGTCGGCGTCACTTACAAAGCAAGTCGGCCATGCCCTTGAATTGCTCGGTCAGCGAATTCGGCGTCCAGCGTTCGTCGACGACCATGTGCTGTCGCACGAACGGTATGCCGAAGAGGCCGTGGGTGCGCACGGCACGCGGATGCACCGGTTTCGGCGCAATCGCGCCGGACTGCTGCTTCACCTTCATTGTGTGGCTTTGTGTCTTCTGTGACGGCTGATAGTGTTCTTTAGCGACTGTTTGCTGCCGTCTCGAGCCCCGTTGTCACTTGATTGCTTTAGTTTTTAGCGTTGCAGTGACCCACTTTGTTCTGCAGTGAAGGCGAAAATTTGCGAAATTCTTTTCAAAGTCGTTGTATGCTATATTGTGTATATAGAACTGATCACATTTACAAAACGTTTATAAAAATGTTGCTACAAAAATCAATGCTTTGCAATGGCAAATAAACGAATGGAAAATTTTCATTTTCATTGACGCACATGGCATGGATAAAATATGTTAGGGCTGGGTCATAGTGCAATGAATCGAATCGAATCAATATATTTTCTTTTAACTATAAATATGTATAAAAAAACCTGCGAAGCTCTAAGCAATAATAGATTAGTGTAGAATAGAACAGAATAGACTAGAATACTTAGCATAGTTTAGAACAGTAGAACCTGGCATTATGATCGCTTTCATGACGCCATCTTTTATTTAAATACCAAAAAAAAAGAAGCACTAAGGGACGCTGAATTTCTCAACTTGTTTTATTTTTCAACTAGTGGACAGTGGCCTGAAAGCGGCTCTGTAGATGAAATCGTTCTTGTCAGGAGGAAGACGAAATCGCGAGTAGTTTTTTTCACAACAGTTTTCCTCACATGTTTTAATACTTTGTTAGAAACGCTAAATTTCAGACAAACTCTGCTCAACTGAACTCGACATTGCGAAATTCGCAAAACACAACAAACTCTGATTTTTTACAAAGCAACCAGATGCACCAATCTACCCAAAATTGATTTTGACAATATCTCAAGCGCAGTTTGGTTGAATGCGAAATTCCGAGTATTTTCTTATCAGAAGTTATTTTTTGCACCGCTTTAGAAAGCCGAGGCGCTTGACTGGTTCTTTCGACACGCCAAAAATATGATCGTTTTAACGAGGATATATTCATAGCAGGCATGTCAGCAAGAGCTGCCGATTCACTCATAGGGGATTGCGGGTTCACTGGGATTTGGGGATACTTGTCTGTCAGACATTAGGTCGGGGCATTAGATTAGGTCTGATTGACTTCCTCAGTAATGGTCCAGCTTTTCTTCAACGTCGCTTTGTAGTCTAAATGTATTAAACTTCTTACATTTTTGGTTTTCTACAATTGCCTGAAATCCTATGCATTGACCAAGCGGGGCAAACGTTTTCAGTGAAGCAATTTCGCCTGACGCTTTATTCGGTTCACAGTTTTATGAAACGTCAATACTTATCTGCTCATGTTTCCATTGAAATCGTAAACTGCCGACTTCTTTAAAAGAAAACTCTTTAACATTTTTTTATTGCAATACTTTTCTCACTTTATTTCATAGTTGCTTTTCTGCGGCTGGTTCTTTTTGTCTTTGTATCATATTGTATATTGTTATATATATATATTGTGTGTATGTATTTTTCTGCTTGAAACAACATCATTATTATCAACATAAAATGCTTAGGTAGATTTACAATAATTTCAATCTCTTCTGCTGGCCCAAATAAGCGCACATCCAACGATTTTTCTTTTTATCATATTTCTGATTTGATTTTTTTTAATTCATTGTAAATGATTTTTTTATGTCTAATTTCGTTTGGGTTTTTATAATCATTCTATGTTGCTTGGGAACTTGTTTGAATTTTTTGTTTTGTCAACGGGTCACATTTTGCTAACATTTATTATAAGTTTTGCTTTGCGTTTTTATTTCTAGTTTTTTTCATAGATTTGTCTCTTACGTACATGTGTGTATTTTAAACAAATTTCTTTTCAGATAAGTAAATAATTTTCATGTTTTTAAGTTTTATCAGGACATATATGTACATACATATTTATGATTTTTATAGACTACAACAGGTTTTTGCTGAACGCTTTGAACATTTTGCAGAACACAATGGGGAACTTAGCAACATTTTCAAATGGTCTGAGATGGTATGTGAGGCTGATATTTGAGAAGTTGTACTGAAAGATATGAAGAGAATGAGTAGGAAATGAGTAAAAGCTAAAGATGAACTTGATGGTGTGAAATTTCTTCTCTCTCTCTATACAGAGTGCAAAATCGTCATAAAATAGACAACTTAAGGTATAAGTGAGCCCTAATACATAGACTTTGTATTAGCTCGTTCATTAGGTACTGTTATACAACCGCAGTTCAGTTCCGCTTAAGCCTTGAACGAGTTTTGCGCCATTGCTACCATTTTCATAGTTCTTCGTGGCATTTGTTTGAATGTTCATTGACATTTAACGCTTCAGGTCTAAGCTTCCTCTAGTGCGGCGAACTAGTGTGCCCCTAAGATTGCCAAGCGTTGCAGAAAACATCTTCTAATGTCTGTCTAATTCCTGTCTGTCAGATTTTCCTGACCTGGTGTGTTCTTTTCGCTGAGCGATTGACTTCAAGCTGCACTCGAAGATGGTAGAAAGTTGTCTGCACTTTATACTTAAATACTGTTTGAAGTTTCCATGGCTGTCTGTAGGGTGTCCCAATAATAGTTCATGATGTAAATTGTGTGGCATTCTTTTTTTGTCTGTGCAAGTGACAACTATAAAATCTGACAGCTGCTGTCTTCAATTCCGTTTCCGATTATTATAAATGGAGCGCTAGCAAAAATTAGAACGCGTTATCAGTTTTAAAAATTACCTAAGATTGGGTGGAAACTAATTGCAACATATAGCTTCTTATCAGAGCTGTGGTGAAGGCTGAGCGGATTTTGGTTGTTAACCCTTCCACAGCCTATCATTAATCAACATTTTCGAAAAGGTCTTTCCATCTTTAAACAATAACAAAAAAAAATAAAAAATGCATTTACAGTAAAAAGTGTGGGTTGATGAAATGGCATCGGTTAACTTGTGCAGAACACACCGTGCACACACTATCCAAATGTTTAGTTAAATGCCATAAATTTATGTTATTAAAATTCTTAAATTCAATTTCAAGACTTTTAATCAAGATTTTGACTGTGCGTAAGATCTAGTTTTGACGTAATCTGCATAATTGATTTTTAATTATGTCCGCATACAACTCATGAATTGTGCTGATTTTTAGTTAGCCTTTAGTTGATTAGACTTTAGTTGATAATCAATTGAAATGTTCGGAGAAAGTTTTACCAAGTTTAAAACAAAACTTAATAGTGGTTCTGTGTTCAATGCTAACTTTTGTACCGATGGCACAAACATATTGAAACTTCAGTTGCAATAATTCCACATACAGCAAACCAAATGCCATGAATTTTCAACTGAAAATCGGGAAGGTATGGGACACTCACAAGTGGGCGTGTTTCGAAAGTGCCAAATACTACTTTAAAAGTCCCCCATGGACAAGATCAGGCTACGCCCCTCTCTCCCTTATTCAAGGTGGATTTCTAGGTCAGGTTTTTTGCACGCAGACCGAATCATCTCCCAAAATTTCAATGTCAGCTGGCCACCAAGATTGAAGTTTTGTGAAAATTTAGGTCCATCCAAATCCATTGTCCAAATATCATGAGAAAATCGAAAAAAGAACAAAGAGCCTGCAATCAGAGTCGCGTTGGCCATTGGCCGTGTGTTTTATTTCATACTTTATCGGAACCTGTCTACTGTACTCTGCCATACAAAAATGCGTTTTATTTCTTATTTCTTTCGTGCACTTTAATATGGACACCCTATATATGAGCTATATTCGCATTCTGTACGAAATGGTCTTTTGTACAACAAAACTTAATCTTGACTTTGAAAGCACACTTCATGTGATCGATGAACTGAACTAGCATTATTTAAGTTCAATGCGCTTAATTAGCTGTAATAAATAGAGGAAGAGACTAGTTGCACTTAAATAGAACAGGATTTAAATATGTATTGTCGTTTTTAGATTTTCTTCGCTTTGTGGGGTTTCAGTTTTCATAATTGTTTGTTTAATTTTACTTATATTTTTTATACATATATATTTTTAAAATTTTATATATTTTTTAACATTTTTTTATATATATTTTCTTTTTTTTTACATAAATTTCATTTTTATATTTTTGAATTTTTTTTATATTATATATTTCATTTTTTAATATATTTTTAATTTTTTTATATTTATTTTTAATTTTTTTTATTTATTTTTTAATTTTTTTACATATGTATGTATATTTAATTTTTTTTTTTAATATTTTATTGTTTTTATTTTTTTAAAGACATTTTTTAATTTTTTTATTTTAAACTTTTTCAACTCTTTTATGAAATCAATTTTTTTTTGCGTTTTTTACTACACATTCTTTTACAGTAAATTTAAATTGCATTCGGTTTTTGTCGTCTACAATCTTTGTTCAAGTGCTAAAAAAGTGCTCAACGACTGATTTTATGGTATTGTTGGCTTATTGTTGCTTGTGCATTTGGTTGACTCTGCTGCTATTGCTCACTATTCAACGCTAACCGTGTATAATATTTAGCTCTTTAAGTTACATTTACAACACGTTCATTGTATTGGTTTTCTACAGCGAATTTTATTTCTATTTTTGTGACTTTGTTTTATGGGAGTGTGAAGTGTGCTGTTGTTGTAGCGCCGCTATGCAGTGCATTATGCATTATGTGCTAAGTGGCCCTTGTTCGTGTGGTGATTGTGATTCATGTTGAATATTTTAATAAAAAAGTGCTTTACAAAATTTGCAAAAATTCAAAGTAATTTTCTTTCCTTATCTATGTGCTTCAAAATCCATTTATTTTCACTGATAACTTGCTGTCTGTTCCCTAATAATGTTGCTACTAGTTTGAAGCATTTGCGTCGAATGCAAAACTGCTGTTACTACATGCAAAATATTGAAATAGTTGGCTTACAATATTGGTTTGTATACTCTACGTCCAGTAAGTTGTTTCTCTGCGCCCAGTTCTTACATTGTGCCCAGCAAGTTCTATTTGTGCCTATGAGTCTGGTGCAATTACTCTAAGCAAAACTTTGTTTAAATTTTATTACGTATACGCCGTGTAGTGTTGTATGGTCATACAGGACGTATGAGTGATATATATTTGTTCAAGTTTAATTTTTCGCATTGATAAAGTTGAACATGAAAGTCATATTTTGTCTCAAAGACATATAATACGAGTTGATAGCGAACGAGTTGACTAAGATAAGCAATTTTGACCAACTCCGGCAAAGTCTAATTGGGACAAGTTTACATGCAATTTTTAAGCCTAGTTGCTGTTAATTCTTTCTATGCGTTTGGGGAGCACAGATTCCAAAATTTGTTGAACACTTAGCTAAGGTTTTGTTGAATTGTGAAATAAATCTGCTTGGAAATTATATTCTCAAGTTGTAACCAATAATGCGATTGGGACCAGCGACTGGCAGCTACAACTAAAGCTCTCTAGCGTTCGAAATCATTATTTTTTCCTAGTCTTAGGCTCACCTAATACAAAAACACATATATTGCAGATTTTATTCGTTGCTAAAAGCTCTTTCCGTAAGCCAGCAATGACAGGAGAAGACAACATTGAATGCGAAACATTGTGTTGGTGCCTTATATTGAAAGAAGACAGGCACGGTTGGGGAAATTGTTAAAAGGTTTGGGGTTAGGTTTACTTTTACTGAGATTGAGGTCAGTCAAGAAGTTTACTAGTAAAAAATTTTACAATTTCAAATTGAAAAGTTGACTCACAAAACTTGACAGGAATTAGTTGGTGAAACATTATAAACTGTGTCAGATAGCTTGACGTAGCCTTATTTGATAAGACCTTTTTTAAGATTCGTCTTCTTAGATATCTTAAACTACTTTGGGCCATTGGTACACGAATAAGGAAATATTTATAAGGAACATTTTTTAATTTTTATGAACGAATCAGTGAACAATAACCAATGGCGCCAATACTTTGAAGTAACAGTAACAAGTAACACATTGAAAAATTGCAATGGTGTTAGGAGAAAAAAATTTGTTTGACACCGCAGCTGTCAACTCAGGATACCGAAATAGGATGTCATTGCTAGCTGTCACGCTTTATATTGTTTGATTTTGGTTGTTGGATTTTGGGAATCTGATTGGAATTATTTTCGGTTTGTTTGTTTTTTGTGCTTACAAAATTTGTTTGGCCAATCAGTTGTTTTCGTATAAGTATTTGAAAACTCGTTAGTTAACTCAAAAATAATAAACGGTTAACTTTTGAAAAACTTGATACTGTGAAATTGAATATCGGCAGATTACTGTACGATACGAGTAAGCTCGTCACTGTTAAAACGGGCCTTGTACACATGCTTGTGGATCTTTCTTGAAAGCATCGAACTTTAACCAGAGATGTTAAAAATGGAACCCCCCCTAGATCCGTTATCAATTTTCGAATCAACACTTAGTATGCAATTCTGTTTCTATGATCACAAAGTGATTGAAATTGCGTTATGCCACAAATACTTAGCTGAACCATTAGTCATTCTCTGTTTTCTTAGGAAAAGAGACAGAAAATTTTACGTAAACCTATGAATGCTAATGACAAGATAATCAACCAATTCTTCAGAATTCTTCAAATAAATTGGCTTCCAAGTAAACCATTTCGATTGAAATGTTTGTTTTTTTTAATTATCGTCTACCACTAATTTGAATCCGACTTTTACTTTTCAAGAAACCCAACTTGATTCTAACTAAACCAAATCCATACAATTACTGGAATTTAAACCTATTCGATCTCATCAATAAAATTGCAAAAAACTCTAATTCATACCAGCTTTAAAAGTATGTATATAAATTCAAATCAAATATATATAAAAAAATCAACTGATTAATTCATTTAATACATCTTTATTATTATAATTATAATTAAACGTAAACATTTTTGTGTATCGGTATGTATGTTTTTTACTTCAATATTTACAAACGAAGTTTATGACCTTAAATGTTTATAACATAATCAGAGTAATTAGCACATCCGGTGCCAACATATTATATAGCAATCTATAAATAATACATATATATTGTATGTATATAGTATATGCAAGTTGTTGTTTCTTTTATCATTTAATTACGCACACATTTATTATGCACATGGAAATAAGTGAACGCACAGTGGGCAATGCGAATCGAATGAATGAATGAAATTGCCGCTAGACGTGGACTACTTAAATTCAATATAAATGTAGAAGAAATTACAATATTTGCAAAATGCGCTACCAAAAAAATCATATATGTTGATGTATACAAAATAAAGCGGTAAAGCGATATCATTTGGAATGCTTTTAATCGAATTCAGTACGTAAATAAACTAATATTGCCACTGTATATGGAAATTTTTAATCAATTGCCAAAATCTCAAATAGATGAAAATAATTCAACGCTTTTATAAATTTATTTTTTAATATATCAAACATGTGCCAACAAATATTCAATCATAATGCCAGAGAGGGGGAAAATGTTTTAAAAACATGTTGGGGGAAAAATTAAAAAATTTGAGTGAGTGGTCTGTTTAACTGTGGGCGGGAAAAAACTGAGAAGCCCAGCAGGAAATTTCAGAAGAAGAACAAAATCAAGTACAACGAAGGCCTAAAAGTGCTGAATGCTGAAGGATAGGCACTTGAAAAGTTTTGTTTAGTGTTTTCACATAAAAAATAGAAGAATTGCATTCAAGAAAGCCAAATAACATATTTCAGTAACATTTAGTTACTTTAATAGATGCATTTCAAGAAGAAAGTGCTAAATTTTAAATGTTAAACTTTTAATGTTGTTTAAATGTTGTTAAAGCCACCTAAAAGGTTGTGGTTAGTCTCATTCCATATGAAATACTGAAAATGTTTAGAAAGCCAAATAATATACTTCGGCAACATTTAGTTTCTCTAATAGCTTCTTGTCACAGTTGCTTGTGTACCTTTTTGTATGAATTGCTGAATTTGTTCAACACTACAGACAGATAGGGTATAACAAGCACAAAACGAGAATGAAAAGTGCCCATAAAAGTGTGCTGAACATCAGGTGAGTACTTACAAGTGAAAGGTAAACCATGTACAGAAAGGGCTTATAAAGTCCCATGCTAGGACCTTTCACAGACTCAGTCTAAAGAAACAGGCAGATCTCAGACATTTATGTGGATTTGAATCAACTTCCTGGCAACAATTAGTGCTTAGAAAGTACCGAGCAAGGACCTTTCACAAATTCAGTTTGGAGAAAACAACAGATGTCACGCATTTATGGGGTCTTGAACCAAGATTCCCACAACCAGTGGCGCTAAACAGACACTAATTTTACATACTTGAAATAATTATTCACCTGACCTGTTTGATAATAGTTCTTTAAAAGAACTGCAGTTAAAGTTTTTATAACCTAATATTTTACCTGAAATTTGTTATATTTAAGATGAGGTGTGAAATTTTGCATTTATATACCTCAGGCCTAACGCTTGTCGACTCAAGTCTAAGCTTTATAAATAATTACATGCTTGTATGCAAAATTTTTCAACTTTCATGGCTTAGGCCTTAAGTCTTTATAAATCATTACTTGCTTGTGTATGAAATTTTGCAAGCTTATAGTTTAAACCTGACGCATCTAAACTTTATAGATAACAACATTCTTAATTTAGTTCAGCTCTGAATTGGTTTCCAGCTGGGCTCAGTTCAATAGTGTTAATTGCAGTAATTATAATTTTTTTATAAAAATTTCCAATGGCATTTTATGATTTAAAAACTAAACAGTCACATTGCTCAAACGACAGGAAATATTTATAAATTAATTTTATCGGTGCAACGAAAGCTTATAAAATCAATTCTTTACAAATTTCTAATTTACAGCAATTAACAGAGACAACAAATATTTACTGAATGCTTTTGTATTTTCTATACTTATAATGTTTTGTAAATCACAAGTATAAGCGAGCTGCTGGCAACATTCTAGAATAACACTGCATTAGTTGATATTAATAGTGCAGTTTGAGGATTGAAATCAAATCAAAACTGTGGCAAATTTGAAATATTCAAAACATTACTAAAACATTATAAAATACAAATTGTTTCGCATAACTTGTTTGGGTCTTTCCAATATGTGTTTTTGGTTTATTGAATACATTTAAATCTCATTCGAAAGCAGACTTTTGGTGTTTTTACTAAAGAAAAAAAGTTATGAACTCAGACAAATTGTAGTTCAATTAGAAAGATTCTCAACAATGTTTGTTTCTCTCACATTTCTTGTATAAACTTGTAGGCATTATTGGGACTTGAAAGGATGCATTGAAATGACTGCGAGAGATTTTTATAGTATTTTCACATTTTTTGTATTATTTTAGGCTCATGTTTATAAACTTAAATACACACTATATGCAATTTCTATGACTCACAAGTTAAAGTTAGCTTGAATTAACAAGTTAACGTTAGCATGAACTTTTGAGTCAAGAAGCTACACATCAAAACCAATAGTAAGTAACCAAGTATTTTCAAATTTTTTGTATTATTTTAGGCTCATGTTTATAAACTTAAATACACATTATATGCAATTTCTATAAGCTAACGTTAGCACTAACTTTCTTTGAGGCAACAAGTTAAAGTCAGCATGAACTTTCTATGACTCAACAAGTTAACGTTAGCACAAAATTTCAGGCAACAAATTAAAGTCAGCATGAACTTTCTATAACTCAACAAGTTTACGTTAGCAGGAACTTTTCATGAGTCAACCAGCTAACGTCAGCACTCATTTTCTTTGAGTCAACAAGCTAAGCTAAAATTGTGTTTTGAACACTTCTAGTATGCCATAGTTGGTTTCATTCAAACTACAAACTGCACTGCTTTTTTCTTATCTTTTAATTTATACCATAACACAGTGTAATGTGCTTTAACAAACTATCGAGTTTTTTCTCTCAAATTTGAACAATCTCAGCACATTTCTTATTTCATATGTTTGTAAATTTGCTCTTTTGATTGTATTATATTATTGTAGGCTTTGAATTGTTTCACATTTTTTATTTGCAAATAAGGAGCAATCAAAAAACATCTAAATAGCAACCAACATTCAAACACCATTTCCATTTGCTCACTTTCTCAGTATAAAGACTTGGATTTTGTTGTTGTTCTCATAATACATTGTCGACTTGGAAACAGCAAACAGCACACATTGCCTGCATATTTATGTGTTCTGCGTTATACATTTTACACTTTACTGTGGTACAGGTAGTTGAGAGCATCATTACATTATCGTGCAACAACGTTACTCGTCGTTGTTGCATTTTCAGCGCCATGCATAGTGCGCGTTTTGTAACATCAATGCTTAATAGTGTCTAAATAGTGTTGTTGCTGTTGTTGTAGCTAAATGAATACAATACACTATGCCATAGTCATTGCTGCAGTTATGCATTTGGCTAAATTTATTGGATTTGGGCGTGGCTTCTATTCATTTACTTTTTTGTATATAATAGCTTTTTATGAAATAAGTAGTTGTGTGTGTGTGTGTGTGGGTGTATATAGAGCGTATAATATAAATAGCAATTAATAATAATCATTAGTAAAACTTTCATTTAGCATTCTGCATTCATCAGTGTTTTCGCTTTGCCGCTTGTGTCTATTTATTTATATATGTATATATATAAATATATATTTATGTGTGTGTATATATATATATAATTTGCAAATTTTCAACATCATAATAATTTCTCAATTTTGTCACTTTCTACCCCGTCTATTCGCCTTTGCTTTGACCGAACGAACATTTGCACACTTTAGTTTCGTTTTTCACACTTCTAATTCACAATTGTTGTGTCGGTTGTTCACTTTGTCGATTGGTAATGGTATTTTGTAATTGATGCATTTATATCATTTTGATAATAGGTTATCGTAATTACAATAGGGGCTTCCATGCTTGCTTTTATTTATAATTGTAATAGTTAATAGTTAATTAATTTATAATAATTTGAAACTGATTTATGAATGACATAATTTCAACGCCTACCGCATTCTCCTACTATTCCTACTCTGTCGTATCGGCAACACCGACCACATCAGCACATCCGAACGCCGTCGCTGTGCTGCCGCCTGCCATCAGCCGCTCGTCTCTGTTGTCGCCTGCGTCACTGCCCTCTAATTTGGATGGAGAATACGCGCACTAGGCGCGCACACATTCGCCGCACCGTCGCGTCCATTTTATAACGCGCCGAACGGATCCAGCGGCACGCCCTTATTGGCGCCGTTCGGCTGCTGCGGCTGCGGCTGCATCGTCACCGCACTACTGTGCAGCGCCTGCGGCGCCGCTGTCATCATGGGCGCCATCGTCGGCTGTACGCCAGTCAAAGGGACTTGACCCATCATGGGCGCTCCCATCACCGGCATTCCCTGCTGCAGCCGCACACATCACAGCGAAGAGAGAAAGAGAGATCGGGGTGAAAAAGAGAGTTAATATGTGTGAGGTTAATAGAGCGAGAATGTTGTGCATAAAATTACTTATTGCGGACATGTCGAAGTAAGGAAAACATGCAAATTTCATTATTGTTATCATTTGTTTTTCGTTTTTTGGCTTTGTTCTGTTTTCTCGGACAAAAAAGAAGGACAATGTCAGCTACGTTCAAAATGGGCATTGCACGGGCGCAATTAAGTATCAACGAAATCATAAGCAAAAACGAATTCGATTTTGAAATCGAAATCGAAAAGACAAAGTCCAACTAAAACCAAACTAAACATTAAATCAGCTAATTTGGCAAATTTAATTCAATTCAATTTCAAGACGGAAATGCTTCAAAATTTGCGACTAGGTTAATATTCATTACGTGAGGTTAGTATTTCGGGTGAATTAAATGCGATTAGGAGTCAAACTAACACTAGCAAAAAAATGTTTACAAGTTAAACTGAAAGCAAAAGTTATTTCATGAAAAAAGTCAGAAACGTTAGGTAGAAAAATGCTAAATGAAAAAATTTAGTGTAATGAAATATCGAACAAAAACGAAATGGAGAAAAAATTAAATCAAATGTAAAACTAAAATTCATAGTTAGACTAAGTTATGTACAGAAGAGGGGGAAAGTTGGAAAATAGACGAAGAAAAACCTGTACAAAGGAAAGGTTACATAAAATACAAACAAACGGACGAGTACAGACATGGAAGTTGTCCACTAAAATTCTTTACCACTACCAATGGTAAACGTGATCTAAATGCCACTAAATAAAGTTAGTGGTAGCTGAAAATTCCACTAATCGCTAAATTAACGCGACTTCAGTCCAGACATAGAAGTTTTGCACTAAATTTAAACGCCCATATCTGACGAGTACAATGGCGCACACAGGATTTAATTTTGGGTAAGGGTTTGCGTACAACTTTTGAGCTCAATCCATTTGAAACTATATTTTGCACTAGTAATTTTTGTACTTGGGGGAGGTTTGAACCCCAAAACTGGATGAGTACATGTATTTGTGGCCAAAAACTATAAGCAATTAAGTCGCCTTTAGACATCATTGAGTTGAGGGTGCAGGCAAAATTCTTAAAAGTGCGCTGCTCTAAATAAAACTTATGGACTCGAGCGATTATTGTTTTTGACCACGGATTCATATATCTATGTAAATATAATTTGGGAATGGGAATAAGGTCAAGCTCCCGATAATGGACGATTCTATGAGTCATGTACGAATGATTGGGGGTCGAAAGGTGGGAAGCGTTGGGAAGCAATTCACATGTAATTATAGGGTATCCCAATGAAAGTGCAGGTCGCAGTTCTAAAACTTCTCAGCTGTTGTCTACGGTTGTCCCGATTATAAAAAATGAAGCGCTACATAAAGGAAGATTGTGTTTTCATTGTGAAAACAATTGATTTATTGGAGCAACGAATCGTCTCTCGACGTTCCGAAGTCTACTGGGTCCCAAGATCATGAAATTCGATTCCTTTCTGTGGGTTTTTTCAAATCTCTGGTCTATGGGAATAAACCATTAAAAATTACTGAACTCAAGGCCGATATAGATCCAAAAATTTGTCAAAATGTCATCGTCAGAGTCGCGTGAGCAGGACATTTTATTCCATACTTAATGCGAACATGTTTGCTTTACAATGCAATAAAAATATTACCACTCGCTCTATAAATATGCATTTTATTTTTATTTATTTCTTTCAGGAATTACTATTGCCCGAAGCGAAATCAGTTGTGGAGAATAAAGTTGTCTTTATGTAGGGCTGGCTGAGTGAAGATTTGAACCTCTGACTGTTCGACTTGTGGTTGAACGCATTGATTACTAAACGACAACGGGTGCCAAAAATTGAATTGAGTACATGGTTAAATGCTCAACAGGTCGAAACGATTATGAAAGCAAAGTTTAGCTTTTGGATTTTGTGAAGTTTTGCTGGTAGGAAGCCTTGGTTTAACTAGGTTAAGTTAAAGGGAACAGCCACAAAATGGAAGACCACCGCTGGAAAGCCTTAGATGATTAGGTAGGTGTGGTTGCCCCACGGCGAAGCCCACTTAGGCCATGAAAGCCCATTGTGATACCACACGCAGTCCAGCATAAGACTGCTTACTTATTGAACCAGTTAGTGCTTCTAACGAAGCTTAGTAGACAGCGAATAGCTTTCTCGGGTAGGTCCTCTAGACTGTCGAAGAGGAAGTTGCCTTCTAGAAAAAATTGTCATAGTTCATCCTTCTTCTGGATAAAGTAAGACAAGTGCATAGAAGGTGAAGTGTATTTTCTTCCTCTATCTCGTCGATGCAACTGCGACAGAAATCGTTCAGAAATAGTCCCATCCTTCTTCCGGCTGGAAAGCCTAACATGGCAGAAAAAAATATCGCTTTACATGGAGCGGCTTTTGGACCGAAAAGTTAGGGGGCACCTGCCAAATTCCAACATTCTTGAAACGACTGTGTGCTCATGAAACAGATTCAAATAGGCCCGCAAAGTAAACAACGAAGAAGATCAATCAAATTTAAGCAATAAAGTGTGACGAAAACTGTTTAACATGATTAGGACTTACCTACATAAATCGGAATACTTGGGCTTGGAATTGTTTTTAAATTTGCACACCTAAATAGCAATTGGAACCGAATGACATTTCTTTTCTGGGGCGGCCAAAAGTTTAACTTTTCTTAGTTCTTTAGTTCAGTTATATCTGCAGAAGCTGTAGAGATGAGGAAAAGGTAAAAACACGTCCTATGGCATCAGCCGGTGCAGCAGGAACACCGACTCCGTACCCTGGGGTCAAGATTACTGACAGACCTGACTAACGCGGCGAAAGTCGCGAATCTGCTCTGCTTCATTTCGAGTTCGAACTGCTTTGCCCCTGTCTGAGACTGTTAGTTAGCTCCAGTAGAAAGCAAAAAGGGTTTCACAATTGGTCATTCTGACCTCCGAGTGGAAGTGCGGTCTGTGCCGCACACATCCTTCCCTACCTAACCTAACATAGATCTATAGTTTTTCTTTCTTCTAGGTTCAACTATGTAGTATAAATATACAGGCATGTGCTGCAAATCCCACGATTTGAATTCGAAAGTCGAATTTTTAGAGGTGTGCGACAAATCGAATTTCAATTTCAAACGACTTCAAATTTAACAATGACAATGACAAAACAAAATCCATTACATTTTTGGTCCCATATTCCATTCGTAAACAAACTGCAGCACACGTTCCATATATTCAGTTCATTTTCGGTTCCAAGGGGCATATCACTAATTAACGATTTATCAACTCTAATGCATTTAAATGTTAATCTCGTTAAAATGGTTTCACTGCTTTAGATCCAAGCAAACAACAAACAATGGACTTTACTAGTGAATGAATGATTCGCATATTTAGTTAGCAGCACTAACGGGTGACGAGTTATGTCTACTGAATCTTATGAAACAATCAAATCATCCATCAAAAAACAAAACTTTTTAAATTAGTTACTAACTATAAACACGTTAACAAAAGTGGCCTATAACTAAAATAATTGGACATTAAAAAATCGCAGTTTACACCTTAGCTCATCTCTATGAGCATAAAGCACAAGTTTGAGTTTATTACATAAATTAAAATTGTGCTTGACAACTAATTAAACAAAGTTCTAATATGTGAACCTAAACAAAATGTCTAATGATTAAAAGTTATTACAGCGCTGTTTATATGAAACAGTTTGAAACAGTTACCAGAACTGATAGAGAAAAGGGGATCGTAAGAATAAAAAACTGACAATGAAGAGTGAAATAGGAAGCGTATTATTAATGAAATAAATTATCTAACTTATGAAAGACAAATTACAAAACAAAAATAATAAGAATAAAATAGAATATGGGACAAGCAGAGCAATTAGTGTTTATAGATGAATTCTGTATTACAAAAATTATATATGCAGTTTCGGTGGGGAAGGAAAACGGAAGCACAGAAAAGAAGAACAAATGTAGAACATAGTGAGAGAAGAATTGCAGCAGTGCTAAAGTCGAGAAAAGGATATTTGTGTTTGCAAGAACGAATTTTCCTGTCCTTATTCACTCCGTGTTCAGGAGCATAGAGCCTCAACAAGTCGAATGCCTTCTGTTGGTTTCGTTAACCGATTAGGCATCTGCCAGAGCGGGTTCTGACGCCTCCATATATGAAAGTTCATTACTGGATAGTGTAGAGCGTACTTTGCGCATCCGTTGCTGCTAGATAGGAATTGTTTTTGGAAAACCCAGAGGTTGATGTCTTTGACAAGCTCATTTTTGGATGATGTATCTTTAGTTAGTCTGAACTGGCACTGTTGGTAGTGTTGTTGTTACGCAAGTACGGCTACTGAATATGAAAATATGATGCAAGTTGCTCATCACAACTATGCAAAGGAAAAGGATTTAAAGGGTTTGGGTAAAGATGAAACGAAAGGTAACAACTAAGGTGCCGTCGGACTAAGCAAGCAAAATGCTTTCGGAAAAGTATTTCCAGAAATTAATTTACTTTCAAAAAAAAGAGCAGTCACACTTTACAAGTTCTGCTTTGAAAGCGCATTCAAGCGCAAGTTTTAATTTCTAAATTTGAAATGCTTTCAAAAATCGTCTGACGGTACCTGTACAAAGGAGCAAATGTAAATTTAGTAAAGTGCGGAATAAAGCAAGGTAGGAATCGAACCCACGACCTCTGGAATGGGAGCCCAGTGCACTTTACGCTGGGTTACCGAGACAAGACCGCTTATGGGTGGTAAAAATTCGCTTAAATTAAAAAACAGGCATCGATAATCAAAAACAATTCGACCACTAGAGGCCAGTGGAGAGGAAAAGCATTCAATGATGGACAAATATAACAATGATAGACAATATTGTTCAATGATAGATAACATAAGCATAAATGAGGCATATTACTTAGTACAGCTTTGGACTGGTGATAGGATAGTTCAGATAGTTCAAAGAAATAAGTCGGTTCATGTGAGAATGCAAAGTGAACCGCCTCTGCTTAGGATGTATGTAGAACAGGACAATAGCTAGTTGTCATAGAGTGAAATCGCAAAGAGACAGTAGACCAATCATTGGAAAAGAAAGCATGAGAACAGTTTGAAAGCACCAATCATGAAGACTGCTTCAAGCAGAGATTTGAACTAAAAAATCCAAATGCAACGATCATAAAATGAAACGCAACGTACAATACATGAACAAACAATTTTAAAAATTATGTAACTTAAAGCAAAACTAAAAACAAAACAAAGTTGAACAAAATTAAAAGCTAAACGAAAAAACTGAAAAGAAAAACATAGGAGACAGCTTACCTGCATGTAATTTGGTATTACGGGAAAACTAGCGTGTATGTACGGATGGTTTATTGTGATTGGCGCAGGACTTACAGTCATGCCATGTGCCTAAGTTAACATAAGTAGTATACATACACACAGATTCATTCGTTTCGAAATGATGGATGGTTTTTGGTTGGTTGGTTGGTTGATTTTTGGATTTTGCATCGAATTATAAATCATTATAATCGTAATCGTATGATATCAGTTAGAGAGAAAGACAATTGTTGTTGATTTTTATTTTTGGTATGTTTGTTTTTTGTGTTTGCCGAACAAGAATTTCGCAAGTGATTCAATTAAACCAAATCAAATCATATTCAATTTTGTGGTTGTTGTAGTTGTGGATTTTTTGTTTGTACAATTTGGACAAATTGAACAATTATACAAAGATTCATATGTATAAATATATATAATTTTGTACAGTTGGCAAGTTGAGTTGAATAAGAAACCAAAAAGCAACACATACGATGAAAGAGAAAGAAAAAAATAGAAAAAATAAATAAATAAAAATTCACAAAAATTACAAATTAGTAAATAGTAGTAAAAATTAGTAAAAAAAAATGTGATTACTAAAGAAAAACAGTAAAATCTAAAGTAGTGGAACTGAGTAATCATAGCAAAATGTTGGTGTACGTACGTAAGATTAGCAAAAATTTGTGCGTGTATTTGTTGTGGTTGTAGCTGTTGTTCAGGTGTTACTTTTAACAATTTTTAGGAGCGCTTGCAAAAAATTTGTGACCAACGAAAAGTTGTCGGGCAAAATGATACGTTAAAATAGAGAAAAGTTGACTAAACGTTGTTTGTTTAAGAAAATTGTTAACAAAAAATGGAAATCCTTACAAAAACCTTTAGTAGGATATCAAGAAAAAAATAGTAAAAATTTGTACGAATCATTTGAATTAAATTAAAAATTATTAAATCTAAAATTAAAATTTGTATGTGCGAATTGCGTGCGTGGCCAATGGGCAAACATTATTTGTCCGTTGTGTAATGTCGGGCCGTATGAGATTTTGCAAAAAATTTCACTCTAATGTGTGCAGAAAGATAACTTTGTAAGACTTTCATGACCAATTCAAAGCCATTAGGAATTGTTAAGCTAGTTTGGCGAATTCGTAAAAAGTAAAAGGATAGTCAAAAGTCATGTTATACATGATCGACTGGTCGTTAGTGGGTTGGGAGTGACTGCGTCTAACAATTTACAAACAACTTTAATAGTTCTTGTCTAATTTCATTAAAAAATTTAGGTAGCTAGTTATCAAAAACGTTACGCCTAAAAGTATGCTTCAAAGCTGTTTGTCTTAACGTGAATACAAATCAGGTGCGCCTGAGCACTGGTTTCCTGGTTTGGGCATCTTAGACTGAGAGTAGAAAAGTGCCTGCACGACCTGATTGTTGCCTCTGAAAAATACCTTCTGAACAATACCAGGAAATTCCCATTCAAATAGACCGCGCTTGGGGTGTTTTTTAAATCTTTTTTCCTGAGTTGGTAAATCTGTCGTCTGGTACTCAAATATCTAATTGAGCGGCATCTGTCGGGAGTTTGTGCGTGATAGCTTTTTAAACCAGTCAGTGTTTGTTGTATTTGGCAACAACAAAAACTACAGTCAAGACTTTAGTAAAATGTTCATTACTTAAAAAATAATAATAATTTGTACAAAACGCGTGAACGGTGGTTTCAAAATAAAGCAAGTAAGCAAAAATCATAGCAAATATGCGAGAAAGTAGTAAATTATATATATAAAAGTACAGTGGGGAAAAAGAGCGTAATATTGTGGCAAAAAGAAAATTGCAATTTTCGAAATTTAATTTTCACGCATTTCCTTTATTGATTTATGTATTTTTTTTTTGTTTGTTTTTTTTTTAATATACAACAAATATTCATCCTTGGCACAAATTTTAACTGTCATATTCTGCTAGTCGCTGTGGTAGTTTTGCTTGATTTGTTTTCTATTTTATAAACAGTTAATACGTGTTTTAGGTAGCGAGTATTAGGTAGCGTAATTGTTGTTGTAAACTGTATGTTATTGTAGAGAGTATGTATGTATACGAGTATATTGTACGAGTATGTATAGAGAGGTAATTATTGTTTTTTTTTTTGTTCTTATTTCTTTTTTTTGATTGAGCTAAACGAGAAGAAAAAGTTTTGAAGTGTAGTTACAAGCGATTGAGACTCACCATTGGACGATAGCCGGCACCGGTTGTAGCCGCCATTGGTTGCGGTGTCCAATTAGCACCTGGTTTCGCTGTATTTTTAGGTGAATTCCATTGCACAGGTCTATGGATAATGGAATGGAATCGAAACAATGAATATAGCGTGTGTGTAGGCGCGTATGTGTGTGCTTTTTATGGATGTGTAAAGTAGTGTGTGTATTTATGAAGCAGTGTATGTGTGAGTTGGTGTGGCGTTTATTTTTTTATGAAAGGAGAAACTCTATGAAGGAATTGGGGAGTCTATCTGGAGCGATTAAATATTCGTTTGAATGGATTGGGATAAGAATATCAGCATATCATGTCTGGCTCCTATGTTGAACTCATTTTTAAATTGCGATTTTACAATGTGATTTTGTGCAATGAAAATTGATTTGAGAAATTTCAAATTTGCAAATAATGTCCGACAATAAAGTTTCCTGATTAGGCAGCGGTCTGTAAGAATGTAGCTTTTTAAGAATTAAAGGCCTTTAAAGGATTAGCAAGATTTTTGGACACGCTGTCACAATTATAAATAATTGGATTGTAGAATAACAAATTCCGTGGCATGTGGGCTAAAAATGTTGTAAATTGTCAATTTAATTTTAAAACTTAGTTGCTTAACTTAGAGTCTGGCGAGTGATTTTTGGACAAGCTGTCACAATTATAGAAGCCAAAAAAGTAGGGTTGCACGATAATAAACCACATCGTGTGTGAAAAACGACTTTCAGTTGAGTGCTACAACTATACATTCTATATCAGATTCACCTTGGAACATGACAAGTGATTTTAGGACAACTTGTCACAATTTTGACAATGACAAACCACATCGTGTGTGAACAAATTTCAGTTGAGTTAAACTACTAAGTTGCAAGATCAAGTTAGAGTTCGGCGAATGATTTTTGGATAAGCTGTCACAGTTGGTATGTAGAAAGACAAACCACATCGTGTGTGGGCTAACAATGTGAACTACTTTCTGTTAAGTCCGCAACTTAGTTAAAGAATCAACTTTAAGTGTGGCGGTTTTTTGAAAAAATCGAGTGATTGAAATTGCTTACAAAGTTAATTTGTAGGATGACAAACCAAATCATGTCTGGGTTAACAATGTAAAAATCTTGCGGTTGAGTTGTATAACTAAGTTGCAAGATCAATTTTGTCACAATTCTAAATGGCACAAAGTTAAGTTGTAGAATGACAAACCACGTCGTGTGTGGACTTGCAATGTGAACCACTTTCAGTTGAGTTTTAAAACTCAATTTTATAATTTTGTAAATAAAATTTGTCCCGACTTTTCTAGTTTTTCAGAATTTGTACACCATAATAGCCATCAAATTGAAATTTTACACGCAATTTTCTAAGCAACAAAATCACATTTACACAAATATTTCAATTCAAACTTTATGTATGTGGCCAATGTGGCTGTTGCCTTGAATTGTGGCGAATTTTGCGAATTGGCTTGTTCTAGTTGTTGCTGTTGTTGTTGGTGGTTAATGCTATTTACATACACAGACACTGCTTTGACAGATTTGCTTTTTTACTCACTTTGCACTGCTCGATTTATTCATATTCAGATTATCTACAAGTGACATAAGTGAGCTGTCCAAATCGCCGGTGAGTATTTTGCCAGTGCTGGCGGGCTGTTGTTGCTGGTGCTGTTGTAGCTGCTGCTGCTGTTGCTGCTGTAGCTGTTGCTGCTGTGTGAGTCCTATACCTGAAGTGACAATATTCGTTTGATTGCCTGCTGGATTGGAGGATGTGATGCCAGGCTTGAGCACATCGCCCAAAGCATCGAAGCCTGTTTTACGGTTTTGTTTCGGTTTGGTTTTGGTTTTAGGTTTAAGTTATGGTTATGGTTTGGTGCGTGTGTTTGTGTTGCGTGGGTGTTATTTTCAATTTCAATTATTTCGTTTTATTTTTTGTTTGTTTGTATCCACGTTTCAAGTTTAGTTTGGGTCGAGATTATGGTTTTTGGGATTTGTTAGGTACATGGTAGGTTTTCAGGTTTTTGTGCAACGTTATACCATTTGTTGTTGTTGTTGTAGTCATTTTCATACAACACCATTACGATTAATTGCCCCAAATTCGTAGTGAACGACAAATGCCCATTGTTAATTACACAAACACAGAAAGCGTACAAGAAGCCCAGGAATGGACACACAGTAAAAGTTCGATATGGTTTTTGTTGTTGTTGTTGAATTTTTAATAATTTTTGCGGCAATTATTTTGTGTGCATAGAGTACAGTTATTGTTTGTTTCACCACACCACCACATGTTACAAGGCCCATTGTTGTTGTTTGTTGATTTGTTATTTTACACGTACACAAACAAAATGTTGATGAGTTGTTGTTGTTGTAGTTTATATGAAATTGAAATTTGTCGATTTTAGGTTTTTTATTTTAATTTTTTCATTATTTAAAATTTTATTGAATGTGCCACCACAGGAGAGTAATGTTTCATTTACAGAAATATTTTTTTCATTGTTGATATATATAGATTTTGTTTTTCAATTATGATACAAAATATGGTTATCGTGAGTTTAGACAAAAAAAAGAAGAAAACATAAAAAAGAGAAAGAGAAAAAATACATTGACAAAATAAATATATGACGATTTCCGTTCAATTTGAATACGTTTACGATTTCACAAGTAAATTGTTGAAGAGAAATCAAAGTGGGAAAATTGCTATGTGACAATTGAAAATGAACATACAAAAGCGTGTTAAAGTGTTACGTAGGTGGGGAAGAAGAAGCACCAAAAGTTTGTGTAAACAAAAAACACTTATGTAGGTACACAGAAACTTAAAACAGAATAGTCAAATATTATAGTTGTGGTTATAACCGTGTCACCAGTGTATGTGTGTGTGTGTGTGTGTGCGAATGTGTGAATTTGTGAGGTTATGTGTAGTTGAAAACGAGGCAATTATTCATCACACGCAAAAACACTTAAAGCGATTAAAAACATTATAGATTGTAGAAATAACAATGTGGTTAATGCAAGAGGACAGTCCCGTACTACTTAACAACATCTTAAAATGGTGGTAATGCTTTGTTATTTCAGTGTTTTGTAATGTGTATTTAGTAGTTGTGCACTTGAGCTGAGATTAGGATGACAATGAAAGTGTGAAACGTGTTAACACAAAGCATTAGTAGTGCAAAAAGTGTGAGTTACCGATATGGTTTAATCTTAAAAACGCTAAATGTCTGCGAAAACATGTTCGAAGCTAGGAAAATCTATTAAAATCCTACTACCTATGTTATCTTATTATTGCTATTAGATATATGTTGATACTTTTTAACCTCAATTGCTTCAGTTCAAAAATATGTTTCAATTAAATCAGCAACTAACAATATTAACTATTAAAAAATTCGGCAAATCAAAAAAATCTCCACAAGTTGGGATTGCTGAAGTGATATATAAGGTGCACAATAAATCCATTATTTTTCCAATAGATGGTTTTAGTAATCTGTATCTCGCGTTGTATAAGTGGAATCGGGTTACGCTAGATGACGTTAGGTTAGGGTGGCAGCTTATGATACTCACAAGGGCCAGTAATGAACCGTTGTACTACCACATGAGTAGGAAAGGACCCTAAAACTAGCACCTTTGGGTGGAAGAGGGAAGACATTGCCAAATGTCCTATATGTAACTATACCTACATTTCAGGGCATCGGTTACCGCAGCATCTCCAAACAGATGTACTACAGGTAGTACGATCGACATAACTGGTTGATACATTTAACAGGAAACAGGTCCCAAGATGACGAAGTCTCTTCCGGGCCAGAAAAATGTCACATTAGATGGAAACGTTCTGTTTTCATCTACTAGGCCGCAATGGTTTTAGTGCTCATTGAAAGTGAGTACCCGCCGACGTTACTTACTACGATTCAGTTCGTACAGGTACAGTTAAGGCCGTCGTATCACGCCCCAAGCGATCCGGTTAGCCTAGATGGTGTTAGAAAATTGGCTTTGAAAGGCCAATTGTCGAAACTGTCTATAAAATCATCGAAATCATCGTCATATAAGCGATGTTTTGATTGCCCAGGAGCTAAACATTGCCAAAAAAAAACACTTTAATAAGGCTGGGTGCCACACGAGCTAAAGGAAGAAGACCTCACGAATCGAATTTCCATTTGAATAGCAACAAAATCGACGCATTTCCAAGGCGAATGGTGACTGATGACGATGGAAAACGTCAAGAGAAAACATTCATAGTCAAACACAGTGAAAATGGACGGTGGGTAATTTTGCATTTGGTGAGATTGGCAGGGAATCTTCCTCCATTAGCTGCTCCTTTGCGGACTTTTAACTTGGGCATCTACTGTCAACAACTGGACCATCTGAAGGAAGTAATCGCTCAGAATTCGAGACTGTCGAGAGGAATTGTATTCCATTAGAGCAACGCTAGGCCACACACTTCGATAGTGACTTGCCAGTAGCTCCAGGAGCTTTATTGGGACGTTCTTATGCTTCTGCCTTATTGTCTAGACCTGGCACCAAGTGAATGCCACCTGTTCCTGTCTATGGCAAATGATTTTGCTGGTGAAAAGGGGCACAAGAGAAGCTTGTGAAATTCGACTGCCTCAAGTTTTTGCCAACATGGACAAGGGTTTCTATGAGAGAGGAACAATGGAATTAGCTTCGAAATGGCAACCAGTAAAGGAAGAAAGCGGTGCATATTTGGCCTAAATCGGTTCATTTTAAATATGTTAAAGCCGTCGAAGTCGTGCGAAAATAATGGATATTTTCTACTGCACCTTTAATATCACAAAATATAAAATTGTTATCAAGAAATAACCAATGTGTAGAAGAAAATTGAACTTTTAATGTTTTGTATAACCAATAAATTGGTAAAAATATTTAAAAGATAAAAACATAGTTCAAGAAATTGCTGGAACTTGCAATGTAAATGAATAAACTGCCAAAAATAAATTGTTAAAAATATTCAAAACATCAAACTCTTTTCTTTTCTGTCGATAGTATAATAATAAAAAACATTTAAATAACAAATCATTTAAATATTTACTGCTAAATCCTGTCTAGTTGTGACGCTTTATAACTACCGTCAAAATATTTGTAAAAAGTTTTTAAAAATCTATTTTTTAAATCTTAGATTGTCTACTTAAATTATCTTCGACCAAACACTTTACGCTCTAACACTAAATCTATCCCTATCTATCTACCCCACACACACACCCACACAATCATAGTAAACGCATTTTAAACACGCTGACACTTTAGGAATGGCACAAAGTAAACGCACAAACTCGCGCACAGTTGCAAAAGAGAACACAAGAAAACCCAAAAAATACAATAAGTACAAAAAATAGATGAGGCACAGTAAAGGAAAAAAAGCTACAGGTACAAATTATTGCAGCTTTGATAATTACAAGCGCTGGCTGTTCTTGGCTGTTGGCTTTGTGGCATTTGACTGTTTGTACGAGTAACTGTTGACTGTAATTGGCATTGGCGATCTATACAATACAACAACAAAGTGTCAAATGCAGCGCAAATCGACTTAAAAATATACGAAACAGGTGACACAGTGGACATACAGGCAGCAGATGACAATCTCGAGACAGGACAAGCAGTGGCATAGCACAGCACACTGGCGCATTCAACAACAACAACAGCAACAACATCAATAACAAATGGCAATCGCAACAATTGCCAGTGTTACAAAATGTCAACAGACAAGATTTCAATGGCAGTGCAGCAATGTTCGTGTTGCCGTTGTTGTTGGCACAAATGTTGAGTTGCTGGTTATATGAAAGTTTGCAAATACAAAATAAGCCGTAACAAAGCACAATTCAAGCAATGCAAAGTGTGCAGCGATCATGTGTGCGCTGCATCTTTGCGCTTCAAATTTCAACTTTGATTTGTTTGTTTGTTGTTCACCTGGTGGAAATTGCGCCGTTGCCGCCGTCGTTTGTGTTGTACTCATGAAAAGCGACTGGGCGGTCGCTGCTGTTGGCATGGCGGCGGGAAAGTTGACGGGCGCGACTGGTGCTTGAGTCGATTGCTGGCCGTACAAAGTCGGTTCCATTGAGTCGAAAAATGGATTTGGCAAGGGCGCACTTGATGCCGTTGCTGAAGCATTGTTGGGCGTCGCGTTGTCGTTGTAGTTTGTTTTGTTGGTCAAATTCAAATTTGCCAATTTCAATGCAAAATGTAGCGAATGGCATTTCGAAAAAGGAAAACAAATCAAAATTAATAAAATAAAATCTAATTCATAAACAATTTGATTTATATTTGTAAAGTATGACAATTTTAATGCAAAGAAAAGAACACATTGTGGCTTTCTAGTGACCAAACAAGACTAAGACTGACATTGTTTTCAGATTCTTATGATTATGTTGTATGTGTATTTTTACATTCAGAAGATACTTTAGAAAATATTCAGAAAATGTTCTGCGTGTTATTGTACTGAGCGTTCACTGATTAATTTGCTAAAATTTACAAAAGTCTCTTTAATTTCAGTTGGAGGGAATTCTTCCATTTCGGGTGCCTTCTTGTTGTTATTATTAATGTGGGAAGTGACTTCGATCTATTGTGGCCCCTTCATGGACATACAGTTTATCTGTAAGTTGAGCTTCCGAGAGGAATTTTGGATGGAGGAATATGGATCCTAAACTAATGCATTCCCAATTAAAACCTGTTATGAAGTAATCCCCCCAGATGCTTCTTTCCACCATACATAAGCACGGAGCATTCTCCTATATGTATTGCAAATTGTATTTGCTGCGTACAGAACCTGCAACATTTGCCGTCACGAACTCCTAGGCGAGGACTTACTTAAAAGAACAAAATACTTTCATATTGAGAGTAGGAACTTAGGCGCAATTAAATACTTTGTAATGGTTTATTGTTTGTTACAGTGAAAAGTTCGCCGGGTCGGTTTCATTTATGTCTAATTAATTCATTTATATCTAATAGTTGCACTGATGATGCAAGAAGCAAAAAGAGGACTTTAGGAGACCAACTAAATCTTGGAGCAACACAGTCAAATCTAACATGCGATGCAGAAACGTCAGCAACGCAACAGGACAGGACATTGTATAAGGAGAGTTGACCCAAAATAGCAACAGGCTAAGAAGAAGAAGACCTTATCAATGACTCGCATTAATAGAGATATTCCCTGAGCTCTCGTCAGCTCTAGTTAGAAAAAAACTAAGAATTAACTATAAATACAATCAATATTTATTCTTCACTATTAACTAATTTTTGTATTTTGGAATATTAAAAACTTTTCTTTTCTGACTACATGAGTAGCGAATTATTGAGGCAACTAGAACTTTTGTCTCCCTCAGTGACATTTAAAAACTACTTTAAACTAACTCTCGAATGTCCAGTCAGAGCAAGGGCAATTCTTTTGCTTGAAATTTGGTATAACGCGACTCAATTTAAAATACACAATTATTGCAATAAAAATATTTTAATAATCACGCACGCTAAATCAGCATTCATACCACAACAAAAAAATCATTAAGCCTTAAGCTAGTTGTATGGCAAATGGATGAACTGAATGACTACTTTCTTGTTTGATAGCAATGCTCATTGAAACTAAACTTTTATAAAGTATGAATGATTTTCCACATCTCTTAATTTGATAAATTGTTGCAAAACTATCATTGAATTTTATGAAATGTAACCTAATTCATGAAACTGGCCCTATGCTGCGAACACTTTCAAAACTGAATGCATGCATTCTAATGAGTTTTTCGTTTTATACTTGAAAACACCAAAAAGAAAAAAACTTATCACTTAACCAAAAATTAATAACATTCACCATCGTTAATTCGTTAATATATAAATTAATTGTAAGTAAAAAGAAAGGAATATAAATACACATCAACTCGTCTAGACTAGATGAGTTTTAGAAAAATGTCTGCTTGTTTGTTAATGTATTAGTACAAAAAAATTTGGTTACATTGCTATTTACTGATTAAAGAAAAATGTTGAATTAAATTTTGACAACATTAAAAATTTGTAAATGTTAAAATATTAAAAGAAAATTTGGAGGAGTGGACAATGGTGTGGATTTCAATTGAAGGGAATTATTGTTCCGGAGCGGGTACTAAGGGGGCCAACATATTCGGGCATTATAACCAGCAAACAGAACGCATTGACGCGAAACATGTACTCACCTGCTGGCTCGGTATTACCGAACACCGATGAGAAGTTGCTATCCGAGACGAAAGCATTTGCCGCTGCCGAGGGACCAGAGGCGCCATTGAAACCTAAACAAATAAAAAACAAATTTTCACGTTAGTCACTTCAGTTTAGCTTTACACGATGGAAACTTTTGCATTCATTCAATACGACATTAAAAGTCCAACTTGTTTGCATACAAAAACAAAGAGTCGTGTTTTTACTCAACTATCAAAAGTATTACGCTAAAAAGAAATCGAATAAAAATGCAAATTATAAGACGAAAAAAATACATGCTACCATTATTATGCATCCAAATATTATTTGTATTGCGAGCACCTGTTGCCGCTGTGCCTGCAACGGGCGCATCAAACATATCGGCAAACGGATTGCCAAGCTGCAGCAAGTCGTCGGAGGCCTTTGTGGCGCCGCCAGCAGCAGCGTCGGCGGCCTGTGCTGGAGCTGCACCAAACAGATCAACTATCGGAGCACCAGCACTGCTGGCTGGCGGTGACGATAAGAATGGATTTGTTAATGCAGCGCCAGCTGCAGCGCCGCCTGCACCTGCACCGCTGCTAGTGGGCGACGACACTTTTGACTGCGTAAGCATGAAACGGAAACGAAAGTAGCTTTAGGAATTTCTTGCCTGTTGTTATTATTGTGGGTGTTAACTTACTTTGTACTGATTCATTGCCGCTTCCTCTTCGGCCAACACTTGTGCCTTCAATTGCTCATCGATGCCGTTGGTGGTGTCAAACTTGCTGGATGCTGCAGCCGTGCCAAAGGATGAGCTAGTGGAAGATAGAGCAGTAACAGCGGATTTTACGTTCTTCTGGTTGCTAAATATGCTCAAGCGTGGCAATTTAAACAAAATATAACAAAAAATACGAAGATTGCACCGATTGCAAATTGAAACGATTTTAAATTGCAAATAAAAAAAATTAACCAGAGAAAAAAGCATCAATTAATAACGTAAGCAGCAACGATGGATGTGTACATGAAAATATAAAAAAGGGACAAGAGAAAAAATACAAATTATGTAACTTTCAAGCTGAATAAGTACTCGGAAATGAGGAAATCTACTAAAAAATAATTTACATAATTAATATTTAAACTAATAAATAACTTAATAATTAATTTATTAAATTAAACAATAAAAATCACTTTTAAATTTAATCAATTTATAAAATTTTCTTTATCAATTTCAATTTATTAAACAAAATTTGAAATATAAATTCTAATATGAAATATAAATAAAATAATAACAAATTTAAATACAGTCGAACTTCCCTACAATGAATTCGCACGGGACCAGAAAACAGCTTCATTATATAGAAATTATGATTTTTTTTCATGTTTTATTTAAAATAATGAGATATTTTAGTTTAGATTACACCCTTCCACTTTTCTTCTTCAACAAAGCCTTCTAATACATTTAGAGACTTAAAAACATTATTCGGTACGTTGCTCTTCATCTCTACAAAGGTTCGAAGTACATCAAGAGAAGCCGAAATTCGTCCCAATGTAAGTAACACCGCATCCGCCAATTCTTCTTCACTGGCCATTTCTTCTGGGGTTCCCCTAAATATGTTTTACTTTTTTCGGTATTCAGTGTTGTTAATATGCGTGACAGAAAATAGCATGGACAAATTAATTACATATATGGAGACAAAAAACGAATGAAAGCGAAGTTTTCAACTAAAAAATTTATTCATTGTAGAGAAATATTCACTATATGGAAATTCATTATAAGGAGATCAAAATGCACTTAGAATAGAACCATAAAGCTGTGTCTTTGAAATTAATTCATTATACGGAGAACTTCATTATATAGAAGTTCACTATAGGGAAGTTCGACTGTATGTATATAAAAAATATATAAAACACCCAGCCACAATTCAAGTTTAATATAAATTTTATAAAAAAGTTTTAAGTTATAAATTTGGTATTTACATATTAAAAAAGAAGTTTTTTAATTAATATTTGTTATTAATTTTTTGTATAAATTAAATTATTTCAAACTAAATTAAAAGAAAATATATGCTTAAAATATATACATATGTTATAGTTCATGTTTTTTATAAATAATAATTTAAGATATGAAAATTTGTTTTCTAAACAACAACAAAATAATGTTTTAGCATTGTTAAATCAATTCTTTGCAGTTTCACAGCAAACACATATAATATAACTCAAATTTGTTATACGTATAACTACACTACAAATTTTAGTTTTACTTTTTCATAACTACACTATAAATTTTAGTTTTACATTTTCAATAAAAATATCATTAATGATAAGCATATAAAATATATAAAACATAAAATATATATTAAATCAAATGTAACTCAAAAGTGTTATATGTTACATATAACTACACTTCAAATTTTAGTTTTACTTTTTCAATAAAAATCGAACATTAATTAATAATCAAATTTTATAAACTACTCTTTCGAATAGTAATGAAAAGCATATAATATATACCAAAAAAAATATACATAAAATCAAAAACAATCCAACAATACATAGTGTAAATATAGCTAAATTAAAATAATATATGCATAATTAAAAAACTAATTTACATTTCCTAAAATATACTAAAAATAAATTAAACCCAATCATTGTCTCACCTGGCCGATTGGGTTGGCGTGTTGGCAGCAGACACCTTGCGTCCTTCCAAAGTGGCCAAATGCTGTTCCAAAGCGTCCAAAAGGGAGCTGGGCGCCTTTGTCAAATCGGGAATATCGCCCTTATCGATGCCCACATTCTGTAAAAAACGGAAATCCATTAGTAAGTATGAAAAACATTAGGCATTACAATCAACAAATTACAAACAACAAACCTCGGCAACTTTCAAGAATTCACCAACACGATCCATGCGCACCAAAAACTTTTTATACAAATCCAAAGCGTCGCGTGCATGTTTCTTATTCATATCAAAGTATTTCTCTAGCAAATTGATGATGCCGTCGTTGTAACAGGCGAACAGGCGTATTAAATCGCGAAAGAGCAGCATGAAACTCATGTTGATGACACCTGCGCGCAGTGTAAATGACAACAATAGAGGTTGTGAAACTATAGCTACGTAAACATGAGATAAGTATAAGCATACCATTTGTTAGATCATTGGCCTGACAATCGAATTCCAGCAAACCGTCCAACTGAGCTTGCAGCACCGGCAACGTTTTAAGCAATTTATCAGCATTCATGGTGCGCAGAGAGCCTTCCTCTTTTCTATAAAATAAACTCCAGTTAGATGTAAAAAAAAACAACTAACAAAGATGCAACGCAGGTGTAATGGTGCAAGTGTGCCATTAAATTTAATTAAAGGACTTAACTCAGATGTGCCGACCTTACTACATACATTGCAGGGCTTTGGTTACCAAGCTTAAAGCACAGTTAAGGCATCACCTTCAAAACAGGTGTACGTACATGTTCTGTGCTCAGCATATCTGAGTTGAAAGACTGACAGAGGCAGTAAAAAGACGCAATGTACGAGCTCCACAGAAGTGTTATAAATAAAGCTAATTGTGCTTTATAATGCACCAACAAAAGCAACTTAATTCAATTACATTACAAAATCTTATATTCATTCAAAGAGTCAGAGTTTACACATTTTTAGGTCAGTAGGGATTTGGTGCAGTTTTCAAAATGCAAATTATACCAAAATTTCAAAATCTGCATATTCATGCTGCACATTAAAGACTTTGTTGTTGCTGAGACTCCTTTGACATACTCACCCGCGTTTAACTTTACAAAAGTCAAAGGCCATTGCACGATAAGAAAGCGACTTCTCGTTCAAGTACTTGGCGTAGCGTCGTATAAAGGGCGACATATCGTAGCCTGTGATAAAAATGAGCAGAAAATACAATGAATTAAATAAACTGTTCAAACTTTTGTTATAATTTTAATACACTTGTATGCAGAGACACTAAAAAAAACTACAACTAACAATTTTTGCACACTATTTGTAAGCTACTTTTTACAAAGGTTTAATAGAGTATTTAGATTTCTAAACTTATATTAATACAGTAGCCTGCTACAGAAAATGTATACAGGTTTTTTTAATAAATTGAAAATGACATTTTGTTTACTAAAATTTTAATACTTTCTGAGGGAAACTATTTAATTGATTACCTATTTCTACAGACGAACTACAATGAGACACAGAGTGTGTTGTGTATGTGTGTGTGTTGAGTCTAGTAAAAGTAGTCACAACAAATGGTAGTGGATATTGTAGTAGTAAAAGGTAGCAATTAGTACAGTGAGCGCAATACTACCAGCTCGTTTGGACTATGTGAGATTCTTTTATTTTGTGGTTTGGTTCTGCAAAATATTCGTTCTTCATGTGACTTTTAGCAAATTTTAGTATTGATTTTGTAATGATTTTCTTTGTTTTTAATTATTTATGCTACTTACAAACTACTACCGCAAACTACTTTTTAAATTTTTAATTACACTTTTCTTATAAATTAATTGCTTTACACGAGACATTGACACATAATAGTCATAGTCAATCAGCTTTTCTATGCTTTAGGCAGAGCACCGTGAGCACAGCAACCACTGTCCTAATGGAGTTCTAATATATCTTGATTAGCTGTCAGGCTCTGATAATGGGTCGGACCGAGCACGAGGTCACCAAAAGTGACATTCGGCAACAGAAACACTATGACTAGTGGAACGTTGTACAAAGGTTTACGCAATCGAAGATGTTTTCCGAATTTCTAGTAGACTACAAACGTTTGTCGACAGATGCCTCCGAACCATCTTACAGATATGGTGGCCTGATAATTGGATCTCTAGGAAGTGGTTTGACATACACTTCGTAATCCAGGGTATCCTAATAGCAGGATGACGTTAGAATAGAACTCTCAGGGCTCACGGGAACAGGACCGAGAATTAAAAATTTTCCAAAATCGACTTTTGCCACAAATCAATTCACAGTACACATCTCATTGTTTTCATTCAACTAAATTCCATTCTACTAATGTTTTATGACTAATTTTCGACTTATGTTTTCTTTGCATTGTTTTCATTCAACTAAATTTCATTCTACGAATCCTTTATGACTAGTTCTCACATAGACCAAATTAATTTAATTTAATTATTAAGTCCAGCGTTAGCACTATTCAAGCATTAGTTACTGTTGCTGTTGAGATTGTAAGCGTTGGTGCAATGTATCGACAACTACTTACATACAGATAATCATATTTTGGATATAAGGTACTCACCCATTCTGCCACCAGGAGCCGACATGCCACCATCTTAGTTTAGCATTAATTAGAGTTTGGTTTTATTATATTACAAGTGTTTGTTGTTGTTGTAGTGGTGATAAGTAGTAAGCGCATGTTTATTTTGGTTGTATGGATTGTTGTAATATACAGTTAAGAATTAAATTGTTGTGGTATTGCGTGTTAAAAACATTAAAAAGCAAATTTGATGAAAGAGAGCGAAAGACAAAGATGGTAGATATGTGGAAGAAAAAGAGAAAAGTGAGGTAAGTAAGTTATAAAAGCATTGATTATTATTCGTAATTATTTGTTATGAATTAATAATTAATTCTTCGTTAATTTCAAAATTTTATAATTAGAAAAAAATAAGTGTTGTTGTGGTACTTAATCGGTAAATAAATCTTCATTAAAAAGTGTTGAAAATCTGTGTGTTTATAATTGTTTGTATGTTTTTAAACCAAAAAAGTTAATTTAAATGAAAAAATGTATACCTGAATATAAAAATTTAATATACTTTAAAATTCATCAAATACAATTAAAAGTGTATGTGTGTGTGGGTAGGTGAGAGTATTGATGAAAAAATTATAATTGAATTTTAACGCTAAACATTGTGTCGTTTACCTTGCACGCCGCCCTTATCCAAAAAATTGCTCAAATTAAATGTTGAATTGCTGGATGCTAAATACTGCATGAAACGCTGCAAAAGAGAAAACAAATGTTCAATTTAATAAAGATGTTTCAATTTAATAAGCAAAATATGTTTTTCTTAATGTCTGGTTTTTGGCAAACTTTCTTAGTCTATGTGTGGCTTTAACAGCAGCAAGTACAACCTAACCCCATGACTATTTAATTTGTTTTGTGATCAAAGAAAATATGTTCTACAAACCCTAAATTTTACATAAATCTTGAATATTTGTTATTTGGTAGCTCACTCAAAGAAAAATTCATATCAGAGAAACAACGATTGCATACAAATTTAAACTTTTCTATGGTTCACAACACTTTAAAGTCACAACAACTACATTTTAATCATTAAATTCAATGTTTCAAGAGACTCACAATTTGTAACCTTTTTAACTAAAGCCAGCAGCACAACGAGGCGCCCATTTAATTTTGGCCTTTCCTTTTTTCTAATCCCTACAACAAGCAGCCCAACTCACAATTAATGTGAAAGACGACACAAGGCGCTGCCAGCGAGGAGCGGAATCCCTTTTTTTGAAGTAACTAAGCCAAGCAGAAAGCAATGCAGCCGAAAATCGACCCAAGCTCTCGGTCACATTTTCCTTCGCAGCACTTTATGCTGTCCGCTGAAGTTAATGACAAATAAATTTACTAACTCCCACAGCTGTGGCTGCTGTTGTAGTTGAGTTAAGTAAAAGATTGTTGAGTTTCTAAGTAGCCGGATTAGGATACTATGCGGTTACAGAATTTAAAACTTGGACTAGTCGAACAGTCCCTCAGACTACAACCAACTGAGCGTTTCCAACGAGATAAGAATATTTAAAGGCTCGAAGACATCGAAGCTTGCTTATGCTTAGTTTACAGAACTCAGAAAGTAGATTAAATTAGATTAAAATGTCTCTGCAGTTCTTTCGGACAACGGAGATTGACCCAACAGTTGAAATGCCTTATTCGACACCAGTAACTGTTCTAACTGGTCTTAGTTTCCAAATTTTAAGTTCAAACTGTCCCAACTCTAGGACTGCCTGGACAATGCAGATTGACCCAACTGGTCATTAGACCACTGGTAGGCACGCACGGTCTTCCTTTCAACGAACATTGCCTCTGCTGTGGCAGAGGAGGAAAAGGACGTTACACTAATCTAATCTGTTCTGAGCTGCAAAAAATCTCTCAACTGTCTCTCAACAATCTCTCACTGCCAGCTTCACATTCACCTATGCTGGGTGCCGGGACAAATGGATATTCCAGTAAAGCGAGAGATTCTTTGCTTGACTGTTAGTGATATCACAATGAGTTAATATGACATAAGTGGGCTACGTCTTGGGCCAGCCACTCCTACCTACCTACCTATCTAAACATCTTATTTACCATTGTCCTATACTGGCCCGACGGCTTCCCAAATCTACCCGGGGGTCAAGGCTTCTCTCCCCTACAACGGATCAAGTCTGGCTGTATGAGCTTTTTAAGCTGTCACCCTAATGTAACCTAACGTGACTCATCTGTCTTTTCGCACCGTCTGTATGATTTAGATCGTTCCAACTCTCGAGCTAACCTGACCAACTCCACCCTAGTATCATTTAGACTGTGGAGGCGGTCCGATTTATTTGCATAAAGCAACATGTTCCAACTTTCCTGCTACAAAAAAAAAAGCATAAATAGTTGAGGCAATTTCAACTATCGATCGTCCCAGCCGAACCGTCTGAACATACTTTGTGTACCCACATAACTATTCGGTTCTTCTTCAAAGCTCAACAATACTTTTATAGCAGATACCGCACAGAAGAATATAGCACGCATTCAAGTGCAATTAATCAGACTGCCGGTGGATGAAGGAGAAGCAGCGCAACTGCTTGACCTGGCAATTAATTTCAAATTTAAATTTAGCCCAAAAAATGCTGACAGCCGCAATGTATAAATAAGGCAATCCATAATAAACGCCCTCGTTTTATAGAGTAAACGCCTCCTCACACCATGACAATTGAATTGACGATAGTATGTACTGATACTCACCTCATTACCATATGCCATGAGATGATGAGTCGTTATCAGCGACTTGTAGACGACCACCCAGTTGGCATTCTGCGAGCGTTCGATAAGTAAGTTGGCCAAATGTGGTATGGAGACATTCGGTTCGTTTGTGCAGTGTACCAGATCTGCGAAGAAAACACGAAAACAACAAATCATCAACAAATATGGCAACCAAGTATTCAATAGCATTCGACAAGCATACAAATAACAATGCGCACAAATATGCCAATGAATTCAAAAGCAGCCTGACAATGGTAAACATAAAAGAAATGAAATGAATTAAAAGGCAGCGCGTTACTGAACTCTCTTATCGGCGGCCATAAAACGTTATTCTGACGCTGCTTTGGCGAGGCGCTGTTGCGACTTTCGGACGCCTGATTGCCAGCAGCACCAGTCCTTATCAGGCTCAGGCGCCTGCACTGCGCGTTGAATTTGTCAACTGCCCACTGGCCGCCTGGCTTAACCCACGCGCGCTAAAACACTCAATCAAAAGCGCAAATATATTAATGCAAATTCAATTACAAGCAGAATTATTGCAACAATTATTGCTGCCACGCATTGTATTGAGACCGTTTCGGGCGCTGCGCGTTTATCGGGCGAAGTGCTCGAGCGTGCAACAGCTGGATGCGTGCTGTACGCTTTATTTGCGTATCAGTTGCGCTCGCCCAGCGGCACCAGCAACAAAACAAACACAAAAATTTATACACAAATGTGTATGTGTGTGTAGCAACAAAAGACAACACTTGGTACTATAATGAATCGAGAGCGGCTTAGCAACTCGTTGATAAACAAACCGGCATACAAACGTATACACATGCATACATAAAAAAAAATACATACAAACACATATAGTAAGTACATATGTTTCATATTTCATTAGCGCACTGGTAACTGTAATTGTCGTTGTTGTTATCGGTGAATTGTATTTTTTTTGCATTGCTATTGGCGACTTTTTTAAGGGGCGTTCATCAATTTCCAACGATAAAATTTGATCTTAAAAGCCTACTAAATATTTCAATAACATTGAATGACAGGCAGCATTGATTGAAAATCAATTGCAATTAAATCAATGGGGACAATGCAGACTCCATAGCCACGGCCAATTAGTTTGTTTACCGGTTGTTGTATCTCAGTGACTAGAGTAATGGACTCCTAGTTAAGGAACTGTTGGTTCGAGACCCGAATAAGGCAACACCAAAAAAAAATGTTATGTTTAAATTAAGGGCTTCTTTCTTTGTAGACAATGGCAAATCATTAAAAGTAGACAAATTGTTGAACGAAAGAGTTTCAAGCAGACGTAAAGATTGTACTTAGGCTATAAAGGCCCATTTTGATACCACAAACAGTCGCACCTGAGACCGCTCACTGATTGAACCAGTTTGAACTTCTTACGAAGTACACCGTGAATCGTTGTATCCAGTGGCGCACACAGGATTTCATTTTAGGGGTTTTCTGTACAACTTGGTACCAGAAATGTTTGTGTTTGGGGGGGTTTTGGGGATTCAAAGTGAGTCACTGAGTGCGCCGCGTATCGGTTAAATACCCTGAATTGTTGAAGAAGAAGTTGCCCAGATGACTCTTATTTCTTCTAGTGAAAGCAGTGCAAGTTCATAGAAGGTGAAGTACATTTCCCTCACATTATACATAGAAGGCAAATGTTTTTGTGTCCGTAGCAACAGCTAAGTTGTGCCAATGACCTTACTTAGCTTTTTAATCACACCCGCCATCGTGGCGTAAGCAATGCTAACACGACTACCGGGACCACTAAAAATCAAGAGTAAGAAAACCAAACGTTTTCTTGATAAGGATTAGTTTCGAAACCGACTTTCTGACTATCTACCTTTTCTACCAGTCATATGCAGCTGACACCAAGGCAACCACAGCAAATAGATATTTACGCATATCAATCAAACGAATATGACAGACCAAGACAGGCCTGCCATATGTGCAAAACTTTTCTATAAGAATGTAATCAGAATCATCATCACTGCTTAAACTAACAAAAGAAACAAACGACTCAAACAAACAGATTACAGCAGCAGCCCAGAAATCGACAAAATTTAAACCAAAAACAGTCAACTGAACCACGAAATGTGTTAATTATGTCAAGCTTTTATCTGGAGCGAAAACCACCACTTCAAAAGTAGGTGACAATGGGAGAAATGCGCAAACTGCATCCGGCGCAGACAAAAATCACCCAAAAGCATTTTCCGACAGGCGATAAAAACAACAAAACGGAAATGGGAAACCTAATGAAACAGCGCTGGAACGTTTAATTTGAAAAGTGAAATTTCTGTAAATTTAGCAGCAAATCAATACAAAACGAGGCATACGAACGCCAAGTTAGGTATGAAAGCAACTCAAAATAAGAAACGAAAAATCGATGATAAGAAAAATCACACAATATGACACAAACACACAATGTGGCACAAACGATGTTAAAACGAACAGCGATGAACGAGAATTTGTTAGCGAGCTGGACGCGGCATGGGACACTTGTGAACGACAGTGTGGGCGTGTGAATTCACAAAGCGTGTTGCTAACGGCTCGCAACGATTCTGTAGCTCGTGGACGCAATGAAAGATTTGTCTAAGCATTTTCGTTTTAAAAGCCAATGAGCGTACAAAAGAAATGCAAATTGGCTGTGAAGTTATTATTGGGAAAGACAAACAAATGCGCCGACTAGCAAAGCGATGTCTGTCGTCAAAGCGCGCGCAACCTATCAAGAAGCCACCGTCACGTAAAAGGAAATTGAAAACCAAGCCAAGTCAGTCAGCCAGCGAGCCAAACGATCTGAGCCGCTCGAACGAAAAAGAAGCGCAGAAATATGCAAGAAGAGAGAAGAGCAGAATTGAATATCATTAAGAAAATCTGCATAAATTTAGCAGACAATGACACGGCAACTGTGTCTATACACCGGCATACATACATACATACATACCGACATTGTTAAATAACAAAAAAAACCGACAGCCATGCATCATTGAAGTATGGATTTCAGTTCGATGACAGCTGCGTACAAGTGGCCCTACACACTTAACTGTTTGCCTAAACTTTTAGCGTCCGCGAAAAGGCTGTGTTGGCCATCTCGAGTGTCAAGCACGTTGGCGTTTTATTCGATTTGAAGCGAAACTTGTAATACAAGACTTGTGTTGATAACAAGTGTAGCCTAGGCTAGAGCAATTCTTATACGGAAATTCATACTTTGTTCCATTTTGAGAGATGTGAAGAATAAGCTGGATCACAAGCCACGATTTGAAGCCCGAAATTCCAGCAAGAAGAAACAGAAATGATGATATGCATCGGTCGGTTGAAAAAAATTGAAAAGCAATATTTGTTTCACAATTGCAATTTATTTCAAAATAAAATGTTTTCGGCTTAAAAACCCAAATACACAAATGACATAACGTTTTGCATACAAATTTTGATGATTTTTATTAAAATTGCTCATGCACTGCAACGAGGCGCAAATATGTTTTGAACTAAATGACGTACTAACAAGTGTTTACATATCACAGCGTTGAGTCACAACAGATGTCGATGAGACGCATTCGATTTTGAAGTAAGCTGGCTGATCTCTATTGAGGGTATTCACACTGAGCCAGATACACATGAGGTACTTTCGACTACGTAGTCTTTTTAGACAAGTCTTAACTCAGGTTTCAATACAGATGAACAGTATTGAGAAAGCTTAGAAGAATCTTATGGAAGAAGAAAATATCTATATCACACTGGCTGGACAACTGCAATTAAATTAAGATTACTTCCCCCGCTTCTACAGCGATCATGGCATAGGTGATCTAGTCTCGTTGAATGGTATCAATGTCCATGCAAAATAAACACAATTACAAACACTTTTGATCGTGATTTGCAAAGAAATTAGTTATAAATCTTCATAGTTAGAGAAAATTATGGATAATTTTAATTTAAATTTAAATTAATGCTTTTAATGCTTTAGAAAGAAAAATCTTCCCAGTCTTCAACCATAAAAAATCAAAGAATATTCAGAATCAAAGGAATTTAAAAAAAATGGAAACTACTTGGAATTCTGTACGAGAACAGAATATTTTGGAAACTGACGATTGAAGAATCCTAACTCAAACTTATGAAGCACAGAAAATGGCGTTGGCTAGGTCACACGTTAAGAAAACCACCACCAAAGGAGCAGAAGTCATGGACGACCGAAGAATACCTGGCGGAGGTCAATTCTACGACAAAATAGGCGCTGTCAACACCGCACGAGACGGCGCAAGAACCACAAATCAAAATCGGATCAAATTGAAAAACCTTGTTGAGGGTCTATGCTCCCAAGCAGAGTGAATAGGGAGGAGGAAAATAGGACACTATTCCTTTCACAGGCGTGCAGAATCACTAAGGGTTTCCATTCAGAAAAATAAGTGAACGACGTAATTTAATGTAATGTAATCAATATGAGCCGCAGTGCAGCCTGAAAGATCGTTTGGACCTTTCTGCGATATTTGCTTCAGGTCCTCATCATTGAAGATATGTTTCCCCTACTTTGCACGTCTATGTGCCAGCGCTGGTCAGTTTGTAATCAATGCTCCACTGTCTCGCCATCTGTGTTACAGAATCTGCATATTTTATTTTCAACTAAACCTAGTTTGTAGCATTAGCTGTTACAGAAAATGTGTAATGTCCAGCGTCACATAGAATCCTGAGGTGACTTCTATGTAAAAGTAGGACTAATTGTGCCCTAAACCATGATAAAGTATGAATACCCTTCTCTTGCTTCTCTTACAAATGCATTCATTGGTTGCAATTTGCGTGCATAAATGGTCGAATTGCAAACACGGGTCTATATTAGTTTAATCAAATCTGAAAATTCTTCCTTCATATCGGTTTTTTTTAGTTTCACCTGCAAGAAGCTTAAACATTTGCCATTTCAATTTTTTTTCTTTCAATTTTTATGGTAAGAGACATATTTTCCCCTACTTCTAGTTGCATTATCACCACTGAGTTGTTGTCATAAACCAACCCACAAGTAACCATACACCTGTAAATTTTAACCACACCATTTAAAGCCAGTAAAAAATATGCTTGGATGTTGGTTCAGATGGCATTGGCAAAAATAACAACGAAAGGCAAACCAAAGAATATTCATCTGCATTTGACAGATGAAAATGAATTCAATTGGCAGTTGAAAAGCTGCAGGAATAAACAACTGCCAGCAACTTAAGAAAGACTGGGAGCAGGAATGAATTAAATAATGAATGCGCGGGCGCAAAGGAGCACAAAAGTACAACCGCAAATGTGCCAGCCAACACAGGCTTGGAGTGTGTGACAAACGATTCATCAAAGTCAAACTGTAATCCAAGTAATGGCTGTAGGGCAATAACAACAAAAACAACAACAACAACAGTGTATATGATATGGAAGAGAAGTGCATAACACAATTTGCAAGAAGCGAAACAACAACAAGTGTTACCAAATGCCATTAAAGTTAAGTTATACCACAAGCACACACACACACACACACACCAACGCACACACACACGCCCGCCTCGAGCAATAATTGCAAGCGATGAGTGTACGAGCACGCCAGCCACCCACAACACGCCCCGCAAATGGTGTGCCATGGCATGACGTAACAGTAGAGGAATATAGTGACAACAGCAACAACAACAATAGCAGCAAAAGCAACAGCTGCAGTGGCGCCATGTGCTCGCATGGCAAACGTGAGAAAGCTTCAAGGAAGACAAAGCAGACAATAAGAGAAAATGGAGTGGCCCGAATGTGGCAGAAAACGAAATAATGAGGTGAAGAAAAGCTTACGTAGGCAAAAGGGCAGAAAGGAGGAAGAAAGCGGGGCAATAAGAACCCAACGATGGAGAGCGTACAGTGCCAATTCCTGGCTTCGTTCTACTCCAAGGCGCCAAGGCGACGACAGTAAAAGTATAAAAGAAGGAGGCGGGTGGAAAAGCACAAAGAAAATATTGATGTCAAATGTAGAAAAACATAGAACTAGTTTTTTATTGTTGTTATTTCCCCCCACCCCCCGTTGTCATTCATGCTGCCCTCTATTTGCGCATTTGGTTTTGCTTTGCACTCCAACACCGTCTAAGGTCTTGCGACTTTATTTGTTGCAATTATAAAAGTTCAGGGAGCAAGCGCAACAGCAACTGCAACAACAACAACCACATTAACGACGTTGTCATAAAATATGATAGCAGCCAGTAGCAGCCCAATTTGAAAAGGGAAAACAGCAGCAACAACGACTACAACGATAATCGCATCACAAACATCAGACACGCCAATTGCAAAATGCACATTGTGCAGATGTTTGGTGTTGTTGGGTTTGTTTTTAAGTTGCATTGTTATTATTAGTGCACTCAATGTAATAACAGTAAAAAGTAGTGTGAATTTTTTGTCGGTGACAGCAAATGTTCGCTTAATTGCAAACTTGCAGAAATTTACGGTGTCAACGAATGAACAATTGATTGATTTAATGGTATCATTTTCATTATGAACAATTAAAAATTGCATATATTGATTAAAAATATTGAATATATTGCATATATTGATTAAAAATATTGAACTTTTAAATAGACAAATCAAAATAATCGATAATAATTGTTAAATCATTGACCATACAAGTAGTTAAAACGTCCTTTTGTTCACAATTTACTTTATGTCTGTGGTTAAGATTCCACCATAGTTATTATTTTGAGCGACAGTTTAAAAAGAATACGTTAGCACCCTTAACTCAATGAAATCTTAAGTCGACTTGAACGTTTGCATTTTTTTACCACAGATATTGATTGAGATTATACAAGATAAAGGCAAGAGTTGATGATTATTTTAATAGAAATAATCACAAACCAGCTGCCAACGGTTTAATTTTTAGTTTTTGCGAAGCTAAAGATGCCATTACAAATAGTAGTAAAAATTACCACGTTATTTGACAAATGTTACCGAGGAAAGAACTGCAAGGCTGATAGTAAATGTTGCATTCGTTTTGATGTCGTTGAATAAAAGTGCCACCTACTCAGCCAGAGTGAAAATGCCATATTGCACGGAAACCCACAAAGCCATTGCGCAAAACACAACAACAATAATCATAAAAGAAAGTAAAGTAAAAGCGCCATAAAGCATTGCGGCATACTCACAGTCCAAGTGCTTCTTCTTGGGTCCAATGCACTCCTCCGTGGTGGCCTTGCACACCGACTTGGCCAGGCCTTGACCGGCGAGGCTGTGCCGTGCCGCCAGCAGCCTGTCGTTGATTGTTTGTCCAGCCATCGTCATGTTGAGGCGTTAAATTTACACCGTTTCGTGTGTGTGATAAGAAGGTGAACTGCGCGCTGCTCTCTCTCTGGCGCCCTGTCTCACACTAACCGAAATGCTTGCGCTTGCGGGTCAACAGCTGCACGTTGGCGCGATCGATTGCGTTGCAATCCGATTGCGAATTCGAATCGATTAGATGCTGTTGTGTTGGGTAATTTATTTGATTGATTGGGTGATTCGCCGACTGATTGATTGCGTTCAGCTCCGCGCGTCTACGTTCACTTCGGTATCTCTCTTCGGCGTCGGTCTCTCAACTGCTGCTCAGCAACTTAACACCCTGTTTTTCAAGACGTTTGCTTGGTTGGCTGGTGGGGTAGTTGGGTTCGATTTGATTTGATTTGTTGCGACGCAAAGCGGTGCGAGGGGCGTCTCAGAGTTGGCACGCGCCTCCAAAAATGTGTTCTTGCCGGTGGCTGTCTGCCTACGCTCGAGCGGGTTTATGACGCATAGATTTGTTGCTCACGCGCGCGCACTCAAATTCAATTTCGAAATTAGTAATCCTGTTCGGGCGCGCTGCTGCTATTCGTTGCACTAACACAATTTGCAATTTCACACGTCACTCTTGCGGTAAACGTTGCCGGCAGTTCGGGTGGAGGTTTGTGAATGAGAGCACAGTTTGTATGCGAGTGTGTGCGTCCCGGTTCTTTGAGCTGTCAATTTTAATTGAATAAAGTTAAAAAATGTCACCGGGGCAAAGCACGCGAGTTTTAGCAACTTTTTGTTGTTTTAATTCTTTTTGGGAGGTTCTTTAGGGCGAACACTTGTGCACGTGTTTACTGGTACTTGGATCGAATGTGATATTTTGCAGTTACGACGTTTTTATTTGATGCCGTTTACAAATGTTGTGTTGAATGATGTTATTTTTGCTGCTGCTGGTGGTTTCGGTGTCAAAGTTCGTACTTTGATTGATGGTTTGTCGTTATGCTTTCGGTAACTGAGGATTCCCTCTGCAAGTGCAAGATTATTTCTTTACTTTTTCATGTTGTTTTTTAAGAAATTGTGCAGAATCGAGCTTGGAGTGACACGGAGCTTGAAGTGGTAAATAATGTGCATTTTGCCGCCACAATATTCCGAGACAATATACACAACATTTGTCGTTTGCCATGCCTTGAGTCTTGTAATACAAATGTTGTCAAGGAAGAGAAAAAAATCTTGCTGGCAATCGGCACAAAATATAACCACTTAGATTTATTGGGGGGTAAATTGCACTAAGACCATTGCTGATCTATTGTACCCCGCAATATAACCCGTTTTTATGTACCAAAAGATATCTAAGAGTTGTTTGTGCAGCATATTGATTGTGAATAATCTAATCAAATATCTGTTGTTTAGAGCGAAGCATATTGGCAAAACTATGCATTAGACTTAAGGAAATTAAGAAACATTAGAAATAATATAAACACTTCATAACTTGGCTTTGAAAACTAGTAAAATTCACAGCAGATTCGATATCGCAGGGCATTGCCACAAGCAATGAAATGACATGAAACAAGCAATCAAAATTTAGCGTATGCGTTCCTGAAACGTCCCGAAAGCTTTATTTAGGTTATGGAAAGGTGATGCTGTGTGTTGTTTGAATAGGTTGTGCTGCATAACCACACTTTTTTTAAGTGTTAAAATCAAAACAATTTGCACGAATTGATTCAATTTATACGCGCGTAAAGACTGACAAGTTAAGCATTTATGGCACGTATCAAAGCAGTTTTCAAGGTAATTTTTTGTTACATACTTTGTGCAATTTAAACTGGTGCTATGCACCAAGCAGAACAATTACACAGTCGGCCATCACAACACGGTTTAGGCGCAGCATTTGTGTAAACACAATAAGCCTAATCAGCACGGAGCAATACGCACTTTTAGGCAGTCGTAGGCTTCCCCCGTATATGACGGCTCCATGAGTCAGCTCAATAGTGCAGCAGTCACTATGCGACTGATAAGAAAAAATGGAGAAACTGAAAACAACGGCCAACAAAGCAGATATCAAACATAGGAACATAAAAGTAAAAGATAAAATACAAAAAACAAACAAAATAATGCAAAGGCAGATTTCCTTTTTATGGCTTGATTTTGTTATTCAATTCTACGATGCTGATAAGATTAGCCATACGAAAGTGGCAATTATTATTTTAATTCAATAATTACAAAAGCCATTTCTACCGACTTCCATTTTGTCAGCGGAATTTCAAGTAAATATATTTGAGGAAGGAATTCACATTTAATTGTAGAAATTTGCAAATTCGCTTAAACAAACAGTGAAATGCTTCCAATCTGGCAAAAAAAAATTGTTTGAAAGCTCAGCACAATGACAGGTCTACGCCCCCCGTTCAGGCACAAAATTCCGCTATGTACTAACAAACACCCGCCACACCCCGCCACCCTATGGACGACAGAGTCCCGCACCAGGCACACTTGGCGCTGGCATAACCACATTTGAATTATCCTTGAAGAGCGCAAAATGTTTCCATGAAAATTCGCACTCCCACAAACTGGCCGCCCAACCCCCTACACCACCCACTACACAACGTAACCTACCCCACCCCACTCGGCCCAGCCCCAGCTATTGCTACAAATGTGCCGAGTCGACCTGACTGATTGGCTGGCTGGGAGACTGGTTGGCGGGCCGGGAGGCGCCAGTTGCGCCCCCAGCAGAAATCAATGCCTCACCTCATGCCGCTGCCGCCACCTGCCTGACCAACACTTGCACCCAGCACCCATTACCGACTCAATTCGGCCGCAAGTAGCCAGGCCAAATCTCAAGACCAATTTTAATCGGCTCTGTGCAGCTGCTAAAGCAGAAGAAACAAATTTATTCGAAATCTGCTGAGCGCCGTCTTCCATGGCCACGTACCGAAATTAAACGTTCTGCCGCTACACACTTCACTTTGCTGCGCCCGTACACTCGCTAGCTCGCTCAATTCTTCTTCGATTTTTTATTTGCACATTAATTTTCTTGTTACTACTTTTTTCCTTCTTTTTCAAATTCTTTCTCAATCCACTTTTACACTCACTTTTTGCTGCGTTGCTTTTGCTTTGCAGTTGTTTCTTTTTAAACGATTCACAAATTTCGTGCGTTTCTCTCCTGCTGTTGAGAAATATTTTAAAATTCCGTGGTAAAAATATATTTTATTTTAGCAGTTGCCGTTTCCTGCGTGCGTGATGATTTCTATTTTTCGATTTTCCAATTTTTATTCGCCTCCTTCCTTCACTTTAAGTGTCCGTCTGCTGCACAGTAAAGAATAGAGGCTAATGGGAAAAAACTTGTAGACGTCAAAAGTTGTAATTCACTTGGCTACGCGTTGTCAACGTGAAAGAGAGCAACAAATATTCGTGGTGAATAGGAAAGATGACACGGCGCACCGCAGCATGTGTTAAAGCAGGATGGCGTCTGAGGGCTGACAAGTCCGAAAGGAGAAACTCACCTCTATCACCGGGAGGTGAATGCACCAACACTGGTCGTAGGAAAATTGGGCCAATTGGAAAATAATTTGAAAGAATTCAAATTAAATAAATTCAACTCGAGATTTCTGCTCTATGGCCAAAGCATGGCTACAATTTTGAAAACATTATTGTAGACGACAAATACTTCACCGCAATTTAAATCAATTTCAACTTAATATAGCTATTAAGCGCGAACCTTACTAAAAATGCAAAATAAAATGTAGGTAAATAACGACAAATATGAACTTCCATGAACTTCTATTATATTTGACCTTTGTTTATTCAGTGTTTATCCATATTCGTTTGGAGTTTTGACCAGATGTCACTAGTTTTATTTTGTTTTGTTTTTTATATTGGTAGCACTTGGTAGGTAGTGCTTGGTAGCAAGGTAGCCTAGGAGGGCCCTTATAACGCCAGGTTATCTTTCAAATGCTCAAAAAGGAGGTTATAGTCAAGGAAGTAATATTTTATTTCATTTCATTTATTTAGAAAAAAGTTACACATTTGTAAAATATAAGAACTAAGTCTTTTAAATGCACATCAATAATTAATAAATTTTACAGGAATGAAAGCAAAACTTAAATCTAATAACAAGTTATAATAGATTAATTGTGTTTGCGAATGTTATGTAGAATGTTGATAATTTGTTTGTTTATACACTTACCGGTGTTGACAGAGACTTACAAGGAGTTAGCAATTTTGGCAGCCCGTATAAATTTTACTAAGTCTTTAAATTCCACAAGATTATAAGTCTTCAAATTTATATATTGCACGCCGTCAGTTTTCCCCACTGGACAAGTTTTAATCGCTTTCGCATTTTTGACAACCGCAGTCAACAGAATTCTAACGTCGTTTCCTTTATGCGTACAATTTTTTTTTTTTAATCGCCAGAATCTATATTTTTAAAATATCACAATTGGAGCAATAACTATAGAAATATTGCAAAATGGCAATGAACAAGCTGGATGCTACGCTCGACGATGTTCAGAACACTCGCTTCGGTAACATTTATCACGATCTCATCAAGCAAATGTCCAAGCAGACGCAATTCAACGAAATTGAAGTCAGCAGCATCCTGATGGTCTACTACAAATTCGTGCTGGCCAACGGGCCCAAGGCCAAGTCAATGACCCGCAAACAGTTCTTCCACTTGTTTTTGGTGCTCTTCCGAATTTATGATTTGCAAATTATCGAACGCATTCTGCTGCAGATTACGTACGACGTAAAGAAAGAGGTTGACCCTGTTGCCTGGGTGAAGCTGTTTTCAGTGTTCATGTCCACCAAATTGGACCAGAAGATCAAATTTACATTTCAGGTAGCATTGAAAACAGCCCAGATCTTACACGAAATTCTTGCCTTCTTTCGATTGTCTCTGGTGCACAATCTGCTTGGAGGCTGGTCATCAACTGACCACTTTTAAAACCGATTATTCTACAGATCTACAATGTGCAAGGCCTTGGCTTTTTGAGTCGCGAAAATGTGATACAGGCTGTGGAGAAGTTTTTCGCCGGCGAAGACGAGGATGAAGTCAATGAATTGCGTTCGGTCAGTGGCTAACACATCCATTCGTTAGTTAGTTACCAAATCAGATTCTGCTGTATTATAACTGGCAAATACTTTCGATTTAAAAGATGCTAATTAAGACAGTCTTGCACGTTATTTTTACAGGACATGGTCGATTTACTCTTTAGGAAATTCGATGTGGATAAGGACGGCGTCATTTCGTTTGACGACTACTCGTCCGTGGTGGTCAAGCAACCGATGTTGCTCGAGTTCCTGGGTCAGTGTTTTCCATCGATAACGGGCATGACAGTGATTGCCTTATGTACGAATATAATGTCCAAAATATCTATGGATAAAACATGTACTTAATACACAATTATCTACTCAATATCTATATTACGTATTCTAAAATGAATAAAAAAATTACGAAAACCATGGAATGCATTTTTGAAGCTATAGAATGATAAATTCAAAGAATCAATGCATAAAAATGCGCTTGGATCGCAGCTATTTGACAGCTGGTCAGCCTAAGCAGACAGCTGTTTCAGTCAGCTGTTTTCGGCCAACTGATAGGCCGCAACATAAGCGCTCGCGTGAGTCGCGCAATTTGCGATAGGGTGAGCTTATTTCATTCAGAAATTTAGGCCAGTTGGAAATCAAATTGAAATAATTCAAACTCGAGTTTTCTGATCTATTGCCAAAGCATGGCTTACAATTTTGAAAACATTACTGTGCATGACAAATATTTCACTGCAATTTATATAAATTGCAACTTAATATAATGATTAGGCGCGAACCTTACTGAAAATGCAAAATGAAATGAATTGAAATAATGACAAATATGAACTTCTAATATATTTGACTTTTGTTTTTCCAGCGTTTATCCATATTCATTTGGAGTTTTGACCAGATCTCACTAGTCATCAAATTTCTATATTGAACACAAAATTCTAACAAACGTAGTTTCCTTTTATGCATGATACAATATTTTTTGTATCATGCTTTTACGAGTACATACATTTTTTGAATTTTCGTAATATTTATAAATATATTTGTAAAATATCAAAATTGGAGCAGTAACTCCAGAATTTTCTCAAAATGACAATGAACAAGCTGGACGCTACGCTCGACGATGTGCAAAACACTCGCTTCGGCAACATTTATCACGATCTCATCAAGCAAATGGCCAAGCAGACGCAATTCAACGAAATTGAAGTCAGCAGCATCCTGATGGTCTACTACAAATTCGTGCTGGCCAACGGGCCCAAGGCCAAGTCAATGACCCGCAAACAGTTCTTCCACTTGTTTTTGGTGCTCTTCCGCATTTATGATTTGCAAATTATCGAACGCATTCTGCTGCAGATCACGTACGACGTAAAGAAAGAGGTGGACCCCGTTGCCTGGGTGAAGCTGTTTTCAGTGTTCATGTCCACCAAATTGGAGCAGAAGATCAAGTTTACATTTCAGGTAGCATTAAAAATGTATTGTCTCTAGTGCACAATCTGCTTGGAGGCTGGTCATCAACTGACCACTTTTAAAACCGATTATTCTTACAGATCTACAATGTGCAAGGCCTTGGCTTTTTGAACCGCGAAATTGTGATACAGGCTGTGGAGAAATTTTTCACCGGCGAAGACGAGGATGAAGTCAATGAATTGCGTTCGGTCAGTGGCTTTGTTAGTTAGTTAAGTAATACAGATTCTGCTGTATTATAACTGCCAAATACTTTAGATTTATAATATGTTAATTTAAACCTTGCACGTTATTTTTGCAGGACATGGTCGATTTACTCTTTATGAAATTCGATGTGGATAGGGACGGCGTCATTTCGTTTGACGACTACTCGTCGGTGGTGCTCAAACAGCCGATGTTGCTCGAGTTCCTGGGTCAGTGCTTTCCATCGATAACGGGCATGACAGTGATTGCCTTATGTGCGAATATAACGTCCAAAATAACTATGGATACAAATTGTGATTAATATACAATTATCTATGTACTCAATATATATTTTACATACGTATTCTAATATTAATAAAAAAACGAAAGCTATAGAATGACAAATTCAAAGATACTCAATATATACATATATTATGTGCGTATTGTAAAATAAATACACAAATAACGAAAACCATGGAATGCATTTTTGAAGCTATAGAAGGATAGATTCAAAGATTCAATGCATAGAATTGACCGCGGCTATTTGACAGCTGGTCAGCCTAAGCGGACAGCTGTTTCAGTCAGCTGTTCTCGGCCAACTAATAGGCCGCAAGATGAGCGCTCGCGTGCGTCGCGCAATTTGCGATACGGTGAGCATATTTTATTCAGAAATGTATTGCATTTTCTGAACGTGTCACGCTGTGCAACAACGTGGAGGAACTAAAACTCCACTGCCTATTTCAGATTACACAAGTCACTAAGCTACGTTCCGATGTCTATCACGAACTGGAGCTACCGGCCAGGCGGTCGCAAAGCGCACCGAATGCACTGGCATTGCATTGGACGCCAGTAACCCCTGAGCCGACTGAAGAGCTGCTGCAGCTGATTCCCACACTACAGTTTGACGAGGAGTTTGTGCAGTCGGTGCGCGTGTTGCCCGCAGCGGGCAAGACTGCTGCCAAATTGGAGTTTCTGTTGCAACCAGAGGCCTTAGCGGACAACTTGCGGCCCGCGAGTGCTGTGCCGAGCACACCACGCGCCGCTCATGTGGTGCTCGATTTCAGTTCGCCCAACATAGCGAAGCCATTCCACGTTGGCCATCTGCGCTCCACCATCATTGGCAACGTGTTGGCCAATCTGCACCAGCAACTGGGCTACCGCGTAACGCGACTCAACTACCTTGGCGATTGGGGCACACAGTTCGGCATGCTGCAGGTGGGCGTGGAAATGCAGGGCGTTACCGATGCGCAGATGCGCACTGCACCCATTGAAACCCTGTATCGCGCCTATGTGACGGCAAATGCAGCCGCCAAGACTGACGACAGCATAGTGACACGAGCGCGTCAGTGTTTCGCTGAGCTGGAGTCCAGCGGCAATGCGGCCATGGCAGCACAGTGGCAGCAGTATCGCCGCTACACCGTTGAGGAGTTGTCGGGAGTGTATGCACGTCTTGGCGTACACTTCGATCTGTACGAATGGGAGTCACAATATTCGCAGCGTCAAATTGGCAATGTGCTCGAGCGCTTGACGCAACGTTCGCTGCTGCTGGATGAAGTGGATGGCCGCAAAGTGGTGCAGGTAGATGGGCGCCGCGTGCCGCTCATTAAGAGCGATGGCTCCACGTTGTACTTGGCACGTGATGTGGCCGCGTTGGTGGACCGCTTCGACCGTTTGCAATTCGAACGCATGTTGTATGTGGTAGAAAATGGACAGTCGGATCATTTCAATGCGCTGTTCAAAACAACAGCCGCACTGTGCGAGGAGATACCGCTGACTAAGTTGCAGCATGTCAAGTTCGGGCGCATACATGGCATGAGTACGCGCAGCGGCAAAGCGGTGTTTTTGCGCGACGTGCTCGACGAAGCGAGGGACATTATGCTGGAAAAACAGCTCAAGAGTCCAAGTATGGTGAACGGTTTAAAAATAGTCGACAATAAGAATTTCTAATTTCGTCTTTATATTTTTTCTGTTGCAGCTACCAAAGTGGCACTTTCCAACAAGTGCAACGCCTACAAGGCTGTGGCTGATGTGCTAGGCGTATCGGCCGTTATCATCAACGACCTGAAGCAGCGCCGTCAGCGCGACTATGATTTCGACTGGCACAAAGCGCTGCAAGTGAACGGCGACACGGGCATTAAACTGCAGTACACGCACTGCAGATTGCACAGCTTGCTGGAAAATTTCGACACTGGTGCTAACTGGCAACCTGCCATTGAGCATTTAGCAGAACCAGAGGCACAGGCGCTGCTCTATGAGTTGGCGCGCTTCGAGCAGGCTGTATGGCAAGCCAAAGAGCAGCTGGAAGCTTGCATATTGGTTAACTATCTGTTTGCCCTGTGGTGCGTTGAATGACATTAGAAATAATATTACATAATTTTAATTGTGTTTTTTACATTCCAGCAACGCCGCTAGCCGTGCTTTAAAGCGTTTGAACGTGAAAAACGAAAGTTGTAGCAGTAAACAGCAAAATCGCATAATGCTCTTCAGTGCGACAAAGCGCACACTAAACACCGGCATGTGTATATTAGGCCTTAAACCTTTAGATAAAATGTAGAAACATTAATTCGTTCTTTTATATTTTTGTGATAGTATAAACGGTTTACACTGTATTTTGTTTAGCTTTTTTTAAAGATTTAAATAACAATACCAAGTAGCGTGTTTTAACGTTTCTTCCAAGTGTACTTGCGACGTGCGCCCTCCTGGCCGAACTTCTTGCGTTCGCGTCGACGATAGTCACGTGTCAGTAAGCCAGCTGTAAGCAGTTATAAATGTGCACATCAATTACAAGCAATAAAAGTAATAAGGCCTCGATTGACATACCCAAGCGCATCGATTCGATGCTCTCCTGATCAACGAAGCTGCGTAGACTCATTGCAATGCCCCAGCGTATGGCGCCCGCCTGGCCTGAGGGACCACCGCCGGTCACGTTGGCCTCAACGTCGACTTTGCCCAGCATGTCACAAAATATGAGCGGATAAAGTATCTGCAAATAAAAAGAGAAACAAAAAAATAAAAATGTTTAAACTGAGCTTTTGTATGTTTGGTTTTGTATTTTTAGTGATATTCAGTTAGTAATGTAATAAGTAGGGTTTGGAATTGTATGCAAGTGCATATTTTTTTGGAGCTTCCGATTTGACGGGACAGAAACTATTTTTATTGAAAAATATTAAGAATGAGCTAACATATGCACTGCATATTTGCATATTTTTGCATTTTTTGCATAGTTTTTGCATATAAATCCGATACCTACTAATAAGTAACAAGAGATTCTAAATTTCGTAAAAAAATTAGATAAAAGTAATTAGTTCGAAATTTATAGTAAGCAATATAGTCTATTTTTCTTTCTATTTATACTTCTTTTTTATGGACTAGCTTAAATGTAAAAATTACGAAAGGAACGAAAGCCTTTAGCTCATTTATTTTACCTTATTTATGTATTTTAAACAATTCGCATTATATGGATTTATTTATAATTTATCATTATATTTTTTTAAAGTTATTTTTAAATTCAATAATTTTGCACTAAAATTCATAGCCTCATTATATTGTTAGCAATTCATGTCTACATCAAGAAGAAATCACCACAATCACACAACACAAAAAACATTTACAAAATGCCACAACTTCTACGTAAACACGCTGAAGCATGACACCGTCTAACCAGCTTAATAACTGCCTCACTAACTACTCGCCAAAAGGTGTTTTCCAATAATTGAAAAGCGTCATAAATTCCAAGATTGCACGTTAAGTGCGCCACAAAGCAACGACTTTCAGTGTAACGGCTCAAAACCAGCAACTGACTCAATTCAAATTGATTCTATGAAAACATAAAAAAACCAATCAAATTGCAATGAAAAAATTGCGCTCACACAATTGAAGGCGTAATTCGACAAAACTGTAAAACAGTACAATGTTAGTGACAGCACTCAAGTGATACAAACATTCTACAAATCACCCGGCGGCTAACTTCAACGACTGCATTACGTACCCCACACTTCACCTGACGAGCCGCGCTGCGCTTTGTCTGCCACAAATAAAGGCAAACAATTATAAAAATTTCACTTTCACAGCATGTGAAAAGCGAATAATTCAAATTATCTGTTGTTAGTTGACTGGCTGGTTTACTGACTGACTGACTGACTGTTTTCAATGTGTCTATGGAAAATTCAATGCGATTTCCTGTGGGCCCGCGAATTTCTAAACATTTGCATTCAGTGTAGAAATTCACAAAATTTATTGTATTCGCTTTAATTAAGATGAAGTGTAATTTTTCCCCATTGAGAAAATAAATTCACTTGCAATTAAATGTTACTCATACGTACCCCGGTGCACATGCACTGTACACTGCACAGAAACGAACAACTGTTCATGACTGCATTGATTGAGGTTTCTAAGTAGTTAACAGCTTAAAAGACGTGCGCTTGGGTACAGAATAAGATGGATTTTATTCGTTTTATTTAACTGCTAATTGATTACTTTCTAACTAACATGCTCACATTTCGCTATATGACTTTTGGAAGAGTAATCTTCATTCCAAGAGAGCTTACTTTTCATTAATGTCAGATTCATTGTTGATAAGGTTTTATGCTAAATTTCAAGAAATTATTTCCAAATTAGTCTAAAAACTAGCAATAGCTGTTTTCATATACCCACTGAGAATGATTTGGATTGGATTGATTGGATGATTTGCAACAGATTTAAATACTTGGCAGAAATGAAGTTAAAGTTTCTGGTAATAGACAAAACTTTGCTGAAATGAAATAAGCAGGAACTGCCCGATTTGGTTAAAGAACTACCGATGTTGGAGGCTTTGGATGCTGCAGGAATTTCACAGCAAGCCAGGACGGTAGCCTTGGCTCTCATTAGAGAATGCTTTAAGTGATAGTGAGAACAATGATTTAAGAAGCTTCATATCTCCATATTAGACAACACATGTAAATAAAAATAAAGTTATCTCATAAGACACCTTGAAATACTAAAGCAAATAGAGCAATAAAACAAAATTTGTTGGTCTTAAAGTTTCTCATCTCAGTCTCATAAAAACGCACACTAACTTTCCGACTAGGGAGCACTAGAAACAATAACTTAATTGGTTAACAGGAAGCTCTAAAAAATGATACACCGATGACTACAAAATACTTAGCAATGTGGGGCTGTTTTAGTGGGCCCTATAGTCAGCGCATCCGATACATTGAGGGCCAACTCGCAAACATTTTAAGCTGAACTTTATGCAATGCTGGAAGCGGTACGAACCATAGGTAACAGGACTAAGATCTAAGATGACAATACTCTCGGATAGCATATTTAAATTAAAAGCTCTGGATAGCGATTCTTACACATCAAAACCCCATTTTAGGGCCATTTTCTCAACTAACCGATAAAGTGACCTTTAGTTATTCCTCACTTTAAATTGCCCGATAACTATTTTCGTTTTCTCAACTGCCTGATAAATATAAATTTACCAAGTCTGATTTTTTGGCAACTCTGGTCTACGATGGGCAGCACTCGGCGGCGCAATCAACTGTTTTTAAAAAATTATAATTATTTTTGAAGGAAACAAATTTTGCCTGGCAAAATCTTGCTGATGCTTTTACTACCGAATGGGGCGTGTCGCGACGTTGGAAATCGTTGAGGGGCTGGTTCGACAGCTTGAATTGCAAGTCCAAGCTGGAACTTGCAGCGGCGTAGAGCGAGACGTATCGCACAGGTGGTGGCCCAGCAGCGATTGGAAATGTCAGCAGTGCAAAGCAGTGAAATAGTCCAATCGGTACCTTCAAAAGCGTCTTCCAGTGCATGAATATAAAAAACACGCCTATTTCCCATACCGAAAGATCTCAAATTCAAATTTATTTTCAAATTATAATGTCATAAACAGCTGTTTTTTGATTGTAAACAAACATATGCATGTACTTGGCACCACTTCCACTTATACCTCACTTTAAAGTTTAACAGGCACTCCATCTGACCGGTAAGTTTTATCGGGCCGATAGCTTAACAAGTGTTTGAGAAAACGAAAATGCGTCTATTGGCCCGATAAAGTGAACTTTAAAATTAAAGGTAAGTTGAGAAAACGGCCCTTAGAGTGCCACAAGCCACTCAATACTTTAGGTACTCATAACAGGTTGTACTTCTAGGGAAACCGGGACACGAGGGTCATGAGGGTAATGAAATAGCAGACATTAAAAAAAAGCAAAAGGGGGAGCGGAAAGCCCATTCATAGGAGAAGGTCTGATGTTTGGTTTCGGTAAAATCGACCTGAAGTAGGACATTTATGCCTGGGCCAAAAAACTAAACTCACTTCACTTCAAGAAAGTTGTTAAATTTGATTCGAAAAGGATACAATCACGTCTTTAATGCCCATATCTTTTTTCTTTTAAAAATTTCAATAATCAATTAAGAGAAATTGCCATACAGAAAAGTTTACTTGCGGTAAAGAGGCAATCGCGCATCGAAGACTTTTTCACTTTCTTTTTTATAAAACAAGATATTTGTTTATTCTTCTGTCTGTCCTTTGCTCAAAATTGCGTTCGCTGTTCTTTGGGGTCAGGATGACCCCAATCAAGCGGTTATATAATTTACTGACAAAACATGAAGAAATGTTACACATAAATCACAAAAGAAAAGGGGAAAGCCCCGAAAAGTGTTTTTCTCGATTTGTTATTGGGTTGTTAGCGCGATTAACACTAAATAACACACGTTTTTTAATTCCGCCTGGGGTCAAATAGACCCCAAGGGGCAGGCAGAAGGTTAAAAACTGAATATGTGAGACTTATTTCTTTAAGAAGGATGGTTTAAAACAAAATAAATTTCGATCTTTTCGATTTAACAAATTGGGGGTACAACATAAGATTCGTTATATAGGACGTCCACTGTAATGCATTTTTGATTTTACTTTCAGTGATAAGGCGATCTTACCGGTTTAAGCGTTAAAGGGTTGAATTTCGCGTGGAAACTTAGTGTACAGCAGATCCAGTCTTATAGCGGACAAACCAATAAGTCAGTGTTCATTTATGACTCCCACAATAATCGCTTTAGAAGGTTTGTTTAGTAGAATCAGTTCCCTGGATCCGCTCTGGTTACAAGTGTACCAACATAACATAACACAAAAAAAAGAATCGAAAATCAAATGTACATAGCTGATGAAATTTGAAAAGTCAGCTTTTCTAACAGACCTCATATTAGTATAATTCAATAACTTAAAGAAACCAGAATCTATAAACTTCGACACTTTTCTTCCGATTAAAGAAGAAAACTAAAAATTCTACACATTGAAAAAACCAGTGAAAACCCAGATTTACAATCATTCACAATAGTCAGAGCCATCTTTTGAAAATGGACCGAACTAATTTCTACTCCCAATAAGAAATGTTCTCAAAAAAAGCAACAACATTTTACTCAAACCGTGCTCGAGACGATCCGAGCATTTAATTGATAAATGCACTTTATAACTTATTATAAAAAATTATAAATTAATAATCAATTAAGGCCAAAAATTAGTAGAATTCCAAATTCTTGACTTAGTTCTTTTTTTAGTATCACAAATAGCCAAGTGAAAGCCATCCTAACATTCATCACTTCACATCACTATGTACCGGTAAACATTTATGTATATGAATATGTTTGTAGTGTAAATTTTATATTCATTCAATGCATTCGACAATAGCTCATTTAAGTTCATAAATTTTTAATTTATTTGCATAATTAGACGGAAATAAAAGCCAACCTTTTCTAGCTCTTGTTGACAGTTATAATGAATTCAACTTTCAAATATATGTAAGTCAGTCGCTTGAAGACCATGACTCATTGACAGTACAAACCAATGACCTGATTTCCAGTAATGACAGACGTTGAGTTGTGCAGCAATCTTTTGGTGCTTCAATGTATGCCAAAGGAGAAATTATTTACAAAGTAATCAAAGAAATATTAGGAAAGCTTATACAGTAAATGATTTACTCAGCCAGCGGCAGTAGTGGACATTGTGAAGTTCTTGCAGATAATCGTTGCCAGATTGAGCACTTTTGCTGGACATTGTCTAACTAGGAAGTCCAAAGTATCAAACTAGTATTGGGGTATTGCATGCAAGCAGTAATCACTCATTTAACTTGTCAATAGTTCAAAAAGAATGCCAGAACGACCACAGTTATTCCATTTATTGTATGTTGAACCACAAATCAGAGAGCCAAGAATTTTTAATGTAAGGTCGCCATATTTTTATCGATATGAATTCTGCAACAAAATTACGCTGATCTCTCTAAAGTAATCCAAATCTAAGTATAACTGCACTGCCGTTGAAAATGGCATTTTTAAATCGAGTTACATTCGGAATACAAAAAATGCCAGCACTTGTGGCTCTAAAGAATCACAACAGGTAGACTCTGAAAGTAAGCTTTCATAGCAAAGATCTTTGCTATCTGATTCTGATTGATTTATATTCTTCAAATGAAGTGAAAGAGTCAAAGTCGCCCATGAGAGAACCAGAAATACAGTTTGTTGTGGCCAAATAGAGAAGGTAGGTGTATAGGAAAGAAGAGCTATAATCCGATAACCAGTTATTCTGACTGGCCGGATAGATTTGCACAAAATTGTCAAAAGTAATTTAACACTAGAACGTTCGGAGAGGTACAAATGTACCTCCACGGAGAAATAAACATAAAATTTTTACACTATTTATTATGCAAGCAGAGCGAGACTCCATGATAGCCTCAAATGATCTGTGCAGATTCTAGAAAAAGAGGAACAAATAAAAAAATGTTTGTGTGGTGGTGGGTGGGAGTCGCTAAAGAAAAGTAGTCTCATTCTGCTTGGCAGAGGTACAAATGTACCCCCGTGTATTTGTATACTTTACACAGGTAATAGAGTTGTTGGGAGGTAGCGTAAATACATTGATGAGGAGCTTGTAATGTTTAGAAAAGTATATAATTATATTTGTAATAGGAATCATCAGGGGAGCTCATTTAGTAGCGTCCTTTCGTCTGTCCATCCGTCAATCGGCTGGTTCGCACAAAAGGACCTGAACGCGAATAGTCATTGAGATGAAATTTGGTATAGAACCTCCTGGTGCTCATACTAAAACCTGGTACCCATTTGGGCATGGTTCGCCCACTTTTAACCCACTTTTTGCAACGAAACAAATAGAAAACAGAGTAAACAACTCAAAAGTTATGCAACAAGATACTACTCGTATCGCTACAGGGAACGTTATAGGAGGCGGTATACCGATCGAAACAAGACGTACCGTTGCTGGCTCAAGCATACAAGGTCATGCGAGCAAGAAAGTTTTTGGCACCTGTAAGATTTGTTATTTTCCCGAAAAATTTAAACGCAAAACACGCCAATCGTGTTGTTCTTGTGGAGAACCAGTATGTGCCGTCCATTCTTCGCAGTCCGTGACATGCGAGAAATGCGTCGCCTCACCATGTAAATAATTTTAATCCATAAAAATAAAAGTAGTTTTTGCACAAACAAACGTACACTCGCGGTTTTTGTTTTTTTTTTGCAACTTATAGTGGAAATCCCCATGGAGGTACATTTGTACCTACGCCGAGCATAATATGTATAGCCGTTGAGCCGAACACTCTAGTGTTAAAGTGCTTGAAGATTTTGCTTTATTACTAATAGCACAATGCATTTAATTTAATTATTTAACTAAACCACTGCAATCGTTTAGCGTAGAGCAAAATAAGTAGCAAGCAATAATAGAATTTTAAATTAAGGGGACAGTCCCCTCAAGCGTCCGAGAAAAAAGGGTTTTTTCCTGATTTTTTTTCTTACAGAAAGAAAGATCGGAGACATAAGAACTTTGGGATATGTTTTAGTCATACTTTCAACTTTATTCACAAAAAAAATTACATCTGGGAAATTCTAAATGACTGAGTTTTTCACGTTTTCCGGCAGCGTTTCGGCACGGTCGGAGTCCATTTGCGGGAACGATAGCAGCCGTTGGTTTCAACTAAAATCAAAAATTTTTTTTTTGTTTTCTTCGTCAGACTTATTTGTTCTATGTGAACTACGGAAATTCCAAAAATCCAAAATTTAGACGAAAAATTATGATTTAAAAAAAAAAAGTGACTTTTTTACATTTATTTGTTAATAAAAAAGGTATTAAAAATCGGAATTTTTCAAAATCCGTAGTTCGCATAGAGTAGTTTTTCATACTGAATAAAATAAATTTTAGTTTAAGAAAATCTGTTGATAACTTCTATAGTTATCTTTCCCGCAAATTGTGTAAACATGGTTTTGAGAAAACGCACTTTAAACGCGCCGTGCGTGGCCGCCAGGCACCGTGCGCGACCGACTGAATTTTCGTGCAACTCCTGAAATACTTCGAATTTGGAGCTAAAACTTTACATACATAATCTTAAATAGATGCCCAATCGATTAAGCAAAAAAAAAAAAAACGATTTTTTGAAACCTCTTGAGGGGACTGTCCCCTTAAAGCATCTTGCTGGAAATTCCACGGCTGGTTTTGGAACAAAGAATGGTTGAGTGGTTTTACAGCTTTCAAAACGGTTTCTTGGTAAACTGTGGGCGATTTTTTGACCCCTTGTTCGCAGAAATGCAAGCCAGTGAGCCCATCGTAAGAGACACCCCACCAAACCACGACTGAAGCTGGGTGATGACCAGGGAAAGGATTTTGTGGAAATTGCCTTTTTGTTTGCTGCTAGATAGAGCATTTCTGATTGAAAATGAGGACGAATTAGGTCCTCCTGATTAGAAATATACCACTTTTATTTTGCCTTTTTTTGCCTTAAAAAGGCAGTTTGCTTTTTCCACCCATAAATGCCTTTTTTTAGTGCCTATTTTACCTATAAATGCCACAAACTACCTTTTTCAAGATTTGTCGAGCGCCTTTTTATTTTTCTTTCGTTTTTAATATTTTCCCCCTTTTGTTTCGCAAACAAACCTTGAAAAAAACAAAATTAAGTGGCAACATTGCAATTTCGTTAACTTATCGATGTTTTTACATTGATTTGATCATTCCTAAGCCGTTATTTTTTGTTGTGCAGTGGAAAATTTAAAGAAAAAAACATGCCAAAATCAAAAAGTTCGGTTAGCAAAAAAATTTCCGCGCTGATAGCAGAGTTTGGTGGTGCTGAAACCTTTCTTTTATTTATTTTTTTGTGATACAAGTACGGGTTTATGCTTTTATATGAGAAGTTAAAATATGAATTCATCAATTAAATCAATTAAAATATCTTAGTTTTAGTTTTTAAACTATCTTTGAAAACCTTGATGTTCCTTTTCTTTTACAAAAAACAAGGTATAAATATTGTATGTTGCATACGTCAGATGAAATAAAATTATTAAAAAATACATACCGTTTCCCCTTTTTTTTAGATTTTCTAGTATTTTTTTCTTATTTTTAAATGCCTGTTTTTGCCTTTTTAACAATTTGTAATGCCTTTTTCTGCCTTTTTTTGGCAGTTTTTAGTGCCTTTCCGGGCCTTTTTTGCTATTTTATTTTGCCTTTTTTTATAGGTTTTTAGGTCCTCAAAATCCTTTCCTGGTGATGACCCTTTTCGACCCGTGGAATCAGTTCAGATGCTTCCTTAGATGACCATGGATACACCCTATCATTTTGCTTGTTAATTTTTGCCTGCACGGTAAAATTTTTTCATCGGTAAACAAGATTTTTCTGTGCAAGTTCTCAGCGTGCTTCACCAAAACGCGTTTGCATTTTTCCATTCTTTTTTTTTCAAACCAGCAGTCAACAAATGTCCGGTACGGTGTTTGAAAGCCCCAAGTCCCCAATTCGACTCATGGACTTTTGCGAGATATTCATCTCCCGGGCCATGATTTTCTGTTTTCGGAGCGGATTTCGCTGAATTCTTGATTTGACAGCTTTAACGACTTGTGGTGTTCGAACTGTGCGCGGACGGCCCGAACAGACGGTAGATGAACATGCGACTAATCCCGAGCGGGCGGAGCGTTTTGAAAATATCGCCTTTTTTCATTTAAATAGCGCTATAACAGCGATACGGTTCTCGTTATCTGACCACTCCATGGTGAAAGCTAGAACAATTTAGAATTCCCGGTGCAGACTAACGCTTTACAGGTTATGTTTCATAAACCATGTGGAAATAACGGGCTATGTTCAATTCAACTATTACAATGGGTGTGTTCAATGTTGTAACAATATTTATGTCCCTACTAAGTAAACCTAAAAGTTTCTGTTTAAAATTGCATTAGCAGACCATTACACCAATGTGGCCAAATCAATCACAGCATGTTTTTCGTTTACAAAGTCTACCGCAACCAAACCAATGTGCCAGTAAATTCGACCGCCACTGTATGGTTCGAAGTTCCTAAAATTAAAACGTCAATCATTGCGTTGGTGTTGGCTTCCAGCATCTTCAATGAATTCCCAAAAACAAAAACGCCTTTCAATACGCAAAGATCAAAACATTAAAAGATGAAAATACGAAATGGGCGAAAAAAACGCTCAGCAAAAACTGCTGAAGGTAGCATAAAGCGAAGAGTTTATGCAATAGTGCCAAATATGGTATATGTCAATTAATCACTGACAGATCACTACATTAAAAATGCCAACAAAACCAAAAACAACCATCAGCCAATGAACGAATGAGTGGTGTATGACTTCACGGCAGAGATTTCACTCTTAAGCTGTACAATAATTGCAAAGACAGCAACTGCAAAACAAGATTTTTTAATTAATGCGCCTAGAAAAACATAAACATACACACTTGACAATTCGTCGAAACCGATTCGCCGCGGGCAAGAGAAACAAATTTCATAAATTGATTAGAAAACCTGTGAGCAACGCAGTCAAGTGGTTTGTTAAAAATATGCAAAGACACAGCTTGAAGGAATCAACTAAGCCGAAACCAGACGAACCAGCTGCTGATTCAAAAGCGGTAGCGATAATTGGACGGACGGACGGATACATGAGCGAACCACAAACAAACAGTGCAGCGAAATTCTTCGAGTGCTGCTGCAGCACGCCGACAACGCAATGCAAGCCAGAAGAGCATTAACTTTAATGACAACAACAACAACATTGACAGCTTAAACCATCACATAAATCGAATGCGCAGACTGTTGGCTGCTGGCCATAAGCGCGCGCCACCACTGCTGCCGTTGTCGATGACGCGACCAGTCAACCGAGCGACTTGGCTTTTCACATGAAATTCCAGCGGCGCGAGCGCGTCGCTCGATTGCGCACTCATTGTACACGCGCGCCAAACGGGCGCAGCAGCCACCTTCCCCCGCACTTGTCGCCGCACAAACGCTCACAAAGTTCCCGAACTTATGGGGCGAATAAAAAACGCCACTTTACACGGCAGCCAAATGGGCAAAAATTCATTGAAATTTCACTTGAAGGCGGTGAAAAGCTCCGGAGCGCGCCGAGCCGCGAATGTGACATCTTCGCAGCTCCAGTAAATTGAATTTATGGTGACATTTGAGTGTGTCCGACTGGCTTTTGTACTTTTAGCAAATATACAACAAAAAAAAAAACAAAACACAAAAAAATTATAATAACAACAGCAGCAACGGCAAAATAAAGCAGACGCAATTGATAAAAAGATCGCGATCGTCAGCGGCTTTCGAGCTAAAACATGCAAGAGCCGAGCGGAGCTGCGACAAAGCTGCTGTGCACACCGCCCGTTGCCTGATAACCGCGATAAGTCGCCGCATGGGCTCGAGATAAACTAAACTTAAACGCTTCGGCGCGAAGAAGCGCAACAGACGTTTGGCGTGGCGTTGAGGATCAGCGTGACTTTGGCGCGTATGGCAACTGGCCGCTGGCGATTGTTACTGACAGTCGGTCGGTGCAAGCAGAACGTTTCTGCCCGGTTAAGCGACCTGCGAGCAAACGCTTGAAACTAGTCTACGCCAAGCAAGAGCCACAAAAACTGGCCAGTGTGATCAAACGCTTACGCGAATTTATCGCAGCCCATAGCCGAGCGCCGCGCGGCCAACGGCTGCCAGTTAGGCGCATAGATAAAGCCGCCGGAAGGCAACAGTCACAATGTGGAAAAATATGAAGCAAATGTACATAGACGCGAGGAGATTACAGCGCGTTCCAAGTGATTTATGGGCGTGCGCAGCATCAGCATTTGCGACGCTAAAAACTCTCTCTTAACAATTTTCGCACAAAACACGGCCGTAATGTTACACTTGTCGCAGTCATCTACGCGTTCGCGGCCACATCGAAAAACGCCAATCGACACGACAATTTCATAGTGAAACGTGCAAACATTCGACTAACTATTTCGCCAACGACGAGGATTAATCGGCCAGCAATGCAGCGCCAAGCAAACACGCTACTGCAGTCGCCTAGTGAAAACCATTACAAATACAACAAAAACCAGCACAACACCTGCAAAACGCCAACGAAAAATTCCATCATAGACACGAACGAATTTTTGTGGTAAACAACAACAACAAAGAATTCAAAAGGCAAATTAATAAGAAACGAATTAAAAACAAATTCGAGTATTTAAGTCGACCTTGGTCGACTTATAAGTAAGCTGCATCGAAGCCACGCCCATTGTTTGGGTTTGCTTTTAACGTTTGCTTCTTGCAATCGAAAAAGCGGTAAAAAGTTGGAAGGAAATTAGTTAATATAAAACAAAATGGGCTGAGAGGCGTGCCACTTCCATATTCAGTTATAAATACTAATAAATGGGGGAATAACATTGATAGATATTAAGACTTACATATTTCTTTGAAGACTTTGATACGGCAACCCTGCATAAGAAGTAGGCGGACCAAGCCTATATTTTGCAGTCCTTAATGAGGGTCAGTCTTCAGTCAGGGTAATCCTTCAAAGTTCTTGTACGTATCAGCTGACAGCGAAACGATTGAAAGGACAATGGAAGAGAGGAACAGGCAGATGGACAACGGAATAAACGAAAAAAAATTTAACGAGCGATCGCATGGATGAAAAGGATAAACGACAGACAGACAACGGATTAAACGAAAAAAAGTTCAGGAGAGGTCGCACGTAAGAAAAGGAGCTAAGGATGGACAAATAGACAAATGGATAGATGAGAAGAATCCAACGAACAGACTGACGGAGAGATAAACAGATTGTGGAGGCTGCCTTAAATCAGATAAGACTTGAAGACACACATAGGTCAACTCAGTGCGTTCTGATGCCATTTTACTTAGACCTACTGGTGTTTCAATCATTGAGAACTTATAAGCCATTAAATTATCGTAAATATCTGTAAGGTACTCTGAGTAGAAAAACCCAACGAAGGACCTAAACACATATAGACGAGCGGTCAGAAAGACATACATGCAGACGAAGTGATAGATAAATAAGCAGACGGTTTGTCGGTCCAGTCAGAGGCTCCGGGAGTTTAGTTGGAAGGTTCTTATACATCCTGGCACTTTTAGTCTCACACAGATGGACAGAAGAAGAAGATAAAAACAGACGAACATTCGAAAAAACAAACAGACGGACAGATAGGTATGTAGACGAACAGACTGGGAAATAAACAGAAAAATTGAAACATGGAAACAACCGCTGCAGTGGACGGACCTACGGACAAGGAGATTTTCATTCTCCTTGTCTTCCGTATCATCAATATGCGTATATATTTTTTAATGCTGGTTAAGCCTTTTTTTCAGTCGTTTTGAACTCTATACCAAAATGAATAAACCCGAATACTCAAGCACGTGCATACAAATTAAATCAGCAAAGAATAACAACAAATGAGTAACGAATGAATACGCCATGCAATCGGCAGAAAGCAAAAGTCATTTCATATGAAACAATAAAATTGTCAAGTTTTCTGTAGGCAAAAAATTTTAAGCAGGAATACAGATACCAAGTAATACAGAATTTCATAAAAAATTAAATGAGTGTCACAAAGTAAACAGTTAAGAGATTTATTAGCACTTCTAAGTAGATGTATGGCAATCAACACATAAACAAAAAAATCACTTTCAAGGCTTTCATTTCACACGCCACTGGCCAAACTAGTTTGTAGCGCAAATTGGACAACTGCCGCAACATGACTTGAAAAAACTAGGTTTGAGAAAATTAATGCAATTTTTCATATGGTGTCAGTAAACGCTTTCAACGCTTAAAATCTATTCTTTAAAATGTGTTCTTTAAAATGTTTTAAAAGGTTTCCATAAACACACAGAATGGTATAATTTTTCACGAGTTTCTCATCAAAAACGTAACGAAATCTATTCCACAGCCAATGAATTCACCTGATTAAGTTCCCTGCAACGTTTTGCTGTTTGACCGATTCAAAAAGTCTTTACGAGAAACGCGTTTTAACAGCCGAGAGGAGATTAAACAAAAACCGCAGATGGCTCTGATGGGCATACAGAAAATTGAGTAGCACAGATCTTTCGAGAACTGGATTTAGCGTCGACACAACGAGATTATGATGGAGATTACTTCGAAGGGAACAACATCAATTGTGTGGAATAACTTTTTTTTTATTTTATGAATGTATTCGAGGAACTTTTTGTCAATGTTAATAAGTTAGTAATTGGAATCGAATGTGAGGCTCTTTCTCTGCCACTCGTTTCTCTGGACTAGACACGGAATTGGAACTTATTCAATATGTTTTAAAGACTTCAAGACATGCTTAGCTGACTTCATGCAGCTGCTGCATGAGCTTCAGAACACGGAGCCGTGGATAAATGATACGTTTTGACCCATTTTCAAAGATCTTCGATGCAATAAGTTCGCGCAGTGGCGACTACACAATGCGTCAAGTGTGATACTAACCCAATAAGCGCGCATAATCTTCTTATAGAATAACGACATACATTCGCGTTGCCGCCACAATTGCGAGCGAGCAGTTTGTGCAATTGCATTATCCTTTAATTTGGGGCTGAAAGGGGCTCTGTGCGACACGGTGAAGTGAAAGAGAAAGGCATACGAACAGCGGCATAGAACTACGCAAAAGAAAAGTGTGCGAGCCGCAAGTGCCGGTCAATAGTAAAGCAATGTGCAGCGTGGAGCGACGAGGTTGAGGCGCAGCGCCACATTTTGCTCAGGTTCAAGGGCAGAGCCAGTGCAAGCCGGCACCGGCAGGCAGTCAGCCGCAATGCAATCAATGGGCCGCATGGCCGAGGGGCCGACAACGGTCGGCGGAGCAGCCAACGCGTTCAAGACGCTAGTTAGCACACACAAAAATGAATATAAGTAAGCAGCAGTCAGCGACTAAGAGATCATAGGCTACAATTGATTTAAATTGTAATTGAATTGAATGAAAACAACCGCTGCCACAACAACAACAACAACACACATTACTATCACAGCAAGCAATAACAGCAAAATGGCAACTTGACGCAAACGCCACACAAACGAAGCAGCACAGCGCATCCCGCGTTCAAGTGGGTGGTGATGAGGCGGAATGAGTTGGGCCGAGTGTCGTCCACAAAGCGAAAAGCGAAGGTACACAAATGCGTCATAGCGAAATGTGACGACTTCCGGGCCATGGCGAAAGGCAGCTGGCAGCACGCGGCGGCGTAGACTTTGGACACAACTGGGCCGCAGCGCTTTGGGCTTTTGCAGAGCCGCACAACATATGCCGGCTGTTCATTCACACACACACATACACCACACACACATTACATCACAAGACGACACAAACGAGCCGCGCAAATTCGCTCGGCCCACACAACGCGCCGGAATGTGCCAATGCGTTCTGTGGCACAGCGCGCCGAGGATTCAATGAACGTTAGCAATAAAACCAAAGCAAAAACGAACGCGCCGAGCCACTTTGCCGCTCCGACAACTGCGTTTCTAAAATGCATTTCGCTTCACAGCCGCCGCGCAGCGAATTCCTTTTTAGATTAAAATTTATTTGCCAATTGCGGGCGGACGTTCTTTCCTTTGCGCGCTCCGCAAAGATCACGACCACGATGATCGCGTCGCTCCGACACGGCCGACATAGATCAAAGTAACAAACACTGATTTTCAGTCGCCAGGTTTTGCAAAGTGTACGAGAGCACCCGCCCGCCCGCCCGCTCGACACTGCGACAGCATTTAATTTTAACACAGCCAAATCAAAATAAAAACGCTGACGCGATATCTGCGCGATTTGGCTTTATTGTTGCAGTTGTTGTTCTTGTTGTTACTGTCGGGTTGAAGCGCGTTTATCTCAATTGTGGAGTCGTTTGGAAAAATTGCGATAAATTTGATAACAATAAACGAAAATTGTGTGCAGCGTTGATGGTGATTGAAAGCGATCTTCACACTTGAAAACCAACCGTGTGGCGGCTGTGTGTGTGTGAGTGTGTTTGTGTGTGTGTGTGTGTGTGTGAGGAGAAGTATTTAAATATGTTAGTGACTGGCGATTTATGGTATAAATAGAATTTACGTTTCGAGAGCAGTGCGCTGGAAAAATCAGTTCAGTTAGCTTTCTAGAAAAATCGAGACTTCAGTGAGAAATTAAAGAATGATCAGTGTGAGCAATCCCGATCTCATTCAATGCGAAATCGCTTTGAAAGGATTCAAATTTGTTGGGCTCAATGCCGAAGTCTTGGCAAAAGTTAATGTCTCAGTATATCAGATTTTGGGTTCCACTGCTTTTAGAAAGATTCGATAAAGTCCGAGTGGTGGACTCTGAATGTTGGGACTCCAGATTAAATTCGATTTTAAGAAACATAAACATAACAAAACAAACAAACAAACATAAATAAACATAAAGTTGTGGCGAAAAGAGCACCAATCAAGTGATCTATGTTGGCGAATTACCCGGGAAATAATTATATTAAGAATTTTATTAAGGAGATATCTAGGAAATTATACTAAGAATTTGTTTAGTGAAAATGTGATGAGATTTCCCTTTTGTCTTATGTTTTCATTAAGTAAGCAACTGGTACATCTTGGATATCCACCGAGTGATCATATAGAGAAACTAGCAAGGCCCGACAGCCATGCAGGCAAGTTTGAAGCCAATGGGCTGCATAAATCAAGTTTTTCTTAACCCTTCGTTGTCTAATTATTTCTCATTTCAAGTCCTTTCACCATATTTGAAGTCAATAGACCAATTAAATCATATTTCCGTATACAGATTCTTAACTCATCGTTTACACCGTCAATTTTCGATTTTAGAAAAGATTAAGAGCACGTGTCGGTTTATTTATCATTTGGAGCACTTTCACCAAGAAGTAAAAACAACCCTTTATATCACGTTTCCCCATACAACCTTTCAACAGCTCGTTGACCCGTCAGATTTTGATTTTCGAAAAAATGAAAAATATGTTCAGAATTATTTTTGATATCAAATTTTTTCACCAATTTTGAAGTCAGTAGTCATTAAATAGTGTGGTTTTTAAAGTTTCTTTTAACAACATTTTAGCCTATCGTTGACTCCGTCAGATTTTGAATTTCGAAAAAATTAAAAACACGTATCTAATTATTTTTCATTTGGAGTATTTTTACCAGGTTTGAAACCAATAGGCCTTTTAAATCACGTTTCTTCATACAACATCTTAACCCATTGCTGCCTAATGGGTAAAAATTTACTCATGAAAATTGACTTTTTAAAAAAATCACAGAAAAGTTCGTGGTAGAGATATCCCAAAATCATTGATAGGTATGGTTGGGGTAAATATCGAACTACCTTAGTCTAGTGGAGGTCACCCTAAAATTCCGCCATCTAGCTAGAGTTACCAGACTCTATTGTGAATTTTCCGGAGGTGGAAAATGTGGCGAAACGTAGTGGCCTTAAAACTTCACAAAAATCTGCCTCCTAACTCACCTGTAAACAGTACAACTTTTGTTCACGTGTTTAGCTGATCACTTCAAAAAGTATGGAAAAAAGCTACCATTGCTGCCTAATGGGTACAAAATACCCAATGAATATTTCTACGAAAATCGTATGGGCGGAACTTGGTTAATCCATATTTTGCCCTTTTAGACCCTGAATTTTAAAAATTCCCGTCTTAGCGAAGGTTCATTTTTTTAAAATGTACTCCAGTTTAAATTTCATGTTTGTAGCTTTGGCGGTTGGAGTTGTTCGGTCAGAACAAATAAATCACAATCACAAATTTTTTTATACATATATTCCTCGTATAGTGTCTTACAATATATATATGTATATTTTTCCCCGCCTGCGAGTGTTGTTTTTATCTATTAAATTAGTTCTTCCAGCTTGGAATTCATTAGAGAAATGTTTACCAATATTAGTACCATTATTAAGAAATATAACAATAAAAATTGGCTTGGGGACATGAACGTGTTTGATGAAATATGAAAATTTTAATATTAACTTAAAAATTTAGCCATTTATGAAAATTTTTAGCTTCGGTGTATGATTTGTTGGCAGCCGCCGTGGCTCAGTTGGTTAGTGCGTTGGACCGCGAGTCGAAGGCAGCAACCTCAGGTTTAAATACTGCCTGTGATAACACCTAAAAAAAAAACGGGAAAACTCGTTTTCTCTTTCGGTGGCTGTCCTCTCAGCTGGAAATGGCAAACCTCTGAGAGTAAAAATTGCTTATGAAAGAGCTCCCAACCTGCCGTTCGGAACCGGCATAAAACTGTTGGTCCCTTCCACCCGCGTACAAATTCACACGCACAACACGGGTGGTTGCGGGAAGCTAGGCCTTAGTCTCGCGTAAGCGGGCTGTCGTGCCAGTCAATTATTAATTATTATTGTATGATTTGTTGTTGCTTATTTCATTGATTTTTTTGTAAGTGTGTCTATATCACAGCGAATACGTTCAATCAAGACCGACTAAAACCACTAAAACCAACTGAAACGTAAAATTATCAAATATGAACAACCATAGTCAACATTTTTTTATCTAATAACATCTTTAATATTCCTAGAAAAATAATCATAGAAATTTCCACTTTCGACAGCCTTCGCAAAAACAAATAATCATAGTATGTAAATACGCTGACCAAACGACGCCAAAACTCTGGCAACTATTGTGACGCCGGCGTTTGTGAAATTGTGGGTGTAAATTAATTTATAAGAACACTAAAAGCTTTGTGTTATTTATATTTCAGCAAAAAACAAAACAAACAAATCAATGACGTTAATAATATGATTGATTTGCATTCGTTTTACACAACGAAAATTAATTCAACTCTTCACATTTTTTGCACACACGTCCAACCCTTTTTCGTTCGGCTTCCGCTGAACTTTCGACTCGATGCGGCTCAACCTTTCGTTCATTGTTCGCACATACGACGCAGTGGCATCATCGCATTTTGTAACAACAAATAATGCTTTATAATTTCTATTATGTAGTTTAGAGCTTTAGAGGCGGCTTAATTAAAGTACAATGGGCAGCAAATTGCTACAGATCATCATCATGCATCAGGAGTCGATTTTGAATGACAAGCAAACGAAAACCGATTGTCTTTAATATGAAAAACATACAAGTCTTTTACCAGTTCGTTTGTATTCGAGTTGGCAAACATTTACAATTGTTTGAACTGTTTTAAATCCTGTTGTGAAGAGCTTGAAACATGTAAAAAATATCGACTAATTAGCAGATAACTAAACTCATAAACTCACAAAAAGTTATTACATTTTTTTGCTTCAGAACTTTTTACCAAAAATGTTTGTGTTTGTATTTTGACATCAGCATTCTGTACAAAGACCCCAGCGAAGCATTTAATATAAATGCCAATTAGTGCAATAACAATAAGCGCTACTTAGAAACATTAGTGGTGCCTAACGATTTGGCTTTTTTTAATGAAATCAAAAAATGTCAAAATATCCAATTAATCAAACAAAGGCGTAGGCATAAAGTAACAAAAGTTGAAGTTATTAAATTAACGAATCATGTGACTGCAGAGTCGCCAGGTTTCTGATGCTGATGCCGTAAGTGTCTTTATAGCGCTTCATTTTTGGTAGAGTTATAGCATTTGTCCTTTTCTTTTAATTAACTTATAATTTGAACGCTTATCGCTGTTGTCAAAAAGTGTTGACTATTTCAAAAGGAAGAGAATTTTCGGTAAAAAAAAAATCGTTAATAAAAAAGCAATAAAGTCATCAAATTAAATTAAATCCTTCGAAATTCTATCGCCTTTATTTTACATATTTCTTACGCATAAAGAAACCAAACCATTTATTAATTTAATGGAATCATCAAATCAAATCAAATCAAATCCTTCGAAATCGTATCTCTTTAACCAACGCAAAACATGAGCATTAGCCCTTCAACAGTGTTCGAATTAAAGAGATTTTTCCCAACAAATACTGCCTTATCTGCAGCATAGCCAAAAATGATCTAATTGGCAAAAGTAAAAAATATTTATGACACTCTTTCACTCACCGACATAAAATAATAAATTACAAACGTTGAAATCAAGCACCACATGTTTCCAACAACATTGTACAATGACGTAGTGTACAAAGACCAGAAACATACCGGGTTGGAAACATCGGAAACATCGTAGGGGAAGAACTTGGAAACATTTCAAATTGTTTCCGGCAACGTGTTTCTGACGACTTTCATTTCTAGTGTACAAGGTACTGAAAACATGTTTCCGGACAACAAGAAACATTTATGTTTCCGATGTGTTTCCAATAGCATGTTTCCATGTGAAATGTTTCCTAGTGTACAAGCACCTTAATACATCTCATATTTTCTCTTTGGTGACGTCCATTTTTGGACATTAACAAAATTGTCTGAAAAGTTTGTTTTATCATCTAGCGCAGCGAATCTCACATATACAAAGCGAGATACAGATTACTGAAACCATCTACAGTACTTTTCGTTTATAACGAACCCGTTTAAAACGATTTTCCGCCTAAAACGAACCAATTTCAAAAGTACGCGCTGTATGTTTTCGCTTATTACGGACCCCATTTAAAGCGAACTTTCGGTTAAAACGAACCATTTTGCCCAGTCTCTCGAAGTTCGCTTTAAGCGAAAAGTACTGTATTTGAAAAATAAATGTTTTCTTTTTACTACACCTTGAATTAAGTTTAAACTTTTTTTTCTTATTTTCATCCATCTCGTGGAAATGCTTCTCCTAATTTACGTCGTCTGGGCACGAGAACTGCACTTCCTTCTGGACGTATTTCAAACATTCTTTCCACTACGGAAGCTTCCTAATACTACGAAAAACCTCTTTGAAATGTCTTTTGATTTTTGTGGTTGGGTCAAAAAATCACTCAAAACTTTTACCATATAATATATAACTATTTCGAAATACTGCAGAAGGGTTAACACACGTAGTTTCCTCGTCTGGTCACCCTACAGTCGAATTAATTGTAAATGTAACGCTCAGTTGCGTCCATTTATCATTTATCGAAGCAATTACAGTCATTCCAGCAATAAATTTCCTGTCAAAAAAATTTACAAAACCACAATTCTAGTCAAATCGACAAATTGTAGAGATACTACTAACCAACAGCAAATTGGCAGTTTGGTGTTCAAAAAGCAAATAAAAAAGCAAGAAATATCACATTAGCTGGAAATACCCCGACACAGGCATTTCTCACAACAAAAATGCCATCAACTCGACGCTAATGATTAGATTTACTCATTGCAAATTGTAAAGCAGTCTTTTAGTGAAAATTATAGTAAAAAATAACAAACAAAACTAACAGCAAAAGAACACAATCTGCGTAATAGAGAACTAAAATCAATATTTACTGGAATTTTTGCAAGTCCGCAACCCGAGTATGTCGGCTAGAATGGTGTGGGCGGGTGCGGGGGACTGACACAAATAACCAACAACAACGGCTGACAGCGTTGTAAACATGCTGGGCAAACAGCTCCACAAGATAAAGGAGATTCGCGCATGGCTGCTGCAGACACTCGACTGACTATCACAACAGCAACGACAACAACAACAACAACAACAGTAATAGCGCAGATGCTGTCGCTTGTCGTTGAGCTAATCCATTAGGCATTTTAAGCGTTTGCGCAGTGACGTAACTGCTGGCCAACGCCGGTAAAACACTGATAAGCATCAACCAGTGATAAGGAAGCAATGCTGCAGGTGCGATGCGTATAAATTGGCCAAGCGGCAGCCCAATCAACTTACCATCGCTAAACAACGCTGGGCACAAGCTGCAAAGCCGCGACACGTAAAGCAATAGTTTCGAGTTTTGTTTTTTATTTGTGTGGGGACGCATGTTTTGCCGCAGAAAGTGCGCCTAGCCGGGTTCTGTTTTTGTCCAATTTGACAAATCAATCAAATTAAGCGGAAACAATGTCGATTGGCAGGCTGTGGGCTGCTGTTGCTGTTTGCCAATCAATTAGTTGTAGTTGTGGCATCTAAATCTTTGCTTCGTTAGTTGCTGTAGCCATTCATTTCCATTTGCGTGTGTATGAGTGCGAGCGCGCATGTTTATGTGTGTGTGTGTGTGCAATAGTGTGGAAACAGCGCCGTGATTACATTCAGAATGTGAATTGCATGAACTAATCGAGCGTCGCGATTGATATCCGATGTCGTGTGCAGCCGACACAAAGCTGCAGATGACGTGCGGATCGATTTCGGCAGCGGCAGTGCTGTTCCGATACTCGCATTACGCACGCAGCAACAACAACAGCAACAACGAGTGCCAATGTGCAACACAAACGAAATGCGGTGGCGGTGTGACATTACATAATGACGAAATTTCAAAAATAACTGGAAAGAATATTGTGATGATATTGGAAAGCAATAAACAAGAAAAATCTCAACACGGTAGCAATGTTTGAGAACAGTTGCCGCAAACGCAAACGCTAAAGAATGCGATAAACCAATTACAACGAGACAAGTAATGACAAAGAAAAATCACTTTCATCACTTTTAGTGCAACAAACAGTATTTGGAAGGAGGGAAAATATAAAAATTCTTATGAAGATAACAAAGAAATTACAAAATTGAAGAGGAAACTTTGGCGTACAAAATTGTTTACATTACGAAATTAAAAGCAAATCATTACAGAACTCAATAAAGTGATAAATAGCAACAAAAGTAAGGCGTTAAATTGAAGCAAATTTGTACAAATTAGCAAATGGACTTTGAACTTCTAAGCATTTAATTCAAACACAACATCGAGGGGGATGACAGAAACGTTAACATTTACTTTTGAATTTAATTCAAATTTAAATGAAAATCAAAACAAAAACCAAGGTGAATTCAATACAAGTGACGTTGTTGAATCAGCTGATTTGTTATTTTATTCTGGAAAAGGTCTTGATTGTTAAAATGGTTGTGTACAATTGCGAAAATTTTAGAATTCAAAACTCAAGCTTGATTTTGATTGGCTGGTTTTGAAAGTTTAAATGCAAAAAAAAAATATATTGAAATTTTGTTGTTGTTACACTATCACCTGTATTGAATTTGGCTTAAACAAAAACCATATTTGTAAGCTGACGAAGCAAACACAGTTAATGTGTGAATTTCGAATAAAGAACTTTTAGAAACAAGTTTCAAAAGAGAGATGCAAATTTCAAATAAAGCAAACTAAAGAACCAAAAAACATTAATATGTTCGAATTTCGATTAAAGAAATTTTTGGCGGTATGGTTAGAGCTAAGTCACGGTACAACTAGAACGGACGAGCCAATAAAACTGTTTTCTTTTCTTGGAACAAGCCAGCACGCGCAACACTCAGATAGAGTATACGTCCAGTGCACAGAGACTTGAAGCTCCCTGCTAGATTAGGTTAAGATGGCAACCTCTTTATGAGACTACAATATGTGATACCACTATTCCACCGTTTGCAACATGGGATAAGGTAGGAGTGGACCTACAGTTTAACGTTAACGTTAACTCCGAGCGGCGGTTGACAGTTTTTTTTTTACACTTGGAGGTTTTTGTCATTAACTGCCAAAAACGCACTTGTGCGTTGATTCTAAGTCGCATCTACTTCTTACAGATAGCGATAGAAGTAGACCTGTTTGAACCAGGAACCGAACCTAGACCCTCTGGTGTGAAAAGCGAGCACACTACTCGCTAGACTAACAGCCGAGTATATTTGCTTTAAATCTTCCCAATCTCCAAAGAAATCTGACCTCATTCGGGCTTATGTGGGGCAAAAACACAAAAAATAGTACGCCGTAACCAACTGCCTGCAGTCCCTCCTTCACAGAGACAAAAGAAGCTGTGAGAGCATTGATCTGACAGGACGGAAGCATAAGTTTCGCCTAATGATGACATAAGTACTAGAAAAACAAAACTAATGACTTTCAATTTGAAAAGCTGAAAAGTCACAACAAAATTGATGGAATACACAGTTCAAAAAGTGAATCTTATGGTCAAAACGATCTACGAGCAGTTAAAAATATAATCAGAATCTTCAGAGCGTCAAGGAACAAGTTTTAAAACTAACCTTCATGCCAAGAGGACAAATTTAAAACTTGGCTTTGGGAAAGTTAAAATTTTTTCTTTCTTGAAAAAGTTTTGCTAAAAATTAATTTAAAAACCCAACGAATACATCAACAAAAACACCAATTCTTCAGAAACAAAACCAACTACTTACAAAACCAATCACAATCACAAAACGAAACTATCAAATACAAAAATAAACACAAAACTCTTAACAACTAAGAAAAATTGCCTGATCCATAGTTCAAAGCATTATTTGCCAACTGAAATCAAAAAATTTCCAAAAAATACTAGTTTCCTTTACATTAAGGGGGGAGTACACTTTGAACGTCCAAAAAGTAAGGCATTTTCGTTAATTTTTTTAAGCAATAAAACACTCAGGGAGGGCAAATATGTTATAACCCATTTATTACTCATCCTTCGAACTACAATTTGTATTTTTTTGAACTCGATTGGCGTCCCCCCGTGGCCGGTGCACCAGGTCGCGCGGGCGTCCTCGCGCGGAAGTCGGAAAACGGCGTGAGAAAATACTCCTTCCCATGTGATCCTGGAACATAAATCGAACAAAATCCTGATAAGTAATGAAATTCGGGTTAGAAATACGTATTCCGATTTTTTTTAAATTAATTGTTTTCAAAAGTTGTGGCCTTAGGAAAAAAAGTCCATTTTTTAACCCTAAAAATGCTTACAAAATCGTGGATTAAAAATCCATTTTTGACAAAATCGAAAATGTGGATACGTATTTCTAAGCAGAATTTAATTCTAAACAAGAAAACCTAGGCGATATCCAAATTTAATAATAACTGGTTAGAGTTATTTCCCACGCCAGTTTGAAAAGCCCCGTTTCGAGATAAACGCGTTTAAAGATAAAATTTCATTTTTCTCGTGGAAAAGTGATATTTACCTTCAATCGGCGATGCCGGCTCCATACATTTGGCCTTCTGCGTTGTCATCCAAGAAGTCCTTGTGTTTTCGGGTCGCCAAACTGCATCTCCGGGCTTCTTTCGCTGCATCCGTGAGGCGCTCCTCCGCCTTGCTCGTGCGTTCGGCGTCAGCAGCCAGGCAGAAGTTGTAGCAGGTCGGGCCGATTTCCAGATTTAGTACTTGCATTATTTCCATGATACCCATCATCCCATCATTGAAATTGCACGCAGCAATATCAGCTGCGATGTCCACCACCGACTTCCCGCTGTGAACAGTTTTCGGCGCCATTTGCCACAGAGTTGCATTGAAAGACTCGTTCGCGTTCTGAGTAAACCCGCCGAGGCACCTTTGCAGCAAGTCATCTCGGGACAACTCTGTGTAAACCGGTTTGAGAGCGACGAAAATTTCCTTCTTCATAGCAGGCTTGTGATTGTAGTCCTTCAGCTCACCGGTCGCTTTCGCCTTCTGCCAGGAACACCAGGAATCCGGGCCTACTGGACATTTGCTGTGCTGCGGGTTGTCGTTAGTCGATATCTTATGATTTAAAGTTGCCCAGATTTCTCGTTTCATGTCTTCGAGTGATGAAGAATTCCTCCGAATAGCTAATCCATAGTACATCGTCAGCTCGTCAATGAGTTTTCCCGTCAACTTCCCCTTTCCGCCGAGCCCTTTCGTGTTTTTAACGAGTGACCGAAGATGTTTCCCCATACGCTTTTGCACGTGGTCGATACACTCTTTCTTTTGCACGATCAAATCTTCGTATGGCTGGCTGTCAATAATACCTTTAAAGGTCTTGCTGTCGCCGTCCCCGATGTATTTGCTGTATTTCGTTCCGTGTAGACTTTCGGACCGCTGGAACATCTCGATTACAGCATCCACCTCCATTTTTCCCGATGACCCTTGGTGATTTCGTTCGCACTTGTCATGATGAGTTTCCTTCCATTCCTCGTACTCTGCGGTCCCCTCCTTCTTCTCCCAGATATCACAGGATTTGCAAATTTTGGATTTTACCTCCAAGTCCATGATTTTCCCCGTGCGCCAGCCGATGAGAGACGTCGCGCCCAGCAAAGAAGAAAAGCCCCTTCTCTTCCACGTGCCGTCTCCGGAAACCGTCAGACCGCTCGTCTCGCCGTCCTTCTCCGATAACTCCTTCTCCTTAGCAGCTGCATTCTTCATAGACATTTGACATACAGAAGATGTGGCGATGGAAATCGTTTTGATGAGTTTCGTGTAGAATGATTTGAAAACTGGACTCGGCAAACACATGAAGGCGCAAAACTTTGATATGCCATTCAATCCGACACCAAGAATCCGCATAGCCAGTACTATACGTCGATTAATTTCGAATCCGTGGCCGATTAGCGGGCACGAATTTATATATCGTGGTTCACACTTGGAGCAACAAACAGCGAGTTTGAACCCCAACCCACGAACACTGGTTTCCTGGAATTTTAAATCCGAACCGCACTGCTTACAGACAACCAACTCCGATAGTGCAGAAAACACCGACAGGAATTCGATGAGCCGGTAGCCAAAAGCCTGGTTCACGTTCACGTGGTACTGTCCTTTCGACATCCGAAGTTTTTTCGCTGACGCCGAAACATCCTCGCTGTCACCTTCAATCTGGAACCTATTCCGCAGTTTCCGTTTCCCCTTATCTCGTATCCGGTAACTGCTGTTTTTATGGCCTTTTTTCGTTGCGTACACTTTTTTGTTCGGGCTCATGATTCACGTGTTTCGTACAGTGACTCACCGTAAACTAAACGCTATACGATGAGATAGGTATACGTGAAAATCGATTGTGCGACAGTGGCGCCATCTACAATGTACGAACACCCGATTTGGACATCACCGGACCGCTGGCTGCGTGGGTAACGGCGTTAAAACAGAAAAATTCCGAGCGCGCTAAAATGCTCTCTCAGCGCGCCGGTACATGTTTTAGGAAATCGCTTCGTAAAGCGGTAAGGAATATTCTGGCGGACTTGGAGTCTTTTCTAAATTAAAGTATACATCCCAAGGAACATTTTAAGCCAAAAAAAAAAAAATACATTTTTTTGAAAAATCAAAGTGTACTCCCCCCTTAAGAACTTATTGAATATTTAGTAAAAATTCTCTAGCTAAAAGTTAAAAAAAAAAATTACTTATTATTAATCTAAAATTAAAAAATTAAAAATAACAGACTAGTTTCAACCATTTACAGTAAAAAATTATTAAAATGATTACAAATTAAAAAAACTTACAACCTATTAATTTTTTACTTAAAAAATTACTAAAATTCAACTTTTTGTTTACAATAAAAATTTTAAAAAATACTAGAACATTTTAAAAATTGTATTAATTTCTTATTAAAAAACTTCTAACTTTATTGTTTTTTTTTAATCAAAAAATTTTATTAATTCATACATTTTTAAATATTTACAGTTAGAACCAAAGAAATGCCAGTGATTTCGAAAAACTAAATAAAAAGCATTACACCACTAAAAACCAAAGAACGACGAATTTTAACTATACAACTCGAATTAATAACTATTTTAGGAAAAAACAACTAAAAACGCAAAGTGAATTTAAAAATTGACACTCAAATAGTGAAAACTTTGATATTAAACACTCGAAAAGTAATTTTTAGACTCAACTTGTTGTAATAAGCGCTGCTTTCGGACATTTGAAAACTCAGTTTGAAAAAACGCCACACATCCAACAACAAAGCGCGCCAAAATTTAATGCTGAAGTTGATTGCTGAAAGGCCGACACCAGTCTTCGACAAGCATGGAGAATCTGGGCTACAAGGAGGGTACAGCCAAGCCACGTCGCATGGTGCGCTCCATCAGTGTTGTGACGAAGAGTGAACTTGAACAACCCTTGGCCGAGAATAATGCCAGGTGAGTGACCATTGCGACATCATAGAGTGCACCAACCCCTCCCCCACCCCCCGCCCCTTCTAATTATGATCGATCTGCACTGCCAAACTGTCGGAATGTAAATATCCGGCGAAATTTTCTTGTAGCTGTTTTTGTGATAATCCCAGCGGCAGCAACACAAAAATGTTACACAGCCACAACCACAACAACAACACCAACACCAACAACAATCAGTAGCAGCACAATAACAAATGTAAATAATTAATTTTAGCAACTGTGAATACGACACGAACAGGTATTTCGATTTGTGTAGTTGTTGCTGTTGTTGTGGTGGTTGTGTTTGTATGCCTTGATTTCGCTGAATTGGCATGCATGAAAAAACGTAATAACAATAACGAACAAATCAGAGAGAGACACACACAGACGCGGCCGGCACCCACAGCACACCGCAGCGACGAGCCAAAAGCCGCGCCAGCCCAGAAGCGACTCGGCCGCTGCCGCGAACGCCGTCAAGCCGGGCTTATAGGCAGCCGCGCAGGCTGCGTTGCGCGCAGGCAGGTATGTTCAGTCGGCGCGCCGGCCAATCGGCCAACCGGGCAGCCAGCCAGCGATCGCGGATTATAATAACGTCGATGCGGCGTCGATCGTTTTCAGTTGTTGGCAGAGTTTTGACATAAAAATGTGGCCCGGCTGTCGGCGGGAAGTGCTCATACTCACAGCATCGCCACTGGGCGTACTCGCAATTGTCGCATTCGCAAACGTCGCATTCGCCTTCGCAATCGCGTTCGCCGTGAGACACGACCGCACTCGCGCTTGAAAGGAAGTGCCGCGCACACACAAGTCGCACCGCTTGGCTCCACACGGCGGCGCGCAACACTTTTGAATTTTTGAAATGAGATTTAAAAGTTTACTCGCGAACTGGCGGTATGCGTGCAACTGGCTACAGCAAGTGTAGAGTTTTTTTCTTGTTCACACCGTAGTTGATTTTGCTCTGGCTTCTGTCTAATTCAATTAAATTAAAGGAATTAACACTTAACTAGCAAAGAACCTAAACAAAAAAGCAAACAGAAAAGCAAAAAAATTATCACTAAAACGATTGGAGAACAAAAATCCAATGAAACGACGAGCTTCGTCGAAATAATCGAAGCTCTGAAAGAAAAGTGTGAATAAATTGAGGCATAATTCGATAGCAACAACATGTACGCTTTGGAAATTTTCTATCTACTCTACTTTCTATTTACTGTGCTGGTGGCGGTGGTTAAGTTAGCACACAACATCAAACCGAAACGTTTTTGATGAATTTTTAGAAAAAACAAAGTCATAAATATACATAAGAAGCCCAGAAGTTCCACAAAACTCAAAGCGAAAAGCATTTAATGGTCATTTAACACGTGATCGCAACAGATCGCACATTAACACTTGGAAGCAAATTCAACAAATGTATAAAAAAGAATAAATAAAACATATGTAACTTATAACACATTTAACGCGAGTAATTTCAGTCAAATGTTGTACATAAATCATGAGGACGTATTAAAAACAAAATAAAAAATTATAGCTAATTGAAAATAGAAGGAAATAAAGAAAACAGGAAATTTCAAGTATTGAAAGAGTAAACAAAAAAAAAAATCAAGCGAAAAAGTTGAAGAATAAATGAAAAGTAAAACATTAATTAAAAACAATAATACAAATTTTTACATAAAAAATTCTTTAAAAATATTATAAAACTTAAAAATAATATATTTTACAAAAATGTTAAAATGTAAATAAATAAATAAAATATAAATATTTAAAATAAATACCAATAAAATATTAAATACTACTAGAATTTTTAAAACAAAAACAAGCATTTACGTTCAGTTTTTACTCGATTTTGTGTGTGTATTTTATTTTGCGTTTGCGAAAAAGTTTTAGTGCATATTGAGTGTAATTTTGGTTGACACGTTTGAGTACAAAATTAAAGAAAGTCTCAGAATTAAAATGTAAGACGTTATACGCAAAATTTGTAAAAATTTTGAGTTGCGAATCTTTTGTCAAGTTGTAATCAATGAAACATACAAATATTGTGTTTATATTTTGTTCCAAACGTGTTCAATTACTTTAATTAATTAATTAATTTTCTTGTTTCTTTCATTTTGTCAATTATTCTTCTTTTAAATTAATTCAAATTAGAATTTCTAGTTTTTTTTTAAGTGGTTGTTTAATTGTTTAAACTACGCAAATATTCTATTAAATTTGTTTTTCAACGTGTTCAATTACTTCAATGAACTAACCTTACAAGTTTTTTGTTTTAATTTATGTATCTATAAAATTAATTTAAACTAGAATTTTAAATCTTCTACCAGATGTGGCCAATTAATTATTTTCAAATACAAACAAATATTGTGTTAAAAGTTTGTTCCCAACGTGTACAATTGCTTCGATTAGTTACATTTTTTTGTATTCGTTTTGTTATTAGTTTCTTTTTTAATTTTAATTAATTTTATTTAGAATTTTGAATCTTCTATGTTGTGGTCAATTAAATATTGTTCAAACTACCCAAATATGGTGGTAGAATTTTGTTCTCAACATGTTCAATTACTTCAACTAATTAATTTTCTTATGACTAAATTTTGTTATTGATATTTTTTATGAAATTCAATGAAATTTATATAAATACACACAAAACTTTACTAAAACAATAATTAGAAATATTTAAATAGTCTTTTATTTTAAGTTATGTTCACCTTTTTTTTATTATTACATTTTGTATATAATTTAATTGTGTTTTATTTTTTTTAATTTCTAAATATTTTTATCTTTCTAATGTTTTATTTAATTTTTCATTTGAAGAAAACCCTTTTTTATGTATTTAATGTTTTCTGAAATTTCCCACGTAATTTCTAAAGTAAAAAATTTATTAACTGCATAAACATTATAGGTCTAACAATTTCATTGGTAACTTAATACTTTTATGACTATGACTTTCATTAAAAAAGGCTTTATTTAAAATAATTCCTTTTATACTATTTCAAACATTTTTTTAAAAACAATTCTCCTTTTTGCCTCCTTTTATGTAATTTTATTAAAAATAATTCTCCATTTGTATACTAAATCATATAAATTACAAATAATAATAAGAACTTTGTATGATTTCAGATTCAAATCGATACCTCCCAATCTTATGGTGAGATGGCGCAACAATGCTGACGCCATGATCGAGGCACAGTACCCCGCATCCGGTGATTTCGAGTATATGGAATGTGGACCATCGCCGCCCGCTGAAAGTGCACCCAGCATGTATGATAGCTTCGAGGAACCCACCAGCGAGCTGAGTGTACAAATATGCAACGACACGCTACGCATCAGTCTCATCGATCAGATGAAGAGCGCCGCCGGCCGCGTGCGTTTTCTAGAGGACATCGAACAGGGCAATGTCATTGCCGAAAATACAAAAACACACTTCGAATCGGCATCGAAGATCGAGAAGAATCTCAGCTACTTGTGGGCCGCCTTTCTCAAGCGCTGGGACTTATTGGAGAGCTTCCTGGACATAGGAGCAGACTTGAATTTTTGTGATCAAAATGGCATGACGGCACTGCATCTGGGCGCGTTTAGCGGCTGCCTGTCGACGCTGAGCTTCCTAGTCACCAAGGATATGAACATGAACCTGCAGCCAAAGTGCTACACGCCACTACACTGCGCCGCTTTCGGCAACTCGTCGGAGGCAGCCAAATTCCTAATTACCAACGGTGCCTTGATAACGATCGACACCAACAAGCCCAACTGTGAGGAGAGTCTGCTGCACTGTGCGGTGCGCGCGAATGCGCTCGAGTGTCTGCAGGTCTTCATTACGGAGGGCGCCGATGTCAACTCGCTAAAGCCGAACGGCACGAACGCCATACATCTGGCCGCCGACCTGGGCAACGCGCAATGCCTGGAGACGTTGCTTAGTGCGCCGGGCGCGGACCCCAATGTGCGCATTTGCATACGGGAGAAAGAGTCGACTGCGCTGCATCTGGCAGCCGACGAGGGCAATGTGGAGTGCGTGGACCTGTTGCTGGCGAAAGGCGCCGATGCCAAGCTGAAGAATCATCGCGGCTTTACGGCGCTGCACTTGGCGGCGCGCACCTCCAGTCTGGAATGCGTAGGCTCGCTGCTGCGCAACGGCAACGCCGATCCAAACGCCGAGGATTTCGATCATCGCACGCCGCTGCACGCGGCCGTCGGTAAGTCAGAGAACGCTTTCGACATTTTGGAGACGCTGATACAGTGGGGTGCGAATGTGAATCACAAAGATATTTACGGCTTCACGGCGCTACATCTGGCAGCGCTAGATGGTTTGGCTCAGTGCGTGGAAATGCTGATCTATCACGGCGCTGACGTGACGACCAAATCGAAAAAGGGCACCTCGGCGCTGAATGTGATTACGCGCAAGACGCCCGCCTCGGTCGAGATGATCCGACAGAAGCTGGACGCGGCCATTACGCTGCACCACTCGCAGGATCCGGTCAATCGCGAGGTGGAGCTGGAATTGGACTTTCGCCAGCTGCTGCAGCATTGCCATCCGCGCGAGATCAGCTACCTGAACACATTTGTGGACGAGGGCCAGAAGGAGATACTCGAGCACCCGCTATGCTCGGCCTTCCTCTACATCAAATGGGGCAAAATACGAAAATACTACATCGGTCGGCTGATCTTCTGTTTCACCTTCGTGCTCTTCCTGACGCTCTACGTGCTCACGGCGCTCGCACACAACTGCTACAACGGCAGCAAGGACGACAACACTACCATACAGGCGCAGGAGCTCTGCCAGAAGCAGTCCATCTTGGGCGATATGCTGCGCAACAATCCCTTCGTAATGGAGATGCAGTGGTGGGTGCTGGTGGCCATAACCATAGTTGAGATATTTCGAAAAGTTTACGGTATCACGGGCTACTCGACGTTCAAACACTACGTGACGCAAGTGGAGAACATTATGGAGTGGTTCGTGATTACCAGCGTCTTTGTCATCTCCTACATCTACACCAAGCAGACGTACACCTTCCAGAACCACATAGGCGCCTTCGCCGTGCTGCTGGGCTGGACCAACCTCATGCTTATGATTGGCCAGCTGCCCGTTTTCGACGTCTATGTGGCCATGTATACGCGCGTGCAGGGCGAGTTCGCCAAGCTCTTCATGGCCTACTCGTGCATGCTGATCGGCTTCACGATCAGTTTCTGCGTCATCTTCCCGTCGTCATCGTCCTTTGCCAATCCCTTCATGGGCTTCATTTCGGTGTTGGTGATGATGATCGGCGAGCAGGACCTGTCGCTGCTCATCAACGATCCCGACGGCAAGGATCCGCCCTTTCTGCTCGAAGTAAGCGCGCAGATAACGTTCGTGCTCTTTCTGCTATTTGTCACCATCATACTCATGAACCTGCTGGTCGGCATAGCCGTGCACGACATACAGGGCCTCAAAAAGACAGCCGGCCTCTCGAAGCTGGTGCGCCAGACGAAGCTGATCTCCTACATTGAGTCGGCGCTCTTCAACGGCTACCTGCCCAAGTGGCTGCGCAATCTGCTGCACTACACGGCCCTGGTGTCGCCTCAGGCATATCGCGTTGTGCTGTGCGTGAAGCCGCTCAATCCCAGCGAGAAGCGGCTGCCGCGCGACATACTGATGAAGGCCTACGAGGTGGCCAAGGTGCGCAAGCACTTTGGCAACACCTGCACGGCCAAGAACACGGCGGCCACCTATCTATCCTACAAGAACAAATACAATGACAACAAAAGCCAGGCCTACACCAGCGACGACCTGGAGACAACGCAATTCACGGCGCTGATGGGCAAGATCGACGACAACGCCGACCGCATCGAATTTCTCGTGCGCGAAACACAGGAGCTGAAGCAGGCGCTGATCACGCAGCAACAGCAGACCAACAAGGTGATCGACAAGCTGCTGATTGTCATCTCCAATCAGCAGAAGAATAATCTAAGAAAATAGCCGCAAAGCGGGCGACCACATGAAGAAAGGCGAGAGTGATATGCAGATTGCTTTAAAATACGTCATTAGATTTTAAGAAATAAACATTGATTTAGCGAAATTATGCGACGCGCAACGACCGTCGAATCTAGTTCACAATTTCAATATCATTTTCAATTGCACCTTTTCGATTTCTAAGAAACGTGCAACGTTTTACACGGCGTGACAAGAGTGGGGCTAACACATAACTACGATGCAAATGTTTGAAATAGGCGCGTACGTTGCGGGCTTCCCTCTTCACTCATTCCTAGGCAGCATTTTACGTTTACATTTTCGCATAATGTTCACGTAATGCTTACAAGTTACAAGCATTAGCAAGTATTAACAATCATTAACGACGAGCCATTACAGATTGATTGAAAAAGTGAAAAAGTACGTTTTCAATCGAAATTATTTGTTCGTACACTTTTACCCAAAAATGCCGAATAAGACCATTTCGAATGTAGCATTTGATTTCCAGAAAATCAATTGCCATCATTCAACCATTGGCACTTATTCTCAAACTATACGAAAATTAAAAAAAAACTCATTTCCTATTTATGCACATTCAAGGTGGCCGCTTTTTTGGATACAAAATCGGAAATACACATTTTTCAATATTACGAGAAAAAATACTAAACGAAACAAATCGCACAATTGGAAGGAGGATGAGCAGTTTTAATACACCGCTTAAAAAAAACTCACTAAACAATCTCAAACAAATAATTTGCTTACAATATTGCATTGAAAGCAGAAGAATCAATTCAAACATAGCCAAAGAATCGATTTAAATGGATTAACATAGATGGAGAATTGCATTTTATAAGCAATGGGATTAATGACTACATAAAACAGACTGAGAAATGGATAAACAAAGGCAAAAGTGAAAGGCAAATACGTGGAACGAATTTATTAAATTATGTACTAAAAATCAGATGTAAAGACAAATGTATGAATGCAAGGACTAATATTCATGAGTAGCTACTGACACATAGACATTTGTGGACAAACAGACAAATAAAAGAGCAAAATATAAACTGATGTATAAATAACTAAAATAACTAAAAAAGAAATATTCAAATATTGGGAAACACTTACAAATGGGTTAGCAAAAGTGTGCATTGATAGAAATACTACATGTACGGCATAAAAGACGAATGATGATAAATTAGAAAAATAAACATCGGTACACAATTGCATAAATTTTCCTGCATCTAAATGAATAAAAAAACTTTCCGTTAAATTCAGAAGTTAAATAGTTAAATAACTGCAGCTATAGTTAGTTATAAAAATGTTATTAAACACGTCACTAGACAAATCAATTGAATCATAAAGAAGCGCAGAGACGGTTCAATTAACACATATCGGACTTATTAAATGACAAAAACAATTCAAAGCAATTCTCTATCTGAAAACATATCTAAAACTTGGTACAAAACTGAAAAAATCTACGTAACTATAACATTTAATAATACGTTTTAATACTTCGAACCACGCCGGTAAACCCAAAGAAGCGGTCATTCAACGCATTATAAAAAATTTAGTTTCTTGCGATTATTATTTTTGTGGTATGACAAGAAAATTCAATTCATAATATTATGTTTAACTCAGCAATATAATTTAATTAGTCTCATTTAAATTGAACCCAAAAATGCCCAACCAATATTTTTACATTTACCCTCGTTTTAAGTAAGCAGTAAAAAACTGTTAATCCACGAAATCAGAAATGAAAAACCATGTCAAGAAGTATTTGGCTTTAAGTTTAAGCAAAGAAACAAAACGTAATATTTATGTGGCGCTAAGGCTGTGTACGAGTATAATAATATATGTGTGATTATATGTATATATATATATAAATCTAAAAACATTTGTCTAAGCATACATATACCATAAACGATCAAGACATGTTAGCGTATTTTTTAATAATAAACTTTATACTCAAAATGTGGCTAATGGTTGTTTTAATTGGCCGAATGCGGTTTGGAATTAAATAAATCAAATAAATAATGAAATAATGCTGCAGGCAAGTGATAAGATTAGCTCGACTGTCCGTCAAGTGACAACACAACAATGGCACATGAAGCCAATTTAAGAAAACGTAAATAAATTCCACAGCAACAATATCACTATGGAATTTATGCGCACGAATTACTATAAGGCCAAAGCGTACAAAGCGCAAACTGTAAGCGCAACAGACGTGCAAACGTGTTTATTGGAAAGCTGATCGTTCAACTGCTGGTGTAATAGATACCTTTCGGTGAAAAAAGATGCTGTCATGCTGGAACAGAAGCGAGTCGCTTTGCTTTTCGTTTTTATAGAGAAATAGTTTTCCACAACAATGGAAAGCAGGAAAGCTTACAAAGAATTGTAGCAGCTTTTATTTCAGAATTTCCAGTATGTGAATTGCAAGGGTAAAAAACATTGTTTTTGATGCTATTCTCCAAATGGCAATGTTGTTCGAAATAAAAATTCTCTTTTTGGACTTAACTCGTGGGGTCTTAGACATTTTGGCAGCACCCTATATTTACTAGTCTAAAACTAATTCAATTTATGAAGGAAATAAAACATATCTAATGTTCCTCTCTTTTAACTTAATATAAACATTTGGTTTTCTGTCCATCTGACTGCCAATAACTAGGACCCTATATTAAAAATAAAGCTTCAACTCACCTGTTCTCTGCACTGCACATTGGTGAAATACATAATATCCTGGCCATTAATTGTGATCTTGCCTGTGCCCGGCAGGCGTACAGTAACATCGCCACGCGCCGTCTTACGTAAGCACTCTACAAAAGAACACAGCATACATAAGATTTCGTTTAAAACGTACCAACTATTTAAAGAACTTACCATATGTGGTTATAAACTGACGACCTTGCTCGTCGAATTGTGGTTTTGGTACATCAAGTTGCTTGGTTTGATCCAGCAATGCTTTGGAAAATTTATCAATAAATGCGCGACTTTTATACGCAAAGGGCAACGAAGCCAGGCGATCCATGGCATTTGTGAAATTTTTATATTCCAAATCGTTAATTTTTTCCATCAACGATGATTCGAGTTGATCTTTCGGTATCCATTGAAAGCCGGACATGTCACTAATGTTAACAAATAGCAATTTACTAACAAGTGGCCAACTACCGCAGAATGTAACACTCACACTTTTTGATTGGGATCGGCGTGATTACCTCGTCGCAACATGCGCTCCTCCAAGTCATAAAGCTTATTTATTTCCTCAACAATGTCCTGCAATCAAATTAATATAAAGTTGATAATTCGTTTCGCGTATAGCGCATCATACTCACATATAAAAACTTGAAAAAGTTGGGCCTGCCCGTGTAGAACATGCTGTGGAATGGTCTGCCAGTCTCGTCGAACTCGGCCGCCTTGCGTGCTGGAAAAACCTCTTCCGGGCTTTTCATTTGGGGCCGCGCACGCTTATCATATAGACCGGATGGAAAAAGATACTCGATTGCTTGCTGCAATAGCACACTTGGTAAGTTAGTATTCCATAGAGTCATTATAGAGACAATTAGCCTTACATCAACATCCGCTTGCGTAAACGTTTCCACATCTTCGCCCATCATATTAGCCAGATGCCGTTTGCCAATTTGATATTCTATCTGCTGCGTTTTCATGAATTCATCGTGTTCTTTCGCGCGCTCCAGATACGCTTTCATTGCCTTGCTCACTTTTTGCTTTTTAACGGCCAGTGGAGCCGCCTTTACTGTCACCTCAGTGCAATAGGACGAGCGCTGCTGCTGGGGCATGAAATTGTAGGTTAGGTGCATTACAGTATCAGGCGATTTTAACGCAACCAAGATATTGGTTTGGTTGGTGTTTATCACTTACCGCTTGCGTTATGAGGCTGTCACCAAGTCTGCACACATTCTGCACCGAATTTCTGTTAATTTTCAATAAATTTAAGCTAAAACGCAGCGCTGCCATTCCGCCAGCTTTCAAAATTGACTTGTATTTAATTTGACAGACATTTGGGGGGCCAAACAGCTGATTCAAGGGTGGCAAACACAGGTAGCTGAACAGCGATGAACTCGTCAAACACAGAGCTGTTATTATTGAATCATTTCATTGGGAGTAGTGGCTGTTTGAAAAAAATATAGAAACCCAGCATTCTTCATATCCAATTTCTATATTTTTAAAAAGTTTAATTAAGATTTGGTGAGAACCATTGAAATTTTGCGTAGACATCGCTGTCGCTATGTTGTGCTGATGTGGTTGCAACATCAGTCTGTCCCATATCAAACTTTTCCCAATATCAGTCTTCTAAAAGTTAGTTCCCTATTTTTTCTCTCGTAATAGGTATGTATCGACCCTACAAAATTATATTTTGTAACGCATTTTCAAACGCATAATCAATTCTACAATATATATCATGGACTTGACATACCGCCAAGTATCACTTGTCTATTTAAACTAATGCCTCCTTAAATAAAACCCCAAGCCAACCTTAATATCGCGCATAAGAAACCAAAGCAAACAACACCTTCCTTTTATTATATTATTCCTCCACAGTTTCATTTATTTCGGTTTTATAAAGTTTGCAAGTCCTATAAATTATTGTATAAATTGTATCAGATATTGGTTTACAAAATGAAACAGTTGCGTCAGAATACGCGAATATTTTTCAAGTGAAAATGAAAAACTAAATAAAACGAAGAAGAAGAAATGCAACTGTTGTCGCAACAACTCGATTAAACATGCAATCGCGTGCGCTTTACAAAAACTAAAGCGCCTCATTCAACGCTCTGCATCATACCATATATGATTTTTTTCATTTTTGTTTCTTTTTGGTCTACTCGTACATGTGCAACCTCATAAATACGCATAATTGTCTATTGGCTTTACATTTAAGTTATTAGCGTTACAAATTACAATTAATTTAATGCAGCTACTCTGTTTACGTTCTATAGTGTTTTGCACAGGTGCACCATCTACTTCCATGCCTGCTTCAACAGCTTGCGCGACGCTAAATACTTGACAACCAGCGAGCCCGTGGTCAGCACAATAAGTACGATCGTAATCAATATGTAGTCAAAGTCCTCCTTAAGCAAATCGAATGTCTTCGAAGGAGCAACGCGCGTGACAAACATATCTGCAAGCAAGCACAAAGTGGGTTAATTACGAACACCGGAATTATTTTAAAGTCCCACATACCCAATCCCGAGGCCAATACAAGACAGGTGCTCTCCAGGCCGCTAGGCGCTGTGTGAATGTACCGCAACCGGCCAATAGTCTGATTGTAGTTGATGATATTTTCCGTGGGCAAAGGCAACTCCGGCATGTACGGTATGGCGCCCTCTTCGCGGCCTTGTGTGGACGATGTAATCGGACGGCGTGGATCGAGTAGTGCCCAAGGCATCTCTACGATGGCACCGCTGGCTGTGCCAACTGTAACCAAATGAAAATACGTTAAGCTATGCAAACATTGCCTGCCGATTTGACACATACTCAGTACGTGTTTATTCGTGATGCCACGTTCGGTAATAGTTTCACGCATGACCTCCACCACCGTGGGAATGATGTAGGACTGACGTTCCACCATAGGCATGGGCGGCGCGTTCAGTGAACTCCAAACAGTGCTGTTGGCTTGTGTCTTGCCCTCATACAACTCTAATGTAGCTGTAATTCACAATTTAGACTTTATATCTGAACGAAAAGAATAGGAAAATCAGAACTCACTAATCTCGGTGCGTCGCACTTTGTCGTTGTAGTAGGAGTAGGCAAGCCAGTTCTCCGAGTGCACTATGTGCAGTGGTGCGCGCGCTTTACGGTGCGTCATGGAAAAGACTATCGACCCGGAGACTACATCAATCAGATACAGGTTCAAAAGGACTGCAAAACATACAGCAAACAATTAATTATTTTTCTAGTAAATATTTAAGCAAATATTAAACATAAATGCAGTTCTACGCACATTTGTGTATGCTGTCGTCGGCCTGCGTGATTACTGCCACCAAATTTGGATTTATATATTTGTACAGCACCGAGCGATCGCCCAGCACACGTCCCTGTGAGTGTACGTGCTCAAGAGGATTCTTCGAGGCAACGGCAATAAGCTGATGATCGCCAGAATGGCCGCTAAGGCGTACATTCCATATGTGCAACGAGGATAATCGCTGCAAGAGGGCAGGTATTTTATTATGCACTCCTTTCAAGACAAAGACTGCAGCTTTCAACTTACGCCATTCTCATATTTAACAAAATAACCGTCCAATGTGGCTGTTGTTTTATCCGCGGAGAATAGGTACATGCCGTCGGCCTATGCAGACAAGAGGAGTCGTCAAATTTTGTATTTACAAACATGTATTTTATGTTTAATTATTCAACATTACCATTTGCTTGGCGCAGTCCGGATAAACAGCAACATTATTGTGTGCATCGAGCACCAGCAAACCCTTCACAGAGTCTGCTTCGGTTTCCGCCAGAAGTGTCATCTGTTTGATTTTATGGTCAAGTTCCAAATGACCACCTTCAGCGGGCTTGCCATTGATGGGATTGAAGCGATGAAGCACACCGTTGCCGGAAGTCTGTGAATGACGAAAGTTTTGTTTTTTAATTAGTAGGCGATTCTTAAAATTGAACACTTGAAATCAGATAGGTGCTGAAAAGTTTAAAGTTGCGGTCGATATGCACATCAACTCCCCTCAAGAACTACAAACCATATACGAACAAAACTGACATAAACCGTAAACCTCTTAGATTTGCGGTATACAAATATTTTAAAGACAAAGAATCAGTACTCACCTTATGTCTGGCTACCACCGTGCACAGCGGCTGCAGAGGGAAATGCTTCGAAGTGCGCTGCACTACCAAACGCATCGGTTCGCCGTGAGCAAAGTTTTCAATGCCGGGCAGATAATACTGCCAGTGATGTTTGCCGCTGATGTTGTCGATGCCGAACAGTTTGCCGCTGGCGGTCAGCACCACCAACATCTTATGCAGCCCGAAGGAGTCGCGCACCAGACCAGCCTTTTGCGTATCGCTGGGCGGTGCGCCCAGCCCAATCACATGCAGAAAAATACTTTTGATCTGCAGAATTTGTGTGGAGATACGACGCACAAACGCGCTGGCAATGTCACCTGCGAGACGGCAAACCAAATCAATTATTTACAATAAAAACATTTATAGATAATCTAGAAGTTAAAGCGCACGAATGATCCAACGTATTTTCTAAAGAAAAACTAAAAGAATTGCTACCAAATGTCTAGGGATGTTCGGTGGCAGTCAACTACTTGGAGGCAGCAGCCAATTGTATCCTGTCAAGAAAGGATTTTGTTAAGCTAAAAAGCGCCAATCGGGCTCTGGGGAAAAGCCAATGGAAAAAAACCATATCAAAAACATAAACTCAATTTAACAACACTGAATATTTCGACAAAAATCAAAAAGCACAACAACGGTAACTGCTGTAACAACCCAACTTTGGTTTTGTTTTTTAATCTTACTCACTTTCCAATCCTGTTGAGTCTTCTACAAAATACGGCCGAAAGCAGCAAAAACAAATTTTCAACACATTAGTCTCGCACAAGTTTTAAATGACAATTTGCTAACACAGCTACACATGTCGCCTCGCTCACTACTGACAAACTAGCCCGACACTGCGTGACCAACTCACCTGCATTGCCTTTCATTTCGTTCTCCAGCGTTCCCTCAGTGTCGGCCAGAGGCAAATCGATAAACTCGCTTGCAACCACATTGGCCAAAGCCTCGTCACGCGTCCACCGTATCTTGCCCTGCTGTACCGCCACAATGGCCTCGTCGGCAGTGGAAAACAGGAACAGGCAACTTTTGCCGTCGTTGTTACGCTTCAGTTTGCAATCGAACGTCTTTAGCACAGGCATGCCGTGGTAAGGCGGATATGCAACGCTCTGTGTTAGCTCCTCGACCGGCTCACAGCTGTCGGCATAGTGTCCGCTTATTTGCAACACCTGAAATTTGGAAAACAAACTGAGTTCAGTATTTAAGTTTAAATATAAACAATAACCAGCCAATACGGTAGTCAATATGCAGTTGCTGAACTAGACTACTACTATTTGTTGAACTTGAGACTAGCAAAAGGAATCTAAGTTAAGGCCATTTACTCACATTGTTCACAACGTCCGCTTGCGCAATCACGCGCCGTTGGTTGTAGCTTCCTAGTGAGTAGCTGTCGCTGCGCAGATCACCACACACTTTAACTTCATCCAGAACACTAACAAGCGCCTTGTCCACCACAAATGTGCCGCTGATGCTCTGCAAGTGACCCCAACAAAAATATATATTTGTTATAATCACTCATAATACTGATTTCCCTGAAGCGGCATCTACCTCGAAAGCGCGCAGTTTGTCCTTTGGCACGGCCGGCAGTGTCTTGCGCAATACCTGCGGCTGTGCAGCAGTCAGGTCCAAACTTATCAACTGATTACCGTCCAGGCAGCTGAAGTAAACGCCGCTGCGCACGCACTGATCCGCGCTGATCCATGGCGCCGTGATTTTGCTCGTTGTCTCCGTGGCCTGTCCGGTGGCCACAAAGTATTGTGTCACCTCCAGGTGACTGCGCCACACTGGCACCACATGGTACAGCAACGCATTGGCCTGGAACCAAAATGCCGCTTCGGCGCGCTCCACCTGCAGCGGCATCAACGACCACTCCCACTCCAGATGCCCAGTGTGTGCACTCCAGCCGCGCACCAGCGCCGGCGCATGACCCTGCACCGTTAACAAATCGAAGCCATGATGTGAGCTGCTGCGCGTCGCAACTGCCTCATTGCCGCCGCCACCGACCGAATTCACGTGAAATAACTTCAGTTCACCGCGCGGCACATTGTCTAGCACCTGCCGCCAGAGCAGCTCTCCCGATTTGGGGCACAGCGATCCAATCACGTTCTCCTGCGTGCTCACTAGTAGACGTGGCTGTACTGCGTTCAAGTCCAGATGCACCTGTCGCACGGCGCCAATATGCTTGTTGTACCTGTTTGACACACATTGCATGCAAATTAGCTGCCAAACGCCGACGTGTAGTTTCGCACCACTCACCAATCGAACTTTTTGATTTGATCCTCATACAGTGCGCTGGCACAATTGACCACCAGCAGCAATCCCAACAGCACTGCTGCGCCAGCCCACCTACAATTCAGTTGCGCCCTCATTGCTCCAATTTCCGCTTTTCAACAATGTGCATCCAAACAGTTTTTGCGTTTCTCTCGCCAGTGCCTACGCTCGATTTCAGTGATGAAAACGCAAATTATATTAATAATTCAATTTTTCTCATTCCTGGTTGAAAATTGGAAGCAGCGTGAAAAAATTGAATTGGTCAAAAGGGAGAAAAATGTATGACTGTCAAAATGCGATAGAAAAAAATGAGGTGGCAGTGCTGCAGCTTTCAGGTTGCCACTGCACTCAAGTTGTGGCCCCGTCAACAGAATTTTGTACATCTCAATCAATCGATACTTTAAATTAAACTTGAACAATCCACTTGAAATCAAAAACATACTTAAAATTAATTTTTAAACACTCTGCTTAGGAATTAAAGTACTTTCAAATGATTAACAAAAAATATGGATAGTGGGATATTGATGACACCACTGACGCACACTGTTGCAAGTCTCGACAGATGCTATTACAATTTTGCAAATTCATTGAATAATTACAAATCATTACTAGCAATCATTTGTTTCAGCTTTAGTATTTAGGAAATTTGGAATTTATTATTTATTTACCTATTGCAGTAATCTATGGGACTGCAGACTTCTTCTTCTGTTAAGCTATTGTGACTGAACTGGAGTTCATACAACTGTAAATTAACTTTAACTAGCAACAAACAGATGTGTGCAATACTTGGTGAATGAACACGCATTTCATTTTCTGTAGGAGCGAACTAAATTCGCCTTGTATAGCAGGAGCCAAAATAATATACAGTATTCATTCCCTCTCTAGCTCCCGGCTAATAATTCATATCAACCATTCGCAATAATTCACAGCCTCAATATTATTGCACTATGCACAACACAAAACAGCTGATTGCATGTCATGTTTGCACAATCGGTAATAAGCACTTTTCCTTTCGTGAGCGGAAGGTCAAAAGTTATCAGCCTGAAATTGATTACCGCAGCACGTCGCCGCAAAAAGAAGAGAATTTCCAGCTGCACCACTGTCACGCTCTCAATTGGCACATTTCTGCCTCTAAAAATTCAATTTATCATTCAAACGACCCTGAGTCACAGCAACATGATTGGCTGCAGGAATGTTTTCGCTTTTAGTAGAGTTTGTGCTATTAATGGAAAAACATTGAGAAATATGGCGAGCTGTCCGACTGAAGATTTGGCCGATTTCGCTTGTAATGGCAAGAAGATATTGGGTGCAGCGCTGAACTACATGTAAATTGTTTTTAATTGCCAGCTTTCCAATGACTTCATTTCCCGCTCTTATTACAGGGACATCGTGCGCAGTCGCAAAGTGCCTGTCCCCGAGACACCACTGCTCTTTCTGAAACCATCCACTTCCTACATACAAGAAGGCCAAAATATTGTGGTATGTGCGCCCACTGGAACATCGCAAAGTGCTGCGTCACATTGACGATTTTCACATATCACTTCGCAGATACCCAAAGTGTTCAGCAAAGTCGCATTCGAGGTGGAGTTGGGCGTTGTGATTGGACGACGCTGCAAGAATGTGTCCAAGGCAAATGCAATGGATTACGTCGGCGGCTATTGTGTGGCACTAGACTTGACTGCACAATGCGAGCTGGGCAAGGCGCGAGGCAATGGGCATCCATGGTCGCTGGGCAAGGGTTTCGACACGGCGACTCCAGTGTCGCGTTTCATAGCTTGTAATGAAATCAAGGATCCACACAATATGCAGCTCTGGCTTAAGCTTAACGGCGAAGAACGCCAGAATGGCAATACGTGCGAAATGATATTCAATGTGGCCGATCTTATATCGTTTACATCGCAATACATGACGCTGGAGCCACGCGATCTCATACTGACCGGCACGCCCGACGGTGCTGCACCCATGAAGGCGGGTGATGTAATCGAGTGCGGCCTGGGCGAGCACAAAATGTGTTTCAATGTTAGTGCAGAAAAATAACTTTGATCTTCGCTTATCTACAGTTTGTTATTTGCTGGTACACGAAATAAAGTGCGCCGGTTTTGTTAGTGACCATCAGTGGTTTGCAGTAATTTTACGACTTAAGATTTAACAGCTGTACTGGCAGCAGCTGTAGGCTGTTGTTTTTTTAACCGCTCGATGCTGTCCATAATGGCGACAAGTTCACGCTGCAGATTGGCGCTTTCCACTACCAGCTCGAGGCAGGTTTTGAACTGCTCGGCCGCAGAACGCAGGCTACTTGGTGCCAGTATGGCGAACCAATGCAAAGGTTCCACATAACCATCCTCTTTGTTTACGGCGTGCTTTCTGTAAAAATTACAAAAATTGCAACAATCAGACTGGATTGGTGATTAAAGTCCTCACCTCAACTCGTACGCTACACCAGCTACTTTGTCCTCACTTGGCTGCTGTTCCACCGAGCAGAGCGCATTGAAGTCTCTGCCATCTTCTGTGGGTATTTGCGCCGAGCAAACTGTTTGGGAGCCTTGTAGGTATCGAGTTTTAGCCAGCAGCAACTGGCCGCCGTTCATAAGACGTTCGATGTTCACACGGCAAGCGGTCTGCTGCTCAATCAAATCCAACAGTTCCAGGTATAGTGCATCTAGTAAACTCCCAGTTTCCTCGCATGTTTTTGTCATCTTTAAGCAAGTTGATTTTATTTTTATTAACTTTATAATATTTCCTTATCGACTGGCAAAGTAAAGCACTTTTCGCTGTTCCCAGATCATATGACTGTGTTATTGTGAATGGCATTGTCGTTTAACTAAGACATGACAGTTTATTGTGATTAATACTGTTGAAGAGGAAGAGCGTGCAAATAATAAGATCAACAAAAAACATAAATACAATTTTAATGGAGATAAGAAGATGTTTAAAGCCGATGCAGTGACACAGAATGGTCCAGGCAACGTGGTAAGTAATATAAATGTAACAAGCGAGACGCAGAAGTTATTATTTGAGCACGGATTTTATTGGGTTATGTGACTATTTGTTGATTGTTGTATTGAGTTGTTGGATGCTGCACCTGGGGGGGGGCGGCGACCAAACCACAACAGAATTCAAAGGGAAAGCTAAAAGCGTATAATACTAACGAAACTAACAACAACCTCAAATATTTACTCAGCGATTTGTCAAGTGAAAATCGTTGGCACTGTTACGCGTTCGACCAGTGGAAATCGGGCAACGAGTGTTGGTAGACGACAGTGAGCTGCGTGTTATTGAGTGAGCAAGTAAGCTGAAGCAGCTGTTGGCTTTATTTTACTTCGATAAGGAAACCACCGAAGTATATCAAAAAGTGTTGAATGAACAAATTTTGTATACTTAAAAACAACGAGAATGAATCAGAGTTCCGGTTTGCTACAGCTGCCGCAGCTGAACGTAAATGTGGGTCTACAGGGCAGCGAATTACGCAAACGTGCACAAAGTACGAAAGCGCGTGCAGCGACTGAAGCAAGCAGTTGGCCGTCTCATAGTGAAGATGACTGGCTAAAAGCCGATATGGAGCCGCAGCTTGAGGTACTTCACAAGCAAATCAAGTTACCTGATAAAAATGCATTGCGGCTGTGACCCTACGCTGATTGTTTTATACGGTTTTTTTCTCTTAAATGAGTTGACAAATTTCCATGTAAGCACACTTGAACATGGGCCAGCAGTTTGGCTATAGACGATGCACTACTTGCATGTGGGGAAATCTCATTAATATACGCGGTAATTTTTCAGCGAAATCGATGGGAAATCTTCAGTGCCGTTACTGTAACCTGGGTGGCGGCACGTACACTAGTCTAATCATGGAGATGCACAATTTATCCGACACTCGGGTTTTCGTGCGGATCACATACATAATAAGCCAACCTTACCTCACATATGTAAAGAAAATGCACTGTTAAAATCAAAAATCGTTAAGAACTCGAACCTGAAATTGGGTCTCAACCAAACTACACTTCGCTCGAACGTCGCTTGCATAGCACACGCGGTGGTTTATGTTTAGTTGCCGCCAGCAACACACAAGCTTCTGGCAACGGCGAAGGCACTTGTACTCCAAATCCGCCTTCCGTGCACCTAACTGCCGACCGTAGCGTGCAGCTTTTCGTTCCGCATATAGTCTCGACTTTCTAACATTTTACGTATTTGTACGACGCGTGTTATCGTGCTAGTTCTTTTCCCGCAACAAGACCGCCACTGGGCGTGTATGCAAATGTAACAAAAATATATTATGAAATATTTGCATTAAAACAGTCGACATTATCTTAATGCGAAAAACCGCGCTATCAGCTTATCTGCCGTGTTCTCTCCATGATTTCGATATCGCAGCGTACAGATTATTAACATTTCTTTGTTGTTTTTTGTCATTGTTGCTCAGCAGTGTGAGCCACTGCTGCCACCAGCCATGTCTGCAACTGCGGCAGCCAATAGCGGCAGCGAGAACATACCGTCGACCAGAGCGGAAGCATCGGCCGCACTAGCGCAGCCGAATCGTAGCCAGCGCGGCAATCGCCGTTTCAGCGAGACTTCAGCCGATGAGCTGCACAGAAGTGGTGCAGCCGTCAAGCGTGCCGGTTGGAATCGGAAAATGTGGCAGAACGATTTGACAGTGAACGCTGGCAGCAGTACACCGCAGCCGCAACGCAACAGCGGCTGCTGTTACGGAATTGGCGATGGCGGCGGAGGTGGCAGTTGCTGTTGCGGCGATGTCATTAGAAATCGGATTAGTGACGCGATCGATGTGGGAATACGCGTGGCACTGGTCATTATATTCAGGTGAGTGTAGACGTGAAACGCGCAATGCAAAGGGAACCAGTTCCAGCGCACATGTTGCCGCTCGAAATGGCCTTTCGAAGCCAATTGTCAAGGGTGTACAATCGAGTTTCGGTATCTGATTGATTGAATGAATGCTGACTAATTAGGCAAATAGTGAACATAAGATGTGACTAATGGCCACAAAATTGTGAAAGTCACCATTAAATTGGGAAAACCTCTGGCCTCTATAAAAAAAGATGTTTGATATGAGTTTCATACAATAAATAAACAAAATATATATTAGTTATGACGTTGAAAAACGGCGAGGGGGAATTGTAAAAGCGCTGTTTGCTGTTTGGCAAAATAATAAATAGCGAAAAATGTATAAGAAGAAGTTATCAAAAAACGTAGCCACTTCCATGAGATAAGAAATATAAAGTTAATTGTTTGTATTGCTTGGCAACTGAAGTGTTTACATATACATATATACATATATAACTCAGATTTGTTTAATACTAAATAAACATGTTTCAAAATTACACCAAAGCAGTAAACAACAATAAACACTCGACGATGTCGCTAAATTATTATTGTTAATATAAATTTACATATTTTGCAAGAATTGTTATCATACTGAGCTGGAAGAATTGTTTGTGAGTAGATTCTGCGATTTGTTGATTAACGGAAAATTAATCTTTACAGAAACAGTGTCGTTTAAAAATGTTGTGGCTGTTTTTATTATACTATTCAACAAATTTAATTTAAATTTTCAAGTGTCATTTACTAATCGGTTTTGGTTGTTCACTTTCTGTGGTCTGACAGCATACTGGAGACGTCGCACTCCTTCAAGCGTAAAATACACAAGGAGGAAATGTGGCTGTACATGAATCCGCGCACGCCTGACATCGTGTCCCCCGCCACGCTGCTGCTGTCGGTGATATTCGGTCCGCTGATGGTGACGCTGGTGCATCTGCAGCTGACGGGCGATCGGCGAGACTTCCGCACCGCCAGCTGGGTGTGGACACTGGCGCTGGGGTTGAACGGCCTCGCCACAAGCCTGCTAAAAATAACCGTCGGCCGACATCGGCCCGATTTCTTTTATCGCTGCTTTCCTGACGGCGTGGCGGTGTTTAACAACATCACCGACCCGACCGGTCGCGCGGATATCTTCAGCTGCACCGGCAACATGCACGACATCAACGAGGGTCGCAAAAGCTTTCCCAGTGGTCACGCTTCATGTAAGTCGCCGTCGCTTATGTGCTACGTTATTGCAAGTGACAACGTTCCTACGCGCTTTTCTATTTGCAGTTTCTTTTGTTGGTTTCGGCTTTATTGCCATCTACATTGGCGCCAAGCTGCATGCCTTGAGTCCGGGTGGCCGCGGCCAATCGTGGCGCCTATTCATCACCATACAGCCGCTGATCTTGGCCGCACTGATAGCGGTCAGCCGCACCTGCGATTATCATCATCACTGGGAGGATGTTGTGGCGGGCGGCTGCATCGGTCTCGCCGTCACCTACCTAGTCTACCGGCAGTATTACCCCTCGATCTTCTCGCACAACTGTCATCGGCCGTACTTGCGCGACAGTAGCATGGGCGGCGCGCCTAGCGGTCGTCGACAGCGTCAGAATTCGTATCGCCGGCTGTCCAACGATGCGGACGAGCTGGAAGCGCTCGACGACAGGGACATAGTGTCTGCCTCCAAAGACGAGCGACGTCCGCTGATTTATGACGGTTAGCGGTATCAACTCAATTTCATAGTCATTGGTGAATTTTTGTTGTATTTTTGTATTGTGTTCGAATGTACGCATGTAAGCCGCAGCTATAGCAGCGCCTGTTTTAAGGAACTTAGTGTAAAAGGATTTTTCTCTAAAGCTTATGAAAGCCTAATAGAAAATCGTTGCTGCTTTAAGTCTCAGGCGGAGTATTTGCTTTCCATGCTGTATACTGGAAACTGTGTTAAACAAAATTAAATTTAAATTAATTGTAGTATGTAGCCATTCCACTAACCGCAAGCTAAAGCTTAATGAATTTTGGCTTTGAGTGCAAATAAAACGAGTTTTTACAGACCATAAAACGAGGTGAAATTGTTGGCAGTGCTTGGAAACAAAATGAATTAACTGAAATATTTAGAATAATTACTGAAATTAACTATTCGCACCAAAATTTGAATTTGTTTTCGCATTTGCAGCAGAACTACATAGCGATTCAATCGATAATTGTATCACATCGATTAATATAAAAATCAAACTATTGGAGCAGTTTTTAGTCTTAAACTAAAACGATTTATTTGTGTCATCTTCCAAAGGTACATTGGGCCAAAAATTGTACCCTAAACGTTGTAGTTATAGCCGAAATTGTCCATAATTACAGTTTCAGTAGTGATTGCCTAAAGTTCTATTAATTAAAACGAAAGTCAACTCGGTGCACGCTTACGAATTGAACGATTGCAGCAGCTGCTGCTTCTCGCGCTCCTTCTTTTTCACAACGTCCAGACTGCGTTGACGCCAGGTGCTTTTGCGCAGCTTGATCGGACGGCTACCCACATACCGCCCGTCCATCTCTTTCATCGCACGGATGAAATCGGCCGGTTCGCGGAAGCTCACAAAGCCAAATCCTTTGCTTTTGCCTGTGCGCTTGTCGCGCACCACCCGCGCACGCTGAAACGACGGGAACTTGTTGAAGGTGCGCGTCAACACCTCGTCGTTTACGTCGTTGCCCAGATCGCCGCAGAAAATACGGAAGTCATCGTCGGGCCAGTCGGCCAGCGAAGCGTCCTCCCACACTGTGCCGCCAGCTACGCGTATCGTCTTGCGGTCCTTCTTCTTTCGCTCTGTTGTCTGAAAGGACTGCAACGCCGAAGAGGCACGCGCTGCTTTTATGGCTTCTTCAGCAATAGGATTGGGTCCCGACTTTTCTGCTTTCAGCTTCTTCAGCTTTTGCGTCACATCGAACTGTATGGCGTTGATGTCGATGTGCGGCGTCGTCGACACATTCACCGACTGCCGACTTTGGTAGAGCTTCGGCGCGCTGCTGAGCACCACCGGCGTGGCGGTCATAGTAGCGCTGGGTCCCACTGAGTTCGATTGTTTGCCACCCCCATTTGCCTGCGTCGGCACGAAGGTAGACATAAACGTAGGTGGCGGTATAGGCGGAGGCGGCACACTAAGACGCTGTGCGGCCGATGTGTTGGTGGCCGGCGTATGCGCTGGTGTCGGCTGCTGTTGTAGTTTCTGCTGCACCTGGCTGTAAGTGTTGGCTGCAATGATTGGACGCACTTGGCTGGGAACGAAAAGATTGCGAGCAGGCGCCGCAGCCGGCTTGGAGATTTCTGCTTCGAAGCGGGATAGCTCATCCTCGATTAATTTTCGTTTTGTGCCCATTGTTGATAATCCTTGCTCCACCTGAGTGCAGTTGTGTTCTGCTGCAACAAATAAACCACACAAAAACGTTTGACATTTGACAGCCCTGGCGATTGTCAAATTGTTGAGCAGTGCTGCCAAAACCGCCGCGGGCTGAAAAAAAACGATATTTTATAAAAACAATTGTCGCCGATAAACATATACAAACAAATTAAGAAAACAAATTATATATATGTATATGTACAAAATATTTCAAATCAAAATGTAATCAAACATAGGGGAACAGGCGGATTGCAATAATTCAAACAATTCCCACTTTTAAAAACCAAACTCGTTAACCTCGCAATGGTGAATGAAAGGATTAAATAAATCAGTGTAAAGTAATACAACTAGTGACTTGACTAAATTCGACAGAAATGTTTCACAAACTGGCAATTGATAGGCTACTTAAGCACTCTAACATTCTACTTTATTGCAACAGTTTTAACAACATTTTTTCAGTAAACAAATATATACATGTTTAGTTAAGCAGTGTTCGTATAGGAAAGAATTAAAAATGTATTTCTAAAATTATTTTTAAATTTTATCCTGTTCTTATTCTCAAAAGATTTTCAGAATCCATCACCCAGCTGTTTTGTGTCACGGTGACTCGTTGCGGAAGCATGAAGAAGCAAAAGTTCTAATTTTTGTTTAGTATTTCTCTGCTTTTGCCGGTTTTTGTGCTTTGTTTTATTAGAAAGAATTGCTAACTTTGTAACGTTTTCGGTTGATAAAACCAATCAACCATGAATATTACCAATACAGTGAATGTGTCAGTAGAGACGCCTTGTGAAAATCAAATTCAAGAGATCACATACGATGGCACCGAAATCTACCAGCCGTAAGTTTGGCAATCTCATAGCTCGCCGTATTGTGGCTAATACTTGAAGTATAATTTTAGTCCTCCCACCCTCTCGGAGACGCTGACAAAATGTGCAGCTCGAATTGATTTCAGCAAAACATCGCTGGACGAACTCAAAAAGGAGGAAAAATCCACTGATGACGACACTAAGGACGCCTCACAGTTCCAGCCCAGTCTGTGGCCCTGGGACTCGGTACGCAACAAACTGAATGATGCGTTAACCGAGATTTGCGTGCTCTCCGATGTCATATCCATAGCAAAAGACAAGCGATACCTGGTGCTGGATCCGGTACCGGAGGATCCGGATGACACGAAGCCCATAGTGCAGGTGTACAGTCGCAAGAAAGCGCTCAGTCAGGCGGCGCAAGTGCTGCTAAGTGGCGCTGAGCGGCTACGCAATTCGCACAGCGAACGCAATCGCAACGCATCCGACTTTCACATCGAGCTGCTACGGCTGCGACAAAACTGGCGCCTCAAGAAAGTGTCAAATGCAATTATCGGAGATCTAAGCTACCGCACAGCGGGCTCCAAGTTCGGCATGAGCGGCACATTTGAGGTGACTAAAGCGGAAGATGTAACAGACGACGACGTAGCAACGGGCAGCGGCGCCAGTGGCAGCAACAATGGCCTGCCGAACCCATCGCCCAAAACGAGTTCTGCGTTGCGTGTGATTGTTCCGGCAGAGTTGCAGGGCGTGGCGTATATAAAAGTGATCACTCAAAAAGATCAGGAAGATCTGTGTACGGCCAGTGTTAATCTAATGGGACACGGCCCAAATATAACGCAGCCGGTGGGTATTTGGAAGCGGTCACTTAAAATCGAAATTCGTAAACTTTTTGTTCTTTTTTGCAGGCGGGAGTTTGGCAGAAAACGTTGGAATATGCACAGAATGTACTCTTCTGCAAAGAGTTGTTCAGCCAGCTGGCGCGTGAGGCCATACAGCTACAGGCGCCCATACCGCACGTGGTCATCGGCAACCAGATACGCGCCACACTGCTTCCCGGCATACAATTGATCATCTCGCTCTGCCACTCTACTACGTTCGACTCCAGCCAACCTGGCCCTATCAATGACCACGATCACGTGCTGGAGCACTCGCTGCACCAGCTGCTACGTGAGGTGCACCACAAAAACTCGCATCATCCGTTTCCGCATCCAGCTAGCGGACCGCTGGGCCCCAGCAAGAAGCGCATGTTGGCCGGGCCCATGGCTGCTGACCGACACAGTCTGCTAGAAATGACAAAGACGCAGACCATACTGGAGCAAATCATTGCGCAGGCGCAGCACATTTTCATGCGAAAGCGCACACAATACGTGTTGGACACGTTGGCACGCGACGTAAAGGACCCGCAGATTGTGTCGCACTGGAATGCGATGAACAGTCCGACCATGTCCTGTGTGAAAATAAACATTGTCACGCACGGGTACGCACACCTTCAACTCGTCTCGTGACAATTTGAATTGAGTGTAATTATTTTACTTTGCAGCTACGACACCATCAACCGCACCTCGTTGGTCATACACGTGAAGGAGCGCTCACTGAAGTGCATCTGTCGGGACGGACGTGTCATGCACCTATCGTACGAGCCGCAAGAGCTGCGCGATCTGATACTCTGCCAGATCAACTCGCACCAGATCTCCTGCCTGCTGAATTTGGCGCGCTGCATGGCCTGGACTGTGCTCTCGAACAGCAACAATCTGGGCATCGGCAAGGTAGAGCCGCTGGGCAATGCCAGCTCGTGTTTGTTGGCCTCGCCGAACGGCGACCGCATGATCGCTGTGCAGATACGCTGCGACCCGCAGATTGACGTGAAGGTGTACATAGCGCGCAGTCCGCGGCCTGATTTTTTCCCCAGTCCGTTGGTGCCGGAAAAGTACTGGGAAAATCTCGGTGGACACTTTAAAGAGGTAAAATTTGCGTCATTTTTTATTTAATTGGAAGCGCTTTAATTTTTGTATAATTTTACTTTTTGTTAGGTGCGTTTCGACAAAATCGAGGGCAAGAGCTTTCTTAACAAAATGGAATTTCTGATGGCCTCGCTGACGTGCAATTCGGCCTAGACGCGGCGTGCATGAAACATTTTTCACTAGTTTAAGTTAAAATTTTTACAAAATATTTAGTTTTTTTGCTTGCATCTTCAAAATCGAATTTGGTTCTGATATTGTGTGTAAATAAAAGCTGAGCGACCATTTAAACAAAATTAACTATTAATACAATTTGGGTAATTCGGCTAGTTTAAACAAATCACTCGTTTTGAGTAGTTTGGGCCATGGCGCCACCAATAAAACAGGAATCACCAAGATAAATGTTTAGTAAATGATGTAATTGTGGAAAACTGGTTTGGAAAATAATTTTTGTTTGGCGTAAATGGCAGGATTCTATCTACTATTACGCGACAGTTTACCATAACCAATTATATGTTATTTATGCACTTTAGTTGACTTTCAGAGATTTTCCTTTTCTGTGAATATTCTCTCATGTTAACCAATGCATTGAATACTAGCATTGGATGAGATGATAAGGGCAGATATAGCCTTCATCGTATGAGGAAACACTTTAAGCGAAGCAAGCATTGTACTGGATAGTGAAATCTACTCGACTAGTTTGAAAGATAACCTGGCATTTTAGGGGCCCATTTAGGCTCCTTGCCATCAAGCACTGTCTTATTGGTGCTATCGATAGTAAAAAAAAAAGCATTGAATACTAGGTTGCAGCCATAGTCGCAGGACAGATTCCACTAATTGAAAAATCGCGCTTAATTTGTAGGCATTGGATAAAAACAAAGACAGTCCATGGGGGCTTTTACGAGATTTGGAAACATTTTACAATTCAAAAAACTAAATTGTACCATATAATTTGATCTATGTACAAGTGATCAAATGGGATTTTCAGAAATTTATACCACCATAACCTAAAAATTGTTTAAAAATATACAAAATGCACGTGTTGTGCTTTTTTTACTGTTATATCCATATACAAAACTAAGTGTATGTATAAATTGAATATATTCGTAACAATTTCGCCCAAATCGTCAAACGCGTTCGTCGTTCAAACAGTTCCGTTTTTTTGCGCATGGCAAAGTTTCTTTCAATAATATTGCGCCAAAATAGTATTGAGAGCCGCTGGCGGGCGAAATGGAAAACAATTCAACTCACAACAACAACTACAAGAACGACAACCGTATGGTAAACAAAGAATAAAAATAAAACGTAACTAAGCCAAACAACCAATCAGTCGCCTGTCCACCCCCGAAATCGCGCCATCAGCCCAACACATCCACCTCGCGGCAGCCAGAGGCCAATGAATTGTTTGTTAATTCCTGTATTAATGGTGCCCGCGAGAGAGTGGCTAACAGACAGAGTTAAAAACGTCAACGGCCGTTTTGGCCATAATGTAACAAGTATTTTTACCGTTATATGTGTGCATGAGTATTTTTGTGCGTGCAGCAATGAAAACGGAAGTGAACTCCTTCATTAGCTGGACTTCATTAAATGTATTTTTTTTTCTCCAACAATGTTGCGCGGTATATCTACCGCTCAGCCCACAACCACCCCGGCCGACAGTTGATTGGTTAGGCAGCTAAACAGGTCAAAACAGTGAAAACGCGACGATTGCGATTTTTGGACGTGTTCGTGCGGTCTCATTAATGTCCGATGAAAACGGAAAAATCAATAAAAAGAAACACCAGACTAGCAGCAGCGCACGACGTTAGTGGAAAATAGTTTAAATTCGTATAGGATTTGGCTACAAATGAAACGACCGGAACGCTGGCTGCGTCCAAATGCCTTGGAATTGGAGCAAATTGCGCAGAGCATTCGGTGAGCAGCGCACGCCGCACACCGACCGACAGCAGCAACAGTTTTCCGCCACCAGCGAAACCAATACTTCAGCGGACAGTGTCGCCGTTCGGTCGCTGGTCGAGGGTCGACGCATTTCCGCCAAGAGTGCAGCGCCCTCAACGGCTGCTTCCGATCGCTCTGACGATGGCTACTGCAACACAAATACGCGCGTGAAGCGCGTCACCCCGGTGCTCTTCTGCACTAATCGGGGGCTGCATTTGCGCGTGGCACGACCAATGGCTGATGCCGCACTGGCGGCCTCCACTAGTGCAGCGGCCAGGATTAGCAACCACAGTCGCCGCACGCACACTGCCAGCACCTACGAGATACGTTTCTGCGATTTGGAACGCTGGGTATGGCTTCGAATTGAATCGATTGGTTGAATTGTTTAATTAATCGTTTAAATGCCGCCCCCCTTCCGCCAACTTTACACCACTCATGCAAATTTATTGTATTATAAATGTGCTTAATTTTGTTTCTTTCAGAGCACAAACCGCGCCAACACCGTCAGCCTCGAGGACACGTTCACAGTAACGCCGCGCAATACATCCATCTCGCATATGGAGACAATCGATAGCAGCGGTCACAGCGGCGCCAGTCAACACACCGGCACCAGCTTCTTTGTGCCCCTCAACAGACATTCCATGTGCATGGCACGTAGCAACAACAATGCGAATAGAAGTTGCAGCATAAAAGATACATTCTCACGCTTCGGCATGGAGTAACTGGGAGCCGCAACTGGATTTTATGCAATTTAAACGGCAGTCTAAAAACACAAGATTCATATAAATTCTGGGAAGGACACAAAACAAGATGTCGAAATGTTGAACATCAACTATAGCTAGAAAGTTCTAATGGAAACTCTTCAGCTTGACAATGTTCATTGTTGGCAAAAATCCACCTAAAAGGAGGAGATCGGTTCAACCTAAACAAAAGCAAGTGCTTCTCTAATATTAGTTGTAAGCCCACTACTGTTGAGCTGCTTGGGTGGCGTAGAGAAATCTCGTTCAAAAAATCTACTTTTAAGATTTGGTATTTTTTTAAGGATATACAAATTTGTAATGCCTACAAATGTTTGTATTGTGAATGTGATAAAAAATGTCACAATCACAAAAGTTGTATACAGATTGTATTATAACTTGATATGTAATTTATATGTATGGCTGCGATACAATTCCACATTTTCTATTAAAATTTGTACAAAACTTAAATAACTAAATAAATTAGCAAAGTTACAAGATTTGTTGTTATTAGTTATATAGTATACTCGTTTGGGGTTTGCGATTACAATTCACGTTTGGGAGTGGAAATTGTGTAGCTTTAAGGGCAACGCGTTAAAAGTTTTATTATTTATAAAAGTATTTACTTTTGTTTTACTAATTTATTTAATTATAGTACATTGTTGGTTTTTTTAAATATTTCTTTATACTAAATCAAGGCGCCACGATTTTGAACAGTAGTCCTATAGCCAGGCCGAACAAATCAAATTTGATATAGTACTGGAAAGTATTTTCTTCTTTCTGAAGAAAACAATGCATATACCAACCTCAATCTTCTACCTTTTCGTCATTAACAGTTCTAGTCGGATCTCCTTTCGGAATTTAATTTTTAACCATGTAATAATAATAATAATAATAATTGACTGGCACGACAGCCCGCTTACGCGAGACTTAGGCCTAGCTTCCCGCAATCACCCGTGTTGTGCGTGTGAATTTTGTACGCGGGTTGAAGGGACCTACAGTTTAATGCCGGTTCCGAACGGCAGGTTGGGAGCTCTTTCATAAGCAATTTTTACTCTCAGAGGTTTGCCATTTCCAGCTGAGAGGACAGCCACCGAAAGAGAAAACGAGTTTTCCCGTTATTTTTTTTTAGGTGTTATTACAGGCAGTATTTGAACCTGAGGTTGCTGCCTGCGACTCGCGGTCCAACGCACTAACCAACTGAGCCACGGCGGCTCACCTTTTTCGGCGGCTCGGCTTTTAACCATGTAACTCCTATAATTCTTGAAATTTACGCGGGCTTTAGCGCTCACAATGGCCTATGACTCAACAGTTCTTTAAGACAGACACGACTTGTCATTGCTCTACTAGTGTACTCGGTGGCCTCTGAGGTCCATTGTAATGCACGAAGCGAGTGTGGCAGGCTCCCATGCATTTGTATCGATCTTTTACCCCTCAACTCCAGTAAACTTCGGGAATGATCACACTTGAACCCAGCTCTGCTGCATATCTCACCCCACAAATAAAACAGGATCAAGTTTTTTTTACTTTTTACAAATATTGTTGTTTTAAAACTTTATTTTATCATTTTCATATTATGTTGTTGTTGTGTTGTTTTTGTTGTTGTTGTGGTATTTGCAAATTGTATATAATTAACACTAAAAATACTTATTTAAACATATTTGCATATTTTTTTTATTCAATTTTCCGTTTCTGTGTTCTCTTTTTATTCTCTTTAGATCCTTCTTTTTGTTTTTAATTTGTTTACTTATGTATTCAAACTGCACACAAAAAATTCACATCTGCGACTGCGTTGGTTTCTTCTGTTTCAATTTTTTTACTGATTTTTTTGCCAGTGTTGCTTCTGCGCAAACCATTTTCACATTTTTATTTCTTGCTTAAAGTGCTAAGTTAAGTTGTAATTTTTTTTTTAAGTTTTTCCTTTGCTCGTTTGTTTTTTCTGCAGGCAGAATTTTCAATATTTCTTGCGCCATACATTTTTTCATTGTCCCACCTTTTTTTTTGTCCAGCAAGATTTAATTTTTTTTTGTTTTGCATGTGCTTTGCAAATTTCTCATTACTTAAATGTTTGCTTAGCTTTCAACTTACAACTTTTTTGATTTTTATTTTACTCTTCATTTGAATTCATTTAGGTTTTAAAAATTTTATGCTAAATTTGCGGAAAATTACAATGTAAAAATATGTAAGATCACGAACAAAACCGACAAGAACGGGTAGGGAGACGGGGGGCGAGGAAAACGCAAACACAGGGGTACGGGAATGGGATGGGGGGGCCCTAAGTGGGCGTGAGTTGGCGAATGGGGGAGTGCAAGCACAGACACACACACAATGCTATCAATTATACAATATAAAATTTTGCTCTTCACGATGTGGTTTTAATTTTTTTGTGGTTGTTGGATTTTTCGCTTTTTTTTGTGTTTTGTGTAATTGTAGAGAATCGTTTACATTTTCATCGATTTAATGCACTAACACTAGAAAAAAAATTAATTATATGTATATAATAATCATAATAATAGGTAAATATTTATATATATATATATGTATTTATATGCATGTATGTGTATGTATATTTAAATAGAATTAATGTTAAACTTTTGTACAATATATAATTTTAAGTTATTTGATATATAGCAATATATATAAAGGTTTATATATATGTTTGTATACATATATATATATATATATATATATATATATATAGGGGCGTGTATTACTCATTTACTTATTTATTCATTCATTCATTCATTTATTTACTTATGCAACTAGGTTTCATTTTTTTGCTTCATATCTATTCTTTATACTTCAAATAGATGAACATATATATATTTCTAAATATATATATATATATTTACGGTGTGTGTGTGTGTGTGTGTGTGTGAATATACTAAAATTGAAAATTACAAAATGCCAAAAATAGAAAACGAAATTTTTGAAAAGGAAAGAATGTTGTTTGTTTGTGTCCACTGCTGCTCGCGCTACCCACAGCACCCTCGTGCTACTTAGACGGAATCTAGATTCCATCGCCACAATAACCTAACCTTCCACTGCTGCTGGACTCGGCTGATGATTGTTTCAAACAACTTTGCTATACAAGCGTATGGCAGCGTTGTCTACCAGTTGCTGCTGACAGCATTGACGCAACGCTTCTGCACGCGCGCTTAAAAGCTTAAAATTCGTGGGCATTTTGTGGTGGTTATTCGTAGAAAATATAGTTAAGTTTTTAAAGCGTATGGAAAATAAGCACAGAAGCGATTGTGCACAAAACAAAAACAATGCGTGAAAAACGCATCAGCTGTAATTTCTTTAAATTGTACAAAAAAATGTTATGAAAATAAAAAAGTAAAACAAAATTAGCTAAAAAGTACAAAGATGTACAAAAGAAAAAAATAAGAAAATTAGAAAAGCAATCAATTACAAAAGAATGTATCGAAAAGAGATAATTACACAAAAAACATAATCAAAAAGAAGAGTATAATAAAAAAAGAAACAAACCAAATAACAATTACACAAAAATCAAAGAAAGTTGTTTTTCTTTTGATCCAAAATAGATTGAAAAGCTGCCAACTAATTTACAATACTTTTCAAAATATTTGCTCCCTTTTTTTTAACCACCAAATCGCATCAACTTTGCTCACAAATTTTTCTCTGGCGTACATAAATACATATTGTTTGCGCTCACTTTTGCTGGCGCTTTTTAACAGCTATTGTTGTTGTTCATATGTATATGTATATATAATTTCTTTGTAATTGTTATGTTTGTTGCTGCTGTATTGTGGCTGTTTTTGTGGCAATATAACTTGCTATATTTTTTATTATGATTTGTTGTTGGAATATTTTAGTCATATTTTGCAATTTGCCGCCCAATAACGAAAGGTGCAAAAATGTTCAATGTTTGCATAATTTAATAGTTTCCACTCCAATCATAAACAGAAGAAATACCACATTCGCACCAGTGAGAAGTGTTCAAAACATTAGAGTAATAAATTCTGAAATTGGTTGATTGTTTTGCATAAGCGAAGCCTGAATTATGCCAATTATAAGTGCACAATAACCTAAAACTGACGAGGAGGTAATATTGCAGACATTGGGCCCTGTAACTAGCCGGTGAATCAAAATTGCATTATTTAGTTTATAAAAAATTAATTCGAATTATAACTGAATATGGACGAATTGCTGCTGACTAGAAAAACATGGAAATATATCATAAATCATTTTGATTCATTAATGTACAAAAATAAATCACTATTACTGATTAATCGATCAATCGGTTGTTGTTGTAATAAAAAGTATTTACTACTCTTCTTACTGTGTCAAAAGTGTCAAATACATTAATTTATATTAACTTCTAGTAAGTAAGTAAAAATTTGTTTCCCAAAAATCATTGTTCGAAGGCAAAAGTATTGAAACATAGTAACTCAACTCATTTGGATTATTTCGACCAATTCGGACTCAACTATTGACACAGTCATACCTTGAAATATTCAATTATAAAAAATTGCTTATTCGAACATTAAAATTTTTATAGTTACACACAATGTGAAATCAAATTTTGACTCAATTTTATAGTTAATAAAATTTACTTTCAACAAGGGAAATGTTTATTATTTGTGAAAATTTGCATTTTCTGCATTTAAATTTTGTAATCAAAACTAGTCCAAAATCATTAAATATTGAAAACAATTTTTTTATTTTCAAAAAGTTTAATTTTGTTTGTAAATGAAACACTATGATAAAGCAGTTTTATAAACAATTAAATTAAAATTCTTTGATATCAAGTTTATATTAAAACTTTAGTTTATTTAAGTAATACTAAAACTTTTTTATATGAACTACATTTAAATATAAGTACTAAAACATTCGAATTTCACAAAAGAATTTTTGTATGTTTCGATATTTGAATTTATGAAAATGTTATTCAAACAGCTTTTATGAATTTTTGTTTCATCTTCGATTTCAAATTAATTTTTTATTTAGATTAAAATGAGACAGGTTACTAAATCTCATGATTTTCAATTTACTTTACGATTAATCGTTATTTAATTAACATTTCAAATACGTTTAAAAAAATCATATACAAAATTGATGAGGATTTTGCTTAGTAATGAAATTTTAAGTTAAAAGCCAAAGTGGAATAATAAAGAAAATATTTATAAAAAAAAGGAATTAATTTATGGTTGGCGCAACTATTAAAAGGATTTCATTCACTTTGTCGGCAACAAATTTTTGTTCAACTATATTTCAATTTATGATAAAATGGTACTGAATCGAGAACAAACGTTCCTCTGTTTGAAAGATTGAAAAATATATATTTGCATTAAAACTAAAATTTTGACCTATAAATTAACTAACTTTTGATCACTGATACTTTTTTAAGAAACCGAAAGCTGGTATAATCAGATTATAACATATTTGCCAAAAAATATTCATTAATATAATTGTGATTGATCGACTAATCAATTTTAAGTCAATTACACTTTTTGTTTATAATTCAATACACTTATTCAATGTGGTTGCATAAAATTGGTTGAATGTAGTTGAGGAAATTTCAAATATTTTCTGTTCTTTAATTGTTTTTTGCTTATGAAATTGAACAGTTCGTAAAGTAAAATGTAGCAAAACATGAGGAAAAAATCTAACGAAATAAATTTCAAATAATTGTGTAAATATTTTGCAGTAAATCATTTCAGTAAATGATTAAACAAAATTTGATTTTGATACTCTAAATTATTTCCTTCTTTATGGAGGTTTTAATGTACAATTAGGCAATATACATTTCACCTTATCGCACTTTTATTCTCACAATGTTGGGCAAATGGTTTTCCAATAACTAACAACCACATTCGCCGTAGTAAGCTAGCCAACGATTTGTATTATTAATCTAACAAAACTAATTGGAGCAAACCTCAGCCTGTAGTGCAGTGAAATTAAAGCTTTAATTTGATTAATTAGTTCCGTTTAAATTTTGCCCAACACTGTAGAGAGAAAGTGTGCAACTGAACACTCGTTTTTGTTTTTGTTAATCAGCAGCAATTACGACTACATACAGAAAAAACATGGATTGGATAAACGACTGATGCAAACATGAATTAATTGGCAAGCTGTATGCTTAACAGTTAGTCACACAGCCCTAACGCCCGAAGAGCAATAGGAACACATGAAGAGCGGGAAGAAAGCGCACAGCGATTGTGAAATGTTTTGCTTGCAATCTAAACTTAAAGAATTTACACTTGAGGCTTTGCTGTCACCATAAGAAAGCAACAAAACAAAAAGAATAAATAACGGCAATAATTTATTTTACAAAACGACATTTTGCGCCAACTTCATAAAAATTTAAAAGTACGTGGCCATTAATGCCGCCGCCAGTGCGTCACCACGCTTGTCTACAATCCGGCCAAACGTACGGGCGCCTTGAGCACGTCCTCGCACAAGCTCGCGAAAGCGGGTGCAGCTGACAATGTCGCCTGCCAAGGAGGCACTGATTGTTGGTGCGGCCGAGGCTGAGCAGGAAAACGTCTTTCGTTCGCCGATTTATTGCCGGCGTTCCCGGCAGCGGGAATTGTGTTAATTTGGAATTTCAAAAATATTTTATGAAGATGAGAAAATTCGAGTGTTGCTTTGCTACTAGCTTTACAATATTTATATATGTATAGATTTTCTGCATTTTTATTGGTTTTCATTTATCCTACATCTACTGCCACTACTACGACTATGCCTAGAGCTAAGTTCGCTACTGCTGATACAGCTGCGCCCGCGACGGCCGCTGGCGTTGCGCTACTTCCCATTTGACGCCTAAATGTAATCCGTAATCCATAGTGGTAATATTTACTTTAGCTTTAGATTTAGGGTTTCTTCTTCTTTTTGCTTCACTTCACTTTAGTTTTTTGTTACTTTTTACTTTAGTCATAATGCTACTACACAGTGTTATTTTACAAGTTTTAAGTTCGCTTTGATAAGTACAGTACAGTTCTCAATATTTTTAATTTTGCTGCTATTTTGTTTTTCATTTTCATTATGTTAATAATTATGTAGTAATGTTCTTTTTACAATTGTGCCATTGCGCAAGTTCTACATATTTGTTGCTAAATTTTGTAAAAAAAAAAAGAAAAGAAAAACTCGCTCATCCTTTTGCACTCTTGAGAGAAGTCCTACCGCCTACTTCTGCTGTTGCCGCGCTTTTCTCAGCTATTACTACAACAACAAAGTGATCGCCTAGTGATTGTTCTCCCTTCAATTCTGGTTAACTGCTTTTTACAAATTTCACTTCTGCTGTTTTGTTTGTTTAATTGCGCTTTTTTGTACAATTTTAATACTTCAATATTTTTTGCTCAATTTTTAAGCTTGAGGGAGCGGGGGACTTGAGGGCTACGAGTGGGCGGGCGTCTAGGAGGGTCGCGCACATTGTCAGCTGCACATCGCGCCTACAACAATTTTCGTTTGTCTTCCCTTTCACCTGCACGGCGCTCAATTCGTCTGCTACTTGCTGAGCTTCAAACATTTCAAGAGTTTCAATTTTATGCTGTGTTTTATGGATTTTTCAAGTTTGTGCCTTTTTGTCAATACGGTTATTGGTTTTGTTGTCGTTGCTACATGTTACATCTTACAATAATCGTCTGGTGCTGTTGCTGCTTTCTGTCGCACTACGCCCCGTTTGGGTTTGCTGCACTGGACCCCATCATCTATTCATCCCTTCGTCTTGTTGTTGTTGCCCTCAAATTAAAAATTAAGTTCCTTAGGAAAGTGCGGCGCCACTGCAGCGGGGCTGCTGCCGCTGTTAGTGCTATTGCCGGCAGCCGCATTGCCATTGCTGCTGTTGTTGAGATTGTGCGGCACGTTAGGCGCGCCACCCAATAGGTTGGCACCCAGTGCCGCAGCCGCTGCTGCTGCCGCCGCTGCCGCAGTTACCGCCGCCGTGTGCGTCGTGGCCGTGTTGTTGCTGGTATGTTGTTATTGCATGAAATAGTCCGGGTGCTCCGAGTCTTTTTCGAATCGTTTCGCCTCCTCGTGCATGCTCTCCTTGATCTTCAGTATAGCCGCCGACTCGGTTTGATCGTTTTCGCCCGGGCCGCCAAAGCCGCCCAAATTGTAGTCGCCCATGCCGCTGCCGCTGTCTTCGCGCGGCGTGCCAGGTCCGCCGTTGGCTGGTGAGTTCTTCATGCCATCCAAGCCGGTGCCGTCACCGGCGCCGCCGTTAAGTACCGGACCCATTGAGTTAGGGCCGCCGCCCATCGGACCCATGCCACCGGGGCCACCACCTCCGCCATCCGGCCCGCCACCCATCGGGAATTCAGGCTTCATCAGCGAGTACATGTTGTCGCCGGGACCGCCGGGCCCTGTTTGTGTGTTGTCCTGCGGCGACGGCATGATCGGCGTTCCCGGGCCAGGCGGCCCATTTGAGCCGGGGCCGGGACCGTAGTTGCCGGGTGACGATGACGAGTACGCGTTCATAGGAGCCGTAGCGTTTGGCTGCCATTGCGGCGGACGCCCGCCAGCGCCCATTCCCATGCCGGGCGGCATGCCGCCTGGGCCTGGTGCTGGGCCGCGCATGCCACCGGGACCGCCGTAACCCATGGGGCCCATGCCGCCGGGACCACGCGGCGGATTCATTCGCGGATTCATAGGGCCCATGCCGCCCGGCCGCGTCGGGTCCATGCTGTTGGGCATCATAGGCTGGCCGGGCGGTCCATTGAATTCATTGCCCATGCCTTGCATGCGTACGCCAGGCCGAGGCCCACCCGGATACCGCGGTCCCGCCATAAACGGCGGCTGCCCGGGCATCATCTGCGATGGCGGCGGCTGTGGACTCGACGCGTGCGTCGGCGGCGATGGCCGCATCGTGGAATTTGGGAAGAAGTTGGGGCCCATTGGGCCGCCGGGTCCCATGGGGCCGTCGCCACCCGGTGGCATCTGGCCAAGCGGGCTGGGAGCGGGGCCGCCGGCGTTGTGTGGGCCACCTGGTCCGATGCCGTTCACGCCGTAGCCGGAGCTCACAAAGCCGTAGTCGTGGAAAGCTTTCGCCTCTGACGAGTGGTCACACTGATCGCGGCGCTCAGGTGCCGCGCAGTACAAATCCCAGAAGACGCACCACCATGTGTGCAGGAATCCTGGCGGCTCGCCCAGCGTAATGTTCTTCTCCCACCGGATCTCCGACAGGAAGGTCTGTGCCGCCTTTTGGGCGCCAACGTGCAGCAGGTATTCATAGACGTACAGCGCCAGCTTCTCGCGTGCCTGTGCGTCTGACGGCACCGACGAGGCCTTAGATTTCCCATACATTGTGATGTGAGTGGTGTGTGTGTTTGTGTGTCGGTGTGCCGTGTGCGCTGGGTCGATCGGTTCGGTTTGGTAGAGTTGGTTGATTGGCTGCTGCTGCTTTGCGTTGCTCTGGTTTGGTCCGTTTGCTGCTGCTGCTGCTGTCAGGTGTGATCTGTGGGAGAGCGGGAGTTAGTCCACTGCCACTTGCGCTAATGCTGTCAGTCAGTCTGTTGGTCTGTCAGTCTTCTCACCTTTTACTTTAGCGATTTCGTTTATTTTTTTATTCACAAATTACTTTTTTGCTTCTTCTTTTTTGTTTTGAGGCCACAAAATATTTAATTGGCGCTCGCCGCCGCTGTGGAGCTCACGCAGCCGTTCTCTTCTTTTCTATGACTTCCAACATTTTTCATCTTCTTTATGCCAAGTTGATTCTCTGGGTAATTTGTGCGTTTTTGCTCGTCCTCCTTCGCCGTTTTGCACCCCACTTCGTCTGCTTCGCCCACAACTGTGTTGCCTTCTCCCCCTTCACACTTTTCTTCTTTCTTTTCCTTTCTTCCAACCTTCCGTCCTTCCTTCCTTCCTTCTCTGAACTACTGCACTCGCTCACTCACTCAGCCACTCGGCACTCGTTTTTGTGAAATTTAATTTTTCTTTTTCCGCTTTTCTTTTCTTTTTCCTTTTTGCCAACACTCCACACCGCGCTGCTCTACTCTACTCTGCTTTGCTCCACTCTTACTGCGCTTTTTTATTTCTTCTTTTTCGCCGATTTTCTGTTTCTTTAACAATAAAAAACACTGAACTGTGCGCTTCTCGTTATTTCGTGCAAATTTAGTTCATCTTCTGCTTTGCACAACCACTTCACTGAATCGCTGCTGTGCTGTCGCCGTTCGACGTTGCCTGTGCTTTTGCTTTGGCTCTTCCCCTCGACGCAGCCGACGTTGCGTTGCCTTTGCGCTCACACTCGCACTCGTATGCGATGTACGCGCTGTTGTTGCTGTTGCTGTACTGCTTATTATTGGTGTTGTTGTTGTTGTTGTTGCGGCGCTGCTGTTGCTAGTACCTCGTTGTTGTTGTTGTTGTTTGTGTTGCTGCTGCTACTTTGCCGCTGTCACCCTCGTCTTCTTCACAACGTCAACGCCGTTCCTCTCACCGCACTCCTCGCTTCTCTTCTTTCCTTTTCCTTTCCGTACACCAATAACTACAATAAAAAAACTCCAAATAGTAAAAATAAAATCAAAACCGAAAGAGCAGAATGTGGTGTAATGGAAGAATTGGCAAAAGTGTGCACCAGCAATAGCAGCGAACTGTGGATGAAAACAGTGTTGCCAGCTTTACACTGCAGAAAGCCGTACCGCCAACTTTAGGGGATATAGGCGATAGAGACGAATTTGCAGCCATACAGGCAAGTTAAAACAACACATGTCATGCACTTTTTTTATATTTGTGGTTGAACCTAGTATTTGTGTATTTTATATATATTTAGGGCCTTTGTGGCAAAATACCAACTTGTATGGTAATAAAATAATTTAACTTCAGGCATTATTATATAAAGCTACGTCTAGCAGGTTTTATTCCACTCTGGGCGTTTACTTGGATGTACACTTTTTGCCCACTTTCCTGCTCATCTAAAATTCTCGCATAATAACAGAGAACGGCAACAATTACTACTTAACGAAATTTCTTACAATTTACCCATAGCATAATGCAACGCTTGGGAGTTTTTAAAGTAGATGCAATTTTAATATAATTAAAATCCACTGAACATTTTTTTTATTGATCATCAGTTTTTTTTATATTTCCATATCTATGGGCGGCCGCACATCTCAAATTCTTAACTTCAATATTATTAGCTATTTTTCAATTTCCTACATCGATAATTTTTCCATGCAAATTCGCAAAGTTACACCACTGGCTTGTTCGCTGGCTGGCAATAGAAAAAGAACGCAAGGTGCGTTTACGCTGTTATGTGCGCGCCGCGCATACGGCACTCGACGAGGGGGTGCGAAGGGCGTGCGCTCAGCTCACGTTGATGTTGACGTTGCGCGCATACGACATGGTGAGAGCACAGCACTCACCGCTCAAGAGTAATCGATTTATTTTCATTTTTACATTTTACATGGCTGTGGATGCGGCTTGAAGCGCACAGCACGGTACAATACACGCGCACATATGTACACAGACCCATCTAGCGTGCTGTTTGCTAGATTCACAGCCATGGACTATCTCTGAGCCCAGATTTTCTTGGCTATTCCAGCTGAACCGATAAACTTGGCAAATACGTCTCGAACAAAACTTGCAGCTAATTGTTTTTGTAGGTTCACGGCGAGAACTTCTCGCCGCTGCATGCACAAACATTTGATGAAAGATATGAGTTTAGAACAAAACGTGATTTTCGTAACCGAATAGAAGTTGCTACGATTTATTTAAAAAAAATCAAATCAAATAATTACTTTTTCACCGATTTATTACTGCGAGATTCGAGTCATTGTGGCTATTTAAAGTCGCAAATGATGTGATTAGAAGAACCATTTAGGCCAGCATTGGGCACAATATGATTATAATTCTGTAGAAGCCGCTTACAAATTTGGATTAACCCTAATAATGGGTTGACCTCGACTAAAACGCTTAGACTACACATAAATACTGAGGCTATTGACTGTTGACTAACTTAAGATGGTCAAGATCGTTGCACAAAGTTAATAGCATTTCCCGACTTCATTGCAACGAGAGTGTCAATGTGAGGTTTATTTACCGAGTTTATCTTGGCATACTAATCTTATTTTGCAACTCTATCACAAAACATTCACGATGTGAGTCGAACCGGCTAACATTAGTATTGCGCTGTAATTCAAACAAGTCATTTTTAATTGATCTAAACTTGTTTGGTCTCATACTTATCAAAAATAATGTTTTTCGCTTGCAGTTAGACAATTTAGGTTTGTCTTGAGAGATGATTTTAAAATGAATTCTTTTTAATATTTAAAATAGTTAGCAAGTATGATTCGACAATACATTAAGTCGAACTGGATATCCTTGTACGCTTTATTTTAAACATTCCTACCACTTAAAAGGATACCTTATGTAAAAAGGTCGCAAATGTTGCTGTTCTTTAAATTGTGGACCTGCCTAAATCGAATACAGTAAGAGAAGTTAAGACGTTACATAAGAAGGTAATCTTTGCTTGCAATTTTTGTTTTAAGCACCATCCCAGACTAACCAAAGCTGATAACACCGCGTTTACCACTCGACCGCAGCTAGGATGATTCAAAGTGGCGGAACGCACTCTACAGAGATAACCTACACGTGATTTTTTGTCTGCTGTTTTTGTTTAACGGTACAGTAACCTATTACTTCATTTGAAAAGTTATATAAGCTCACATTTGCCCACTACTCCATTTTTCTGAAATTTAAATTGCCCCGATTTAAGCAGTTAATTCTTCTTATAATCTTATATATGTATATTCCACTACGAAGCTAAAACCTGAGCCGAACAGAAAACTTTCTTTAAAAAAAAGAATTTAAAGTAAAAACGGGGCAACGAAAGAAATAGTTTTCGTTTGTACTTTTCTTTCTGAGATAACTTTGCAAATCATGATCTCAGAAAAGCAATGTTTTATATTATATTGATTTCAGACAATATACCTTATAAGTTTTCTGCGTCACGAAATGCCAGACTTTGTCTTCTTTTAAGACCTTCGTTAACCGAGACTTTTTTTAAAAGACAATTTTCTTCTTCTGTTATACATGTATCTATGTTATCTTTTAAGTTCAAATCTTTTCTGAATAAGTATTAAACAAAAACTAAAAAATTTATTTCTGATAGCTTTTATGGTCCCTGCATATTTTGCTTAACCAACAATAAATACTCTTCACTCAAACATTTTAAAATCATAATTTGTTTTTTTATTTATTTGAGAGTCGGCCAATACCTATGGTATTAGAAACAAGTTAGCTTCAAGCATATGGATGAAATATGTTTTGCAAAGACACTAACGTTGGAGTACTTTTAGAGTAATTTGGGCTTTACATTTTAAACACTGGATTGCTGGGCCAGCAGACCGTCAAGTAGTACTTTTATTAAATCCAATCAATTGTGTGGGACTGTTTGCTTTAAAGTTCACATATGTGTATTTTTAAGGTAGAAACTTTTATGTAAATTCATCTCCATTCCCCCAAACCAGCGAATGCTCTGCACAATCGCTGCAATGTGCTGGCTGCACGTTCGCCCCACCACCGCAACTTGTGAAATGTTTACAAACCTCTCGCTGTCAGCTTCAACGTTACGTTGCAGCTTTACGTTACGTTGCGTTGCAATCGCCACACAAACGCACGCACGCACGCACACACACTGTACCCCAGGTGTCGTCGCCGCTACTGTTGTTGCTGCCGCTGCGCTTTACTGAGCTGTGCTGCGTTCACGAGCGGGTCCCAGTACCACACAACACACAACTCGTATTCGTCTTATTTATTTTATATTCCCTCTCTTCTTCTTTCTCTTTCTGTTTTAATTACAGTTTTTCACTTTAATGTTTTTTCCGATATTCACAGTCTTGCGTTGAATTTGTTCGCTCGCACTACGCCACTGCAATGCACTGGTTCAACTTGGTTGAGCACCGACAGCCGTTCGCATTAACTTTTAATTCAATTATCGAAACTGTTTCGCTTTACAGTATTTCTTCGATCAGTAATATCATAAAATTCACATTCACGCAATTTCGTTGCCGTTCCCCGCAACTTGCTTTTATCTTTCTTCGATTTTATGCTTTTTCCTCCGTGTCTTCCGTTGCTACTGCAACCTCTTCTTTCTTTCTTTTCTACCTTTGCTTTCGTCTTATATTCGTCCACTTCTCCTCTCCACTTGCTTCAATTGGACTTTTGCTCGTAAAAGATTTTCATAATCCAATTTTCGGCACAATCGCATTTTCGCTCACTTCCATTTTTTGCACAAACACTGCCAATTCGGTTATGCTTTAGCCTAAATGCAATTAAACAAGTGAAAATACACTTTTTCCACGCGAAAATATTCGGAAAATGTTTTGAGGTTTTTCGCCACAAGTGCGTCTCGCGTTAATAAATGGCTGGCGTATACTTTCGTGACGACACAGTCGCATAGAGTTGCCAGCAGCTGCCACCAACTCTACTCAGCACACCATTTCTAACGTTCAATCGAGTTTTTGTCAGTCAATTTCGCGCCCGTACCTAACTATTCACTCCGTAAAAGTCTCCTACGAATTTTTCTATTTAAGATGATTTCTGGCAACTAAGCTATCGCATTAATAGCTATCCATATGTCTGCCTTTACCAAAATGTGCCATTGTGGGTTCATCTGTTAAAGCACTGGCAACTCTGCTCTACCGATTGAGTATTCGTGCCGCTACAGCCAGTTTTTCTGCGCACCTTCGTCGTCTCGCTCACACGCATGATGAATGATAGGGCGAGTGCCTGCCCGCTGTGTTGCTCAGTATTCGCCGTGCGCTCCCGGCATTTTCAATTTTATTTTTGCGCCCCTTCTTTCATTTCTTTTCGTTTTTCGCGTTCGAGTCTCTTCCTAAATCTACAATCGCCGCAAACACGAAAGCGAACAGTGTTGCATTTAAACGCGTTGTCGTCTTGTGTGTGTCGTTAGTGGATTTTGCGTTTGGTGAGTGAAAAGTTTCCGTATAATATTGTTAAAGTTCTAGCCTTAAGATAAATTATTTGACGCTTACAAGCTTACATGGGTGGCTGCAGCTATGCACTTGACAACGTATTTGGCATTTTACCCCCAAGCGTGGCGCATAACAACACTGCCTGCGCAGGAAGCAATCGATACAAATTACACTTTGCGACTTTGTTTGTGGAGCACTTTCGTGTAGAGTTGAGGCAGAGAGCTTTTTGCAGTTAGCTGTGTTGGTGCAAGCGAGATGGTTACATCTTGCGATTCATTTTGCTCTTTCCGCACAAAACGAAAACAGCGTGCTGATAACTTATCGATGCTGAATAAATTAAGGATTGTTTTTAAAATAATTCATACGACTGGGATACAGACGAAGTTCATTATAAAGGATGTTCTCTCGTAGGGAGCTTATACGAATTGTCATATTTATATTGTTATTTAAAATATTTTGGTTTTCAATTTAAATGTTAAATCTTTTGGAGTGCTTGGGAGAAATTGACAGAAGTTTACAGACAATTTTTTATATTTTTATGGTGAATGAACTTAGATCGAGTTGAGAACTTCTAAAAATATTAGAAATCGAATGGTTGTGTAATTTAGATGAACATTTCCTAACTAACCTAACTTCAATAAACAAGAACTAAATATCAAACTTTATTATTGAAAATAAAACCTTTGAAAATTCTTTTACAAAATGAATTTCAATATAAATTTTGCCTGAAAATGTGTAATTCAGCAACTTCTAAAAAATGTATTTTGTTGTTTTATATGGACATATACATACATATGGTGGCGTTCAAAGCACGGGGCATATGACGCAAAGGGCGGCATAATTGGATAGACGGCAAAATTTGCGAGCAAAGCGAAAAAATTAAATTTTAACAGATCACATGTGGCTGATAATTTTCATAATCATTTAAAAAATACTTACACAAATATAGGGGTGGCTGACTGGCGCTATTTTCTCGCTTACACTTAATTCTCGCATGATTGAATTGTTTTTTTATAACTGAAATTTTTTAACAAATTTAATCCACATTTCTTCATCATATTAAAATTGTTTGACAAGACTTTGAAGTTTTTAAGGGATTCAACTTTTTAAAATCCACATTCATTCAATTTAATAGTAGTGATTAGGACCACAATTTAAAGTATATTTTTATAATATAATTATCGATAAGTAATTGCAAAAAAGATTAAAATAACTTTTTTCATGATTTTATATTTCACTTAGAATAGCTCTATTCCAATGAAAGATGCAAATAATATGCTAATTTTAGTAATTGAGTTTTAAAAATTATTATTGTAAAAACTATTTGTGAAATAATAAAAATTTGCTATATCCTTGCTTGCAAGCTCTATTCCACACCTTTAAGTCACTTTCAGTAAACGTTCGTTGCGACGTGTTCACGTACAGTTTCACTGTTTGCCACACTGCACAGTGATTCGTTCCATAGACAAAATTAAAAAAATGTATAGTCTCAGAATTTAATGATTTTGATGTCATTTGAAAGGTAAAACTCCAACTAAGAAAACCCCCAAAAATATGTGCCATAAATGAATTAGTGTGCATGCAAAAGCTGCTCAAAGTTGAAACTTTTAAAAAAAAAAAAATTTAAACACATATTTTCTGTTTTTTAATCTATTGAATAAAAAAATTGTAAAAATACATGGTTACCAAGAAGTTGCTAAAAGTTGCAATATAGATTAAGAAATGATGTGGCCATTTTCGCTTTTAATGTTTTCTCAAAATTTGAAAAGCTGAGGCTTTAACATCACTTTTAATTCAAAATATTTTTCTAAATCTGAAAATTGGCTAAACTTAGTGGAAAATATCTAAAAAGTATGTGAAAGTATGGTCCTGGATTTTTTGTTATTTTAAGAAGTATTCTTTCTTTGTCGGATAATGTAATTACATCCTCCGATATCTTCCGATCTCAGAAAATAATTCTATTTGAAAAGTGGTCTAAACAACTATTTTTCGAAAAAATTTATTTTATTTATCCCTAAAAGTATGCAATCAGCATGCAAAATGAAAAATCTGCACAAATGTAAAACATGCATCTATTATTATCGTTTTTATTGCAAAACCAGAGGGCCCTAAGACAATTTCTGGTACTCCGTGGAATTATCAATGTTGACGTTACCGATTAAATGTAAAATCTGAAAAATCTAGCCAACACACTTGGTGCTGTAGCTCTCCAAAAATGACGAAATTTGCAATTTTAAGTCTCAGGCATTGCCAAACTACAACAGTTTAAAAAAAAAAACAAAATGGAGATTTCACTTCAGCAGACCATGATTAACTGGTATACCAATACTAGTTTTATGAAGAACGGACCACTCCTTCTAATTTTGTCCCGCGGTTGTATGGAGTCGAATCACTGTGCACTGTATCGAATAATTCGCAACATGTCTACGCTAAGCGTACTAGAGCAACATGTTGCCGAGTGTTGCGCACAACGTGTGGTATGTGGAACATTTCATTCAAGTTCAGGCTGGCAAATTTGTGCACAAAAAGAGATTTTGTTTTCACTTGATTTTTAATCAAAAACTGTAATTGTTCATCTCATAATTGCAACAAATATGTATGTAAATCGTTGCAATGCTGCTTGAACAGTGCGACAGTTTGCAACATGGCACCCGTCACTGGCGTCGTGTTTCCCCAGCAAAAGGATAAACCGCACGAAGATGCTGTGCTGCTGATGTTGATGCTGTGTGTTTGGTGTGGTTCGTTGGTGTAGTCAGTCGCGTTCTGAAAACGACAGGCAATGGCTGCGCTGCCGTAGCGGAAATTTCAACGAAGTCGTTTTGTCTGGCTCGCAATTTTTTTAAAATACTCACCAACAAACAAGCGCGGCACGTGCTGACGTCGTGCTGTTGCTGCAGTTTAATTAAATTTTACCGTTCTCAAATTTATATGCTCATTTAACTGGCCGTATTGTAGTGAAAAATAAAAAAGGAAACACAATTAATTGCACGCAGGAGTTGTTGCAGCATTTACAACACTCGGCAGCCATTCACGGTAATTATTCGCTTCCCCTGCAAGCGGTGCAGTTTTGGCTGCTGTTTTCGTGTGTTTGTTTTTGTTGTTGTTGTATTTTGTTGACGGAAATACCTCGCTGCACAGACGATAAAAACGGAAATGCAAATGAATGTGAAGAGCATAAGTGGAAAAAATTTTAATTATACTCGTCTTGCTTTTTTTGCTTGTTAAGTGCGAAAGCGAAAGCAGAGTGCCGAGCGCTGAAACAAACAGTTGCAAATTATGAATTATGTCCTCAAATGCATAAATGCATTTCCGGCATAAAATTGCTTTTGCTTATACAACAACAAAATAACTAGTAGTTGCTGTTCTTATTTAATGTTAAGTACTATAATCTTTTTTGAGATATACATACTTATGTAGCTAATTCCTCAAATATTTATTTGTAAGTTTAGATTTGTGCTCTATAATGTACCTTTTGTACATTAAAATAAAAATTGAAAAAGTTACTCGTAGCGTATTTGTTTGTTGGTTTAGTTAGGTCAGGGCTTTCCCAATGCAAGATAATTCCACTTACTTGAGTTATGGAAGTAAGTAGAACAGATTACTGGTCAGTTCTTGTGTGATTGCCCTGCATTTTCCCGAAACAGGTTTCGTAAATTTGGAAGTAATTTGCAAGGCGACGAATAGTTTCACTCTTTTCTCCACAGTGAAAAGGCGTTCTTACCGCTTTTAATACCTTTGAAATATTAATAATATACAGCACACATTTCAAGCCATTTTCACTATAATCAGGTGATTTATTTGACAATGAAGGACACAAAATCGTAGAAATTCTATAAGATTAATTTAAATTATGTATTAGCAAAGAAGATATTACAAATCGTTGTCTGTTTACTGCACCTTGAATGCTGTCCATGGTTCATGCAGATAAAAACAACTTTCCAGAATTATATAACATAAAATATATGTAACAAGTGTACGCACATTGTCATGGCCGTACATGATGCGGTACGGTAGAATATCAACACAGTTTGCATCATAATAAAGCACGCGGTTTGCTCGATTGTTTGGCTGAATGCGTCCAACACGCACGTTTACCTGTGGTCCGGCATTGTACTGGTCCGCGTATTCGAATGCCACGTGAAAATGCGACATTTGAACGATAGCCTCTGCCACAACAATGGCAGCCACAGCGTCCGCAGCCTCACAATGGCGCCACCTTGAAGCGTATTGACAAAACAAAAATCGTTGAACATTTGCAACGAAAAGTATTTTACTCGATTTATACAAGATGCCAACTTTAATGTAATTTGAGGAAGTCGAAATATTGCGCGCTTCTTTGAAAATAATCAATTCTTATTTAGATCTTTTCTAAGCTAAAAAATCTCTTTGGTGTACGACTTGTAACGTTCAAAAGGAAGCATGGAAGCACTGTGGTTTACTCGTTTACCATCTCTGAGTCCTCAATACTTTTGTACCAAAAAAACAACTACTGACTCTAAGCCATTGAAATTTTGAATCTAGTCTCTATTCAACTTGTGTTTGGGTCATTTCCTGTCATTTCCTTTGCTTTCGTAAGGAGCGTACTTTGTTCTATTCATGTCAGTCGGTTGGAAAATATGTTCTTAACCGTTTGCTTAGTCAGATGAAACTAAATAAAAAAGGTGCAATATTCTCTATATATTTTTAAACATTTGCATCAGATACTCGCAGTTATCTCGCCTTAAGTACTAAACGATTTACACACAATTTCTCGCAATCCTTTGAAGTTGCTTTTAAAAACACTCAAAAACTTTATCTATCCTCTTTCACGCCAATAAACCATCGGCAAACGTTAGCGACTGCACCCAACGCCAACTGCCCTCCACCACACGCGCAGCCAACACTTTCGCTGCTTTGCTGCCAACTGAACGTATTTTATTTTGATATCTGCTTTTATTTTATTTTATGCTTTGTTGCAGCTCGCTTTGTTTCTTTTTGTTTGTGTTTGTGTTTCTTTTTCTGACAAAACAACAGATCCCTGCCGTCGCACACTGTGGTGACAACAAGAACCGTCGCATTGCTGCTGACATAATTTTAACTTCGGCACTGCCAAGTGTGCCAAAATCTTTGCGCATATGACCGCGAGGCCGAGCATACAGTATAAATTTGTACGTTTGCTTTGTGCGGCTGTCTTTTCGGGCGGCTGCTTTGCTTCTCTGGTAAATTAACTTTGACACCTTTCCACCAGCCATGGCTTATGGACGACGCTGCTTACTGCTCAGCGCTGAGTTGAGTTGTCATTTCATGCTCGCCTGCGGCCGTGCTTCGCTCAAGGATGCGTTTGATGTGATTTAAATGCTTTGCGACAATCGCAGTAGCCAACCGTGTCCCCACCGTGCCCCGCTTTGTACGCAATGGCTCTAGCGACCATTCGTCTGCGGTAAATAGGTTTTTAGCCGTGTCGCTATTGTTGCGGCAACAATTTGATTTGATGTGTTGCGTTGGCGTTATGCATATTTCATCAAATCGGCACATTCGCTGCCGGCGCAGCAGCCACCAGACGCAATCCACCTTTCCACTCGCTCATAACATTAACGCGAGCAGACATGGCGCATGTGGTTGCCTATGCGCCTATGTGTATGCTGTGTTATTTGCGGTTGCAAGGACACGTACACACCGCCATGCGCACACTGATTTAATTGTTTGTGTTTGCGTGTGTGAGTAGTGCTGATGGCTGCGTTACGTTGTGTGCATGTTGCGCGTGGCTGCAAAATGTCTTCGCAATTAATTTTTAACGAGAAATGAAATTCAATTTTAATATTTAAGTGGCAAATATGGTCGACATGGCCGCCGTGACGTGGGCACTGGCACGTGGCACGTGGCATGCGGCCATGTGGCGTGTGTCAGGTGTTGATGTGTGCGGTCGCATGTCTCGTTAGCGCTGCGGTGCCGCATTTTGCGGAACAGTTTGTGGTCAACAGCGTGCAGTGATTTTAGCCTTGTCGGCTCCCCTTGATGGCTGCTTGATGACCGTTACGTTTTACTTAACGACTCGTTGCGACGCACTGACAGCTGACAGTTGCCATTAGTGGCAATAGAAATATGAAGTCAAAAATGTTTTTCGTATGCGGCACGGATTCACCGCTCGCCGAGTGGCATTTTGTAGTTTATTGCAAAAGCATAAAATGGCATCAGATCTTTTAGTCTACAAGAACATAATGCGACATGCCTTTTTTCGCTTGTCTGCTTAGCCGTAGTGCACAGTGATTCGTTCCATAGACACAATTCAAAAAATGTATAGTCTCAAAATTTAACAATTTTGATGAATTTGAAAGGTAAAACTCCAACTAAGAATAATTTTTAATAATAATTGACTGGCACGACAGCCCGCTTACGCGAGACTAAGGCCTAGCTTCCCGCAACCACCCGTGTTGTGCGTGTGAATTTGTACACGGGTTGGAGGGACCTACAGTTTAATGCCGGTTCCGAACGGCAGGTTGGGAGCTTTTTCATAAGCAATTTTTACTCTCAGAGGTTTGCCATTTCCAGCTGAGAGGACAGCCACCGAAAGAGAAAACGAGTTTTCCCGTTATTTTTTTTTTAGGTGTTATTACAGGCAGTATTTGAACCTGAGGTTGCTGCCTGCGACTCGCGGTCCAACGCACTAACCAACTGAGCCACGGCGGCTCCAACTAAGAAAACCCCAAAAAATCTGTGCAAAAAATTAATTAGTGTGTGTGTGGAAAGGCGGCTCAAAGTTGAAACTTTTTTCACAAAAATATGTAAACACATATTTTCTGTTTTTTAGTCCATTGAGTAAAAAAAATTTTAAAAATACATGGTTACCAAGAAGTTGCTAAAACTTTCAATACAGATTAAGAAATAATGTGGTCATTTCCGCTTTTATTGTTTTCTCAAAATTTGCAAAGCTGAGGCTTTTACATCACTTTTAATTCAAAATATTTTTCCAAATTAAAAATCTGAAAATTGGCAAAACTTAGAGGAAAATATCTAAAAAGTATGTGAAAGTATGATCCTGGATTTTTTTCATTTTAAGAATCATTCTTTCTTTGTCGGATAATGTAATTACATCCTCCGATATCTTCCGATCTCAGAAAACAATTCTATTTGAAAAGTGGTCTAAACACCTATTTTTCGACAAAATTTATTTTTTTATCCCTAAAAGATTGCATACTTTGAAAAATTGAGAAAACCGCAAAAAAGAAAAACATACGTCTATTATTATCGTTTTTATTGCAAAACTAAAGGATCCTAAGACAATTTCTGTTACTCTTTGCACTTATCAATGTTGACGTTACCGATTAAATGTAAAATCTAAAAAATCTAGATAACACACTCGTTGCTATAGCACACCAAAAATGACGAAAATTGCAAATTTAAGTTTCAGATATTGCCAAACTACAACAGTTTAAGAAAAACAAAATGGAGATTTCACTTCAGCAGACCATGATTAACTAGTATACCAAATTTTATGAAGATCGGACCACTCCTTCTAATTTTGTCCCGCGGTTGTATGGAGTCGAATCACTGTGTAGTGTACTGTCGCTTTTAGGGGATTGAAGTTGGTCGGTGTTTTAAGGAAGATCTGATTTAGGATAGAAGGATTTTTGAATTTGAGGTTTGAGGTGTTTAAGGGGCCCGAACACTGTAAACTGCGATTTTTCATATGTTTTTTATTTTATTTATTAAAAAAAAACGGACGTTCCGATTTACATGAAACTTTACACATATGTTAATCAATGTCTAGATTATCGAAAAACAATTTTTTTTTTTTTTTTGGCGGCCATGTTTGTATTCTGTAGCTGATCCAAAATGTCGTCTTTTTAAAATGACCCTTGTCGCGTTGACAGCATAACTGAAAAAGTTTTTATCCGATCGACCTGATTCAAATTGCATTCTATTCGGGAATAGTGTCGCTTCTGCTCGACGTAGCCGTTTTTCGATATATGCCAAACTTTTTTTTTTATAAATAATTTAGTGCAAAATTTTACGCGAAAAAAAAACTTTTTTTTCAAACAGCCGCCATTTTTTTTCTAATCAATATTTTTAAAATCCCCTGCGTCAAACAGTAGCCAGTAATGTATATTTCAAGAATCTTTTTTGTTTTTTGCTCTAGGAGGCTCCGTTATGCTGATTTGCTGTCAACGCGACAAGGGTCATTTTAAAAAGACGACATTTTGGATCAGCTACAGAATACAAACATGGCCGCCAAAAAAAACAAATAAAATTTTTTTTCGATAATCTCGACATTTATTAACATATGTGTAAAGTTTCATGTAAATCGGAACGTCCGTTTTTTTTTTAATAAATAAAATAAAAAACATATGAAAAATCGCAGTTTACAGTGTTCGGGCCCCTTAAGGTTATCCTGCTATTCTAAACTGAGATTGTCTGTGATGTACTACTGTGTACAAAGAATACCCGGAATTCGATTTCTTCGATTATCGTGGTGTTGTGCATTATGAGTTCCTTCCGCCGGGCCAAATTGTCAACAAGGAATATTACTTGAGCGTTATGCGTCGTTTGCGTGAAGCTATTCGCAAAAAGGGCCGGATTTATGGAGAGACAACTCTTGGTTTTTGCATCACGATAATGCACCATCTCACACGGCATTGGTTCTTCGTGAGCATTTCGCCAACTCATATCGTTCCACAGCCACCGTATTCGCCTGATTTAGCTCCTTGTGACTTCTGGCTATTCTCCAAACTCAAAAGACCACTTCGAGGACACCGTTTTGAATCGATTGAAGAGATTCAACGTGAATCGCTGCGCGCATTGAAGGCCATACCGGAAGGTGACTATTTGGCATGCTTCGAAGATTGGAAAGTCCGTTGGCATAAGTGCATTGCATCGGGGGGGGACTACTTTGAAGGCGATGAAATTGATTTGGAAAAATAAATAAAGATTTTTTGAATTATAAACAAATTCCGGGTATTCTTTGTACACAGTAGTATATTGTTTAGCAGTGCAAATTTTAATAGACACCTCATAGATATTGTCGGTTTCTTGCCATTTTTCGTCCCCATAAAATGTCTGCCTTGTGATCCGGAGATTTGCCGTTCTGTCATGATAGCGTCACTTAGTGTTTTAAGTCTTGATTGAGACGTGTTTGCGGAACCTTTGTCAGTCAGTTAAACACAGTAGTACTGGTTATTATAAGTTTGGCAACATTTAATAACTAAACTATATATGAAAATGGGTTATTGTGTCTCCAACACAAACAAATATTCTCATTGATGGATCGCCAGTTAGAACCACTTTCTCCAATCGAGTTCTGATTCCAATTCTGAGCCACTAGCGGCACAGCTAGTCCTGTTGAGCCTTTTTCAATGCCCTTTCTATTTCAACTGATGGAATGGTTGTCTTTCCTTCATCTATGTATATGCAAAGTTTTCTTAATCGTACAGTCCACTTGATTTTATTTTACCAAAAGAAACCATCATGACCCTATTAAGACTATTCTTCAGACAGATTATGATTAGTCAAACATAGTTTCCATGGTTTTTCGGTTAGGTTTTCAGGTTAGAATTTGTATTTCGTTAAGCCATTGCTGCGCTTTTTTTTAAACCAAACAATAGTGTTTCATGTGTATGTCCTTTTTTTAATAAATCGAATTTGTATTAGTCTTATTTGTTTATTGAAGAATTCCGTTCATTATCTTTTATGGCAGTAAAATAAGACAATATTGTCTCGCGTATTTGCTCTTCTTAAAATCGTGTCGAGTGGTTTCTTTTTAAAAATGCAATAAAATGAACAAAATTAAATTGTTTCCATGTATTACGGATTTATTAGTAAGAGCAAATATTCCCATTCATTATGGAACACAACGTCGGCTGGCTTCGCAGTAGCGCATTCTGTCGCTCCAATTTTCTGGATTGGTTGATATTGGCCTTAAGTGCTTGAATCGTTTCTGGATTGTTGGCATAACATCGGCCCATCACAGTTTCCCATAAAACAACTTTTTGCGCAAACTTGCGTACCGCAGGCACGGTGGGTGCTTCATTTCGGTCAAAACTTGTTTTAAAAAAATGCACTGAAATAAGTTTTCAATATTTCGCAACGTTGTTCAAGCGTAAAGCGACTCATTTCGTTCCGCGGAAGTACGACTGACTGATACTGACTTTCTGTCAAGATTTCGAGCGGGAAACAGCTGTCAGAAAGAAGAAGAAACCACAACTATGTTGAAAACTTCCTCAGATAGAACGTTTTCTTATCAGTCCTCAGTGTTACACCAAAATATCTTTTGTTCTCTCTATATCCACTTTTGTATTTGATTTTTAAGTTCTACTTCAATGTCATAGAAATCTTTTATAGAATTTGAAAGTCATTAATTCACATCTTTTGGCAGTTAATTAACTGTTGGATCGTATATTTTTTCATATATTAACAACAACATAAAATCTTTATTTGCTGACGGCAAGTTTCGCTGGTACTGCGTTGGCGAGACAAGTTTACATTTTATAATAATAACTGTGAAATTTAATTGTGCGCGCACACAAAGCGCATCCTGTGCTGTCCGCACGCACCCGGGCGCATTGTGCTGGCCACTCTGGCGTGCTCAACGCTCAATTGACTGCAAGCAGCCGCGCCTGCAGCCACCGTGCCCGCTTTAGCGCCAATCTCCGATGTAAGCTGCACGACCTTTGCGCTGGGCGCTTGCAGCCGTTGCTGACTTGCCGCTTGTGCTGTTGACAACAAAAGCACAAACACACACACACACATACACAAATGCAGGCGGAAATCTCACGCAGAAATTTCCACGAAATGCCAAGAAGAAAATCAGAATTAACCCAGCTGCAGGGTAGAGCAGTTGGTGCAACAACACATATCAACCCACAACCATACCGCCACCCATCTGATGCGGCCACCACTTGCACACACACACACATACACACAGACCGCACAGGAGCTTTCCTCTGGCCGATTATTTTCGCTGCATTGCTCTCTCCGCATCTCTCAGTGCGACTTTAATTTAATTTCCTCGTGTGCTCGTGTGCGGCACGCAGCACCGGAAGCGCACATGAGAAATTGTACATTGCCAGCAGCGCAACAGCGGCACAAACACTGCACGTAGTGGCCGCTGCACAGCTGTCGGATGTGTGCGCTGACCGTGCGGCTGCCTGCTGCATCTCGAGTCCGGCACCGACATATTGCACGCCTTACGCTTGATTTATTGCACGGCGCGCTCGAGTATTGCACAGTATGGCTGTGCTGCAGCAGCTATAACAACAACAACAACGACAGCATCAAGAATACGAACAACTTTAAGTCCTGCAAAATCCAGTAAACATGGACACGTTGCTGCTTGGGCGCCGCCACTCGTGTGGCCAGTTGCAGTTTTATGACAGCACTGGCAGCAAGTGGCAGCCAACCAGCGCCTGAGGACTTACCGCCTGCTTGTTGTCTGCATGTGCGAAATTTTGATAAATGCGCGCAGAATGTAGCAGCGCTTTAACATTCAATTGCTCCAGCCAACACACACACACACACAGAGGCATACAATACCCTCCCTGTCGGACCTGAGACAACTGGTTCCCAAAATTCATTGGTCTTTCAACTGGTTTTTTGTAAGTCAATTTGACAACCAGTTGTCCAAGTGACTGTCAGCGGATGCAGAAGTCAGTCAGTTCGCGTCTAATCGTTCACGTTCTGTGTGCGCGTTCATAGGCGGGAAGAGCACATAAAAATGAGAAAAACGAAACAGAGGTGAGAGAAGCAAAAAAATACTGTTAAGGCCAATCTTGCGATTGTTCTGCTACAACAACAACGTAGAAATGTTTGCATTTTTCGAACTTTCTGTTTCTATGACACGAAGTTTGCTCGATTTGCACGTTTTGTCTTGAATGATTTCAGTTAGAATTTTGCGTGGTTGCGTAAAGCAACGAATTGCAGCAGCAGCTTAAAGGTATGCATTAATATATTTATTTATGAAATTATTCTTAAATTTATTTATTTATTTATTAATTGCAGGCGAAGTCCCCCAAACAGTTCCGGCAGAAGTGTGACAACAAGTCGAAGTTCATCTTGGTTCATCTTTAAATGCACCAAATATTTTTTTTTATATTTTAACATTTTTAAAATAAAATAATTATTTAAAAAATGCATTGTTTTATTTTCCACATAAAAATCGAGTGGTTAGAAAACTAATCCAGAATAAACTAGTTTGCAAACTAGTCGCTTTACAACTGGTTCGAAAACCGGTTTACTTCGGACTAACCTTGGACTAGTTGGAAATGGATGCAGACGGAGACGATTGACCGTCGCCTAGGACACCGCCATGTTAAAAGGGTGAGTTTGCTCCAATAAAACGAGTCGGTTCTGAGGTCATAGTATATGACTGTCAAGCGACCAGTTGAAAAACTACACTTGGACCAGTCCGATTTCCTACAGGGTAGTGCATATGCGGGTGTGTGTGTGTGTGTGTTTGTGGGTGCCTAGTTTTGTGCGGATAGCATTGTTGTCTGTTTTTTATTTTGTATGCAAATAAGTTTTAGTTGCTGTCTGTGCGTGGTTAGTTGCCCAAAAATGCTCATAAAACTAGCGAGCAGTGGCTTGCAGCCACAATAAAGGCAACAAGCAATAAAGGCAAAAATGCTTTCCATCTCGTAGAATTTGTTTGAAAAATGTCCATTTTATGAATTATCACAACTGTGTTTTTTCATTCTGCGATTTTAAATTGCTGATTGAACGAACGCAATGGAAAGGCGATTAAAAGTACGAAGGCGAACTAATAATGATGATTGCATTCGTTCTGCTAATTTATTTTTTTTTATTTTATTTTAACAAAGGTCTTCATTATCAAAATGAGCAGTTGATAATCTGAAAAATTGGAATTAATTTCAAAATTAACAGAACCACAAATTGAAAAGAAAGTAATTCTGACCGTCAAAACCTAAAAACTAAATATGTACATTGGAATTTTGTTGTTGTCATTATGCTTACTTAACATACTTACTTAACTGGCCATGACAACCCGTTGTTGGGTTATCGCCTGCCGCAAAAGTTGTCTCCAGGCCATTTTCTTATTGGTCACACCAAGAGATGATAGGGCGTCCTCAACTTGGTCCTTCGCCTTTGAACTCCAACTACCGCATTGAACATCTTTTTCGCCGGAGCTTCATCGTTCATACGGGAGACAGGGCCAAGGACGCGTGGCTGCTGGATGTTAATTCGCAGCGCTACATTTAATAATAGTCTAATAAATATGCTCCCTCTATAAATAACCATATTTTTTTAAAACATATCCGAATTTAAGCAAAATTTAAAAACGACTTTTCCGTATGAACATGTTTTGACGGTCGTTTAAACCACTTTTTATCGTGTGTCATAGTGTATGTTTGTGTGAGGTTAACCATATTTACACTTGAAATTGTCAAGGCTGTCAATTATTATGATTTATTGGCATTAAAAATGCAGATTTTTAAATGAAATATGTTCGCATTTAATTGCCATATGTGGCTTACACCAGCAGCAAGCATTAAATTTTCATATTCAATTCATATTTTATGTTTAATTTGCAAATGAGTGCAAAAAAAAAGAAACACTACTAACGCCAGCTGTCAGCTGAATATGTGTGAGGATGAATTTCGAAAATGTATAATGTGCAAATGTGATGTGGCCGAAATTTGTTTATAATTTTCGTATGACTGCTTAATGAAAGTTGTAAGAAAAAAAGCAAACAAATACCAGAAAAAATGCTTTAATTTACAATTTCTCGCTCAAATGCGCGCGAGAGAACATTTTACGGAATTTAATTTACGTCAAAGGTGGTAACTGCAGCAGCAGTTGCAGCCCATTTGCATGTGTAAACAGCAATGAATGCATTCAACTTCTCAGTTGCTTGCTTCGCTGCGTCGAATCTATGCATTTGAGCAGCAATTTTATTCCGGTTGAGTTTCAGTGCAAAAATCAGCTTTAACTTGGCGCATCCGTGTTGCCGCTGTTTAAGCGTCCCGCATCCATTAGCTAAATGGCGCAGCTGCTGCTGCAGGCGGCAGTTTTCGCATATGTATGCACAGACACATATGCACGCATACACATATTTGTTTATATGTGTGTGTGCATGTGTTGAAATGCAGGCATGTGTGTTTGTGTGTGAGTAATTTATAGGTGTGCGCTACTTCCGGAAGTTCATTATTCCCCGAACGGGGAACTTATGGCAAAATTGAAAACGACTCCCAAAGTACATTATTATTAAATTACAAAAATACTTTAATGCTTCATATTGAATCATTATTTATACTCTCAGTTAACATAACAAAGCCTATGCAGCAAATTCAAAATCATTACAAATTTCAACTCCCGAATATGTGCCACCAATCAGAGCCTTGGTAGACATTTGAACGCTTCTATATTTCACATTTGATGCCATCAAAAATTCTTTCAAATTAAGAATATTTAGTGTACTTATGTCTCACATATAACTTGCTTTATTTACATTTTAAGATCGAGCGTCCTTATTCGAAGACCCTCTATAATCCCTAACATGTGCGTACGCCTCGCTGCCTGTAACTACAACGAATATAAAAATATATAAATAAAAAAGAGCAGGAATTGTACCCGATATCCGTGCTGACTTCAATACGCATTCATGCGTTGAAAATCGGCAGGCAGCGCAGCGCGTCCTCCATTGCTTTACGTGAATGTGTATGTGTGTGTGTGTGTGTGAGTTCCTTAGCAACGGCTGCATTTCCAGCGTGCCTACATTAACCGCAATCTGTTCTCCCCTCTACTTTTCATCCTACACAACAATTTCGGTGCCTATTGTCAATGCGCCTCGACTCCTCGTCCGCTGCTCGCGCCTCAACTTGCACCTCATTTTTACTGAATTTTGGTATTTTGCATAATTTTGCGCAATTTTCGCCACTTCTCTCTGCTTTGCTCAGAATTCGTTTCAGTTTTTTTTTAATTCAACTTATTTTGAAACATTGCGGAATTTTTACATTACACCCAAGTGAATTTAATTTCGTGCGGCTGCAGAGTCCTCAGCGCGCGCCAGCTCTTCATTTGCCCTTCACTGATGTGCTCGTGCAGTGGCTATATGTATGTATACAATATTGTTAACGTTGTTGCTGTTGTGTTTTAGGTTGTTGTTGCCGTGCGTGTCGGCGGCTATCATTACAAGCCGCTGGGTATGCGTTAAGCTGCAACAACAATAAACAAAACTATTTTCACACGTTCGGCATGTGGCGTTTTGTAGTTTTTTTATTGTTACTTTTTGGTGCAGCATCCGGTTTTACATGTTAAAATTGAATTAATTTTTCGTTGCATATTTTCGTGCGTTCGTTCATGAATATGCGAGTGTGCGTATTTGGTGAAGTTTACATGTAGCAGCTCGCATTAGCCCGTTAAGTTTTTTAATATAATTTCAAATTTTATCATTTAATTACAGTTTGTTGAATTTATGTAAATTAACCTAAAACTTTTGTATTTGATTTTTTTTTAATTTAATTTGCATGTACATATTGTAAAATTGGGCAAATTTAATGACTTTAGATGAACGTATTGCTGGGTTAAGTTGAAGTTGGTTGACGTTTAGTTAGGTGAACTTGAATTTAACGCTACTCTTGGTTGGTGTAAATGTGAGTAAGTGAGGTTATGTTACTTTAAATTATTGTTGAGTTGAATTTAATTAGATTAAGACAGAAATTAAGGCTACATTAACTGTGGCTTTATTAAGTTGTGCTCGACTTGTTCAACTTTTATGTAACAAATTTAAGTTTATTTACTATAAGCTTATTGAACATGTTGATTTTCAATAATTGAAAATATTTTCAACAATTTTAGCTAGATTTGGCTGGGATCTAGCTGGGAAGTGATCAAAAAAGACCCAAAATCTTTAAATGATATACATTTGAGTTAAAGAGTTCGTTTTTACACCATCTGTGCGAGTTTTAGCGCGGATTATTTGAACAATTTGAGGTTAGTTTTGTCTAAGATATGTTAAGAGACAGCTTGTCAATCAATTAGCAAGACACATAAATTACCCAAAACAGGATATTAACTAAATGTGTAAAATTGCTTTGAGTCAGCTTGAAACTCTGCAGGGTTCGTTTAACAAATGTTAGGTTATGTGCTTGTACTATGCACTTCTAATTAGTAGAACAGAAACTATGTACCTATTTCGAAAACTTCTAACTGCAACTTTACGTACCTTTCAATAACTCAAATTTAGTCATTTAATACGTGATTCAATAAAAGCGACCGTATCTGCACTGCTGCTGTCGTCAAGTAAGAACTGCAGCAGCAATTTTTTCCAAACGCAAGCAAATTGACGAATTAAATCGAGCCACAGTGCGCTACGCTGCGTTCAAAAGTCATTTCGAATGCTATCGATGCTATTTTTCCAGCCATTTTTTCCCCCTTCAAGTGCAACATCGCCTGGCAGTTGGCATGGTGCAACTACAACGTCAACGCCAACAACACTAAAAAGCGCGTGCAATGCAGCAAATGGCGAGCAATCACTTTAAAATCAGTGATGGCCATTTGATGGTGTCCCAACAGTGGAAGGGCAGTTGCCGTACTGTGGCTTGTTAGGGGGCGTGTCTGCACCATACATGAGGGAATTGGTGACGCGCTGCGGTGACGCCTGTGTACTGCGGACACCGAAATGGCTGTGGCGATACCGACAACGTTCGCCTCCGAATTGTGTGTCAATTCTGTGTGTTTTTTTTTTAATTTTTGTTGCTGTTGTTTTTATTGTTATGGTTGGTGGATTGTTTGTTTGTGTGTGTGTGTGTATATGGGAGAGTGTGTTGTTTAGCTAAAGTGACGTGCAACATTTCCATATAGCCGTGCAACCAGCGCAGGCCACAACGTTTAGGAATCGAGGCGACACAATACGAATGAATTTGCGCGCTGCATTTGGCTGTCGGGTGTTTGTGGCATATTGTGTGCTTGTGTTTGTAGTGCAATGCGGATTTCTATAGTTGTATTAGTGCAGCCAATGAGGTATTACAAATGCAAAACCTGATGAAAACGATTATGATCATATTTTATGTAAACGAATTGGCATAAAACTGAAGGATACTTTGCTGTCAACAAATTGGGCAGTTGAAGAGCGGAAACGTTGATCATGGTATGAGTGAATTTTCTTGCTGACATCAAACCCCTTGGCTTCATATTGCATAGTCTAAATTGTGGTCGAAAGCTGACAACAATGACGGCAAACATTGCCGCAGCATATAAACTATGAGCTCAAATTCAAATCAGGTGTGGGACTCAGTGAATACAGCTGGAACTTGGCTCCAATTTCGATGTGTACGCTCTGGAATAATAATACAAGTTTACAATGAATGTCATAACAATTTGACATCTGAGTCATGTAAGAATGAGAGAATGATTTTACCAGCCAGAAACTTACTTAAGGGGTCATTCTCATGTGAAATTTTGTAAAAATTAATTTTTTTTTTTAAACATATTTGGAATGTATCATCCTTGAAGGTGCTGTCAAAATTTTATTGGAAAATTTCAAGTATTTCGGCTTCTACAGACATTTATATAACGAGCGGTCAAGGTTTCTAGCAAGGATTCAATCAGTTAGTCAAAACTTTAAACGTGTTTTACTCGGAACGCCTTTTTTTGAAATGGCGGGGATGATTTAAAAAAAACCATTCATACGGACTCTCTGCGATTTTGTCACGTCATTCTACATACTGTTAGCTATCGCCCCTAGTAAATTCACTCTGATATGTTAAAAATTTCATTTTTTTTTTCATTGATAAAATCTTCAAAAACAAAAATTTTTTACTGCTCTAACTTCCAATGCCTGCCATTTTGTGAGATTCTTATGAAAAAATTCAAATTTACTACGGGCGAGAGGTACGTTCATACTGATTAAGAATTTCTTTGAAATTTATGTTTCAGATAATCCTGTGACTCAAAACAATCCCCGCCAGCTGACCATGACGCGGCAGAAGCCGTGTCTTTAATCGAAAAAAAGTGTTTGAAAAAATTCAAAAAAATTTTTTATTTTTTTTTATTTTTGTACCATAACAATGAATAAATTAAAGTGGAATATCTTTTTTTGATAATTCCTCGTATTCACAAAGGAAATAATTTCTGAAAAATGTCCATTTTTCCTGTCCGCGCATGAGAATGACCCCTTAACTGGCCAAATAATGCGTTATTGGATTACAACTTGCTGCAAAAATTCTCTACAGGCGCCTCTGCTTTGCACGCGGCTACTGAATTTGGCCTTTCTACCGAAGACACGGCCTCCCTCTTCGCAGGCAACCAGAAACTAAATCTTTCAATTTGCTTAGTAACAATTGCAAAGAAATCAAGAGATCTATGCTTTGTAAGCGCGATTAGAGGCGTCAAGTTCTCTGTAGAATCTGTAGAACTGTATATACGTTCATCGCAGATCCCACAATACGATTCACCGTAAGTTAGTTTAGGTTGGATTAGATTAAATTGCGGCTAATAGAATGATCCATTGTGAGTTACCTCATATAAATGGAGGAATATCCAATTGTCTCTTAACCCGAATTCAATCACTAAACCCATTCAACTTCTTGTTGATGTTCAGCAGATTTGTTAGTTTTGCTTCCATTTTGTTGCTCAGACAAGACAGAAACCTTGATCTCTAAAGGCGAAGGATTCACCATAAGTTTCTGGTCTAAGAACTAATCAGCCTCTGTACGGAATTGACTGCAGATATAGTGGTAAGAACGATCTCAGTTTTGGGTGAACTCGGGTCTATGTAAACTTGAAAAACTTAGCATCGCATTGCCTTAAAATCTCATTTAGATCTTAGCGCAGACCTTCACATATAAAGATTTCAATATCGATCTAAAGAATTCATTCATGAACCATTGATCAATAATCGAATGCTAAAACTGGTCACAGATCTCAGTGTACATCTAAAGATCTTAATGTAACAGTGACCTAAGAACTCAGTGTATGTGTACGATTGACTGAAAATTCTTAATCCTATAGGTAAATAATGCCAGGGGTCATTTGGAAATCATAAAATTTCTCAAGAAATATCTTTGAATTTACGCTCCGATTTTAAAAGTTCATTGCAAAAGGCATAATTGATCATTGAAAAATATAGTTTGAAAGCTATTGAGCGCTCTTCCTCTTCTGAATTCCTAAATATGTAGACAGCTTAATTTTTGAGTTCAACCAGTGGAAAATTTATTCGTGTGAATGATTGTCGCCGTGGTATGTAAAGTTTGACAAGCCGGAACACCGTAAGTGTGACTTTGACTGCCAACTTAGAGAGACGGCAGAGTGGGTAGCATAGAGACTCAATCAGGTGGCAAGAAAAGTTTTAGTTAAACACAAATTTACATATCCATAGACAGACATACAATGGTGTGTAGTAGAGTTTTACAAATGTTTGTTGCTGAGTTGCAACTTGGAAAAGTGAACACTGCCAATCAGTGCGATGTGCAACACGGAGCAACAGACGTGTTGAGCGCTGACAGCGACAATGTCACACGTGACAATGTTGCAAAATGTTTTTACACTTTGTTAATTTGTTTTGTGCCCGGGAGGCTGCAATTTTCCTGTAATATAAAATAAACGTATATGTACTTACATACATATATATTAAAAATATATGAGCTGTTCACAAGCAAAACTGATTGGGTCTGCTTTCTGAAATTCTTCATATTTTAGTGCCACATTCTTTCCAGAACTCAACCACTTCCGGGAATGAAGAGTTGGCATAGCTACAGCCACAGTGTGACTGGTGAACGGCTCTGTGTGAATGTTCTGTCTATTTTGCATACAACAGTTCACGTACAAGTTGTATTCAGTTTTGCATGTTAAAAACACATTGCGTATCTACGGATTACTTGTCGTTGGTTATAGGAATGTGTGTTGCTTTTAATCCTGCCTGCTGGCACGATGTAACAGTAGTCACGTGCGCCTGTACGCTGCTCGGCGCTATTGTTGGTTGGCTTTCTTGCAGCTATTTTTTGTTGTTGCATACACTTTTATAAATACGCGTTGGGTTGAAACCGTTTTAGGTCGTTGCTATTTTTTCAGCCCCTCGGTGGATGAAAATTCGACCCTGATATGGAGTTTGTTTTGTTCTTTTTTTTTATTTAATCTTGAGATGTATGAACCGAAAACTTGTCTTTTTTAAACAGTTTATAGTTTAATTTTTAAAATACCAAATTATTGAAGCAATTGTCTGTATATTTCTTCACCTAATAAAGGAATTTTTACCCAGAAAACTATTTCAATTAAACTTAATCCTATCATAAATCATTTTTAATATAAACTTTAAAACTTTTGTTATGAAATTTAACAATAATTTTTATATTAAATGCCATATATGTAAGTGTGAACAAGCAGCCTTCACCTGAAAATCCCCACACCAATTATTAACTACACTTTGAAGTTTTCATCGTTCCAGCCACTTTTATCATTAAACGAGCTGTCAATACCACAGCGTGAAAATCTCTGCAGAGTAGTTAAGCAGCTAGTGAAAAGCAAAAAAGGAAAATGTTAGACAGAATGCAAACATGTCAATTTTAAATTAACTGCCGTCATAACCAATTATGTACTTTAATTTCCCGCCATTTCACCAACAACTTTTTACTCAGCGCACAAAAAGATTTTTTGCAATTTCCTGCACTTCTGCCGCTGCTCCGTGCGGCTGCTGTTATTGCTGCAACGTGTGGCGGTTGTTTTTGCTGTTGCTGCTGCTGCTGCTGCCTGCCTGCAGTTTGTGTAATTTTTTCTACGTTTTGCTTTTTGTTCACACTTCTTTTTGATTGTATAAAATCTTCACCCGGTGTGAGTATACGCAACATTCGAACTTTTATTTGAATGAGAATGGCGAAAAGCGAGAAATTGTGTAAAAACTTGGGTAGTTTGACTGACAGGCGGAACGACTGCATTATACTAGCCTGTCCAACTTGTGCAGAGTTTATTTATTTGTTTCATTAAAATTTTATTGGATTATTTTTTGTTTGTTTTTTATCGTTACCCAATTGAATTGAATTCTAATTTATTCAGTTCACAGTGAAAAACAGTAAAAGTTACTGATGTTTGGTTTGAACACGGTTCACATTTCCAAAGCAACTCTGGTTTGTTGAGCCCATTGCTGCTATGTACTATATATGAAATATATAAAATGCATATACTTTAGAGCGCAAGGTTTGTGTTAAAAAAAAGGCTCCACTTACACTGTGCGACAATTTTGGGGTCATGGAATCTGACCTGGACCCGGCCACCATTGGTCGGTAGTACTGGTATAGAGTAACAAAAGCCTAGCTGGGTTTTGCAAAGTTAGTTGCATTTTAAAAGTTACAGCCGTTTAAAGTTTGTATGTGTTAGTGTGTTTTCGAAATCAGTTTTTCCTTTATAAGTCGTAAGCTATTCAACATTTTGTATTGCTGTCTTCAGCAAATTTGCAGCTAATGTTTAGATTGACAAATTCTGTGAACATTCTATAGCCAACAAATTATATTATTATTTTTATTTTTTATATATTATTATTTTTTATTATATTTTATTATGTTTTGGGTTTTTTAGGCTATAACCACTAAAGTATTTGATATTTTTTATTGCATTGCAGTCTGGTTAAAGAGAAAAATTAAGATTATTGTTAAGATTATTTCATAGAACCCCCACTTTTCAAGGTATCAAGATCTGTATTTTCATAAGAAAATATTAAAATACTGTTTGCGTTTTGTTCAATTGTGGAATTAGCATCGCTCCAATAGCATAGTGTCCGGTGATGAATTCAAGGAGCGGCCGAATGCGGGCTCGACTCAAGGACTGTACCCTTGTATCCCTTAATGGAGGCAATAATCTTAAAGACATACATATTGTGTATCCTCCTACTAGTGACAGGACCTCCCCTAAAGCCATTGTCCAAAATTAAGTTTGATTCTCGTGGATTCCAGTCAATACAATTTCTTCTCTTCAGTCTACTTATTCTCCAGGCATCGGTGTCCACAATGCCTCACAATGTGTGAATGTATGAATATAATAAGACCAATTTGTGGAATAAATTATTTATTGTGTATCAGAGCTTCCCCCCTAAATCCATTGTCCTAACTAAAGTTGAATTCTCGTGGATTCCAGTCAATACAATTTCTTCTCGTCATTCTCTTCAGTCTACTTATTCTCCAGGCATCGGTGTCCACAATGTATCTCGTTGCAGTTCAAAATGGCATGGTCAGGAGTTTCCATCGCTCTTCCCTGGAACCTGCAGATAATCTCATATGCTTTCTTGTAGCTAGCAGGTTTTGGCCTCGTTGCTTGTTTTGACCTTTCCTAGCACATTTCGATTTAAACTCTTCTAAGAATATCCACAAGTGCCGCAGTTCTGTAATGAAAGAAACCAAAATTCATGCAAGCCGAGTGTGCTAAATTTACAAATTTCATGTTAACATCAGCGAGACAAATTCTTGCTAGTTGTTATTTTTATGCGGCATCTCCTGAAATGTAATTTCACTTACTTTTGATATGCCACAAGAATAAAAGAGAAACAAATTCCGTCTGCACACGAATTTCTTGCACTTGTTTGTGCAACTCGACTAGCAAACGAATGAAAAAGTTCGCGCGGGAGAATGTCGCAATGAAATCCTTTTTGTGTTTTGAGGTTTTTCTTTCTGAATTTCATTGAAACATACGACAACGACACTGCACTGTGAAAGCGTAATTGAAAGCTGGCTTTGTAAATTTGCAACGAAGCTTTAATTAAATTCATGGAAATTTAGTTTGGGAATCTTGCCATTACTACAAAAGATTATAAAACTCGAATTCATCACACTTTTATTAAATTTATTTTCTACTGATAGATAGCTACTAATATATAATTACATTTTCTCGTTTTAAACGGGCCCCGACCAGTTGAGATTGGTGCCCAAGACTGCCTGAACTATTGCCGTTTTCCATTTGCTATGGGCCTAAGCGAGTTTCTTCAAGTTTGCGGAACTTTACAATGGGCTCAGTGATCACTTGGTCTTTAAAGATAATGTTCAATGTGTCTTGAATTCGCATTCATGGGTCTTTCGTTCAATGAATCCCTTAGCTTTTTTGCAATCGCTCGAGTTATCCGCCACAGTACCCTGCGAACTTTCATCTTATGGACTATATTTACATCGGCATATGTATACATTTATAGTCATATTTACACTACCACATAAACTCCAATTATCGAGTTGAACTTTTTAAAAATAACATATTTACTTATATAGTACCTACATACTACTGTGTCCAAAAAAGGGTGACATTGTATTTATTTTGAAAATTCTTTATTTATTCTTCCAAATCAATTTCATCCCCTTCAAAGTAATTCTCTCCCGATGCAATGCACTTATGCCAACGGATTTTCCAATCTTCGAAACACTGATTGTAGTCACTTTCCGGGATGGCCTTCAGTTCCGTCTTCGCTGTGGCTTGAATCTCCTCTATCGTATCAAAACGCTGTCACCGGAGCGGTCTTTTGAGCTTGCTGAACAGCCAGAAGTCGCACGGCGCCAGATCAGGTAAATACGGTGGTTGCGGAACGATATGGGTTGAGTTTTTGGCGAAATGATCACGAATTACGAGTGCAGTATGGGATGGTGCATTATCGTGGTGTAACAACCAAGAATTGTCTTTCCACAATTCCGGCCTTTTTAGGCGGATAGCGTTACGCAAACGACGCATAACGTTCAAATAATATTCCTTGTTGACTGTTAACTAGAAAAAAAATAATTCTCCAAATTCTTCGACGCGCGCAGTTTAAATTCAAATGTCACCTTATTTGGACACAGTAGTATACTTAAATTTTTCATGAATATAAACTAAAATTTCAGTTAACGTAAATTTCTCTTTCAAAATTCAGTTATTTTATTACACGCTGTACATATTGTTGTAAAATTGCTGGCAGACTGTTTTATTATTGGATTCCTACAAGTCCTCGCACAATTACTGTAATGCATTTCCAGTTCATCGCACAACCACAATAACAACAAAATTCCAATTACACAACCAAACTCGTCCGAGTGTATAAGTGTGACCAGAAATCTTCATTATAATTGTGACACGTTTCGTATTGCTTGGGTTTTGACTGCATTGCCTTCGTTGCGCTTTTCAGCGTTTGGAAAATTGTTATTACTTGTCGAGCACTTGTACAAAAGTACCCGCACAGTGCTACAAATTGCCAACTTTTGTTGCAATTCTCCATTCACTGTTCTTGCTTTGTTGTGATGCCATTTGGAGGCGGCCGTTGCGCGCTGTTGCAAGAATAAAAGCGCAACAATGGTGTTCGTGTTGTGCACCAACAACCAGAAACTTGTGAAATGTGCAGTTTGTGCTTTTCTTCGCAGCGTGCGCAGCTTTGAATTGGTGATTTGTTTGCGCTTCGCGTTTATTGCACGCTGTGCTGGAATGGCGCAGCAGCAGCGAGTTGTTTTAAACGCTTAGCAGGAGGTTAATTTTGAATTTGGCGCAAAATTGTACACTAAATGTAGAGTTTTGGTCTCGGCGGAACGCTTTTCATTTGGCTTTAATGAATGAATTTGTTAAAAACGCACTAGGGACCACTTCTGGTCAATATAAGAAGCAGTAAAAGCGTTTATTTTAAATTATTTGAAATAAAAAAAGGATATTTGTACATTAAATGTTGATGGTTGTTAATCTTATCAGAAATATTTCTAACATACACGAATGTACTTGTAGAACCTTGAAATACATAGTGTATTAGAAAAATCAATTTCAAGCGAATTAAAAAGTTTTCACGAAATGCTTACAGCTTTATTCGAGAAAACTGAAGGCTCATTATTACACTGCTTAATTTTCCATACACATGTGCGCCCTTAACAAATTTAGCGGCTGCGAATAACCAGTCCAGTCATTTGTGAAGTTCAACGAATAAATATAAAGTTTCGGCGCGCCAAATTAAGTTCTACAGTTTTTGGTTTATTACGGCCTCATACTTCAAGAGTTTTCTTTCTTGTATAATAGAGCCACTTCTGTTGTGTCCCAAGACTATGCTTTGATCACAGAAAAATTCTAAATCCCACCACCCAAAAACAAGTTTTGATTGTGTGGTTTGAAAGATCACAACTGTAAAACAAAAAACTTCAGTGTCTCGAGGTTATGTTTGCAATTTCCTGACAGCAGGTACTTACCAAAAGCTTAACTCTTTAACTGTACAACTTTGTTTTGGAAAACTCTTTCTGTCGGCTTAATTATTTTGCAATGATGACAAGCATACTTAACTAATTACAACAAAGAATCAAATGTTTTTTTTTGGTTGTAATGTAATTTTAAATTTACAAACAAAGCAAAATGTATTTCATTGATAACAAAATTCTATGAATATAAAATTTATTTTAAAAATAATATAAAAATGTATTTACTCCTGCATTTATTTCTCCCAACCTCCATCCTTCCATTGCGAAACAGCGTCATTGTTTTTCTCATTACTCGCCTTAATACTTTTAATTGTTTACAAAGACATTGTTATCTGCTGCCGTTTCTGCCACCGCCACTTGTCTTCACACGAAGAAGTGTGCATTAATTAGCGCATCATTTAATTACGGCCACCCAGTTCCACTCATCATCGACATTCACGAACTCCGCCTGCCGCCCAGTCGGCGCCAGTGCGGCGAGGTGCTTGCCAAACACAATTCCCGCTATTCCCAGCATCGCCACGCTGTCATAACAGACAATTAAACGGCTGATTTACCCTAATTTACTGGCACTTGCACTTTTAGTGGCTCGGGGCGCGCGCGCGCGTTGAAAGTCAAAGAGGCGCACGCCTCGTTCGAAATACGAGTACGTTGGCGCGCTTGTCAATGCGCCCATGTTGTCATTTCGGCTGTTTTGTTATTGTTGTTGTAATTGTTGAAGATCTGCAAGAATATGAGGATATGCGCATAAAAGTTGAATTTTGCGCGCTGTCCAACTGGCTGGAGCTCAGACCGAGTCTGAGAAAGCGGTCGATGGGGCCGCTGATGTTGCTGACGATTATGCGAATTACGCCGAACGAAAGGATGTGTCGTGGCTGACGTTGGTGCGAACAGCGCTGCGGCAGTGCAGTTATTGTCTGCATGCGAAATCAGTTGCGCTGCGAATGGGTGAGGGGCACTTGCAGCAAAAGTGGGTGGGTGGCACAAGTACGAAATTCCACTAGGCGCCTCTTTTTGTGCGCGTGAGGTGTGTGTGTGTACATGAATATGAAATTTACGAGCTTAAGTGCAGCGTCGACGGCAACAATACAAACAATTTGTTGTTGTTGTAAGTGTTTTTTTTTGTTCCTGTTATTGTTGCTATTGCAGTCAGTTTGGCAGTCGACGTTAAGGCTGGTGTCAGTGCTGGGATCCTTGGCAAATTGTCAAATAATCATAACGACGATAACATTATGAAGTGCTCGTTTCGTTTTCTTTCGGTTCAAGTGTAACTGTCGCAGTGGCGCTGCCGCTGGGTGGCACTTTGGCTTTAATTCACAAAATTGATGCTGCAATTTGGTGCAAGTTTGCGCAAATAAGTGGATGTAGAATAGATTTGCATACAAAGCCGAAAAGACACCAAAAAGGGCGGACGCTTTTAACAAGTCAAATGAGTATGAGGAGTGAGGAATATCGAAAGTAATTTGCAACAATTTGTTGGAAATAAGTTTAGGGAAATTTGAATTTGACAATAACAATAGGAATAACATTAAGTAATCGTTGTTTAGGTTTCAGAGCTATTCTTGTTTGGGTACATAAAATATATATTATACATAGTAGGAATTATTTTGTTGATTATGGTCCTCGTTTTATCTCCAGGAAATCTGAATTCTTACTACTGGTTTTATTTCTTGAATCCTTGTTCCAGCTTCAATTATTATTTTACTAGCTAACTTCTTATTTTTGTCATTTTTGCGGTTGCTTCTTTTACTTCTATTTTGGAACTGAAAAATAACTACTTTTACTTCTTCTCCCAGCCTTCTTTCATCAGATTGATTCATGTTCTGTCATTGTCCAAATTTGTAAAACGTATGCAGCTTTTTATTGCTGACACTTGTCCAAGTTTTCAGAGGTCGCCTTGGCACTTAAGTGCACAAAGAGAAAAAATTTGTTCATTTCACTACTACTACTACATATTGCAACTCAACATTCTTACCCGTAATTTTATTTCAACGCCTCTTACTCGTATTACTTCTTCTACTGCTACGACTTTCCACAACCAAACACCACACAAACACATACACACAGACACACACTTCTTCCTATTTCTAATCCACTTTTTACTCCAAATGTTTAAACCTCTTGTACCGCTCAATGCCGCTCCGCTGCATCGCTTCAAATCACCAAAAATACATTTTCTATTCGATAACCTTAAATATTTTCCCAACTGGGAGTGGGTGCCACATCGAAAGCGCCTCAATAGATCTCTGTGGCCATGAGTGCGGTTAATACTTACTGCCAATTGCCGACAGTTGAAAATTGTGCAGTGTGGGCTATAACGAAAAGTGCACTGGCAGACCGCGCGCATAATATTCCAGTGCTAAAAAATTATGGTTGGCAAAAAAAGTGAGTGAACACGACGGGTGCAAGCTATGCCCTGACACTCGTAAATACAATTCAACGAAAATATTTCGCAACACGGATTCGGTACTCAAGTAAAAGACTTTTTTATTTTTTTTTAGCAAAAATGAAAGGAATGGTTTGCGAATGGTTGTAATTGGAGATTCTCACAATTTAGTTTTATTATCTATGCAGCAGTTTGTAATACATGATTTTTAAGAGAAGCTTTAGAAAACTTTGATAGTTTATTTCTAAATAGTGTGAATTTTAAAGATTCAAGTTTAAAGTTTGTTGTTGAATTATTTTTACTGCTTTTGCCTGACAATTTAGTTTTGGCACTTGCATATAACTTTTTCTTAAGGTTCTAAAATTTCAACAAAGGACAGAATGAAGTTGTTAAAGTATTTTAGAATTGTTGGATACTTTGTCATACCTTGGTCATAGATTTTGATTGCTCAAAACTGCAAGGTACCAAATTGACATCAAAATTCAATATTTTTATTAATTGCTGGCTTACATTATTTACCAACAATCAACGGTCTTCCGCTGTCCGGCTCAATCCAATCTAACCTCACTTCTAACCAATGGTTTTTTTATATATGTATGTATGTATGCTCCACAAAAGCCTCACCTTTCCCTACTCTACAACAATTTGTCGCATGTAAAATGCTAACAGCCATAGACATTCCACCTTTCTTTGTGCTTATTCATGCGCTGCCTGTCTACACTTCGTGCGGACTTTGTACGGAGGGTAGATTGTCTAACATACTTGTCAACGCATTCAGGCCCACCCTGCTGCTTGTTTCATAACTAGAAACGTGTGCGAGTACAACTTAATGCCTATCGCTGTCGTCGGCTGCATTCTCAACGGCATCATCAGCATAAACATCAACATCGGCATCAGCGTCAGCCCCATTTACATCGGCACCAGCCTAAACAACATAAACAACAGCATCAGCATCATTCAGAGCCTGAGATACTCGGCTCTCGTGTGCACAGCCAGCCCGCCAGTCTGTCGGCCGTCAGTCCGCCCAAGCGTGTGCTTCTTGGCTAAGTGCTAACCAAACGTGTGCTTGCATTTGAGAATGGCCGCCCGTGTGTGCATGTGGACACAGACACCGCAATATCCTTTTTAGAGCGCAAACACATCGTCTCTTGTTTACATTTGATGCCGCTCGCTTCTGGCACAGTCCTTGCGCCGCTCGGTAGCCCCGTCACGCGTGCAGACGAAGCTTTACCTGCCGTGCCTGCTTTTATTCTCAATTTGCTGCGCGTGATTTTGTTTTGTTGTTGCGGTCCAGCGAGCTGTCTGTTTGGCTGACTGTCGGTCGGTTGTTTGGTTCGTACGTTTGTCTGCATTGAGTTCAGGTTTCTTGCTACAAAATAGCATAGACAAAAAAAGAAAAGTCAGTGTGAGTGCACTGCAACCTTTCACCTGTCCACCTGTTCAACTTTACTGCAGCAGCAGCAACAACATTAACTACACACTAACAAAAAGGACTTGTCACACATAATGTGACCAACGGCACAGTTTGTTGGTTTAATTTTTTTAAATTTGTTTATTTGTAGGCGGTATACAAACACTCATGTGTATATGTGTGCATTTGTATTATTTTTTTTAATGTTGTTTTTGATGCTGTTGATTTTGTGGTTAGACTTGCTTAGTTGGTTGACATAAATAGGAAGCTTTATACGCTCGAATAGGAAGTGCAAGCGGATTATTTTAGATTGATGGCAGAATTTGCTGTGGACTAGTGCGGAATGTCGACTATGAAGTGGCCAATGCAGTTGCAATTTGTGGTCAAGCAGCAGCAGTCTGTGTGAGTAGTGTGCAGTGTGAGTGTGTGTGTGGGCAGTGTGTTGTGTGTGCAGAAAAGTCAATCTGGCCATTTATTGCGAAAACTACATGGGGTCATTTTGTTTTTGTAAACATTACAGTGTTGAAAGGAATGAATTTTAAATGAGCAAACAAGTGGAAAATTGCACTTTCTCTCGAATAGTGCCGCCTGTGCCGAATGACACACATACAAAACTTGCCAGCAAATTAGAAACATCTTAACGATTTTGTTGCATTGAAATGATGTGCTAGAAGGAGGCGTATTAGGCATGAAAAACTATAAATATTTTCCACTCCGTAGACAAGCCAACGCATGAGAAACCTTTTTTGGTTGATTCAAGATTTTTCTTTAAGCTTTTCGAATCGAAAGAAAACTTGCTTGTCGCTGCCAACTTAAATCCTTGTGTCCTTCTGCCGAAAAATGTAACGCGCGTTGAATAAGCGAGTGAAACAACTGATTTTTAATCCGAACAACGACGTTTACTCTGTTGGAGCAAAACGTGGACGGTGCGCGCTGAATGAAATGTACCATGAAGAAGCTTCAATAAGCGCTTTGAGGCCAACAAGTAGCCCCAAGTGTTTCCCCAAAGCATAAACACATACACACACACTCACTCAGACGCATACAAAGAAACTTTAAATGCGCTTGTAGGGAATTGTTAGCCACATGCGCTCACACCCGCGCGAGCAGACGGCACTCCAGATGCCGAGTGCAGTCCTAGCAGTGCCCGGTGGCAGCAGGTTAACAACGCAATTTGGCGCAGCGAGGTTAACTTTACCTAAGCACTCGTCCAACAACTCGCGCAACGTATGTGTGTGCGCCTGTGTAAGCATCATCTATTGTTGTTGCTTTCGTTTTTTGAGGTTTTTTTGCGAATTCGGGTCGGTGAGAGCGAGTGTTGTAATTTTCTTATAGCGCCGCACGAATTCGTGTTCCGCCGTTTTTGTTGTTGTTTTTGTTCGAAAATCATAATGGCTCCATCGAGATGACTGAAAGTGGAGCGCACTGCGAGCCGATTAGTGTGCTCACAGTTGAGCAGAGCAAACGGAAGCCCAGAAAATAGAAAAGCGAGAAAATGAAAAGATGTTGATTTAGTCGTTAGGTCATTTTTGTTACGAGAGCTGGCTTTTTGTTTTTGGTCGCCTTTGCCAAAGTTTGTGCTGCTCGGGATGAGATTTCGGATCTGGCGAAGCAATGGATGGAAGTTGATGAAACAGATACCGTTTACCTATTGTGACGATGCAAAACAGATTTCTTCTAAATAGTACAGATGCGCCAGTAATCTTATAAGTTGGATTGTAGTGTAAACAATCATTTATAGCAGAAAATTCGAATTTTTGTCCTTCATGATTGGGTGTTTTAAGCTTATATATTTATATATTATATATCTATTGATATTTCTGTACTTGTTAGGAATGGACAGCTATACGGAAATAAGCAGGTACTATAATAAAGCTTGGTCTATTTTATATTTCCATTCACCATTCAGCATTTCCTTCCGGACGTCGCTGTTCTTACTTTCTTTTTTAACCAGTTATAACTCGTAAGAGCGGATAAAGACGCAAACGAGAAGCACATATCTAATCAAAACCTAAATGCATTAAACACCTAACCTTAGTTTTTTTCTCTCTCTTTACAGATGCACACCAATCTATTCATATTGATCTGGCGCCGCAAACTCACCTTGCTTCTAGTTGCATCCAGCCTTGTACTATTCGCCCTCTGGACCTGGGTATTCTTCGATGCTAATGCCAACAACATTTCCCCCGACGGACAAATAGACGTAAATGTAAATTGAAGAGCCTTAATGCCGCTCGGATATTCCTCTTCTTTGACACTTTTGCCATCGCCAATCCATTGCAGAGTTTCATCCAAACGGACAATCCGCAAAAGCACGTCTATCTGTTGCAGAAATTAATCGCCCAAGCGAATCGTGTGCTGCGCCATCAGCACCAACAGAACAGCGCCAGCGCCGAACAGGACGCATTGCGCCGTCCCACCGGCGGCATACCGGTGCCTGCTGCGGCACACATCGGTAGGAATTCGGCCATTGTGCGCTTTGTGAAGCCAACAAAGAGTCCGCCAGCACCCTTATACGCCGCCTCCGAGCAGACGTTGTCGCTAGTGGCGCGCCACAAAAAGGTGCCCATAGTCGGGGAGAACTACCTGTTCGAGGAGGAGCGTTTGAAGATTTTGGAAAACCAGCAGCGCGTGCGCAACGCCGGCCTGGAGGAGGTGCAGAGCAACATGGACTACGAGCGCATGATGAGCTCGGCCGAACGACAGGCGCAGTACGAGCACGAGCTGCAACGTTTGGGCGTACCGGCCATAGCGGGCATCGGACCAGAAGGGCCGCATGCGCCCCACGAGCGACTGGTGCATTTGGATCTGAAGGGTGCACCGCCAAAGGTGCGCCAAGAACAGTCGAAACAATTGAGCTAATTTTTAACAACTCTTATTTAATTTTTGTATTTGTAGTTGTCCTTTCTGAAACGACTGTTGCCGATATTGAAAACGTTGGGTGCCACCGGTTTGCTAATTGAGTACGAGGACATGTTTCCGTACACAGGTGCGCTGCAGGCGTTGGCCGCCAAGAATGCTTACAAAGCAGACGAACTGAAGGTGAGTGTGTCTGCTAGGCTTAAATGAATTTTTCCCAAATGCATTGCTATTGTTGTTGCCGAACAGGATTTTCTGGAAACTGTCGCCATGCACGGTCTGTCTGTGATGCCGCTGGTGCAGACATTCGGCCACATGGAATTCGCGCTGAAGCTGGCCGGGTTTGAGCATATGCGTGAAATACCCGAGAGTCCACAGTCCATATGCCCCAGTCAGCGGGATTCGGTTTCGTTCATTGAGAATATGCTGGCCCAGGTGATTGACTTCCATCTACAGCTGACCACTGCGCCGAACAACAACACCACAGCAGGCCTGGCGCCGGAAATACCACTCAAGTTCTCGCACATACACATCGGCTGCGATGAGGTGTACCGCATGGGCGACTGTGCGCAGTGTCGCCAGTACGCGCGCAACGAAATCTTTCTCAGTCACGTGACCACCATAGCGAACTTCGTGCGCAGCCACTGGCCACAGCTGCAGGTGGTCATCTGGGATGACATGTTGCGCGTTATGACGCTCAGCGAAATGCAGCACTCGCACATCGGCAACTATGTGGAGCCCATGGTTTGGGTGTACTGTAACGACATCTACAAGTTCATTCAGCCGCAGCTGTGGGACATGTACTCGCGTGTGTTTCCGACCGCCTGGGCGGCCTCTGCATTCAAGGGCGCCTTCGGCGAGAGTCTGATGATACCGCCGCTGCAGCGCCACCTCGAGAATAACATCAGATGGCTGGCGGTTATAGCGAAAGAAGGCGGTCGCTTCGCCAAGGGCTTTCGTGGGCTCGCGCTGACAGGCTGGCAGCGTTATGACCACTTTGCGACGCTGTGCGAATTGCTGCCCGTTGGCATGCCCAGTCTGATAACTACACTGTCAACAGTGTCCAAAGGCTACTTTAATACCAATCCCAGGGAGAACGACATACTGCGCGTGCTGGAGTGTGCCTTCCATCCGGACAGTAGGTGAGTAGGTGTGCGATCTTGCTTAACTTTTGATATCGTTTCGTTCCCTTTTCCCCAGACGTTCTGGCCACCCGTGGATCGAGTTTCAACCCAATGCGCACCACAGCCAACTGTTCTCCTCCTGCACATATCCCGGCAGCATGGTTTACAAATTCGCACTGCGTCTCTTTGAGAAGCTCTCCGAACTGCAGCTCTACTTGCAGCATGTGCAGGACAAGAGCGCCTGGATGTCCGACTACAATGTGCGCCACAACTTCAGCTCACCGGTGCGCGTGCACGAACTGACCGCCAACACGCCAGCCTACATCAATGAGCTGACCGCCATGGCCAGGGAGGCGCATGAGGTCATGTACGAGATTTTCGATGCGGTGAGTTGGCACCACTGCATTTCAACGAAAGTGTCACAATATTGTAATTTTGTTTGGTCCTACTTCCAGCACACCATTGCCGAATTTGTGGAGCAGAATATTTTCCCCACAATAAGCGAGCTGCGGCGTCAATTAGAACGTGCACAGCACCTGCTACAGCGGCGCGTTTGGCCGCAGCGGCCATTGCCACTGGCCGCAGAGCTAGTCGATTGGGATCTTGTACCCGGCGCACTGGCTACAGCAGCAGGCGACGGCGCTGTGGCTGCCGAAAATGTGCCGCATAATTAGCTTTAAGGTGCAGCCACTTCGCGGGCCTCTCCGACGGCAACGAGTTTAATGTTAACATTTGAGTCCAGTTTGGATGCTTATGCGCATCCACACTGCTGGTTAATTGGTGCAGATGGCGACAGAAGCAGAAGAAGGCGACAGCAAAGTGCGTTCTTGTGCGCCACGTAAGAGTTGTTAACTTTTTCTATATACACTTTGAATGTGATTCTAATAAATAAACAAGTACTGTTATTAGCCAGAGATCTAAGTATACCCAACAATTGTGTTTCTTTAAACAAAAAAAACAAGGTGTACGTCTGACCACAAAACCGTGTTGCGCAAATTGGTCGCAATAAAATTAATTTGAACTTTTACTTTTCAACAATTCAATTATAGTATATACAAATGTAGCGAAATATAGTGCTTTGCGATCCTTAAAATTGTTTTGTACTAAAAAAATTTGAACTGATTGGTATTTTGTATAATAATTCATAGTATGCTGGCAATGCTGTTGAGAAAATTTCAAATATGGTAACGCTGTAGTTAAGTATAACATTGTGCACTGGGTGGTGAGGTAGCGTCGGTGGTGTAATGGTCAGCATAGTTGCCTTCCAAGCAGTTGATCCGGGTTCGATTCCCGGCCGACGCACACTTTTTTTTTAATATTTTTGTTATTTCTTAATTTCTAAATTGTCTTGTGGTAGCAAAAAAAGCCAAAACATAACATTGTATTTTTTATTATTCTACTCAATAGTCGCACAAGTAGCTCTGGTAGGAATCGAAATTCATATTACATTCAGAAAGTCTACGTTTAAACAGGGAGCATTAAGAAAAAGCTGGCAGTTCAATTTTCCACATAATACATGCATGATTTGCTTTTGAAATGAAGTTGAAAAGAATAGTATAGTCATTAATAGTCATTCCGATAAAACTAACCCATAGTGAAATAAATGAAACTAACCATAAATAATAACGGCTGTCAATTTGAATTTATAATTTGCTCTGGCAACACCACCTTGAAGGATAACAACGCAAACAACAACCGGAAATCGTTACCATAAAACGAACTGTCAACAAATGACAGGACGAAGCAAAGAACAGAACAAACAGCCACTGTGCAGGCAATTTAACAACGATAAAGTGACAGCCGCTGCAGTGTTTTTTTTAAATACTTTTTGTAAGCAGAGAAAATCAATCGAAAGCAGAAAAGTCAAACAGAAAAACTCATTCAACGCAAAAAGCAGTGTAAGCGCTGACGGCGAGCTTGCAGAAACGGCAATAACAATAAGAAAAAATAGCTAAAAGCAGAGAACATAAATTCGAAATAGTGAGTAAAGCAAGCGGGAAATAGTTTGGTGCATAAAATTGCGTGCAAGTGAAATACAATAAGAACTGAAGTGAAATTGAAAAATTGTACCGACAGTATCCAAGTTGCGGTGTGGCTAAAGTTCGAGAAAAGGAAACGTCGACGAGAGTAACAACAACAGCAGCGAGTGCTATCGTGATTGCGACACACATTTCCACCGCACCAACCTCCGACTTTGGCCGCTTTGGCACGTGGGCACGCGTATAGCTTTTGTTAAGTAGCCTTCCGCAAAGGTTCTCGGCACAGTTTGCTATTTTCGGAAGGCAGCATACTGCGCCGGCAAGCAATGGGCATTACTGAGCCGCCGACTGGCGATGACTGCAGCAGCGTCACTTCGTCCAAAATGTCATTGGACACTTTTCGGGAGATTTTCAAGCACATTGAGCCTGAAGTGCAAATCGATAAATTTGAGGTAAGTGCAGGCTGCAATGGGTAGTGGCGATTGTCGCGAGGCGGCTAGTGCCTACATGTGTGCACGACACGTCCACCACAGTTAGAGCGATCTATGCGCGTTGCTTGTGAAGGGGTCGGGAGTATATGCGGCAACTGTGTCGTTTGGGAGCGGAAAGTGGGCAAGGGGGCCCACACATGTACATAAATACGTGCAGCATGAACATGACATTACATCATTGCGTTTCTGCGTTACACCCTCCTTCGTCCCTTGAGTTGCTTAGCAGCGGTTTGTGCAAATTAATTATTCACCCAGACCGCTTCACACTAAGGTAGGGAGCACAAATTGTTGACTTGCATTAATTAAATTAAGTCGTGAGGTTTGTGGGTCATTTGCTGGCTAAACAAAAATAAATGCTCGTAAGCGTAGAGGCGTAGCAGGGCGCATTGTCTCTGGTTTTAAAACGCCTGAACAACGCTAAAAGGAGTGTAGCCTGTAATGTGTAGCCACTTCCTTCACTGCATGTATAGTTATTTACAGGAGAGGACCCAACATTTTGTAGGCTCAGTTTCACTATCGATGGAGACCAGTTTAAGACTGCAGTTACATTATCAATCAGCAATTCAACTAGTAAATGTTAAGTTTAGGTATAATGGTTATGGATGCATGCCGATCTGACCAGTTTTCCTTCATGTTTACCTTAAAATTTTTTTTAAATCTCTCTGAAACCTGATATCAGCTGATATGTGCTTGATAATGCTGAAAGACCCATTGATCTGCGCTGCCAAAGTACATACATATGTTTATTATACTTTGATGGATAGTTTTTTTTACGAAGTGTACGTTGTATCATACCATCTTCTCTTCAAATTATAAAGCAAGATCCAAAATTGGTTCCTTCAATTTTGAAGACTTATACTACATCTACATTTCTAATCTTCCATGTTTTGAATAGAAGTTGAACTACAAGCCATCTTGGCACCGTGTGTTCACGCTACACGCTAATGAATAAATAATGAGTTGTTTCACATGCGCCATTCCATGATTAATGCATTTCATTTTTATTTTTAAACCCTCACCGTGTTTTTTTTTTAACTTGTATAGTCGGGTATGCTTTGTGTGTTGGCTTGCGCTAAAAATTACTATCTTCCCTTATTATGTAGAATACAATTTTAAGAACTTATACCTCCCCACTTACTTACCCTAAATGAACGAGAAAGCACGAACAACTTAAAGCGTTTTCTGTATAATTAACAAACTGTTTTGTTGTTTTTGTGTTTATATTTTTCGTTTACAAATCATATGCATATATAGTTGGAGCAGGGCTCTTTGCGTGGCGACAACTACACAGCCATGCTATATCGCACCCACCTAACTGGCCACCGTAAAGGTCTGACCGATGGCAAGAAACAGAAATGGGAAAAGAACTTGATTTGTAAACGATTACCGGAGAATGTGCAGCTACGTGAGGCGTACAAGAGTGATAAACTTTTTCGGTGAGTAACGTTTAGTAACACATTTTAATTTAAAAAAGAGAAGAAATTGTAAAAAAAAAAAATAAAATTATATTAAAAATAATTAAAAAAGTGTGCGTCGGCCGGGAATCGAACCCGGATCAACTGCTTGGAAGGCAACTATGCTGACCATTACACCACCGACGCCCCTGACATCTGTCTTGCACAATGGCACATATAAGCATAGCTTTGCCTTTATTGAAGAAAGCTCATGACAGCACTGCCAACTCGAAGTTTTTATGCATAGAAATTACAATATTTGGTATTGAAGCATGTTACCAAAGCAATATTTTGGAATTATTTTATAGTTTTGTTTATATTTCAAATTCTTTCATATTTAATTTCAATATGTATATTTTGTTTAATTTTTTTGTTAGAAACGAAGTGGAGTTTTACACCACAATAATGCCCGAATTGCTGAAGTTTCAAGCGACAAAATCGACAGCAGTTTTTAAAGCCATACCCGAATGCTACTTTGCTCGGCCCGATTTGCTGATAATGGGTAAATTGCAAATAACATTTTTACAGTTTCGGCTGATATGTGGCAAAAATGTACTTTTTTCCGCCCAGAGGATCTTCGAATACGTTGCTTTGAGATGACCGACCGACAGAAGGGCCTCTCCGTCGAGGAGACCCGAATCGTGCTCAAGCAGGTGGCACAATTTCATGCCTTAAGTTTGGCCTACAAATTCGAGCATCCGGCGCAATTCGAGAAGCTGCGTCAACTCGCCACCGAGGGCCTGTTTTGCGCCTCTAACGAGAGTTGGTATAAGAATTACTATGATCGCCTAACAAACAATGCCATCAAAATGGTGCGTACACTGGCCACAAAGTGCTCGTAAAGCATTCACGTTTTATGCTTTTACGCCTTTAGGTATCGGATGTTTTACCTGAAGACTCCAAATACCTGGAGGCCATGAAGAATTTTGTGGAGAGTTCGTCGTTTTTTTCGCGAATGGTGCAACTGGCTAGCACCGAATCGCCACTATCGGCCATCTGTCATGGTGACTGTTGGGTGAACAATTTTCTATACCGTTACGAGGTCAGCGGCGATAGCAGAAAACCAGTGGAGGTGGGCGATTAACGGGAAAGCAAAACAGTTGCGACCGGTGTTTGTGTCGCAGCTGTTTTGAATTTCACCAAGTTTCTGAGCTAAAATTTATTGGTTTCAGGTTTGCCTTGTCGATTTTCAACTGATACGTTACGGCTCGATTGCCTTGGATATAGCCAATTTGCTATTCTGTTGTACCGACAAAGCAATGCGGAACGAAAACTTGAGCTCGTTCATCAAACTATACAGCAGCGAAGTGTTTTGCTGGCTGGAGACACTTTGCACCAGGATACCGGAATTTTGCGATACTGTAGAAAAGTTTACGAAATTGTAAGCAGTTATTTGGCACTTAACTTGAGAGCTCTTCAGATTGTTTTGTTTACACAGATTCGAAGAGGAACTAAAGACCTTTGGCAGCTTCGCTCTAGGACTGGCAATCGACATCATACCCATCAGCACCTGTTCGTCGGAGGATGCACCCGACTTGTACTTGAATGCGCATCGCAACGAGGAGCCGGAGGTGGGTGCGCCCACTCTTAATTTTCCGCCCAACGATCTGTGCCGGCAGAAGATGTCGGAAATACTTATCGACATGGTCGACGGCGGCATGCTTTAAACACAAAAACACTGGCAGGCGTACACATGAACTGCGCGCATAAAACATTTTAGATATCTGAAAGATGTTTACACCGAAGCAAACAAGTTTCCTCGAACACACGTACGGAATTTAGGATTATAGCAAATAAAAGATAAATTGTATTAACTAGGAAAGCATAAAAGCAAAATCCAAACGGCATACATAGCGAAAATCACAAGAGATATTTCTACGTAGAATATGTAGGAACGATGTAGCGTTTAGTAGGCGTATGTTAAACGTGTCTAATTTTGTAAAAGCGTTTAAAAACTGTTTCATTATACGCGGCATCATTACTCTGAACACGAAAGACTTGAACTGCGACTGAAGAGCGAGCACGAAAACCCGATTGCAGGCAACTGACTTAAAGTGCTTGACTACTTGCATATTGGTGCGATAAATGTACTTAAACGAAATTGTGTGGCTGCTGTTTGCTCGCATCAACACACATTTCCGCGACTTCCTTTTACAAAATTATGTTATTAGTCAACTAATTTTCAGCAACAATTTTCTAGTCACACACGAACATGAATTTAACTATTCCGATTTTCCTAATTTTTATTTATTGAAAACTAAAGGTTTATTTAAGGAAAATTATACGCATTTTTCAAATAGCATCGAATACATAACAAATTATTTAAAATTTTGAAGCGCAATTGTTGCAGCGCCAATTGTTGCTTTTTTCTTTACACAAATACACAGGCACAACTTTTTCATCCACAAATTTTTTGCATTTGATTTAAATCTGCGGTTAGCTGGTTAGAGTTGCAGACCATTGACAACTCTTTAGTCATTCAACTTATAAAAAGACAATAACAATTTGTAATTTGTATTCATATTGCATATTGTTAATGGTATTAATTGTACGTTTTGACGTTTGGTAACTTGCTAAAAGCCACAGTTCTTTGGCCATATCGATTACTCACAATAACTGCAACCAACAACAACAACACTGAAAAAGTGCAAAGCGAACGAATTCATTGAAATAAAGTCAACACCTGAAAATCACTGGAAATGTGCGATTTTTTAAATAAAATTTTTTTCTTGCGGAGGACAAGTTTATGCAATAACTTACTGCGGAAGCGTGTATTTACTTTAAAATATAAAACCGGTGGAATTATATTTTATTTTTCAAATGTGTGTTGAGAAAACTTAAAAGTCGGCGCTAAACTAATTAAAAGCAACTGAAGTAAAGTTTGCAAAAATATATATGACAACAAAAATAAAAACAACTAACACTAAAACGATAAAATTATATAAAAATTCAATATGACTTTAATAACAACAAATATAATAGTCGACTGTGTATAAATAGGATTAACAAAACTTTGAAAAAACAAAGCCTAAAATCGAAAACAATTTATAAAATTTTCGAACTCGACTTGACTTCCCTGTTGATCCTAGCAACTCTCGTAGTTCCAGGGCATAACTATTAGCGGCCTAGTGCAGCTCATAAAAATGTGTTATTCAATGTGTGCCCAAGTGTTGCGAATGGCGCAACTTTTTACGGTTTCAATAGGTAATTGTATGAATCTTCCATTCGCTTTTCTTCTTTCTTTCTTTCAGCAATGAATATCTACTTAAAAAAAATGATCAAATTACTGACAATTATCAACGCTGTAAATGCAACGAAAGCCGTCGATAACAGCAATTTTGCATGGATGTCATGAAGCGAAAGGGTCAGAACGTGTTGGCCTTTCGTCAGGCATTGATCATTGGCTAAGAAGCTGCTCGGAGACAACAATATGAATACATTAATAGTGATTTTGGGCTTAGCTAGCCTGCAGCTATCGACTGCAGAGATACACATCGCCAGAGTGAGTTCCAGAGTTTTGGAATATTTACCGAATATTGTGTTTTGAAGATTTGCTTGCGTTGTAAATAGTACTAAGCCACAATCTGCTACTTTCAGAAAACTTGTGAGGACAAATATCCGAAACTGGCGCAACGCATTGAGGAGTTTGTGAGAAATAACGTTGGTGTTTGTGAATTCTTGGAGAGGATACAAATTCCCGAAACAGATTACTGCTACTTCAAATGTGTCATGGAGGAATCTGGATTGTTTGCAGATGAACAATTTGACATGTACGAAATTCTGAAAATAACGGAAGATTTCGTGGGCGAAGACAACTTCAAAAACCTACGAAACCAAATCATCAACTTAAGAGGCAAAGACGATTGTGAGACGGCATATCTCATTACCAGGGCGCTTGGAAAAATTTCTGTAAAGTATCAACAAAAAACAGAAAAAGAAGAAGGCATAGACATTACAGTGGAGGAACTAGTTACGAGTTCATAATTTTCATATCCTGTAGTGGGGCGTCAGGTCATAGAGTTTGCAATACTTAAATGGACTGGTGTAACAGCTATTACGAAAATATCTATGCATGAAGGTTGTAGAGAGTATGGTTTGGACATTTTTGGGTAACATTTTCATAATTGCTCTAAAATACATGAAAATTTCCAGGAAATATAAGCATCGTCAACCGGATTGGAGTCATCATAATTATCGAATGGTTTTTCAAGAAACAACAGAAACATACCTACTTTATAATTGCATAAATCTTTCACTCGCTTTTAATTGGAGCATTTGAGGAGAACTTTTTCGAAGCAACAATAAACACTTGAATACCAATTAAAAACAAAATAACCTTATTATTGACAATTATTTACGCTGAAAATGTAACGAAAGCCGTCGATAACATACAAGGTCTCAGAAAGTGCTGGCCTTTCCTCAGACATTGATCATTGGCTAAGAAGCTGCTCGCAGATAAAAATATGAATACATTAACAGTGATTTTGGGCTTAGCTAGCCTGCAGCTATTGGCTGCAGGGATACATATCCTCAAAGTGAGTTGGAATTTTTGAGAGAGGACGATTTAACGGAATTCGTGTTCTGAAGATTATGTTGCGTGGTGAATTGCATTAAGTAACGATCTGCCACTTTCAGGAAAGTTGTGAAGCCAAATATCCGGAAATGATGAAATTCATTGAAGCCTTTATTCGACATAACGGGTCTGCTTATGACTTTTTGGAGTCCTCAAAAATTTCCAAAGAGAATTATTGCTACTTCAAATGTGTCATAGAGGAATATGGATGGTATGCAGATGGAGAATTCGACATGTACGAAATTTTGAAAACTACAGAGGAATTCATGGATTTCGTGGGCGAAGAACAATTCAAAGTCATACGGAAGCAAGTTTCCGGAGTGAAAGGCGAAGACGATTGCGAGACGGCGTTTCTCATTGTCAAGACGCTTGCAGAAATTTCAATAAAGTACACGCAAGGCCCGTCGGATAAAAAAACAAGTTGAGAGTTAATCATATTCATAATCTTGTACATTCTGCAGTGGGCGTGGAATTTGCATAACATTTATAAAAATAAATAAATCTATGCATTACATGTTTGGTAACATTTTGACAAGTGCTCTAAAATACACGAACACTTCTAGTAAATATAAGCATCGTCAAAAGGAGGAAGCAACTGAAACGCGCTTACTTTATAGTTTCGTGGCTACTTATTGTTTATTTAGGTACTTAGAGGCATCATCAGTGCATTAATAATCGGCCTTCGCCGTCCAACTGGACTTGGTGGCCATGTTGCCTTTGTCGCAGTTGTTGCGCAGAAACCGCAAACCCGCCTCAATTGAACGTTCCAGCTCGGAGCTTGATTTTGCTTTCTTCGCATGCGGCGGCAACGTGCAGTCGGCATCTAAGTTTGCAGGCGGTGGTATGGTAACGCCCGTGCGCTGTGGCTGCTGCTCTGTCATCACTTCATCTCTCTGTGCTCCAGACGTCTCATAGCTTCTGCGATGGAAGGTCTTCTTTCCTTTGGTGCTCTGAAAACTGGCAAAAGTCTCATCGAAATTTGGTGTTGTTGCTGGCACCGGCGGTGGCATCATATTGTAAGTGCGCGCTGCTGTTTGTGGCACTGGCGGCGGCGGCATGCTGTTGAAATTTGTGCGTTGGGGCTGCATAGGCGGTGGACGCTCGGGCGTGGGCGCAAATTCGGCAATGCGTTCGGCGCGTTTCTTCTCGTTCCATTCTGCTTGTGACATCGGTTCGCGATCCGGCTTGTAGGCCCACTCTGGTTCTGCAGCGCACTTGCCCTCAGTCGCTTTAGCGCCTGCAGAGACGCTTTCCTTTTGCTTGTCCCACGGCCGCACGTGTCGCTGACGTTCGGCTTCGCGCTCCAATTCTTCCTTCTCCTGTTTGCGTCTCAGTTTCTCTGCACGTCTGCGCGCTTTGCGTTCCTCTTTTGTTTCTGATTTAGCTTCCACAGCTTCCTTCGGCGGCTCACACTCTTCTAGCGGTGGTAGTCCCAGACGTGCGCGCTGTCGATTCTTTGCCGCCCGTACACGTTCTGCAATGATTTTCTCTCGTTGTGCGCGCAGCTCGTCGCGATGCTTCTGTTCGGCAATGGTACGTTGGCGCGTCTCCTCCAACTCACGCTGTTGTTTCTTACGCTCATCTTCGTCGGTCGAAAAGGCATAGTAGCCAACACCATGTTGACGTGCCTCATCAAAGAACACATCCTGGTAGTGCACGTCCGATTTGTCCAGGTTTTCTTGTTCCTTGCGCTCCCAATTGGCGCGCTGCTCGTCATGTTTGGACATCATGGAGCAGCCGTCGGTGTACACAGACTCGGGTGGCAGTGGACCAATGGGCAAATCATCACACTCGTTGCCACGTGTACCCTGCGTGTCCAACATCCAATTCGCCTTCGACTGATCCAAGCGCTCTGGCATACTGGCGGCCAATTCATCGTCACGCCGCTTTACGAACTCTAAATCTTTGCGTAAACACTTTCGTGTGCGTCCAAGGCAATCGGTGTACTCCACCCAGTCCTCTTCGGGATCCGAGGCGCTGTGCTCATCTTCACTGTCGCTGGTGCTGAGCTCACTTTCGCTACTCCGCCGCCACTCTTCTACAGGTGTCTGCACCGTGTCATCGTCGCGCTCCTCCTGTCGCTTGCGATTGAACAGCACCAGGCAGTTATCATCCGAATTGAGTTTGCCCCCTGTGCGACTCATGCGGTCGTAGAACTTGCTTTTCGCCGCCAACACACGCTTCGACTTCTCCAGCAACTCGGTATCTTCGTGCTCGTAGATTGTGGCATCTTCGCGCTTCTCCACTTCCTTGGGCAGAGGCTTTTTGTCGCGCTTGCTTGATTCGCTTTGACTGGATAAGTTAGAACTTGCTTTACTTGCAACGTACTCCTCCGGCGCCGTTTGCGTTAACTTAGCTCTGTTGACTTCGGCCTGTTTGCGCAGCAATTCCGCCTTCAAGCTCAACAATGATGACAAATTAACGTTGATTGCCTTATTTGGATCATTCATGGCGCTCGAATATGATTTTAGGCGACAAATAAATTATGAACAAGGAAGCAAACAACGCAAACACAAAACTTTCTAAACGGCAAAACAGCTGATTCGTGTTAACTGACAGTAAAGAACTCTATCATTCGAACGCTCCACTTCGGGTAAGTATACAGGGTTGCAATATCACAATGCTTGTGCTTTGTTCAATAGCAAGAGCTATTTACAATAATAATAATTGACTGGCAAAGAGCTATTTACAGCGATTTAAAAAACTTTTGGGAAAATCGCTTTTGGCTATAATTATATTTTGATATAATTGAAAATTTGTAGGGTTTTTGCTGAGATTTTCCGTTTGACTAAAACGATGAGTCGACAGAAATTAAGAAAACCATGCTATAAAAAGTTTATTACATATTTATTTCATATTTTTAGTCCAATTTAATTTCATTTACTACATTCAATGTACTCAGTCAATTCAAGCATCATATTCAGCAACATAAAAAATTATCAAGAAATTAAAATATGTTATTACAACTTTGTTTCGGCTTTTGGATCGAATCAAAACATGCAATAGTATTGTTTCATTTGATTCACCCTGACCAGCCAGCTCGCCGAGCAACCCTTTGCAGGTTGTCAACGCCAGCTGTCAGTTGTACGTTTTGCTGACTTTTGGTGCTTCATTCTAAGGGACGTTTTTCCTTCGCTGTTTCATTCGGTTTTACTGTGTTTGCCTTAATCCCGTAATTAAATTGCGAAAAAATTAACTACAGCGTAATAATCTAAGACCAAATCGCTGAACAACAAAACATCAGCACTTTTGCTAACAAACCCAGCATTCGAGCAAGTGTAGAATACGAAAGAATTACGAGAACAGTCAACGAAAACGTAGACAGCAACAGCAGCTGCGACGCAGGTAAAAGTAAAACAAAGAAAGCGTTTGTAGTGCAAAACCAAAAATAAATCAATAAATAAATGCGGTGAAAATTGCAAAACGTCAAGAGTAGCAGCGTTCTGCGCGGGTTTCCAGTGAGCACGCAATTGTATGTGGACAAAAATAAGCGGATCGCAATTGGGGCCACCACAAGCGTTGACCTTGGGCGGTGCCAACAGCGGAAGTGAAAACAAAGAACACCAGCGGCACCCATACGGCCGGAGGTCGTAGCCAGTACTGGTCGGACGCATGCACTGAAATACTAAAAAATTGTTATCAGTGCTAATCAACAGTAATTGACAATCGCTTACGCCCAACATCCATTGCAGCGGCGTCGAACGCTTTGCAAGCTGATTTTCTAAACACTGTCTGGCTGTGTGCGCTCCCAATGACGACTGCCGAGCCGCCTCTTGTACAGCTTGAAGACGTCGACCTAATCAGCACACTTTCGGACGATGATGCTACAGCGTTGGGTCGGGCGACAATGGACACTGCAAATGCCACCAAATTGACCACACAAGTTGAAGTAAGTCATTGATTGCAAATTGGCTGCTGTAACGCACCATGATGCATTATCTGCAACGCTAAACGCTTTGCATAATTTTCCTTCAAGCATACTTTTTGTCGAAAAGGGCGTTGAAAACGGCGCGTGTAGGTTATTTAAGCTTTTAATTTACACATACCGAGTGATAGTTTGTAGATAGCGTAATTTTATAGCACTAAAAAGCGTTATCATTCTTGCTGTTTGATCACTGACTAGTGTGCAATATTTGTGGTCAAGCTGTTGAAAACATGTGGAAATGAAAATGCTGTGCTTGATATAGAATAAATTTATTTATATGTATTTTTAAAAGACCTGTCCTGGCTTTAATAGCATTTATATACATTTAGATAGTTGTATAGATAGGCATATGTGCGCATTATTTCTTAAGGGGGGAACTACCTTTAGACACTTCAAAAAATCGATTTTTTTTTTATTGTTTTAATCGATAGGTATATTGCCTTAGAATATCGTGTCAAAGTTTCAAAAGGTAATTCTCGAAATTGTGGAAGAGATGCATCCCGGAAATGACTGGCGCCGAGCTCGCCGAGCGCGCCGAGCATCGACGCCGCGAGAATCCGCAAACTTTAAACGGCATTTTCTCGAAACCATGTTTTTCAAAATTGTGTAAGTGATAACAAAATTACTAATGAACAGATTTTCATTATCTAGCATTCATTTTAAAGAGCATAAAAAATTGTTCTATCTAAACTAAAGATTTAAAAAAGAAAACATTTTTAGACATTTTTTGACTGCATATATAACAAAATTTCTTGTGAAAATCCTAATTTTTTTTTGTGAAGCCTGTTTTAGAGGGTTAATTTTCGAATTTCGTAAAAATTTTAGTTCATCGACGATAGAAAACCCTCTCGAGTAAGAAAATGTTTGGTTTTTTATTTCAGACTAAAATTGTGGCCAGCATCACTTACACAATTTACGATGTCAGCGGCGATATGACTTACAGAATCATTGAAAAATTTGTTAAATTTCTGTTTTCACTTTTACAAAAATGTTTTTTTTTTTTACCTCAGACATCACTGTAAATATATATTATATTGATTTGAAAAGAACTGTTTTCATTTCCCTGTAAATCTACTGTAAAAATGACCTTTTTTTTCGGCCTCTAAAGGTAGTTCCCCCTTAAGGTTATTTTCAAAATAACATGTAATATTAAAATGTTTATTATTGTGCATAAACCAGTATAGTGTTATAATAGTGGACCGTGTAAATTTGTTAATGAAGTGTTACAAAATAATTTAAGATCGATTTTTACAAAAAGAAGAAATATGTAAAAGCTCTTGTTACAATTAATTTTATAAATCGCTAAATTTGATTATATGAATATTATTAGGAAACTGTAGGTATTCGGTTAAATATGTATCAAAAAATTTGGAACGGAATAAGAACTTATTACAGTAAATACAAATTGAAGGATTACTTGTATTGTTTGTTGAAATTACAGTGACTTGAAATTTAATTATTTGTTTAAATTATAGTGAATTTAAACTAATAATAAAGTTATAATAAAATGTTAAAATTATGTTAATAAATCCTTTGAGTTAATTTAATTCATAAAGAAAATGATTTGTTTCGAACCAAATAAATTCGTATGTACACGTACTTACATATATTCTGAAATTTCTCTCTGATGCTGGACTTGCAGATGAACTGTTAGTCCCCATCAATAATAATAATTAATAAATCCAGCTAAATTGCGCTCAAGCTAAAGGCGCTTGAATGTTTTTATTTTAACTCAATAAATTCAATTAAATAAATCCTAAAGACATTAAATTGAATTTTCCACAATTTTTACATTCACTCATTTAGAAGAATCTAAAATGAATATTTTTATTGAACTTAGTTTTTATATATGTATTGATTATATTAAATGACAGGTAGAACTATTAATAATGTTTTAGTTTATATACCTGTACTATACAAATAAAACTTCTATAAAATGCCAACTTCAAAAGTAATCCAAGTATAAACCCAGTATTGCTGTAAGTTAGCGAATAGGTCCTAGATGTAGCAACTTTATTTTTGAACAGGTATTCAATTGACATGTATGTGTATACAATGGGCTTAAATATACAAAGTCATTTTTTATTTTCTAATTCAATTTGTTAGTTTCAAAAATAAAAAAGTGATTAACTTGCTGACAAATTTCATAGATTACTATTATCACTTCTATATTTAGTACACAACATAATTCATTATTAATCTATTATATAAAAACTGATTAATTACCATTAAGTGATAGGCCGCATGTATCTCTAGTGGCTTGTCCATGTCATTCGAATAATTAACTGAGATTAAAAGCATTCTACGTATTCATCTGTCCTTTTGTTGTTGTTATTTTTTTACATTAAAACAGCCCTTGAGCCAGTCAATTACACCCGAATTGTTTGTAGTTTCTTTTAAACGACAGCATACTGTTTTTGTTTTTCACTTGCAGATAAACACAATTGGCCTGAACAAAACAAAGAAGAAAAAGAGAAAAGCAAAGAAAAAGTCTCGTCGAGAGCCAATTCTCTTATCAGTGGACGACGACGACGACGACGATGATTATGAAGACGAAGCGGACGGTGGAGATGATGCGGCCCATGTGGTTGGCAGTCGCGATGTGGTTGGCGATGCCGACGCTGCTGGCGATGGCGATGACGAAGATGAGAATGACGTTGACTTTGCCATCGGCAATGGTGATATTGACGAGAGCGACTTTTTCAATGCGTTGCGCAGTGGCGAAACTCTGAATGGGCATCGCGAGGCGCCGCCGCTGTTTCAACAGCCGCCGCACCAGCACCGACATCACCCAAAGCAGCCATCAACACTGGGTGCGCTAGATAAAGTGCTGGCCCGCCACACACACACCAACTCCATCATCTCGCTCTCGTCGGCTACGTCGCCGTCGATGAGCAATGGGCGAGTGGCTGCGCTGCTCAGTGCAACTAGCAGCGGCAGTAGCAGCGCCAGCAGCAGTGCGAGCGCATCGACAAGCAACCACAGCAATCGCAGTACACCGCAATGTGGTAGTGGTGCCGCATCGCCAGCGCTACACGAGTCAACGCACGTCTTTCAGACGAGCAAGGCGAGTCATTTGCACTACGCGCACGACAGCGCCGACGACGGGGACGAGATCTGCCTGGTGCCAGAGGTCGACTTCGAAGGGGGCTCCGGAATGGATGCGAGCAGCGACAATCGCGAATCGCAGCCGCTGCTGGGAGGTCATGGACATGGTGGCGGGAGCGGCGGCGTCGGTACACGGGACCGCGATCAAACCGATTTGACGTTCAACACATTCGCGGGTAAGTACAGCAATAATGAACAGAACTACGTCAAACGAAAAAGTGAAATATTAACAACAAAACAGCAAAAAACAAAACAAACGTGCAATATTGCAAAATGTTTTGCAAGTTTCATGAGATTTCAGCAAAGTGGAACTGAACGGAATACAGACGAGAGTAAGTGTGCCGCTCAGGTCCACTCAATCGTGCCACTGTAGGTGTTGCTAGTGTGGTCGCTATTGTTTGCCGTTATTGCTGAGCGTCGAATGAAATAGACTACAGCACACGAGTGAACGGCAAAGTTAAAAAAAGGCTAGCAAAAACCCACAAAAGGGGAAGCCACAACAGTGCACGGTTCAGTTTACGGTTTCTGCATGCTCAAAGTAAACAATAGCAAAACAACAACAATTGTTGAGGGTTGCACATTTCGAATAGCGCAGTTCAAATGACTGCGAGACAATTGTTACCGAAATAGAAATGCAAATGCACTTTTGGTCCATTCCACGTCATCTCATTAATGTGTTAGCGTAATTGCAAAAATATTTATTTAATAAAACTGTTTTGTGAGATAGTTGTGTGGACTACGAAACATAGATACTTATTATCAAATAGAAACTGGCAGTATTTTTCAAGAGTTTTAGTTTTCCTAATTAATCTTTACGATTTAGAGAAAACCTTTTAAAAGATTAGCACTTTAGCACTACTTACGAGAATTGGGAGATACCCTCTGAACATTTGAAGGCAATATTTAAGGACCTGAGTCGATCTTTGAGAATTCGAAAACAAACTCCGAGACTTGGAATTCATTATCAGTCAATTTAGAAGTTCCAACGTTCATGGTAAATGTTTTAATTTGAATTTTAAAGCGTGTACTGCAGAATTGAAAATTCAAAGTGGGGCTCCATATATGACGGATGGTTTCACTAAAAATATATTGTTTAATAATTAATAATGTTTATAAGTTATCTCAAATGCAAAAGGATTTTTTTTTGTTTTTTTCATAACTATCTCAAGTCCGACTGTCACATATTAGTTGACTTGATTATAAATTTATGTCTGGTCATGTAGAATGAACATCATTGTTGTGATTATCTCAATTTCACAGTTTTGCCTGTCCGAGTACAGTGTCATTTGTGCAATTTCTTTGCGTTTTGTTTAATAACAAAACTATTAAACGTCGATGTGATTATAATTGCCCCTAACATATATCCCACAACCAGTTTGCTCTGTACTTGTGTGATTTCCTCGCGATGACTCACTGTCGACGGTACTCAATAATGTGTAATCGCTCAATTTCGTCACTCTTTCCGTTTTGCCCGTAGAACTGCCGACAAAGCATGTGTGCCCCTATTCACCCACTTTCGGTCAAGTCAAAAAGCTAGCAACTGCAAACCGATTTGCGCAAATATTTGTACAACACGCTTTATTTTTTGCAATTATTTTATTTCGTTCCTTATCGCATTCGCCATACTTTCGCATTAATACTACATATGTACTTATATAAAAAATGCCATATATGAATGCCGGCAGTTTGTTTATCTCTCTGATATTTTGTACTTGAATTTTGATGATTTTGTTGATGGCGCGCTGCAGTGTTCAGTGTTGCATTTCTAAATGTTTATGAATGGAAAAATCATTGACTGCAGTTGTTTGATCTTTTCACAGTAAATGACTTCATGCATTGCTTGTTGATATATATGTATATTGATGTGGCACTTGTTGCGTCGACATATTGGTTCATTAACGTTACGACAATCACAACAACACCGCACGCAACAAGATTAGTTGATTTGGGAACATCACTTGGCGTTTGAGTTAACAATGTCGATGTGTAATCGATTTGATTCTATGAGAAAAAATGACCTGAACAAACAATAAGCAAACTTGAAGAAACAAAGTGGGAAGTGTAGGAACTTAACACCTGCCGAACTGCAAAAATAATGCAACAATCACTTCACTCCTCCTGGCAGACAGTGAGTGCTCTGCCTCGGCCACGCCATCTCAAGACAACGCTTAGTAATCTTGGGGGGGCACATAAGTTCGCCGGACTATTTGTGAAGTTTGCCAAAAGATCTTGTATTCTAAAAGATTACTACTACCACACATAAACTGATATTCATCTGGTATCTCTAAGGACCCAAAAGGAATCTATGTATGTGTGGCCATTGTTGGCTAGCCAGTTATATCTAATTGCCTTGAAAAGTTCCAACTATGTTTTGAGACTGTGACAAACATTAATATTTGTTGTTGTGATATAACGTGTTTCTACAATACACTAAGCTACAAGCAAATATTATATGTACTGAGAGTGCAAAGTACAACAACAACATACAATTTTCTGCTCGTTTTTAATGTCCTGTTTTTGCGCTTTTATTCGAGTGAAACGGTGGACATTTCTCGCTTAAATAAGTGAAAGCGCTTTGAACTTGAGTATACATTTTTTTATTTGTTACCTCAATACGACTTTATTTCAATATTTTATATTTTTATGAATTGGAATTTATTGATATTTACTTTTCATATCACTGTATAAATTTCTTACTTACTGCCATCCAATAGCTTAGGTGCTGTGCTTATTTACTAATACAAGGAATGTCTGCGTGTATGAGAAAAATACGTGTAAATAATGCCATACACCTTCCACACTGCGCTGCAGCTCATGTTCCATTTTTTTAGAAGATAAGAAATTCATTTCGCACCATGTACAGGCAATCACTAAATAAATGTGTACGAGTGTAGGTGGAAACGTGCGGCGTTGCCTTAGTTAATGATTTCGTACTCTACACAAAGTCGCTTAAACTGACTTTAAACATTAATTGACAGCTGGATACTCATGCCGTGGCCCTAAACTACGTTGTCAATAGTGGGCTTGAGCACAATAACTTTCTAGTTGCAAATAAGCATTATAGTGTTTACAGATGAAATTCAACCATTTTCAAAAATAGTGAATAGTCAATTATTTTCAAATCAAATGCAGTAGAACCCTTTTCAATCGGTTGAATTTAATCTGAACATATACGCTACTCCCAGTTGAAATGCTCGATCATGTTGTATTTAAGATCTGTAAAACAAATTTAGAATAAGAAAATCGTATCTTCAGTTTGCATCGAAAAGCTCAAAATTTGACGAAATTTCTTTTAGCGAAAGTAAAAAATTCGAAAGCAATATGAATCTGTAACTCCTTCCTGCAAGTATATTAAATTTGATATTTTTTTAATTAAAAATTTTTTTAATTAAAATTCTCTCATAAACTTCATTTTCAATGTTTCCAACTTTCAGAAAGGGGTTTCTTTGATTTGATTTAATTTTCTGATATTTCTATAGGATGTCTTTTCATTAGTTCCCAACATGGTAAAATAATGAAGTCAAAGTCTTCCCCGACAAATTTAAACAATTGGACTTTTCATATTTCTCTGTCTTATCTGAATGTCTAATGAACATTATTGAATGTTAATTTAAAAGTTCTGTTTTGTCCCCAACTTGGTGAAATAATGAAGCTAAACTGAAGCCAAATTTAAACATTTTTGATTTCTAATATCTGAATGTCTTAAAAACGTTGAATCTTTATTTAAAACTCTTTTTTTTTAAGCAGAACCTAATGTGATGTTACATTTCAGCCCTCAAATATGATTAAAATGCAATATTTTGTAGTCATTCTACACTAAACTATTTCACTTTTAATTTTTTTTAATCAAATTGTCAAGTGTGAACTGTTGAGGACAATTCCACCTCATGGGTTGACTTTACGACTTTGAAATTGGGTAGTGATGAATCTGAATTTGTATCACTCTATTTATTCTATTATCTATTGTCTTAGAATTTCATTCCACAATACGTTAACATATGGGAAAATGCGTAGAAATTTTGTTTGTTTTTATTTATTGCATGTCAAATCATTGTTGAATGTTGAAAAGAGAAAATGTTTTTCCTGATTTTGGTGCAAAAATGTTGTGTTTTTTCTGAATTGTCAGTGTTGCGAACAAGGACAAAAAACTCGTACGAAAGAAAAACCAAAAATAGAAAAAGAAACCACAACAAAGAAGCACAAAGTCAAAATAGAAATAGAATTCGAAATTTTGAGTGAAATCAAAATTTAATGGCCGGGCAGGAAACGTCGTTAAGCCAAATATCAAGTCACGATGAAGAATTCCACTGTTTTTGCCGGCAACCCGATTGTTATCTACCGGTCGCAGATACGAGCTTCTTGGAAAATGACCTGGAGGAGGAGGCCATTACTGCCATTGAAAAAGTAAAAATCCCAAGGTCCAAGAGCTTCAATCGATCGGATATCGAGATTGTGCTCGGGCCGTGCGGCTGCATTAATTGCGGGATGCGTTATTTGTGTGAGTGATTGCATGATTGCGTCCCATGTACATAGCGATATATATATGTTTATACGTGATGCTAGCGAGAATTTGTCGCAAAGTTAGCTCAACTAAAAGCCGATGCTAAGCTTTTGGGTGAGCGCAACGACGTGTGAATCGCAAAGCCTTAATTAAGTTGCAATGGCCGGCATCGACACAGTGCGGAAATGGCAGCTTCGGCCCACTGTGCTGGCGCTGTGCGCACTGTTAAGTGTCAATGTGCGCGCTAGTGTCGGTGTGGGTGGTTGCAGTATTGAGCGGCGACATCTATACCCCAAATGCGTAGATACAAACTTTATACGCGAAAGTGTGTCACTTAGAATTTGGCTGCAGGAAACAATTGCAAAAAGAAAAAAAACGCTATTGAAATCGTTTGTTGGTCGCAACATTGTGTTGTTGTTGTTGGCGCGCATACTAAAGCGCTTTTCACGGACAATTACGTGTAAATTCAAGTGCGAAAACGTATAGAACTCTCGTGTGAAAATGAACAGTGTAATAGCTTTGAATGTGGAGTGTGTGGACTATGAGGAGATTGGAGTGCCACGTTGCTTTGGTAAAACTGCTGTCAATAAAATTCTCCTTCTAATTGAATTTTCGCTTCTGTTGCATATTGTTTGTTGTGCACAAGCCGAAAATGCCATGTAATAAATTCTGCCAGCGATGCCTTGTTGTGTATTCCGTACCTGCTGTCGCGCCCGAACTTTGTCCTGGCCGCATCGTCATTACAGTGACGTTTCTATTTCCATGAGTGGCCATCGAATGCCTACTGTCGCTGCGCCGCTCTCGCTGCTGACCACTGATATGGTTCCTTTGCTCGGCTACTTAAAATAGAAAGTTGCTGACAGCAGCTGAAACCCCAAATTAAATGCATAAAGAATTCATAGCCATTCCGACCCGGCACTGAAAAATTTAAAACCAACAATTTTAACTGCTTCGGTTTGTTACACATATAATTTCCATTGTACGCAGGTAATTGCAGCACATGCCACGCGTTCGTTCGGGCTCTGATTAGTCGCATACACGTCTTCGGCCCAAGGAGATGTCATGGCGGCCGTTCGCTTGTCTGCCGCCGCTGCCGTGCGTCTACATACATTGGGCGCGGAAGCAACGTCGTCATTGTCGTGTCATGGTCTTACGCACGAACTTTCTCAGTAATGTTTCTTTTCAAACTTACGGTTGACAATTTTTCGATGAAATATTTAAAATTTCGCATTTAACCAGAACATTAGAACGTAATAAATATGTACAAAACTTTATTATTAAAAAACGGTTTTATGTTATTCTTGACATTTGCAGATGATCCCGCTTTCACGGATCTCGTAGTGCAGGTGGAGTTGGCCATCGCCGAGGGTGTTATGCCGGAGCGCATTTATCAGGGCAGCAGCGGATCGTACTTCGTTAAGAATAAAGAAGGTGTAAGTGTTTCTTATTATTAGCTAAACACAAAGCTTCGCTCTACATTGTGCTGCTGGCTGAGAGATTTCAAAACCATGCATGCATTTTAGGAGCTTTTCGCGAAGAGCGCACAGAAAACGCTGACTTCTGAACGGGGAAAGTCCACAATTAAGTTGTAATTTGTGTGAATTTTTGGTTGCAAGTCATACAGTCTATTTGACAAACGAAAAATCCATAATGATTACGTTTTTAAAACGAAGACTGATTAAATATTTAATTATTAATTAAAATGCAAAATTCATTGTGTATTTTTTAGTTGTAGAAGCATTGTAGAACATTATTTTCTAACGTGTATCGAGGTGGTGGGTTTCTTTTCATTACAAGATATTTAAGGGCGTCGATAGGAAACAATACTACTTATATTTTTGTACTCTTTGCAGAAAATTCTGGGCGTCTTCAAGCCCAAAGATGAAGAGCCCTATGGCCGACTGAATCCCAAGTGGACCAAATGGATGCATAAGTTATGTTGTCCTTGCTGTTTCGGGCGTGCCTGTCTGATACCAAATCAAGGGTAAGTCACCGCGTCACACAGCCTCTGTCACTTTTGCACGGCCTTACCAATACTCTCTCTGGATTTCCTCCGACAGTTACTTGTCAGAGGCGGGCGCAAGTTTGGTGGATCGCAAACTGAAATTAAATGTTGTACCAAAGACACGTGTTGTGCGGCTGGTGGCCGAGACGTTCAACTATGCGCGTATTGACCGACAGAAGGCGAAACTGAAGCGACGCATCAAAGAGCACTACCCATCGGCGCATTTCAATCGTATGAGTTTGCCACTAAAGGTGATCACGTTCTCCTCCATTAATGCGACATTTCAGTATAAACAGACGATTCTTGCTTGCAGACTGGTTCGTTTCAGGTGTTTGTCGAGGGCTACAAAGACGCCGACTATTGGCTGCGCCGTTTCGATCAAGAGCCGCTAACGCCGACTCTCTCACGATCGTTTCAGCTGCAGTTCGAGCGCATGGTCGTGCTCGACTACATTATACGAAACACGGATCGTGGTAACGACAACTGGTTGATTCGATATGTGGCACCGCGAATCGCGAACGAGGTGACTGGCAAAGGGGGCCAATCAATGGGGAGAAGGGCTTCGGAAAAGATACAGTCGATTGGTGGGCTGGATGAAGAAGATAATGGCGATCCTTGCAAAATAATCCCTTTGCATTCGCCCACAGTTCCGCTACGGACATCAACGGCTGCGCAAGCAAAAGCGGATGAGGCCTCCGGCGTAGATGCAGATGCAGGTGCTGCAGCGGTGGAAGAACCGCCAGAACACTTGACAGATATATCTTCGAATCACAGCACGTTGCAACCCGCAAACGGTATACCTGAGCCCCTTGCTGGTAGTAGTAATCCAGCAGCTACTCGGGGGTCTCACCAGTTAAAAATTGACGTGAGCTCGTCATCCGACTGGAACTTACGCCCTGGAGCGAGTATAAAGATTGCTGCTATCGATAATGGACTGGCCTTTCCGTTCAAACATCCGGATTCGTGGCGTGCCTATCCTTATCACTGGGCTTGGCTGCCGCAGGCGAAAGTGCCTTTCAGCAATGAAACAAAACAGCTGGTGCTGCCGCTGCTGTCCGATTTAAATTTTGTCGAGGAGATTTGTACAGATCTGCACTATCTGTTTCAGGTAAGCACGATTTAAAAATAATTCTACTAATGCTTTTAATGGAAATATTAAAACATTCATACATTTTGCAGCAAGATAAAGGCTTCGACAAAAAACTATTCGAACGTCAAATGGCTGTGATGAGGGGCCAAATTTTAAACCTAACACAAGCGTTAAAGGACGGCAAGTCGCCTGTGCAACTGGTGCAGATGCCAGCCGTGGTAGTGGAGAGGTAAATCAACAGTGTTTTCTCGATTGTATCCAATTATGTTTACTACGTGCGTTTTGATTGTCGTTGCCCCCAGATCGAATGCTAGCAACAGCCGATTCTTCTCGTTTCATCAGCGCTTCCAAAATAAAAGTCCATTCTTTTCGTGGTGCTAACATGACAGCAACAACAACAGGACCAACAAGAAGAGAATGTAAAGCAGTTAAGGAAATGAGTTTTGGCAGCACAATGGCACGCACTATGGTCGCTGCAAATTATTCTGCATACAATACAGAGACAGTGGCGCTGAAGGCGACAATTTGCTTGTACAAATGTTTGTGAAAATTGTTGGCTTATGCAGCGCCCCACTTTCTGCAGCGCCTTTGAGCCCATGTCATACCACGTTACACTCCGGCCGCATAACAACCGCTCAGTGCCGTTCAATTATTTTTTCTTTTTTCATTAAGCCATAGTTCAATTATTGCTCCGCGTTTTGAATTTATTATCTGAACTGCTTAGTCATTTTTTTATTTAATTTCATTCATTCATTCCTAAGTTTTAGTTGTAAAAACACTGCAACCCCCTATTTTTTCTTTATCCATTTTTTCATATTTGTAAAATGTTGAAATGTAGCACGAAAATTGTCTATCTAATTTATTTAAATATAATATGATGTATCGCCATTCCAACAAAACCAAAACAAAATCAGAGAAAACGAAACAGCAGCGAATTCGAATGCGCTTGAATGATTCATTTGTATTAACTTGTGATTTGTGAATTTGTTAATGTGTTTTGTATTAGTGATTTTGAGTTGAACATATCACATTGTCGTGTGCATACAGCCAGCCACATACAAAGTGGACGGAACAAGTCATACTCAACTCTACAGAATTTATTGAATACTTCATGCATTAGAATCAAAAAATTACTGAAATAAATGTATTGCTTCAACCTACATATGATATGTAAACTAAACTACGGAAACCCTAACCACATTAGCACACACTTACACACGCATACTAACGCTGTTGTAAGTGCTCTAATTCAATCTATTCAGTGATGTAATCAAGTACACCGATACGTTTGTAATGAACTTATGAGATAATTCGAAGCGCCTTTTAGTTCAACTAAAAGGTGTCGATGAAACTGAGAAAAACGCATAACCACTAGAAATTCGTACGATGAATAGAAACAAAGGATAACTTATACTACACTTACATTTATATAAATTTAAATATATATAAACTAAATATATAATGAACCGAACTGTTATACATACATACGAAATACGCAAACGTAAATCTTAAAGAAATGTAATTCGAGCGAATGCTTGATTTATAATATAATTTTATCCTTTACCCCTTATCACTGTAACTGCGAAATGTACACGTTTATGCTGATGTGGAAAAGCGAAACAATGTGAATAAAATTATGCTAAAATGTAATGTACATATGTGGTTTAAGTTGTTTCATAATTCTAACACTTTTCCAAATGCATTGAATTCCATTAGTCTGTATTTCATTACCAAATAGAAAATGTGTCCACAGTGAAATTGTTTGGAATTAGCAGCCGTGTTCTTATGATTGAGAAGAAAACCTACTGCTTCTTCTTATTGAAATCAAAGGATGGAGCGTACATGATCTGTTTGTCATATAAATATGACCGACTTAGTGATGACTGGAAATTCGGAAGGGCGAGGAAGCTACACAATAAACAGTAATACAGAACGTGCATCTTATAAAAATTCAAAAATGTGAAGAGGTCATTATAAGTATTACGACCACTGTTAATTTAACATTACGTCCTCTGCTATTAACATTACGAACTGCACTAGAACAGCCCCCAGCCCAGAATCCGAATCGGATTCAATTCGAAATTAAATCCGATTCCGATTTGTAGAGGTGTTCTGCAATCCGAACGGAATTGTCACATTCGAAGTTTATTTCGAGTCCGATTGTTAGCAAATTAAACAAACCTTCAATCAGCTGTTTGCTTGAAATGTTCAAATGAGAAAGTAAGTAGTAAAATTTTGTGAGATTTTTTATTTTATTAAATGAGTTCGGTTATTTTATTGGCACTATTGCTTGGGAACGGGCAGTCCGCCGTTGAAAAAGTGAAGCGCCGAATTTTGTGAGACCACAGCAATCCGATGGAATTGCCAGATTCTTCGTAACTAGTACAAGTTATTTCAATTACGTTAAAAATTTCCTATTTAAGGTTTATTGCTCATTACCGCCTTAACAAAGCAGCATTCAAAGTGATCTTGACCGAAGTGAAACCTTTTCTCGGCAGTGCTCCATTCCGCCAGATTTGAAATTGGCGACGGCTTTGCGATTTCCTGCCGAAGGAGGCTATCAACGATCGGTAGAAAAGGTAACCTCCTCTTCCATTTCGGAAAGTTTGTGCTTCTTAAAAGGTCCACCGCCTCTAAAGCTTCTCTTATATTATGCGCCAGCTTCCTTCTTACCTTTTCCAATCATTCCAGGTCTATGATTTGAAGAAAAATTTTACAAAATTAATTGATTTAATTTACTTCTCACCTGTTTCCACTCCGTTACACTTTTTGTTGGTGGTCCTTGCCCGTTCAGCGACTGCGTTAAATGCTTCCACTTATTTTCAAATTCGACTTTGTCGCCTTTGCAGAAACCTTTCATGGTGTCCGCATTCTCCTCCATAAAATCCAAGAGCATTTTGCTCTGGTCAGCAGTCTTATGCTTTCCCCTGATTAAAAATTAAATTATTAGGTTTATTTATTTTATTTTCTTACATTTTCGTTGTTTGTTTTCGTTTTGCTGCTTTCCGATTTCAATTTCACCAGCTTTTTGTTGAACGGAATATTTTTGACAAAAATTTCCGACAATCGAAATGCAGTACACCAAATTTCCGATCCAAATTCGTTCGGACTTAATCGGATTTGAGAACAGGGTTACATCGGAAAATATTTCCGATAATCGGAATGTAGAACACCGACGGTCGGAATCAAATCCATTTCCGATCCGATTCGGATTCTGGAACAGGGCTGGACAGCTTCCGTTTCTGTTATATCCCAGAACAATCAGTACAGACCCATCCATAAATAGGTTCTCATTCCCCTTTGTTCCTTACTTTTTTGTAAAATCAATCTAGGGCTAAGAAACTGAATTCTGTGTGGTCCATTGATATCAAAAGAACGTTTGACATTAGTTTTATGTAGGACGACGATCTGGTTCTGACGATTCTCGATTTGACATTTTCTGCTGCGCAACTCCACGGCGATTTACAGAATGTTGAGCTTTTCTACTTCGATAGACATGACAGGAAAGCTTGAAATGAGATTTGCGCTGTTTGCAGAAAACCAATTAACTGGCCAAAACATATCGGCAAAGTAAATCCATTATGATTTACTTTGATATCGTGCTGCACTAGCAAAAAAAGTATTTGTTTCCCTTTATTATATCTAGAATGAAATAAGAAAATGTTTCTTCCTGTGGCAACGAACGATGCAAATCACGGCATCTCAATTAATTTTGACTAACAAAAACAAATTTCCTATCAGGACGATACATGCTGAGGTAAGCGTCTAATTGATTGGTAAATAATATTGCACAGTATGGCATTAACAGTTCTCAATGTTTTCTGCCCAACTGTCAGCTGGTTGACGATACGGCAAATAGCAGACAGAACAAAAACACAAAACGAAATTTGAGTATAAAGCAGATGCAGTGAGAGCAAAGCAATGACCGGAGACGACAGTGAAGTGGATTATTGAGAAACTGGCTGTCGGACGTAAATAAACAATTTGCTTGCGCTAGCGAAACGTTGCAATGTGATCACAGTAGGAATTTAAAGAAAATAAAACAAATCGTAGGACAAAGTAGCACTGCCCAAAGGACTGCGAAACGATAGCTGTGAAGGTATGTGGAAATTGAAAATTACGATTATGAAATACGGCAAACAGCTGAAGTATGCATCGGGTGCATTGTAGCAGTTTTAGACGACAACGGCTGACTTGACCTTCTCACCAGCCAGGTCAGGCACGAAATTGCGAAATCAAAAGCAATTTCCAGCATAAATGGAAATATTTCGCGGTACAAAGTGCGCCGTACACGTCAGTGCTAGTGTGCACTGGCAAAAAGTTATTGGGGCATTATCAGCAGAACACAAATTATTGTTTTTGTTTTTAATATATATATTTATTAATGCGAAGCATTACTTTAGTTCTGTACAAAGATTAGGATACCGGGTTTTGAAAAATGTATGGACAGCTGACTTGAGCCCACCAAGATCATAGTCGCAGGGATACAATTTTACAATGGAATCATGTTGGGGCTTATATTTTTTATATTTAAACTTTTGTTTTTATATTTATTATTTTGTTATTTAACTTTTCGTTTTGGCTGATGTAATTCATTGGAAGTCAAAACATTCAGCAACGCATCGATATTAAAAATACTAAACATTTACTAACAGTTTTCTGCTGAGTTTCATATAGCACACAGTGTTCCAATGGCTACAATTTTTAAGTTTATAATCTTATGCTAGAAATAGCAACATAGTTGCCCAGTGTTGACTTGAAAAATCTTACCGGCTAACTGCAGCATCTGGCTGCCCGTTTAAGAAGTTTCATATAGTTGTTGTTGTTGACAAAAACACTTTATCAGTCGTTAAAACAAATTGAATCATGCATCCCCAGTTGCTGGCGAAGATAAGCTTTTCGCTTCTTGATAACTAAAAAAAGTGGCCTAAACCTTGTCATCATCGTGTACAAATCTGATTACTATGCGTCACCGCCGCGCAGCTTCATTCAGCTTCCGTTCTGGCGCTTTCGAGTGACCACGGCTACATTTGGCGCAAATCCAATTGTGATGTTGCATCCTTTTCATTAGCGAAATTTAAATGAATTTGTTTTGATTCTGAATGGCTTTGCTCAAATTTTAATGCTGAAATGTTCGGAGAGCGTTTGCAGCCCTTGGAAGTGTAGTAGCGATTGTGCGGCTGAGGCGTTTTGTATAATTGAATAATTTCCAAGTGCGAAGAGAGATTTAGTGGCATCTAAAATATATTAATTAAAAGCTAAAAATAAATAACTAAAGCACTAAACAATGGATCACGACATACGTCAAGTAATTCGGATAGTTTTTCATATATTGCTCATACCAAATTTAATATTGTTTAATAATTCATAATATAAACAATTAATATGCATTTTCTTGCGCCTTTTCAGCCATTCACCATGAGCTCCGAGACAGAGTTTCTGACCGCTTACGAGCGCATCAAGGAAGCACATAAGAAAATACTCGCCTGCATCGACAAGGCCATACAGCAGGAGGAACAAGAACGTCCCCAGGAGGCCATCCGCGCCTATGAGCACTGCTTGCAGTTGATCAGTGCCACGTTTGACATATCAGTGGGGCTGCCCGAGAATGTCGGTGCAGTGGCCACCGAGTGGAGTGATGCCTGCGACATTATTCAGAAGCTGAAGGGCGTCAAGGTAGAGTTGTCGTACCGGCTGCAGGTGCTGCACTCGCGTCACCCACCGGTCGACAGTGTGGCTGTCGAGGCGATGGAGGCGATGGAGGACAACACCGCAGCCTGTGGCGGGCCAGTGTCTAAAAATAGATCACTGCTGCTGGAGAGTCCGGCCGAGGGGGTGCAAGTGGCAGCCAGTAGTGGCAGTACGTCTGTAGTGGACGCTACAGCGGTGCAGCGCTACAGGCAGCTCCTGCACGATCTCAGGTACGCCATTGGCACCGTCGATAGTGGCATTCTCTTCGATACGCTGTTCCAGTCGCAGGTGAAGCTGTACAAAATTCAACCGGAGGGCGTGGTCGCCACAATGGTGAGTTACTTTATGGTTTCCTTAGCAAAGGGTGACACAATTTCACATCTTCCTCCGATTGTAAATCAGGGCGAAACCTCCATGTCGCTGGTGATGTGCACTGCCATGGAAGAAAACGAGCACAAGCATCTAAATGGCGCCTGCTTCATACAGTGCTCCATGCCGCATACCGTAAATGCAGACGCCAACGGCACTCCCAATGTGTCCATAGCCAAGCAGGTGCCAAACATGATTTGGATCTATGCGCTGGTGCCGGCTGTCACAACTTGTTACCGCACCAATTACGGCGCCTTCGTGCTCCCCGACTTGGAGTCCGATGTGCCGGGTCACGCGTTTGGGCTGATGCTGGTCGAAACGCCTGCCAGTAGTCCAACCGATACGATCGACAACCAGGATGCGGCACAGAATGAGCACCCAGAGGAACTCAGCGACTTGGAGCACTTCTTTCTGGATCTACTCGAAGCCGTGCTCTCGGGCCGAGTTGAGCTGGTGCAGCAGCCGTCCGCACCGAGCGATGTTAGCGAGCAGGTGTCGCGTTCCATTGTGACAGCGGCAGATTTCATTGCGCGCAATTTGGTGCGTGGCGCCGAAAAGACGGGTGAATTGATGGTCAGGAGCACGCCCTACATTATTTCGAAAATGGATCGTGCGCCCGCCGATGCAGCGCCGGTATCGTCCAAGGTGCAAACGTCGGTGGAGGTGGCCAAAAATGTGACTAGCGTGGCAGCGGGCGTAACCGGCTGGATGGCCGGCAAAGTGGGTGCAGCATCGATGGCTTTGGGGCGTTACCTGGCGCCGCACATTCAGAGCACCGGCTCGGCGTTGCTGGAGAAGGGTTTCGGCTATGACAGCACCGAGGCGCACAGCAAAATGGAGGGCGTCATGACAATAGCTGCGGGTGCGGTGGAGGGGGTCAGTACCGTCTACAACGGGCTGGAGACGTCGGCGAAAATACTGGGCTGTAACCTCAGCGACAACTCGGTGAAGATAATCGAGCACAAGTGAGTTACAAACCGACCACAACTGCGGACGTATCCCTTATGAGCCCAGTAATTTTTTCGTTTCAGGTATGGCATTTCGGCCGGCAATGTGGCGGCGGGAACTTTTGACACCATTGGCAATGCATTCAATGTCAGCCAGAATGTGAACTACATAACGCCAAAGGGCATTGCCAAAAAGATGGCCAAGAATACTGGCAAGGCTGCTGTTGTGTTGGCCGCTGAACGCAGCCAGCGCACACCAAACAACTGTGTGGCGGCGGGCACGCTTTTCCCCGATCTGCGCACCTTGAAGGAGTGAAAACGCACGTTACTTTTTTGGTGGATTCATGTTTACAAAATGATTAGCATTTAATTGATATTACTTTTGACGCATCTACAAAATTGTATTCCAAGTTGATATTCCCTTAGTTTAAGCTTATAAAGTTCCCTCAACTAAAGTGTGAACTGTTACCAATGTCGAGTTATAAGAAAACAAGTTGTAATATTTTTTTTGTCTTATTGATTTTATTTACCTAAGAGATGAAATATTTAAAAAATACTCACTGTTTTGAAATAAAGGATGAGGACATGAATTGGTTATCTTTTAAGTGGACAAACTATTAATTCGAGTTGCGTCTTTCCAATGTGTGATCACGGAAAATAAAATGGCAATTTACTGGTGTAACCAATTTCAAAAGATAATTTGGTCCAAGGTGATGACAGAGAACGTGAACATTTTAGAAATTCGCTACAAAGATGCAATTCATTAAACTGTTATCGGAGTCTACTCTTAAAACTTTCCTAGATTATATTGCGAAAAATCATAAGACTATTCTATTATACTGAAAAAAACATTGGTTGTTCTTGGAACCATAGTCTTATTAGACTAAGCTTGGAACGTGAACATAGTGCAAGAATGATTAAATTTTTGTTGTTGTTTGTTCTTAATGGGATCCAGTGAAGTTCAAAGAATTTAAATTCCTTGCATTCCGCAATAAAAACATATAGCAAAAGGATTAGAAGGTTGAAATCTCTGAAAAACGCATGTACGGGAAAACCATTGGGTTGTTATGATTTTATTTCAGCAGAAACATTTTTCACACATAAATAAGTTAAGGTATGGTTTGCTTAAAAAATTCATAAGAATGGTGACAGCAGTGTTAGTATTTCATGGAAGTAATAAAATCTCTGTGTTTTTTGGACCACTGTGGTTTTGGACAACAGTGCGAGCAATTCGCGGAAGCAATTAAACTATTTCGACGGAAAATTTTTCTAAATGCTGTTGCAGGTTTTACGAAAAATCATGAGAGAAGGACAATAGCCTCTACACTTCGGAGAAACAATGCGAGAGATTTAAAGCAGAAAAATCGACCGTTAGGTTAACCCAAATTAAATTTAGCTGTGAATCGTAGTGCTACCAATAACGACTAAAATGAATTTAATATTTGTATCAATTCACAGAATAAAGCGGATTATAACGACTGTTGAACGTTAGTCAGCATTAATGTTGGTGAATTGTTATCAATGAAATATTTGCAGAAAAGCCTAATAAACATTTGGCCCTTTCAAAAGATTTATCTAAGCCAAGTATTTATAAACAAACAAAGAGTTTTTGGTACAACTAAAATAACAACGCTAAGCAGCCAACTTTTCGCTACAAATTCTAAACAAAAAACAACTTCAACGAAAAGCAAACGTGTTTACACATCAATAATAATTACTTTATTTAATAATTTTGCTTATATTTTGCAAGGGAACACTAGCTCGCTGATTTGTTATTAGCGTTTAGCCGCAGTTCGCCTGCATATATAAATTCACATTTGTGTGTATTTACTGTTGTAAATATCTGTATACATAGTTAAGATTCGTATTGGGTATTCTCCATTGAATGCATTTGAAATGTTATTGCAACTTTACTCGTAGGTTAACATTCATTTTCGTGTAACTTAGAAGTACGCGTTTACAAATTAAGTTCCCTTTAAATCTATATGTACGTATGCAAATACAATATAATGTAAATGGGCGCTAGGTGGATGGATGTACGTGCCGAAAAATGATTGCAAAATTGTGTATACTGGAAGAACTTATACGGTAATTCATTTTCATACATATTTTAATTCTATTTACGTTTATTGTATAAACAGCACGCGGCGAGTAAAGAAAAACAAAAATAAACAAAAAATAATTTCTACATGCTCTTCGCCGTAATTGGGGTATTGGAGATGACTGAATAACTTTCGGTTTCTATGGCACACGATTGCAACTAGTTGGAGGCAACTAAAGCTTATATAATTTGAGAGATTTATGCGGAGTAATGTGGCAAACATGACGCTGTAGCCGCTGATCAATACAATGCTGCAGCTCAACGAACGGCGAATCGGCGTTCAATTCAATAACGTAAAAGTGATTTGCCGGGGTATAGTAGTTTAGAAGCTTAAACTAATGTACTATACATGGGATTGGGTGGAACATGGAAAAGGAGCAGCGCGCACGCAATTGCTCCAAGTCTATTCATTTATTTTGAACCAGCAAAATTATAAACTTAGACTTTATTCCGAGAACAGAAGTCAGAGTAGAACAGGGGGATTGGGAAATGAAAATTAGAAACTGTACAAAACCTATGAAGGTGGATGCAAATAGAAAATCATGAGTGATTCAATAATTAATGTCGAATTACAAACACTCAATCGCACGATTGCAGTGCGGGGGTGCAGTACATACTAAATATAGTATTGTAGAAAAAACTAGTTCAATATGGAATCACTAATTCACAACTCATATATCCTAATGAGATAGAGAGCACGCGCACGCGGGAGAGCTGTGTGCCCTCGCAACAAACAGCAGAGGACCAAAAACGTGTTCGTGACATTGTTGGCCTAATAATGTGGTGGCAAGCATAATTTCGCTTTGCGGCAGTAAACGCGGGACCGGCTGAAGCGTTTGAGCGCTGCTAAACGTGGGAAAGTCGGCTGTCCGTTGTCTTCAGATTAACGGCTACACAAACTCGTTCGTTGCTCTGTTCCTCGGCCGATGTTGCAGCTACTTTTACAAGAGGAGACCCGTGGTTGAGTGTCATAAAGCGCTAGTTGTGGCGTCTTTGGTCAGATGTGTTTCAATGTCCACGCGACAAATGGGGCAATGCTTGTTCGTCACCAGCCACTGATCCACGCAGTCGGTGTGAAAGAGATGCATGCATGGCAAGCGGCTGTAAAAATGAAGACACATTTTTAGAACTGCATTTGGGTGTTGAAAGAATTTAATAATCGTATTCATAACCATTTCAAGATAATGGAACATGTTAATTGTTTCATTAGTCGTTGAAAAGTTAAAGTTAATAACAAAAAATTTTATGAACATATCAATTGAAAACGCTTTCTTTCGTTTTACTTACCGCACATCATTTTCGATTTCGAAAAGTGACAAGCAAATGGCACATTTCTCTGCATCTTCGTCCGTTTCGCTAGGACGTCGTACCCGTTTATATTTATGCGGCAGTGTATTGCGTTCGATGATTTCCTGTAGGAATGGAATGGAATGGTCAAATACACGTTTTACTTAGTACGACTAGCAATTTAATGTTTAAATGCAACAATTGTTTCCACCAACGTCTACTTACCAGGGTGGCACCACGATTCGGCCTGATTGTTGAACCAATCAGAATGTGAGAACCAATGTGGTGTGAGAGCGGTGTTGACAGCCCTATTTCCAGATGCACCGGCGAGTAATGGTGATACATGTGGTGATGCACCGCTGAGCGACGACGCTGTTGTGCTTCGTACGGGTAGTAAGCCTGTGAACCATGACCAATGAATAAATGTCGACAAATTGTAAGTATTTTCACGGCGAGACGACGGGGATCGTCTAACTTACCGGGTCCAGGCTGGAGACGGGGCCGTTGCTGGCATGCACACACGAACACGTGTTTGGCAGCTGGAAACGTGAACGAAAACTGTTCGTCAGATTCAGCGGATTCGAGGAGAGATCAATGGGTGTGGGCGTCATGTGACGCCGATGGATTTCCTGCATATTCAGCTGCCGATACCAGAGGTTCTGATGCACCGGATATGGTGGCGCAGCGCCGTGGCCGCTGTTGCCGCTGCTGCGGTTGGGCATTATGAGCGGCCGATCGACCACAGGCAGCCCAAAGAATGGACGGGCACCACCGTATGCCAGCGTGGGGTGCAGCGCCGAGGTGGCACCCACGGTGCGTGGCAAGTTGTGGTACTCATCCAACGTATGTTGGTGCGGTGCAGCAGAGGCTGCCGACTCCCCAAGCGACGGTGATGGTGGCGACGATGTGTGCACATGATCCATGGATGCGGCGGCTTGAGCGTGTGCTTGGGCGGCAGCTGCCGCTGCGGCAGCACCGGCCAGGGAAGAACGACTGCTTCCGCCGTAGTGCGCCGGTACATAGGAATGCGAGTGATGATACAGCTGCGGTTGCGGCTGTGGCTGCGGCGGCGGTGGCTGCTGTGCTACTGCTGGTTGAGGTGGCGGTGACTGTGAGTTCGATTGCTGCGGTGGTGCTGGCGGAGGTGGTGGTGGCGGCGGTGGTACCCCTTCCGGTTGTTGTTGTTGCTGTTGGTGTAGGTCGTCGCCGCGTCGATAGTGCAAGTAGAAAGGGCGCGCACCAGGCGGACTATGACTGCCGCCGGATGCGGTACGTACTCCGACGCCCGTTGCATCGGCAACATCAGGCTCAGGTGGCGCAGCGTTTCGGCCATAGTGTGCAGCGCTTTGACGAGGAAAGAGGAAGGAACTGCCCTCATCAGGCAGCGGGCCGTAATTCATGGCGGGATGCGGCGCTGTCGGCGAACCGGTTACTAGACGCAAACGCGGCAGCAATGAGTGTGAATTCATAAAGTGCTCCGGTGTCGCTTCACTGCTCGGAATGGTGACGAGACGAGGGCCACTGCCGGGCGCCACCGCTCCTGACGTGGAGCGCAGGATGGAGATAGCAGGACGACGGACCGCTGTTGGCAAATACTGCTGTGGCGATCGACGCAGGGGGCGTGGTTCGGCATGTTCCGGATAGGGTCGCAACGACAGCCCCGACTGATGTGCTTGCTGCGGCTCGTAAAACGAATTGTGGCGGCGCAACATGCACCTGTAGTAGCGGCTGAAGAGCGTCGATTGGCGCTGCGGCTGATGGGCCTGTTGCGGTTGGTGCACAGCTATCCCACTGCCATAATAGTATGGGCGTGCTGGCCGCAGCACTGCAGCTGGGGGCGGTGGCGGGGGCGGCGGTGTTTGCCGCTCCATCTCTTCCACTCCCACTGTGGTGGGCGGACGGTTGCGCGGGTACAATACCCAGTTCCAATGATCCATGTCAAAGTTCCCATCGACGGGCGCCGGAAAACTGCTACTGTTTACGCTGCCCGGGATAGCACTAGCAGGCGCTGTACTGTCCACGGCGGAATCAACTTCCGAAGCAGGGGCTGGGGCTGTAGATGGGCCGGACGTACTAGGTGTGTCTTCGTCCGCGGTCAAATCTATGGAGAGAATAGGCTCGCGCGTGGAATGCACGAAGACCACGTCGTCGTCTTCGCCGTTCGTTGAATCGGAAAGCCAGTCTAACTGCAGATCGGGTGCAGTTAGCACAGCGGTGCCACCCGCTACACCTTCCCGCATGTGGGCGCGGCCGCTCGACTTCTTTGCCTGCTCACAAGCGGGCCCTGCGGTGGCTCTTGCTGCAGCACCTGAAAAACTAGGCTGTTCATCGGTGTACGCCGACTCCGAAATTGAAGCAGTCTGCGGTACTGGTACTGCCGGTTGGACAACGTCTGCGTGCGCCCCCGCCGACACGGTGTAGTTGCGTGCGCGCTCCTCCAGTTCCCTATCCTCCACCAGCATCATACTGTCGTCGTGCCCATGCCCTGCATAGGTGATCACGTAGGAACCATACTCATTGCTAGCGGGTGCCGGCGAGGCGGGTGTTGCTGTTGCGGCGGCGGTTGATGCAGGCACCGAAGCTGTCACTTCATCCACATCCGTCGATTCGTGCACGTTCAGCATGCGCCGCAACTCTCGTTCGTAGCGCGACTGTTGCTGCAGAAGAGTGTTGCTGTTGCCGTTGTCGTCAGTGCCGTTGCTGCCCGGAGCCATGCGTGACACCTTGGCCGCTCGAGGTGAGTGCTCGTCGTCGTGCGGCTCGTAGGCGAGCGCGCGACGCATGGAGTGATAGTAGCGCTCTCCGCCTACCAAACCGCCACCTTCGGCGCCGCCACCACTATGGCCAATACGGCGAAACTGCTGTTGCTCACGTTCGCGCTCCCGACGCCTTTCACGCTCGCGCCAGCGCCAGAACTCGTGTGGATCCTGATGCTCTGCGGTGAGCGTCTTATGCAGATTCCAGATGATCTCATCGTCGTTCTCATCTATATCGTCATCGTTTACTTCTTCGTTGCCGTCGTTGCATGCGTTGCGACGCAAGCGACTACTGTATGGTGTATGTGAACCCGAAGCTGACGCCGGCACCGAACTAGGCGCATTGCTGCTGTCCGCGAGCTGGTGCTGCTGCAGACCACTCGTGCTGGGCAACACGTTTAGATCATCGTTGGCATCTGCGACACACGTGGGTCGTTCCACATTGTCACTGTTGCTGCCGTCACTTTCGCCGCTCGAGCCAACGCTTCCGGCGGCGTCAGATTGGCTTTGCTGTTTCTTGGCGGCAATCGCGTATGAGGTTGTTGTCGTATTGGTGGTGCTCGTGTCGGCAAAGTGAGCTTGCTCGGTTTCTGATGCCGACGTCACCTCGTCGCTGTGGAGTATCGACATTGGTGAGGAGCTGCAAACCGGTGCCTCAGCTGCTTCGCTAGTGGTTGCCGCCGCAATTTCAGCTCCACTCACGTCATTGTCGCATAGTTCAGCCGCTGCATTGCTAATCGACTCTTCTGCAATTACAGCGCCAACGCCGACTCCGGTAGCTGTTGTGGTCGAGCTGGGGGAGGACGAGGCAATCATTGCCGCTTCAGCTCCTTCAGACTGTCGGCCGCTGTGTGTCAATGTCCACTCCATCGTATGTTCATGCTCGTGGACGAATGCTGAATTCGAAGTGGGCTGCGGCAACGGACGGGCATCGCTGGCGCTCACAAATCGCTCTTCTGGTTTGATTTCAGTCTTTTGCATTTGCAACGCACCGCCAGAGCTTACTGACGGTTCCATATTGCTGCTGGATGGCGCACTGCTTTCGACCGCTGGTGCGTTGTCCCAGTAGCCGTTTATCATGGCGTAATCATGTTCGCCCATATCGGGGCCGCCATTTAAACGTAGCACGCGGCGGCGGGTTGAGTCGGCAGTGACCGGCTCAGCGGTTGCCGCCATATGCTCGTCATGGCCATGGCCATGGGCATCGGTTGATGACTGCTGCTCGGTCGCAACGCCGCTTGGATGGTGCAGTTCGTGTTGCTGAGGCGGCGGCTGATGCACAGGAGGATGCGCGTGCACTGCTTCCGCCAGCTCAAACGGCGAGGCAATAACTCTGTAGAGAGATGGCAATGACAGCAAATGTAAGTGACCAGCACTTTGCAGTCTAACAGAGTCGAATTAATTATTCTGCACATAAATTTACATTAAATACGATACATTGCCAAGCAAAGTGGTTAGTGTACCATTCAACTACCCATAATTCGACTACATAATCCATTAGTGCATTAGGGTGACTTTATGAGGTACGCTTGAAAAATCAGCAGCGGTGGTGACAATAATGCGTTAACTCACCTTCTGCCTTGACCATACCTTATGGTGGCCATCCGTCACTAATGGGTTAAATGCGATACTTGCAAGTATGAATGAAAATGTCAGCCATTCAGCTTACCTGTTGTTTGTGGCTGACTGCATGTTGACGCTACCGTGTCGGCATCGACACGAATTGGGCAGACATTTCTTGCACAACAGCCACGGGTCGCGGCCTCGCGCCATGTTGTATGGGCAACGTTCAGCCGCATGCTCAGCGCGCAGCTCCAATGCCGTCGGCACGCGGTGCTGTGGCGGCGGCGCATGATGATGATGGTGGTGACGATGTCGGTGGGAATGTACGTGCTGCATGTGGTGTTGTAGTTGTGAACCGGCGAACGCTGGTGGTGGCGGTACTGCGGCCTCCAGTGTAACCATTTGTGGGGCGCCAGCATCGTAGGTGTCCATTCGAGGCGCTGGTACCGGCATAGGGGGATTTAGGCCAGTGGCTGCAGCATAGCTGTGATGCCCGTGATGATAGGCAGCCACGGCAGCGGCTGCCGTGGCCTCGGCGGCGCTGAGCACAGTACCGTGCAGGATGTACTGTTGTGGCGGTGGCATATACGAACTCATCTCCAGCGAATTCTACAAAAATACAAACAATGACATAGCATTCTTTCGATTCGCTAACGGCGTATACTCACATCTAGCGAGAGGCCCATGGTTTGCGTTTGATCTCCACGTTCATACAAAAGTCCGAAACGCGCAGCTGCATTGAAAAATCATAGGAAATGGTTAAAAATGTATTTGCAAGGAATATGGTGTATTTACAGAATAGTGATTAGCAGAGAAACGGCACTTACGAGCTTCGTTGTTGATTTCCATTTCATATGGAATCTCTATTTCATGGCGATGATGACGTCGCAGCTCGTCTTCTTCGTTTTCCATGTTTTTATGCGTTGCTTTGCTGCTTAATGGCAATTAACAGCCAACACTCGTTGTAGGGCTGCTGATGCCCTAATCGCCCGTCTGTACGAAGACACACAAGCCTGTGAATGGTCAAAAGCGATTGTAAGAAAGTGTATAACAAGTTTAATGTATTTATTGACACAATTTGAATTACTTTTTCATAAAGTTTACATTTCTTAGCTTTATAAAATTCCGCTCTACACTTTTCACTGGTACAGTGCTTCTTACAAATATTTTGCTTCGATGTTTTGTATCTAATTTCCAAACTTTGGACAGCAATTTTTTAATTATATTTGAACGGATTTATTTCTGCTTTCCTAATACCGAAAAATGCAATTTGAGACCGCAAACTCAACCCTAACCTTGCCTTATCAACAGCTGATTACAAAGAAAATAATAAAACGCACAGCGAGCACAGAGACTGCGAGCGAGAGAGCACCCTGCATTCAGCTGTGTTGAACGGGTACTGAACCAAAATTGAAAGTTGAAAACAACACTAAAGAAAGCGAAGCGAAATCAGCTGCAAGTAGCAGGTAGAAAACTCTAAAATAAATAAAGAATGCAATGCTGCACAGACTAGAATTTAATTTTAATTAAAGAGAAAAACTCAACAAAGAGTGAGGAAGACAGTGGCCACAAAAACTTTCAAGCAGTGGAGACACAAAAAGCTAAAATCAAAGGGCGGTTTGCCGACATGAAGCCGAGGGGGAATCAGACACAGACAGGGGTTTTCCTAGTAAGCTGTGATTTAGTTCTAATAAACTTTTCGCCGTTCTAATGAAATTAAACAAATGATTGATTATAGCATAAAAATTGTTCTTTAGAGGGACTAAATATATGAAAAATTATTGGAGTTTATTTCATTTCAATCGAATGATGACCAAGTATAAGCATTTAGTATTTATTTGTGGTCTATCTATCTTTATACTTTACAAATTTGTTGTAATCAGACAGAATGAACATGTGCAGTCATATGCCTTGCTGACCACTCCTCAACCGAACCGAACGGTCACTTTACGTTACATGCATCGAAAATGCAACACTTGAACGGCTGGTTGAATGGCAACAAAATTGAGTGATAAACTTCGTTCTCTCAGTCTCTCTCCGCCTAGTAGCTTTTGCAATTCAATTCCAGTCACAGCGCAATTTATAATTTATAAATGCAAATTTATTGTTTTTATCTCATCCAACTGTATTTTTTTACACTTTGACTGTTCAACTATGTCCAACGTACTCACTTGCCGTACAGGCGGCCTTTGAACTAGATTCAATCTCTCTCAAAATCTTTTATTGACCATATATTGAGTGTCAGGCAAACTGCAACAGCCAACTGTCTAGCCACTGTGCGTACCTGTTCACCAGCCACTTGCGATATAGACAAACCACTGCACGGTACTTACCTAATTTCGGAAGCCACTTGCCGTCTGCAGCGCCGCCGCAATTTAGTCCCTTTTGCCATGCAATACGTTATGCATTTTTTATCACTTGTCTTTTTCGCTTTGATTTGTTTTCGCTACTCAATTTGGAAGCCAGACAAAAAGTTGAACTCGAATTGAATTTGCCGTTTCCCCTCACACGCTTCTTTTTTCAACTATTTTTTGCTCTTTCTTCTTCTCCCTTCCATCACTGTATTTGCTTAAACACACAAATTTTCTTTCTTCAGCCAGCGTTGTTTGTTGCTCGGCTTTTCCTTAGTATTTTCGCAAAATTAGCGTTTCATTTATTTAGCTTCTTGTGCACTAACATTTCTCGCAGTATTTTTGCACATTTGATTCTTTGTGAACTAGCTGCACTATATTTAATTTAAGATTTTTTGCACGCACCAATACAAGTTTTGCACAAGCACAGGAAAATTATGAACATTGAATGAGAACGAGAATGAGACCAGCACAGCAGTGTTGCTGATTTACAACAGAAAGACTTAATTTTAGGGGCGAAAAAACGGCCTTTATATTTAAGGAGTGCTGACGGTAAATTAAGCGATTGACATTAATCGATACATAAAGTTCATGTTATGGTAAACATTTTCTATAAACTTGGCAAGCAAAATTATATTCTTAAATCTCCCAACACTGTTTCCTGGGGAAAAAAAAAACATAAATCATACGAGCAGTAGACACTTTCCAAACGCTTCCCAACCTTATCTCAAGCTTTTGATGCTTTGGCGTTGCATTACTGTAAGTCCTCGAAAATTTTCAAAATAAGTAATATTTTTGCAATGTAATAAATTTTTAATTAAATAAATTTTTAATAAAATGCAAACAGCTGTTAAAACGGAATTGCACACATGTTAAAGCAGTTTTAGTGTTACCATAATTAAAGAACAACTTTTGCCGGGCTTCACGTATGGAATTAAATGATTCGTGCTATAGTTTTCGATGTAATTCTGTTTTTACTTGTTTGCTTGTAAAAACACAGTATACGAAGAGTTATATTACATAGTATAGTACGTAGTATTATATAAACATATAACATACTACAATATTTCAGACTGCAGATCGACTTAAAAATGTATAATGTGAAACTGTGGAACATACAACTTTTGAGTCGCTGCTACTTAGCTCGAATTATTTTTGCGAGAATACGCTCATTGCATTTGTGCGTCTGATTATAGAATACATTTGAATAATTTAATTTTTATAAAATTTTTTATATCAACCAGGTAACTCAATCGCAATTTTGGTAAATAACAAAAGTACAGACTTCAATTGATATTTTATTTAATTATTTATTTTATTGTTTTATAATTAATATACAATTTCATTTTAATTTTACAACGAACTAAATGAACACCGCTAATTTTCTACGTATAACCAACAAAGTTGCCACCGGTTGTCTACTGGTGGCAACTTCGTGTACCGCAAAGCACACGAATCTGACTTTCGGTTGAATCGCTTGAAGTTGCGCATTTTAGATTTTGTTGTTAGTAACGGAAAAAGGGAGTCGAAAGCGTCATTTACGATTGTTCAGTGTCTCTTAAAGGTGTGGTTTAACACTTCATTCTCAATCTCAATCATTGTAAAAAGCAGGTAAATATAATAACGAAATTGAAGAAAATTAAGCAAAATATCACACATCAGGGTGAAGTGAACGCCCAAAGTGCAGTGGAAAATCAATGGCCGAGTTGAACAAATGAGGGGGAGAAAGTGTAATTAAATTAGAAGCAGTGAAAAAGAAGATGCACTGCGGTGTGGAGATGGGTGGGTATGTGTGCAGTGCCATAGTGCATTGAATGCAGACTTGGAGCCAACAGTGCCAACGGCTGGCAGCCAGCAGCAGCCGGAACGACAGTACAGCATAAAAATAGCAAATGGTGTTGGGCTGTTTCGGAATGCCGAAGACAGGGGCCGGGGTACAATGGAGGATGAGCAGCAGTAGCAGCTGCTGCCAAAACGGCGATGTTTCGTTTTTGGTGTTCCTTTTTGTGGCATTGGCCGGTTGATTTCGATGCATTTCCATTTTTGTGTATTGCGTTCTCCTGTCGCTGCCGGTTGCCATCTGCCACTGGTCTGCCAGTCTGTCTGTGCGGCGTGTTGACTCGTTTGGGTTGGTTGGCTTTAAACCAGATAAAATTGGTTTGATTTGGTCAGGTTGAGAAGCGCGCCATTCCAGCAACTACGGCAAAGTTGAAAATAGCAACAACAACTACTGCAGCAGTAACAATAACAACACCCATAAAACAAGAACAAGAGTAACTACATCAGCTAGCCGTCATTACTTCATTATTTAGTGTGCGCAGGTACGTTTTCCGTTGCCTGACTCACAAAAAACAAAAAAAGGCAGACGTATAAAACAGCAACAACGTTGAAAAGTACAAAAACCTATATGTACGAAATATGTTGAACGAATTTAGTTCGCAGCGCCGGAACAGTACGTTACGATTGTGTGCGCTTGTCGCTTATATTTATCGGTAAATTGTGTCCATTCTATACGTTCGACTATTTTTTGGGGGAAAACGCGTGTTTACCAGTTTTTGCAATATCAACAGCCAAATATAGGAAATGTTGAATCATTGTGTTCGATTTACAAGTTTAGTCAGTGTGCCCGCGAGTTTTTTATACAGTTTTGCCACTTAGTTGATACATAATTTTAGTTTTTCTAGTTTTTCTAACAAGTTTAGTTTTTCTTGCTAATTTAGTTTTGTGTACTAACAAGTCGAACAATTTTCAGCTTTACAAACCATGACCTGATATTTCTAATACCAGTTTATTTCTCCGACTAGTAAAAGTTTAGTTTGATTTTTTTTATTATTACAAATTGTTCTTGTAATGCATTTCTGCCAGGTTTGTAATTTATAGTTTACTAATGCCAATCTAAATGGTTTGAAAGATCGTTTTGACATAACCTAAAATGTCCTTAAACAGAATTCAATTCAACCTAATCCAGGCAATGATCAGAGAAACCCTTCCACATATCTAAGTAAAGTTTTTTGCATATAGAAAAGTGCTAAACCTAACCATTGCAAACCATTTAGAAAAAATTCATATTTTACCTAAGCTGAAAGTATCTTTAGATAAAAATGTAACAGGGTTCTATTCTATTCAATTTGTAAAACCATATGTTTTACTTAAATGTGTGAATAAATTAGAATGAAAACAATTTGGTCATCGCACTTACATATAAGAGCGAAATATTTATTGTACTCAATTGTTGACAACTTTCGCAAGTTGTTGTTTACACATTCATCAGCGTTTCGTTTACATCAACGTTTGATCGATGATGTGTTAAACATTTTTATAAATGTTTACTCATATTGGTTAATTTTGTTGTTTTGTTGCATACTCGCTTCGGTAGCTTCATTTGCAGCATTTATAATTTAGATTAATTAATGTATAAATTGAACCAAAACCTTGGACTATGAAGAGGGAAAGAAGCAAAGTATGGAATGGGGAGGTGGAGGTGGCGATGTCATTGTCCTGGTGACTAAGGCCACCCAATGTGTGTTTGGCAATAAACGTATTTATTTGTCATCGAAACTCCTTAGGAAGGGCGCAATGTGATTTTGAGGGTAGAGTGTGGTTTGCTACAGCATCTCAGACTGCGAATGCCCGTCACGCTCATAAAGACAGCACTAAAACTTTTAAGGGGTTTCCCTACCCAAAATGCTATACTGTATTTTTCCCATAAATTCATTACACACTACAGTCGGTAATATTAGACTGTGGAGCTGTTAGTGACATTGAACTCTGGCAGGTTCCCTTGATGGGGTTTCTTACAAATTATTTATATTTGCAACTATAGAAATATTAATTTGTTTGTTCGCCTATTCGTAGGTCTATTCATGCGCCGTCTGTTTGTCCAACTATTCCTCGGTTTATTCATGTGCTCTATGTTTATTTATCTATTCTTTCATTTATTCGTCCGCACCTGCTTACAAATGAACATTCATTTAACTATTAATTGATTCATCTGTTTAGAGTAGAAGTTTGCTTTTTTTACTAAAATAATAATTAATTTTTCTAAAATTTAAGCTATTCCACCGTACCACAGGTTTATGTCGACTAATGCCAGTCTTTTTTGTCGGTACTTTTCAAATTTATTTTCCCTCCTGATGAGTTTGTTGGCTTTTGGCAATTTACGCTTGGTTGCGCTTTTTGGCCCGTTGCTCCCTCGGGGCCTGCACGTACGTCGTGTGGAGTCTTTAGCGCAGATACTGTAGTTGGAGCTCCTCGTTTTTGATATTGTGCCGTTGTTGCTTTTACTGTTTAGGTTGGCTGCCGGCGAATATGACGTCATGGTGCGTTGGAAAAGGCAGAACATATGAAAAACTCATTATTGGCCCTTCACCGACTCGCGACGTTTTCATTAGTTTGTTGTACCAGCCAACCAACTTGTAGGGGAATCAGCAGTCATCGCAATGACGAGCGGCCTAAACAAAACGCGCAATTACAGTTAGTGGGTAAAATATGAATTTAGCAGATGAATCGCAACAACAGTGAACCATAAAAAGTGGCGCACTGGCGGCGCAGCAACAATGGGCACGATGACAACGCCAATAGTAGCAAACCATAGAGCACAATACAGAAACGAATGGGCCGACGAGGCGTGGAATCACACTCGAACACAAGAAAAGCTGAAAATTACTGTGAAAGTTTTTGCGCCGGCTCGGTTTCCATGCGCTCGTTTTCTTTTTGTTGTTGTTATTGTTGTTATTGCTGCTACTGTTGTTAATTTGCTTTGTTTCCGCTGTACGGGCAGAGAGTGGAGCTGACGTTGTCTCCAAGCGTGTGCATTGTTTTGGGTGTTGGCACCGCTTGCACTCATTTTGCCGTTTCAACCTTGCCAAAATAAATTCTTTGTCCGTTGCAATGTCTCTAAATAATTAGTAGCAATTAAAATGGAATCTTTCTATTTCTTTTGCAGCTTATTCAGCGCGCCGTATAATATTCTTATAATATTTGTTATCTCCTCAACTGTTTTCCAATGAATATGACATCCACCGAAACCAAGATTGGCCTCACCAGCAGCACCCGTCCGTCCAGTCGTGTGCTAAAGCCGCCAGGTGGAGGCCACACCAACATTTTCGGCGAGCCCGAGGTCGCCGTCAATGCTCCGCGTCCCAAATACAATCAACAGAACTCTTCCAATTTGAACGCCTGCATGAACTCCACCGATCCCAATAAGGTGGTGGAGAAGCTGCGCGGGGAGATATCGCAACCCAAACAGCTCAAGGAGGAGCAAGAGCCAGCACCGGCGTGCAAGTCGGATAAACCAAATAGCAACGGCGACACCAATGGCCAATCGGCAGAGACGAGCGCCAATCCGGCGCCACGCGGTCGGGTGCCACCGGGCGGCTTCTCGTCGGGCGGCTTTTGGTAAAGCCGTTGGCAATCGCAGTGCTTCGCAGCTAATTTATCTAATATTCGGAATATAGTGTAACCAAAACGCATTTACTACTCACTTAATCGCTTATCCACTACGCGATTGCTTTACGCGCGGTGCCAGCTGCAGCAACACGGGACAGAAATTGTTCTTAAATTGCCTTTTTACGTCTAACAAACCATCAACACAAACCATCCTCTGTGTGAAAGGAGAGAGTGGCAACATATGCTGGCAGTGGGTGTGGCCCATTCGTAGCGGCTAATTCACCTAAGAAAAAGTTTCGTGCTGAAGACTACGCCAAATACGCTATGCAGTCGAATGATTTTAGTCGAGCATTTAACGCCTCTCATCTCTTTTTCGCACTTCGTCTTACTCTCTTATTTCTGTGTATTTCATTTAATTTATATATATATATATGTATGTTTGTATGTTATATATACGCGGACAAGCCAATTTCTATTTAAAGCAAAAAAAAAATGGCACATGCATTTTGGATAAATATGAAAAAAAAAACAAAAGTATTTAAGCTTTTCATATATGAAATTTTCAAATATTTATGAAAATAAAAAGCGAAATCTGATTTCATTACCCCATCAATGGCTTGCAGTTATTTATTTCGAAATTAAAGTGAATGTGCTAGATATTGAAACGTGGGAAAGACTAATTTTAAACTCGGATTTTCCTAATATATGCGTAAAACAGAAAAGTAACTCCGGTTTTACAAATGTTGAACTAATTAAAATAAATTTGTTTTCATATTTTGGAGTAGTCAATGGTAGGAACCGTGTTCATAGTTTGGGGTATTCCTAAGTATATTAGAAGGTTAATATTATCGCCAGTTTACTGTATTTAATTTATGACGACTAGAGTTACTTTCAATATTCAAATATTTTTTTGTTAATATTTTACAGTCTTTATTTAAAGATTTCACCTCAAGCCAGTAGTTATCATTCAATATTTTCTTACTATACAACTATAGCACACAATGTCATTAACAAGTTGTGCAAAGTGGCTGCCAGATGCGCCTCTCACGCTCAAAGTTACACATTATAACGTATTTTAAAAAAATCCAGCAGCTCACTTGACACAATACAAAAAATATATCAGCAGCCAATCGAAACGAAACATTCTTCTACTTAAAATTAAGTTAACAAAATGAAAAAATTGTTATTCACTTAACTTCACGTTTACTGATTTTCGAGAGTCGTTTATGGATTTTTTTAACTATTGTTTTGTGCGTATCAAAGACAACAACATTTTTTGCGCTTTTGTATTGTACATGTGTACAATATATGGGTGTGTATGGTGAGGTCCATTGGGTAATTGTATATTGTTCTATACACTTAATAATATCACCAGTTAACATGAATATCGCGAAGCACCACTGACAACAACTGGTCAGGTATGCTTTCGAGCGCCGCACACCGTCACTGGCAACGCAGCAATAAAAGCTCCTTGTCTGTTGGCACTGCCACACGTGCTGCTGTTTGTTCTAATAGCCACTCGAAATACACCTAAACACTCGAATGAATTTACGTTTGGCTGCAATTGTAAAAACGTAATAAAATAATTACAAGATTGGTGCCTGTTTTACACACTTACTGCGGGCTGTAAATGTGTTTAGTTTTACTGCTTGACTGATTCGGCCTGCTGCTGTGATTGTGCTGGCTGGCTACCGGCTGCCTCCAGCTTCTTCTTTTCGATGCTGTACATGTAAGCGCGTCCTAGCTGGACGCACTGCGTCAGCCCCACAAACAGATTAACCGAGAAGAGTGCGTAGTTCTTGGGAATTATGACGAGTGAGTAGCGTGACCAAACGATGCCGGTGGCCGCCAGTGCAGCACATTGTGGTACCGATAGCTTCTCGGCTGGGCGCGCCAAATCGCTGAGACCCGCAATAACCAGACCCTGTAAATGTAGGAAAAACGTCAGAAGATATTCGTAGAGCTTTTAGTTATTGTTTGTAGTACTTTGTAAATTGAGCGCAAATTGCCAACAAGAAGTAGCAAGTTCAATGCTTTACGTTTTCAATATTTTTGAATGGCACCAAACTTCTGTTTATTTGTATTCGTTTCTAAGTTTCTTGATGCTATCACTTGTCCATCAACAGTTACTCAAACTTACGGTATAACACGTTGTTAATAAAAAAAGTGAACAGTGATAAGCAAACAAAAGTTAGCACGAATTGGGAATTGGGTCCTAAAGACACAATTAGTCAAAACCCAGTATGTTTATTTGTTTGTGTGCGAATGATGGAATAACATAAATTAATTTAATTGATAAATTCAATCGATTTAATTTGCAAATAGGCCAAACCAGTTTCTTATCAAGTGAAACCAATACCGACCACAGAGAGATAAATAATTGTTGACGGCAACGAACTCGTTATCAAGTAATATGTAGGAAATTTTTTTAAAGAAGAATTTCCATTTTAAAAGAGAGAATAGAATAGATTTTAAGAGTTTATAATAACTATGAAAAGCACAAGTATTCAGCATGAGCTATGGCCACTTGCATTTGAAGGAAGGCAGGTCTACGAAATGGGATGTTGGTGTCAGAATTTGTGAAAACTTGTTTTGATTATTTTGAGAAAAGAATTAAACTTCTGGGTAGGAGTATGAGACGTATTAGGTGAACTTTGCGATTTTCAAGTCAAACATCTAACTAAACATACATAATTCGTTTTCATTTCCAATAGGCTTTAACAAAATTCGGAAATGTATTCACCCAAACACTAAGCAGTTGAAATTATCGGCAAATCTTAATAAAAACAAAAAGCTTTGAACTTGTAGAACTGCTTAATCTGGCCAAGATTAGACCGATAGTCATTATCGATTTGTTGAGTGGGTTTTACGTGGGCCCACGTCACTTAATCACCCAATTAATATGGTTCACTCGTAGCAGAGAGGTACACCTTTCAAACGGAGCAGTGGGATCTAATCTAATAGTTCCACTTTCAAATGTTTGGCACTGCTGAGAAAACAGCTGCCGAATGAAATTCAGTGAAACTGAATGTAAAAATGTATGTATGTAAGTATATAATACTACACTCTGAGCGGTATGTCGCAGCAGGAGACGATACCCGGGACAGCCTTAGCTTGCTAAAGAGAACATCACTCACTGAAACCCTCATGAGTTACTAAATTTCACTAGGTCGATGGGTCTAGGGGATGTTTTCTAACTGTTGGTAGTAGGAGAAACAAAACATCATTACTGGTCTCAGTCCCCAATTCCATCTATGTACATATGTATCTATCTTTATGTATAACTATCAATCCATATTTCGTTCTAATTCTATAGGCCGATTTGTGCCAAAATTGCCTCGGAAGCGTACATTACTCAGTGTTTTGGGTATTTAATTAGTGGGCTAAGAATTGTCTTGACTTAAGGAGGTGTTCCCGGGTAGAAGTTTGAAAAAATTGATTATTTTTTTTTGGCGTTTTATTGTACCTTATACTATATACTATCACCCCCCAAAGTAGTTTTTCAATCCGCAAACTCAGTACCCACTTTTTTGCATGTTAATTGAAGTAATCTCAGCTCTTTTTGCTCCGCTGATACATTCGTCGAAACTTTAAACGCGTTTTTCTCGAAACCACATTTTTTGTACTGGCCGATAACTTTTCTCAGCAACTATGAGAGGTATCGACTTGAAATTTTGGGAAAATGTTCTAGATAGTTTTCATTGGATGCTAAACCAAAGTTTTCATAAAAAAATTATTGTTAAATATATTTTCAAGTACTCTAAAGGTAAAAAAAGGTGGCAAAACTGGACAATTTTTTTTCATATGGCCGCCATTTTGTTTCTAATCAACATTTTGACTAAAACTGTGGTTTAGCATCCGCGGAATTTATTGCAGATTAATAATTGCATACCCATTTCTGTTTCAGATTACTGGTTCCCGAAATTTCTTATCGGCCAGCAGTGAAAACAAGGTCACATTGACCACTGAAAATTTGTACTTAGAAAATAAAATTTTTTGACACAAATATGAGTTTCTGTTCTCCAAATAATAAGGAACAACAAGCAAAAAACCAGAATATTGCATGTTGCCTTGTAGCTCCAAAATAATTTTTTGAAAAACAGCCTAAAATCTGCATTCTAGACGGGAACACTCCCTTAAGTTGTTAGTATGTTCAGTCATAAGTCGCGAAACAGGCCGAAATTCTTGCCCAAATGAGGGTTTCGTTTGGCAGTTTCCTATCAGTCTACAGTAGTTCTTACAACTTGAACGAACATGAAACTGTGTAATTGATATAAAGTTTTCGCTCCAAAAGCTATTTTTACTTATTTAATACTAATTTTCATATTTTATGACAATGTTTTCCCATTGCCCGAAATATGGACACGAACATGACTTGTTCACAAATAAAATCGATAGCCAAATATTGATTTAAACATTTTTCAATGCTGACTACTCAGTGCCAGTGCCAGGACTCAGTAAAGGAGTGTTACACCTCGCACATTTCAAATAGTTACAACATACTTATTTGGCTCACAATTGGCTTTTTAATAACTCATATAAGTGTGTTTGTATGTACACATGTTAATGCTCAATATTTGAACGTACTTTGGTGTCGAAATGTCATATTGCATTTCTATATCGCACTTATAGTTATATATTAGAATTTGATGGCTTCGTTGTCTGTATTGTTATATACACAATTCATTATATAAATAATTGAAAAATAATTTCTAACAATCAGGTAAATGCGCCATAGAAAGTTCATATATGTACATATGTTTAAACATATGTACGTACGAGGAGGAGTCTGAGAAATGTTTATAAATAAATGAGGTGCGAGAGAAATGGCTGAGGAATTCAGAATAACCAAACATTTCGCACAAGATAAAAACAAATCGCAAACAAACACTCCCAGCGTGTATGTTTGCCTGTAAAAAACAAAAAAAGTGGAAAGTGCTCAACATTTTTGCTGATTATTTACCAATCCATACAAACTCCAACATATTGTATACGCATCTGTAGTAGAACAATAATCAGTTGTGCGCCACTCAAGGGTGCATTAGATAATCAGCGTTCGATTCACGGTATTGACTTAACTGAATAAGCGTTCCGCACATATGCGAATTATACTAGCAGCCATGTGCCAGCAGCAACTGGGAAGCGACCAGCGTGTGCTGGCGGGTGGAGCGGCACATCTAGACAGCACATAGCCAATTATCTGTGTGCTATCAGCGTCGGCCAAAGGTAAACATCGCTATGTGACAGCGTAAAAACGGTGGCTGCGCATCGCTTGATTATACACGCTATGTTGTTGTTGTTGTTATGACACTGTATGCAGACATCTCAGTCCTGACATTCACTGCACTTGATAGGCGGTTATGTAAGTGGGTTGCAAGCATCTGAGGTCAGCACTTACCCATTTGAAGAACGGCGACCAGAAGAACACAGTTTTGGGACCTAAAAAATGCCACACATGTATTGCTATCCAGTGTTGTAGGAAAGCACCGAAAGTGAAGTGGGTGCTGCAAACTTACCCGCTGGATGCATCCAGAGGGGGCGCAGTTTGGCGGGCACGTGTGGTTCCACTGTTCGTACGATGAGGTTGTACACCCTGGTGGGCACGCCTTTGATGCCGGCCGCGGGCGTGGGCAGTGGAGGCGGCTTTGGCGCAGCTGACGGCGTTGGAGTGGTTGCGGTGGATGACATTTTGCGTTTGATTGCTTGCAGGCTTGGCGAATATTCGCAGTGGTGGGGGACAAATTCGTGTACTCGCTTGACGTGCTGTCCTCACTGTTGGATACACTGTGAAGTACTGAAAGCATTGACAAATATAACGGGGAAAATTAGCACAGTTGCAAACGGAGAGCGACCCAATAAATGAGCGTTTTTGGTGTGTGTGTGTGCTACGAATGAGCACAAACCGTTATTAGGCGCCTGTGCTCTGCGCAAACCCACTGGCTGTGGGTGGGAGGCGTGGATGCGTCTTTGTGCTTGTTGCTGTGTGTGCAAACAGGAAGAAAAAATTTACACAGCGAGCGCACGAGCAGGCAACGAACGACCTCGCTCGTTCGTTGCTTCCTAAACTGAAATAAAATAGCAACAACAATAAACATTGAAGAAATCAACCACAATCACAAACCCAGTTGAACGCGTTCGTTCGGGTTAAAAACGCACACAAATGTCGTCATCGGCACGCTGCACCAGCAACCAGACAACTGTCGGCACAACCTTGGCCTTGGCGCCGTTTCGACAGCGCAAATGCTGCATAAGACGCCAAGTTGGCAACAACAAGCGCGTTTGTCTGTCGTGCAGCTGCCAATTTCCGCAACTAAAAATACACGCAAGCAGACCACACCAACGACTCACAAAGTTCAATAGAAACAGCGAACCACGCGATCAGCGGAAATTGGCGCTGCACTATGTACGTCAGCCTCTCGTTCCGTGCCGCAGCTGCCCGCTGGCGCACATAGCGCACACTCGTTGCGTACCACGTTGCAGTTTTATTGTTGTTGTTATTGTTTTGATAGCTTGGCAAATTGAAAAGTAATTTCCACTCTTACAACGAAAGCCACAGTAAATTGCAATCGGTCGCCTTGGCATTCGCTTGGCGCAAATTGCGCTCTACTTACATACGTTCCAGTACCGCACTCAAGTTCCAACTGGCCGGGTCATTACCGCTTTGCCCGTCCACTCGTATCGGCCCCGTCAGCGCTTTGCGTACCGAATCAGCACACACACGCGGCGTATAAGCTGGCAAAAGTTAAATAAATAAATCTCTCCATTCAACTCGGGCAGATTCTGATTCGGTATCAGTAAGCCTGAAGTGGTTTCCCTCGCTGAGCTTTTTTCCCCCCCAACCCCACGAACACGAATTGCGCGCCTCGTGCGTGGTTTCATTGGTTCGGCGGCGGAAAGGTCGCAAAGGTGTTTGTGAGCGCAAAAGAGCGACGGGAGCACGCAGTAAACGTTTGGAATTTTGCGATGCACAGTGGCGCAAGCTGGCGATTTAACTGAATAATGTGTGCATATGTTAAATGTATAATATTAATGTACACATGACATACACACATGTGTTGGCAGTTTTTAATATTTGGTTACGCTTTTATTTTACCTCGAAAAACAATAAGAACGAATGCTTTGATGTTGAGTTATTGTGTAATACTACTTTACACATGTTTATTCTGTTTTGTTGTTGTTGTTGTGGTAAGATATTTATCGAATTGAGTCTGTTAATTGAAATTTTCTGCCATTGGGCCATGTTCTGCATATGAATAAATTTTACTAAATTGAGGCGTTGCTAACTTTCCAACCTCACGTCTTCTTCAAGCTTTGCAAGACGCGTACATTTCCTCAATTCGTTCGAGTGCTACGTATACAATCAATCGAGTGGTTTTTAATTAGGTACTTGAAATTAAAAAAATAACAATCAAGTAGTTCAATCGGTTTTCCCCTGTTATCAACAAAAAAAAAAAATCGGTTGAAAACTATATTGTAACCCTGTTGAAGACCACGGCTTTATAGACAAATGTAATATGGTAACATATGTATGTGAAAAGATTATACAATCACTGGTAGGATATGTGAGTTGAGTAAAATAAAAATATGTACCTGAAAACTACAAACATTAATTTTATTATGAATTTTATATGAATACAAATTGTAAACATGTTAGAAAAAAGTAAATAAATAAAATATACATTAAATTATTTAATTAAAATATATAAAATTTATATTAAATGAAATATATTTTCATTTGCAATGTTTGAGTTTTTGAGCAAGTTTTAAAGTCTTGAACCTTTGCCACAAGTTATCTATTTGAACAAAAGACTCGGTATTAGCAAGACATATCAGAAAAAGTAGGCAAATTATACGAGTAATTAATGAATATAATCAATAATGCCTGGAAGGGTTAACCGACTAACAGAGGAACGAATGGACCGACGATTTTCTTCGTCATGCCATTCACAAAAAAATATATCGTAACTTCGTATAATGTGGTAGTTTTGCTTGACAATTTAGAAATAAAGTAAAGAACCAGGTGCTACTTTAGGCAAATTGTTTGTAACGTGCATCAGGATTCCGGTGAATATCAGCACGCCACAGTATTAGAATTTTGACGACGTCGTGTACGCTAACTGGTATTGATTTTTTTTCCAGTGTGTAATCCTACGCTCGCAGTTTTGACTTTCAAATATCACAATGTATTTCTGCCTTTGGTTTCACTTTCTTAAAGTTGAACAATTAAATTGCGCTAACGATTGTTTTGCTAATTGCAAATTTGCAAGTTGTTTTCTTTGATCTGCAAGTGTGAGCGTTGGTAGTTGACAGCCCGGTACACTTGATAGAACTGAAGGGCGCTCATGAATGCATTCACCGAGAACATGAACATGTTTTTCGGTATGATGACGAGCGAATATCGGCACCATACGATACCGGTGGTGGCCAGCACAAGTGACTGATTAATGGACAGCTTCTCGGGAGGCCGATTTATATCGCCCAAACCGGCTATGACCAGGCCCTGAAAGAAATATAGCATTCACATGTCTGCTGACTGAACAGTTCTTTTATATTTGCCAACTGGTGACGGACAACCTACCCATTTGAACATTGGGGCCCAGAAAAATACCGTTTTCGGACCTACAATTAAAGAGAACGAGAGAGAGAGACACATCCACAGGTGCAAAAGAGGAGATGGAGCGCTGCGGCACAGCTGTGGAGTGCGCGCTTACCCGCTGAATGCATCCACATTGGCCGCAGGAAACCGGGCACAAACTTGTCCACACTTCTGATAAGCGAATTGTATAATTTCGATGACATTGCGATGTCGTATCACATTAATGGAAATCAATTTTTTTTTCAATTTTAATTATATTGATTGGATAAATCTCGCACAAAATCAAAAGTACTTGTAGCGGAAAAAACAAAACGACAGCTGAAGTTGTGCGGACGATGTCGGCAACGGCTTTCACACACATGAACGAGTCCTTGAAATGTTCTTGAAGTGGTAGTGCGAGCTTTTACACCCTGCAGTTAATGAAAATCTTTGCTTGCCGGGTGGGCGGTTGTTTGTCCAGTGGTGAGGCGGCAACTTTGCATAATCTATCAGCTGTTGGGCGAATGCACGTGGATTTAATGCGACACCATGGACAAATTATCCTTCGAACCACGGCTATGTGCGGTGTGTTGCAAGCTTTTCATACACAATTAGTTTATGATAGATAAGGTTAGACAGTTCGAAATCGATTTACATATGTACACACAATTATTTTTGTGTAGGTTGGGTTAGGTTATGTGCGATTAGATCAAATTGGGTTAGTTTAGTTTAAGTTAAATTAGGTTAGGTTTGAGTTATTAAATTAAATTATTAATTTTATAGTAATTAATTAATAGTAACTAATTGAATAAGAATTATATAGTTATTATTTAAATTTATTAATTAAATTAAATAATTATACGATACAGAATTTCATTTATGGTGTTCCGTAGACAACTTTTGACCTCAATACCAGTTGAAACTATATTTGCCACTCAAAATTTTTGCAATATGAACTCCTTGCATGCGACAATGAATATATTATATTATCTTATCTTATTATCTGATTCTTATATTATCTAAATAGGGCTGCAGCAATAGTACATAATAGCCTGTCAGGTATTATGAATACATTTTATTATCAACATCTTGGTTCTTTGCTCTTTAAGGTAAATGGATATGTCAATTGTAAGTTAATAGATGTACATATTTCGTTTTATTTAAGATACTCGTAAGTTTCAGTTGTACGCGTTTCTTTAGTTCACTGTTTAATAAATTTCCTAATAATAATAATTTTTTCTTGTAGTGTTTGGACTGACCGAGTTTAGGGACAGCTGTTTTATTTCCATTGCCTAGAGTGGTGGTGCAGTCCTGCTGGAATGTGCCCATTATGGAAAAGCTCCTCTACCCATTGAAAGACGACAGCTTTTAAAATTGTAGGGCGATTAAAATCCTCACATATATGTATTACATAACTGCGTTTTTCGCGGCTATTGCCGTAATGTTAAAGCTGCTCTATGGCTTTGAGTGCAGTTCTTCTCTTTTCACCCGAGATTAGTACCAAAACTGCACCATAGATTGATTTGCTTGACTGCATGGTTGATTTTTTTTTAAGACCTCAAAGAGATAAGCGGTGATACAATGTGTTGTTTCATTAGGAGTGTTGTTTTATAGTAATATTTGAAACAGCGTTAGGTATTTCTTAGACAGTAGATTACAAAAATATTCCAAATGACGAATATCGAGATGTTGCCCTTATTTACGAATACGAATATAGCCAATGTAGACAGTCGAAATGTCAATGCTGATTTAATGCTAGTGGAATGCGCCTGGAGCATACATTTTAACCGATACAACTGAGGTGCGCCCACTGCCTTTCGGCTCATATCCCAGTATCAAAATTGCACTTCATTCTCACACTTTTGAGAGCACTGCAGTAATTTGGCGCTAAGAGTTTTCACTTTTAAATTCTACCTATATATTTTGTTGTTTCATTTTCAAAGTTGAATAAATAAATTTTGCTTAACACTGAAGCAAATAAGTTGGGTTCACTGAGGCGGAAGCGAGCGTTGGTAGTTGATAGCCCGATATAACTGATAGCCCTGTATGCCGACTAAGAAAATGTTCACCGAAAATAGCATCATGTTCTTTGGTTCGATGACGAGCGAATATCTGGACCATATCGCACAGGTGCCGGCCAGAACAAGCGTCTGATTTATGGACAGTTTCTCGGCAGGTCGGTTTAAATCGCCCAAGCCTGCTATAACCAGACCCTGAAAAGTAAAGCATTGAATTGTGAGGTTTTGACTTTATTGCCAATTGATGCCAGGCGATATACCCATTTGAACATTGGTGCCCAGAAAAATACCGTTTTCGGACCTATTAATAGAGAGAGAGAGAGACACGTGTACTCGAGTTGTTGAAGTGATGTGGTACGACACTGGAACGCGCACTTACCCGCCGGATGCATCCACAATGGCCGAATAAAACCGGGCACCACCTTGTCCACAGTGTTAATAAGGGCATTGTATACTTTCGACATTGTGGCGTTGAACTAAACCTTTACAATTTCGACTGTATTGATTGACTAAATCTAGAAGAAAATGAAACCAATTTGTAGGAAAAAAAAACAAAACGAGAGCGGATGAGCGGATGTTGGTGGGGAAAAATCCTTGAAATGTTCATGTGAGAGATTTTACGCTCTGCAGCCGACGAAAATGTTGGCTTGCTGGGTGATTGTCCATTGATTGATATGGCTGTAACTTCGCATCTTCTTACAGCAGCACAACAAACAGTTAGTGACTTTATATAAAAAACTGAAGTTGGACGGTTACGAAGCAAATAGCTGCCCGTTTGCTATTTTTCCATGTAGTTTAATGTATTCTTTTATTTGTAAGGGTACACTCTTTTGCTGGTTCATAGTCCATTATTTCTATCACAGAGGCTCGCTTGTTGACGGGACAACCGCAGAGACAAAAGGTTTCTTTGATTGGACACTTGGACTGGTGGTTTAATGCACGAACCACTAACCACAGCTTCATTGCAAGTTCCAATGTGCTCCCAGAAGTAGCGAAGAGAAGTAGTTATTTGTACCACAAAGCAAATAAATTTGTTACTTTTGCAATTCGACCATTGAATTTCCTCATCGTGTGGATTTCTTGTAAAATGTTTTTCTTTCGATTTAAATCTTCGACGTATGTACTCTTTGTCTTGTGTTGTTGTAGTTATTACCTTGAATTACACGTTTTACACTTTCATTTTTATTGGTTGCATTTTATTGTTTTTTCCTATTTTTTATAAAGAAATAAAATGTTACTGAAATTTTGTTTAATGATCTAAAAATTGTTGTGCTTAACAAAAAAGTCGAAAGTATAGATTTGAAAAAATAAAATAAAAATAAACAATGTCATTGTCAAGTCGCTCAGCATTGCAGGCATCACCAGGCAATGCTATGCGAATTAGATTTTGGCAATACAATTTTGCTTCCAGATATCACAATATGAATATTTATGTACAGCTGCGGTCAAAATAATAGTAGTACTCATACTACAAAAAGAAAATTAAGACAAAATAATCTGCTTTTCTTTACAAATATTTACTTTGTATTTTTTTTAACAAGTTATATGTGTTAACAATACAATCATAAAAGAAAACTTAAGAATTAAACTCAATTTGATTCGATTTAAATTAAATGCGCCAACAGCTCCAAAATATGGACAGTCAAAAAAATAGTAGTACGCTTTACTTTCATAAAAATGAAACAAAAATTGTGTTACATTTTAAAAGATTTAGTGGTTAAATAGTAATAACGTAATTTTTCTTCAAATTAATATTTAGTTGCGTGACTGTTGTTCGCTATTACTGCAGCACAGAGCCAATGCATTGAATTAACCAAATTTTCATATCTTTCTTTAGGTATTATATGTATATTCCATGCGTGGTCTACTGCTTCTCAAAGTTGATTATTATTTGTTAGATTATAGTGAGCAACTTCTTTCTTCACGTATTGAAGTCTGGTGATTGTGCGAGCCATTTCATAACCCTAATCCTGCTCTTGCGAAGCCCCTTTCGTGCGGCCTTGCTTGTATGCTTTAGGTTACAGTCCTGTTGAAAGACCCAAAGCAGTGGCGTTTTTTCACGGACATACGTAGGTAGCACGATTTCCTGCAAGATTCGTACATATACACATTGATCCATCGTTTTCTTGATCAAATAAATAGCGCCACCTCCATAAAACGTTAAACAGGCTCAATAAATCCGAGTAAATCTACCCCAAAAATCTAATTTTAACATTAGCTACAAACGCATGGAATTATAACAATGTTTTTTCTTGTGTTCTGCCTATATAAATGTATCCTACGGTTGAATAAAAAAAAAAAGCGAAGCAGAAATTTAACATCTCGCACTATATTTAGTAGCAGCACTACTATTATTTTGACCGCAACTGTATGTATTTATTTTGTTTCACTATAAAAGCTGAATAATTATATTTTTCTAATGACTTGTTGCACCAACTATATACTTGTATAAGTAGTTGTTTGATTGCTAGTTGTCCTTACAGGTGATGCCGATTATGAATATGAATTCACTCACCGATAATATGACAATGTTTTTTAGTACCATATGCCAGCGGTGGCGGTCAGCACAATGTTAAACTATACAACTGAGATGCGCCCACAATCTTTCGACTCAGGCACCAATATCGAAATTACACTTCATTCTAACACTTCTGAGAACGCTATGGCAATTTTGGCGATACAGTTTTTACTTTTATATACCTTGTATATATTACTTTGGTTTCATTCCGAAATTCGAACAAATAAATTTTGTTAATAACTTGAACAAATCAATTGGGCTCACTGAGGCCGAAGCGAGCGTTGATAGTCGGCAGCCCGATATAACTGATAGCTTTGTATGAGAACCAAGAATGCGTTTACCGAAAACAGCATCATGTTCTTTGGTTCAATGACGAGCGAATATCTGGACCATATGAGAGCGGTGCCGGCCAGAACAAGCGTCTGATTTATGGACAGTTTCTCGGCAGGTCGATGTATGTCGCCCAAGCCGGCTATGACCAGACCCTGAAATGTAAAGCGTTGAATTGTTTGCTGATCGTGAGAGTTTGCGGCAGGCGATATACCCATTTGAGCATTGGTGCCCAGAAAAATACCGTTTTCGGACCTATAATTAGAACGACGGAGAGGCAGATAGAGACAGGTCTACTAGAGTTGTTGAAGCGCTGTGGTACGACAGTGGAACTCGCACTTACCTGCCGGATGCATCCACAATGGCCGCAGAAAACCGGGCACCACCTTGTCCACAGTGTTAATAAGGGTATTGTATGCTTTCGACATTGTGGCGTGGAACTAAACTTTTACAATTTTGACTGTATTGATTGAATAAATCTAGAAGAAAATAGAGCGGATTTGTAGCGAGAAAACAAAACAAGAGCAGACGATGTCGGCATGGAAGAGAACTTGAAATGTTCATATGGGAGTTTGTCTGTCCATGGGAAAGGCATCTTCTATCATCTGTTAAACGAAGGCGCACCACGGATGGTGACCTTTCCTTGGTGCTGGTTCATAATTCATTATTTCTGCTGACACAAGGTCGTTTATTTGGTCGGGATTCACTAACCAATGCGATGACTCGTTTAACTTCAGCTTTTGGACCTGTGCGAGATTCAAATGCGCCAACAGTAGCTGTCCTAGCTGGTCATTGAACCGTTGGTAGGCTCGCCTGAAGGGCCTAATTTGGCCTATGTGAGCTCCCTAAGTTGCCATCATAACCTAACCTCATTGCGACTTTCAATTTCACCACAGAAGTAGTAAATTTAAATAGTTATGCTAGTTAAAAAAGCTATTTATATAAAAAAGCAAACCAATCTGTTGCTCTTGTAATTTTGCTTTCGAATTTCCTTATCGTTTGGGTTTCATGTAAAATTGTTTTCTTTCAAATTTAATTCTCAAAGCATGTACTCTGCTGTAGTTATTGTAGTTGACCCTGAAAAGTACTATTTTCGGAACTAAAATAGATGCACCACACACATGTATGTACATATAAGAGGTGCGCATGTATTATGACACAACAACAGTGCAAGCGTTTATCCGCTGGATTCATCAACATTGACCGCGGAAAACCGGACACGAACTTGTTCACACCGTTAACAACGAATCTATATAGCTTCGGCAATATTGCTGTGCAACATTACGTTCAACGAGATTTTGGCTTCTGTAATTTCAATTGAGTTGTTTAGAAGGAGTATCGACAGTGGCCATTAACAAACTTGAATGACGAATTCTTAGTGGGAATTGCTACTACTCCCAGCATATTTACAATGACGTTTACTGGTCCAGGTCCCATATGACAGGAAGTCTTGAGGCGGCAATGTTGAATTTTTTTAGAAGTTGCTGTGGAAATGCGCGACACTAATAACCGAAATCACTCAGGTTACAAAGTTACAAAGACCAGTTCAAGTTGATTTTTGCTTCGGCTTGTTTTGTTCTTTTTTAATAAAATTTAATTTAAATAATTCTTTTATTCGTTCAAGTATATATTTTTCAAATATATGCTTTCTGCTTTGCATTTGCCATGCTTTACTCAACTTCGTCTGTGTACCTCTTCAAAATTGGTTACTTGAATTCGAGTCTGTGGCTAAATCTGATTTAGGTGAAACTTATTCTATTTTTTTTTGTTTTAATTTTCTCTCAATGTTTCTTCTTTTAAGCTGCGCTGCGCTGATATTATATTTTACTTTACTTTAGCCTTATTATAAATGTAAATTGACCAAAAACTAATATATACTAAAAAAAAAATCGGTTTTTGCTTTGAGATTCTGCAATTGGGACCTTTTCGTTTATGTTTTTCTGAAAATTGTTCTTTTTGGTTTGTTTTTCAAAGAATGCATTTGCTTTTTTTTTTGTTGTTATTACCTTCAATGGCGCATTTTTACACTTTTATTTTTATTGATTCCATTTTGCTGCTTAGTCGTATTTTTTGTTGCGTGAATTTATGCAAAAATCAGAACTAAAATAAATTTTTACTGCAATTTTTTTGTTTTTAAGGCAAAAGTATTGTTGTCAACAAAAAAGGCGAAATATGATTTTGAAAAAATCAGATTTACAGAAATGCTATTTATGTAAAAAACAGAGGTTGCTTTGTAAGAGGTTGATGCGTGATGGAAATGTGTGATTGGACAACGGGGATGTGGGGAATTGCACGCCAAGCGAGAAGTGTCGAAGTGTGCGGAGGTGGAATTTTGTGAAACATTTTCGATTATCGTTCTGCGTCGCAAATCAGTTTATAACGATCATTGAAGAGAACGCGACAGGGAGGACAGTAGATACATGAACATTGATGTGGGAAAATTCGTTTTTAGAATTGCTGGGCGGCTGACAGAATATGGAGTGAGCGCTCGACACAAACTGGTCGAAAGCAGCGCAACCACACAGATCCCCTTAAACGGAGACGACGTCAATGGGAAGCGCAGGTTGCGGTCGCGGGATGGTTGGACAAATGGGTGCAGCAAAATCTTTCGGATTTCCTTCTCTGCTTAAACTAAAAAAAATTCCATGTATATACTCGTATATATATATATATATGTATATATATGATTTTTTATATAATATTAATTATAATTATAATCAACTTGGACTCAGTGTATGTGTTGCTGTGGTTGTTGCTTTTCTGTTCTGTTGATGTTGCTGATGTTATTGCATATGTTGTTGTTGCTGCTGTTGCTGTAATCGCGCGAACGCCGCTATCAGCTACGAACAATGTACAAATACACTCCGTTTTCTCTTTTCGTATTCATTTCCCGATCGCTGCTTGCTATCTTTCATTCTTTACTTTCTCTTTGTTGTTGTTGTTGTTGTCACTCTCTTAATTTAACAAACATTTTTTACTGTTTGCATTGCTGTTATATTAATAGTTGTTGTTGTTGTTCTTGCTGTTGCGATTGTTGGTCGCTCCACATGATGTGAACAATGCGGTCGTGGTGGTGTTGATGTTGTTGTTTGGCATGGGCATATTGGTTGTGGCCGTGCTATTCGACAGCTACAACAGCCTTGCAATTTTTAAAAGTACTGCTGTCTCGGCAATTTGCTATCTGCATCCGGATCGAATGTGAACTGTGTGCCGTCAGAAGCGGGCGCTAGGCTGGCTTGATCCGCCTGCGGAAAGAAAATCAACGTACAGTTGAAATTGTCAATGGACTAATGGTGAGTAATGAAGCGGCTGACACTCACCTCATCGGAGAAATATTGTTCGATAATCTCGTAGGCCAGCTTGTAGATTTCCACATTCTCGTGATTCTGCAGTTTTTCAATTTTCTCCAGGCCCTCACATTCTTCGATGAGATTTGCTACCTCCTGCACGTGACCTTCGGCCATTTTGAGCATATTGTTAAGTCCATCTAACACAACCTGCCATCAAAGAGGAACCACATTAAATGAATCCAACAATGTAAACAAATGGAATTCCTAAATACATTTTAAAGAAATGCGTTATGACTGTGCCCGATGATAAATGTATTTCTTATTAATCAGAGTCAGTTAATTGTTTTGTGAAATAGTTTTGAAAAATCAATTGATAAGATGATTTCAGGCTAAAATAACTAAGAACTGTAGCAGGGTAAACTTGTGGAATTAGTAACAAAATTACTTCATAAATAAGTAATTACCTACATATTAAATTATTTAAATCTACAAATATAAACATTACGTTTAGTTAACTAATTACTCCTGAGTTAAGTTATGCAAAGTAGATTTGCACGCTCTGCCTGACTTCGTTCAAGGAAAATTTGTAGCGCATATCACTGCCTTTGCGCATTTCTTATTAAATCACATCACTTACATTGATGACTTGCGTGTCCTGGCAGGAGAGTAGATCGCAGAAGGGCGGTATGACGCCGTCCCTGATCAGTGTGAACACCTGATCACGGTTGCCGCTTATGGTCAGATTGCTGATAGCCCAGGCGGCCTCTTTCTGCGTCTGGAATTCGCCCTTGCTCAGATTCTCGATGATTTTCGGCAGCAGGCCCACATTGATGACCGCCTGCACCTGTGACTGGTTGCCGGCCGTGATGTTGGATAGGAACCAGACAGCCTCCTTGCGAATCTTCTCCTTGTGGTGCGACAGCAGTGCCGGGAAGTAGGACAGCGCATCATAGTTGAGCACCACCTGCGTCTGCTCATCGGAGCCGGTCACAATGTTACCAACGGCACGCAGTGCTGCCGTTTGCACCTTCACCTCCGCATGTCCCAGCAGCGGTATCAGCTGCGGCACAACACCGCTCTCAATCACCATCTGGATTTGGTCGTTGCCGCCGTCAGTCAGATAGCTGATGGCCCAGACGGTGTCCACCAGGATGTTGGTGTCCGTGTGGTGGATGAGCACGTTGAGTGCAGGCAGGATCTCGTGTATGGTGGTGGCCGGTGGTGGGGGATCCTTGTTACGGCATAGATTCACAATTACCCAGGTGACGTTACGCAAAAACGAGATGGGTATGTCCGGCTTGATGAATGATAGCAGTGGCTGCACAACACCGTGCTTTATGACGAGGTCACGCAGCTGCGGACCGTCGCCAATGATGTTACCCAGCGCCCAGACGGCCTGTTCGCAGACGTTGGGAGCGGGCGAAGAGAGCAACTGCAGGAATAGCGGCACTGCGCCCGCGGCGACCACCTGCAGAACACAACAGACAGACAAGCACTTGAGTAAATGAACAAAACAGAAGAAGACAAGGGCATGGGTTGGGACGGAAAACGCACCTCATTGGTTTGATCTGATGTGCCCGATGCGATGTTGGTCAGCGCCCAGGCGGCCTCAAACTGCAGCATCGTGTGATCGTGCTGTTTAAGGCACTCCACCAGGATGGGTAGAATGTCGCTCTTGATGAGTTCGTCGATCGGCGGATTCTTGTCCGAGGAGAGGAGCTTACGTGCGGCCTGCACCGCGGCCAGCTGCTGCTCCGGCTTCGATGAGTCTGCGGCTGTCTCGGCCAGCTTCTTCAGGTTGATTGTGTTCGGCAGCTGGTCATCCTCGTCTGTGTTGGAGTCGATGTTCGGCACGTTGCGGCGCTTCAGGATCGTCTCTTCGCGTTTGTTTTTACGCAGTTCCACTGTGACTTCATTGCGGCGTCGTCGCATCTCCTACAAAGCAGGGGCCGGCGGGAGAAAGGCATTAGTTAAATTGTCACAGTCGGTGATAAAGCGAATGAGAGCGTGGTGCTGCGCAGCGCGATCGTTGTGGGCGATTTCTGAACGCAACACTAAAGAAGAAACAGTGCGGAGAGCAGTAAGAACACAGAGCTTTCACGCAGTCATCTGCGTTGTTTGTTTTCAGTGCGGATTTTTTTGTTGCGGTTTTCGCGATATTTTTGTGCTTTTTGTTCATAAATTAATGATTATTGTATTCAATGAATAAGACGACTGCGACGGTGACACATGGCAGACTCGTCAGTGCGCTGGCAACAGCGAAGCACCGAGCAAAAGCGAAAGCGACAACAAAAACGAAACGAGCAACTGCGTCATAGACGGAAATACAGCACAAAGAGGAAATTCCGTCTACACGTGATGGTGGTGACGGCGCGCTGGAGGCAAGAGGCGCCGCTGAAGTACCCATGACGGAGCGCTGTAGCAAAGACGCACGGGCGTTAGTTCTACAGCGCGATTGGGTTCTACCGCTGTTGCAATGCAGCTCCGCGGCGACGAATGCAGTTCACTGGCAACTACGCCGCATGCAAACTGGCACTCGGTGTAAACAACGGTCTCGTATTACCGCGCAGTTCTCGAAATTCATGAAAAATCTTCCCTGCCGCAAGCAAAATTGCGAAAATCAATAATTCCAAAGGCACGCGCAGACGGAGGCAGTAGCGACGCACTTTGCCAATGCTTCCTCTTCTTTGTCGTCCATGTGCAAGTGCCGCACGCAAATTACGTATCGCACACATTTGTGGATCGCCGCCCGGGGCGTGGTTGCTATATATGCACACACACGAGTAGCGCTGGCGTGGCGCCGTCTGCGCCTCTGCCCTACTTACATCCTGATCCTTTCCCTTGTTTTTGAAGTTCTGCAGGCGGTTCACGTTCGGCTCCAGAGACGTCATTTTGTGTTTTGCTTCGCTGCTGGTGCTGGGCTGAATTCCTGCTGTTTGTCCTTGCTAGGTCCGTGCGTGCTCGTTCGTTGGTCGATTGCGTGTGCGGGGCGGGTGTGTATATGTGTAGCTGTCGTCGATTTCCTCTGCTGCGTCTATGCAAATTTGGAGTTGTTGAATTTTCTATATTTTCAGGCGAATTTTCAATTTCGTTGCGGCCAGCACAATTGCAATGAAGAAGCAACACCAGACACCGACCAACCAACGAGCAACGGTCGTTGTTCGTGCGGTGCACACGAGCACCATAACGATGTCGACGAATGACGGTCGAAGCACGATGACAAAGAGAAATCAAGAAAGAAACAAAAAAAAAATAAAAGAAAAAACGATGAGATTAGTGGGATGGAAAAAAATGTGGAATTTCTTTGGTTGCCGAAAAAATCGACTTACTTTACGTTTTTTCTGCGATTTACAGTCGAAATGTGTTGCTTGTTTACTTTCGTATCACTTTTATGCGATTTTTTCAAATTTTTAGGTGTTTCTAAATAGTTAAAATATAAAATTGTTGCGACCGCTTCACAATTATGATTAAAAATTCTTTTCACAATTCGGCACGAATGAACGAAATGAACGCAACCAAGGCAAATTAGCGAGCGAGCGAAGATACGAACGAGCGAACGAACGGCGGCCAACAGCCAAGTAGCGAGTCAGTGGCTGTCTGCCTGATTATTGGCTAGTTGCGCTTTGTGGTGTTATTTATCGGTATTGCAAGTATGCAATATTCATCCGTCACGAAAAAAAGTGTGTTGGAAAACAAACCGAACGTCCAGCTGAACGACTAGATGGCGCTGTACGCAAGTTAGTTGAATTCGCTCGCAACGTATCAAGCCTTCAATTGAAAGAAATTTGTAAAAATGTCAAAAGAATGTAGTAAATGTTTGCTTTTTTAGATGACTTGAATATTTATGTAAAATTCATTGAGAATACTTGATAGTTTGAAAGGGTTTTTAGTGTGATTTTCGGAATAGGAATTAGTATTTATTATTTTTTAAGAAATTACTTTATAACAAGGAGCCGGAAAAGTTTTATCGAGAAACTAAACGTACTAAGAATTACGACTTTTAATTAAAAGTTGCGAAGGGCATTACTAAATTGAAAAATATAGATACATTACATATGTATGATGATATGATTTTAGATTTTATAGTGAAAATCTGAGGTTAGTAAACTTTTTAGTCAAAAAAATAATTTCACTTAAAATAAATTAGTATATTAAAAAATAAGACCTGCTAATGAAGTTATTTAGCAAGTTATACATATTAATTATTGTGGAAAATTTTATGTTTACTAAATTTAACTAGTAAACTATTCATTTTTCATAATTTTTTTTAATATAAAATTACTTATTTATTTAAATATTTTAATAAAAAACATAATAAAATATTTAATAAAAACATAATATGTACAGATTCTAATAACGTACGATATTTAGACGCCTCAAGATCTCTCTGACCGTTAATTAAAAAACGCAGACTTGCAGGACTGTAACTTTAACAAAAACCCAAAAAAATTCATATTTTTCTTGTGTTATTGACAACAACTTTTGAGAAAAGTTTTGCGTAATTTTGCCACTGTGCTCGCGTGGTGCGGCGCGTAGGCTTGTGGGACACGAGCGTGGCCATTCAAATGTGGGAGCATTCGGTGCGTTGGAGGTGTGTCCAGCACACAAACTCCGCAGCACAAGATGCGCACTTGCCGAATGGCGAACAGGTTGGGGTTGCCTCTTGCTGCCGGCTGTCGCTGTTGTTGTTTTTCTGCACAAGATGCTGGCAACACCTCCGCGCAACGGCACGAGCACCAATAAAAGTGGTTAGTCGAGATTTTTGCAAATGGCACAACAGAGATTGGCGATGCAAACTCGCTGGAAACATTTCAGTGCACATTAATATTTCAACAAATGGTAAATGGTTTTTTCTTGAATTATGAATTTAACAGACTATGTTCAATAATATGAACATACATACATCTACAGTAGACTCTGAGTAATGCAAACTAATTTTTGCACACGTTGTTCTCAAAATCCGAGGTTTTCATATAATGAAGCTTCACATTTTTCCACATAAAAATAATTTTTATTAAAAACTTAGGGGCATTTCATTCGTTTTGGTGTTGTACAGAGAAAAACTTGAATCTTTGTTTGCTTTTGATGATTTTGTACCAAGGAATTCCTTAACCTCTGCAGAATACAAGGTTACGGTAGCCAGTGGCGGATCCAGGGGGGGGGGGGGGTGGGGGTGGTTTTGGGGGTTGAAACCCCCTCCGAAATATGTGGATCGTCTATAAAACTACATAAAAATTAAAAGACATTTTATAAATTTTAAGGAATTACTTTTTAAAACCCCCCTCGAAATATTTTTCTGGATCCGCGCCTGGCGGTAGCCTTTCTTCGAAAGTCGAGCTATAAGTATACCTACTGAGACTTTTTTGCAGCAGGTACAGTAACGCACAAATTACGCTTAAAATCGTTAACCCTTTTTGACACTTAGTTTATGGATAGTTTTTTTTTCTATATTTGAAATGTAAAATAATAAAAACAAGTCTTTTTATGAATATTTCTTCAAACATAAACGCAAACATTTCTTAATAATTTAATTAATTTTTTTACAGATATTTACTAATACTGCTTCCGAATATTCACGGATGTCTTCAGAACAGAATATGATTCCGTCTCTGGTGTCTACGTCGAATCAATGTGGGCTCGATGCTTCTAGGCTCGCTAGCATTTGTGTTTCAGGCAGAGGTGCATGCGATACTTGAGGCAATCAACTTTGTTGATGAGGCAGATCCATCAGTGTCTCTACCAAGACCCAAGCTGGGCTCATGGTCTTGGACAACCCTCCAGCTATATCCGCGATAGTCAAGTCCTGCAAATCCAGGCTGATTTATGCCGACAGATATAACAGCCCAACGCTTATATGGGTTACCGGAAGACGAACGAATTGCAGGTAACGAGACCTCAGAATCTTTTGCTTGAATGGGTTCTGAGGCTGCATTTACAGGCCTTAAGCCTGTTTAGCCACTCCCATCTGTGGCTATTGCGAATGATGATGATGGATGCCTCTGTGAGAAGGATACTATTTTCAGTGTGTTTGGCACAAGCAATTTGGCACTGATGGGTTGAGAAGCGTCCTCATGGCTCTTTGGCATCACGGAATCGACTAAGATTTCTTTGTAGATGGAAAGATTTAAAGCAAATTAATTCGGAACTTGTTAGAAGCCAAGTTTTAACTTTTTCATATGCCTCTCAGATCAATGCTTGCATAGTGTCTTCTGTCTCTGTGAAGAAGGAACTGCAGGCAGTTGGTTGGCCTGATAGTGCGCTGTGTTCTGTCTGTGGGGAGAATGATTAAACGAATAATTACTTTTTGTTTGAGACATTGAGACATTTGACACTGATGGGTTGAGAAGCGACCGCCTTAGCTCCTTGCATCAAGTCGCAGAACAACAAACGTATCTCTGTCTGAACGCTGAATGCGACAAGGAAAAAAGAAATTCAGAAATTTACTAATGTTGTCATAAAAAATATGATTGTGCTGACAATTTTTGCATATAACATTTAACTAGAGTAAGTTCGGGTAATGTGATATGGTCGGGTAATCTGATATATGGCTTATTTGACAAGTGCGTTGACCTTTTTCAAAATTAACCTTTTTAAAACATCATAACAGCTTAAAATTTCGTTCTGCATGATTTTGGATGTGTTTGCTTAAATAGTTTACAGTGAGTGTGAGGATGTGCTTTGAGTAGTGCTTGCACAAGTTTTTGGTCATGAAGTTTGAAAGCATAAAAGGTACAAAAAAAATATTATTAGAAAGTTCGGGTCTAATTAGAAGTAAATCAGTGATATCGATTATGAGTTTGCGAGGTACGCTCTTCTTAACAAAATTGTTATTGTTTTTTTATAATATTTTTTTTCGCAAAAAGTCAATTTCGGGTAATGTGATATACCAAAGTTCGGATAATGTGATATAGTACATCACTGTACCCAAACTTATGACAGTAGTCTACTTTATTTTATAATATTTGAAGTGGAATATTCTCAAAAATCCGTTATGGTTAAGTTTCAGATAAAAAAACTCCATGACATCATGTTTCTCAATAAAAATTGTTAACCTTTGGTTTACCCCGTCAGATTGTGATTTTCCAAAAAAAAAAATGAGAAACACGTCTCTAATTATTTTTGATTTGGAGTATTTTCACCAAGTTTGAAACTAATAGGTCTGTTAAATAACGATTTTTCGGGTATAACACATTACCCGCCACTTTTATCAGACGCCAATATTTTGATTTTGTAATTAAAAAACTCGTTAACAGTTTATCTTAAAGAGGGAAGAATCTTATACTAAATAATCCATTAGTGAGCAGTTTGAGACCAAAAAAAGTGTATTTTAAGGCAAAGTGTTTCGGGAATCGCCATACAACAAACAGGTATATCACATTACCCGAACTTACTCTACACAAACGAGTTAATTGTGTATCACCATTAAAAGTTTAAAATAATCTATTACTTTTCTTCATGTTTGTATTTTTCCAAAACATATGTCGGCTCATTTAATATTCCATTCCAAATGCTTTTCAATTCGAATTCAAACTAATGAAGTTTTCCCAAACTAAGTATTGAAAAAGTATCTACTGTCCAATAGAACACAGCGTCAGACGGCAGCAATAACAAATGACGCCTTTGAAGTGTGTAGTAAATTTCCTAGACATGGGTTTTGTAGAGTTTTCTATTGTTGTTGTTCAGGTTATTTAAATTAATGAGCTCAAAAGTGATTTCCAGCGTGTCGGTTCATTAAATAGTATTTTTTCCCCAATAATGTTTTTTTCACCAAAGCATTGCTGTCGAATTGAGCCTAATTGAGTTTATGTACTTACCCGGTCTATGCGTTGTTGTTAGGCATTTTAATGTAATTTTTTTAACAAAATAAAGTTGCCGCAACAGCTGATCATTGCGGTGGACGGATGTGTGCAGACACAAAGCGATCGACACTCATGCAAAAGAGGAAAGTCGAAAGGAGCGCGAGGGCGCTCCCAGCCGCATACAGTAACACACACACACACACATAGGGAACAATAACGACAATAACAACAAAATGAAAAACAACAAAACCATTGAAATTGATCATTTTCGAGCGCAACACTTGAAGTCTATTCATCAATTGGCCACAACAGTTCGCACACGTGGAGCACATGAGGAGAGTGTGAAATGTCCCACTGTGCGCGCGACGGTGGCCGTCCGGGCCGGCCAAATGTATAGCAACAATGGAAATTTGTTGTTATTTAATTCATACAACTACAATGCAACAACAATAATTACTAATAATGCTTAATCAATGTTACACTTTACACAGAAATTTGACAGCAAAAGCAAAAACAGCAACAACAGCGAAACGAACCAACAAAAGCAAGCAACCAGCATTGAGCTGAACGCAAACTGAGCGAGCGAGAGAGCGCGAGGCGAAACATTTAAGGGAAACATTTTTTAAATGAAATCGTCTTCAATACGAAAATGATTTATCGTTTTTCATTGATGAATTGCTTGCACAATGCGAAACAACACAACAACAACAATCATTCACACATATGGACAATTGTACAATAAAATGCCGAACTCCACACCACAGCCGACAATCACATTCACACCTGTAAAATTAAAATTTACCACAGTCAAATAAAAGAAAGACGCACCACAAAAAAAAATATATTAATTTTTAATTGAAAATCGAACAAATTTTACGCAATCAAAGCTGAAAACGTTAAAAACAATACTTGGCAAATGCACACACAAGCAGAATGAGTGAAAAATTTTAACATATTCAAGTGGAACAAAAACCACAGCAAACCGCTGTCGAACGCCAAAAGAAACCGAAATTTAATAAAACAAAATTAAACGAAAATTACGAGAAGTATTGAAGCGAACCAACAATGCTCGGAATTTTCGCTTCATTTTTCAAAAGAAATCATTTTTCTTTGCTTCATTAGGAAAAAACCACAAAAAAAGCACCAAGCGTTTGTAATTAAATTTCCAACAATAATAAAAAATAACAAAAACTTATAATCAACACAATGAAATTTAATGTTGAGGGAAAGAAGCTTTTAAAAAAATTGCATTGAATTTAAAATCGATTAGCTGAGACCGCACACGCGCTGCCTGTGCGGAATCGGTAAACATTGGAACTTGTGGGGGGCCCACAAGCACGAGACGCTTTTCCATTGCGAATTCGATGCGCTTTGGCGTTGTACACATGGAAGAATTAAGCTTTTGAACAGGTTCAACTGTGAGTTCACCAAATGGTTTAATTGCAAGCAGGACGAATTAGAATCAGGCAAAGTGCTAAGAGCCAATGAGCTGGAAAGAAAGAAAGTTTGTATAATTTTTTCTAATTTAATATTTATGTCTTTCGTAAAGCGGTTTGTTTGCAAAATTGTTTATTTATTTAATTTAAATTCTTTAAATTAATTTTCTTTCTTTAATTTCATTTTTAAAAGAGAACGCAAAGCATCGAAGAAGCTTTACAATTTATTTCCCTAACCAGTTTATATTTAAAAATTCTTTTTTATTTATACACATACAGTCCTAATGAGAAGGGGCGATGTTTTTATTCGAGCGCGGGATTTTCGGGTACATGGATTTTATAATTTTATGTAATCTTTTTAACAGTTTGGGGTTTTTTCCTCCTCTTATAAGACTTTTCCGGATTCTGATTTTCTCGCTTATACTAACTTCGAAAGCGTTTTTCTCCATCTTTATGTTTTTTGAGTTTTGACACTATTCAGAAAAAGGAGCGATATGTCTACATAGAGAATTATTATTGAATAAACTCTTTTTGAACCACTTTTACATATTAACACCAGAAATACCGCAAGTTTTCCATGCCTACAAAGACTACATACATATCGGATTTTTTTTAAAATAAATAAATAGTTATAAAATTTTACACGATAAAAAAATAAAAGTCACCAAAGCAAAAGTTAACAGAAATACTAAAGAAAGTACAGATATTAAAAAATTAGAATCAGGCAAAGTGCTAAGAGCCAATGAGCTGGAAAGAAAGAAAGTTTGTATAATTTTTTCTAATTTAATATTTATGTCTTTCGTAAAGCGTTTTGTTTGCAAAATTGTTTATTTATTTAATTTAAATTCTTGAAATTAATTTTCTTTCTTTAATTTCATTTTTAAAAGAGAACGCAAAGCATCGAAGAAGCTTTACAATTTATTTCCCTAACCAGTTTATATTTCAAAATTCTTTTTTATTTATACACATACAGTCCTAATGAGAAGGGGCGATGTTTTTATTCGAGCGCGGGATTTTCGGGTACATGGATTTTATAGTTTTATGTAATCTTTTTAACACTTTCGGGTTTTTTCCTCCTCTTATAAGACTTTTCCGGATTCTGATTTTCTCGCTTATACTAACTTCGAAAGCGTTTTTCTCCATCTTTATGTTTTTTGAGTTTTGACACTATTCAGAAAAAGGAGCGATATGTCTACATAGAGAATTATTATTGAATAAACTCTTTTTGAACCACTTTTACATATTAACACCAGAAATACCGCAAGTTTTCCATGCCTACAAAGACTACATACATATCGGATTTTTTTTTAAATAAATAAATAGTTATAAAATTTTACACGATAAAAAAATAAAAGTCACCTAAGCAAAAGTTAACAGAAATGCTAAAGAAAATACAGATATTAAAAAATGTAATGCGTCTAAATGACGGCAATCGTCTTTCTAGTGTTAACTACTGATATTTAGGTTTGATAAAAGAGCTACAATTTTGACTATATAATGTTATTTTTTTTATAAAATGTGTTGGTTTTTCTTCTATTTTATTTAATAAAAGATTTCGTCGTCGAAGCTTTGAGTTAACACGTTCGCGGACAGTAAACATTTCAACGAGTTGTAAAAAAAGGCTGATTCGATACATTTTCACCATCTCAGCAACGCTTTCTCAATTACAAAGACAGCATTCGTCGATAGCCCGATAAGGCATCGCCTACGCCACATTGCCTGAACTTGGTATCCCTAGTGAGACTTTGCAGAGCGACGACGTTAAGCAATACCCGCATTTCCGTCAAGAAGTGATGGAAATTCGGTGGATGGGAATGGTGGAAGTGATCTCTCCGAGTCATTCGATACTATGATCCTTTCTCGTGTGATCTCTTCAATTTCAACATGGAGAGCACGATCATTACCCAGAGTCTCTAGCTCCTTGCCTACGCTCATCACATAGACGTCATTGTTCGGAACAAGCGAGATGTTGCCGCTGCCTTTATGGCAATCGAAAGAGAATCTTTCAAAATGGGTCTGGTAAACGAAGACAAGACGGAAGTAGATGCTGTGTACTAGCAAGGACTTACAGTGGTTACTTTTACCCTTTAACCCGGTAACGGGTTGTTATGGCCAGTTAAGATAAATAAGATATTTTTTCTAGTTCCTCTCCCCTTAATAAGTTGGACACTTAATTCATGTTCTCCGTTCGAATTCGAATATTTCAAGTCCTGTGATGTGGTCAGCCACGGCCAGATGAGGCACCCTTAGCCCACTTTGTGGGATTCATTCATGTGCAGATTTAAATTTAGCTGCAACGCCAAACCGCAATTTTAATTAAAGTGTCTGCTCTGAGATTCTGCACGATGCGTAAACCAGTAGAAAGTACACTGTAACAGTAAATTAGTTGCAAATTGTCAGGCAATTGTAATGCCAATTAATAGCACAATACAACAAGCAGGCAACAAAAACAAAAAAAAAAACAAATTGCCACGGCCACAACCACACAAAAGCGCACTCCATACGTTTGATGGCATTTGATAGTAGAAAATGATGTGGTTAATCTGCGGTTGGGGCCATTTGCGGCCATATTGAATTTTGTTGCTGGGTGGTTGTTTGGTTGCTAGCCACCCGCCATTTGCTCGGTTGCCACATATTGAAATGCAATTAATTATCGCTATGCGTGTGCAACATGATGTTGCACACTACCAGAAGCTTGCAACATGGCTTGGTAGCGCTTCCAGTTTTCAGTTTGTTTGTATGTATGCGTGTACTGTTGTGTTGTGGCGCCCAGTGGTGGCAGGCTTTTAGTTAAATAATAAAAAATGATGTGCCCACTGGAGGCATACGAATAAAACACACAAGGAGTAGGAAAATCTAAGTGAAAAGATGTCCGAAGCACGTAAGGAAAAATGGCAAAAACGTTTACAAGAAAAATGACACACTTTGGCAGCGTCCAATATGCTGTACGCCACTTTCTTTTGCTCAACATTGTGTATGAGGATGTTTTACATTAGTAACGCAAACACACTCACACTCGCTTACGCACACACACACACACTCGCATGCACGCACTGCCCCAACACTGGCCAATGCAGCGGCAGGCTGGCAGCACTGGCGCCCGCTGTGTACAAAATTGATCAGAGGATTCCCTGCCGTTTGAACTATGACGCGATATGTCATCATATTTCGCTGTGCTGCAACAGCAGCCAGAACCACAACAACAACAACAACAACAATACCCGAAAATAAGTAGTTGCAACTTTGGATCATATTGTTGCGCATTTTTCTCACATTTCCCATGCCGCACCGACTCATGTCCGCACACTGCTTACGGCTTGTGGATGCGCCGTTTAGCGCCAGTGTCCCCCATTCGTTGTTTCAACGGTCGCGCGTGCAACAACCAGAACGCTAGCGCCCGTGTCGTTGCCTTCGTCGTTGCTGTTCGATGTCCTGCCAACATTTCGCCAGTGGCTATTGGCTAGCGACTGCGCACCGGCCGACTGACCGCTGCAGCCGTTTGTCTTTTGCGCGTTCTGCTTGTGCGCTTCCGCGAGTGCGGCACAAATTTTGCGTCTCCCCACACATTATTCCGAGAGTTGCAGCCATGTTCGGGGCACCCCCGAGGCGTGTGCTTCCTGCTGCCGTTGCAACCTCTGCTGTCGCCGCTGCTGCTGTTGCTGCTGTTATTATTAGTTTGTTGTCGCTGTTGTGGTTGTTGTTGTGTGTGGCTACCGCAAATCAATTTTCAAGAAAATTTTATTAGTCTTGGCCGCTGCTTGGCGCAATTTTTTTCGCTTTTGTTTTTAAGACTTTTTTATGACAATTTTTATGTTGAAAATTTGCGCACATTTATCACTTTTATGCATTTGCTTTATTATTTTATTATGGATCTGTTGAAGTTTATATTTTCTGTTCCTTTTTATTTGTGTTTTCGCAGCAGTCTGTTAATAATTTTGCGTTGCATTGGTTGGTTGGGTTTTGGATGATTTTGGTTTGCAGTGCAAGAGTCAGAGGATCTGTTACACTGTGCAGCAAAATGTTTACTCTGATTGTTGCCCACTTGATTTTATGGTAATTAATTCAATTTTAATTTAATTAATTTAAGGTAATCGAAGCATATTTTTTTGGTCTTTAAATTTGTTTGATTCAATTTGTTAAGTGTTTAGTTGATTTAATTTTGTAATTGTTTGTTGTCTGTAAATTTTGATATTATTAATCAATTATTATTATTTCCAAAATCACATAAGTATTTGAGCGAATATCTTACAATGATTATATAAATAAGTTCGGGAAAGGGTAATTCTTTCTCAATTTCTACTTAAAATTTCATGACATTTGGTTCACTGCATAGTGAAATAAATAAAGTGAACCAGCTAGGGAGAGGCATGCTTAAAAAATGTCAATTGCTTTGAAAATTTGTTTCATGTCAGAAAATTTGTTTTGAATTAATCCATTTGAGTTTGCTGTTCTCGAACGCATGTGTGCCGAACTCAGTATTACAAATACTTTCCCACTTTCTTTTTTGCTGCACATTTAAATGTACTGTAAATGTAATGTAAATACATGGGGATCGTGCCCCCATGAGCAGTTCTACAAAATGCGCACGATTCCTTCGGCATTTCAGCAATTTTTATTTTGCTATGCTGCAACGTTCTGCCTCTTGAAAAAAAAAATATTTTTTGAACAAAAAGAGTTAAGTATTTGACAAATTTGTTCATAGTGACATAAAATAAGCATGCCGATTCAAGAGAGTTGTCAGTATCTGGTTCACTTTATTTATTTCACTATGGTTCACTGGAAGCGGAGTTATAGAGTCTGAAGTGTCAGAATGTTTCTGTCATTGGTACAAAAATGAGCCAATACTTTATTATTATTATTGTGGAAGCTGGAAGTAGTGGTGCATTGTCTGTAATTCCATTCGAAACCAAATTCTGCATCAGCAACTTTTGCATTTGGGGGGTTACCCCTCCCCTTAAATCCCCGCCACCCCAGCGCCACTGGCTGGTAGTGTTATTGACACAGGTACCTATACATTGCTGTTCACTTACCGCAGACCAGGAGGTACCCGTCCTCGCAACTACTTAAAGAGAAGGTCCTATATGTAACTATACCTTCATTTCGGTCCATCGGTTAGCAAATTTAAAGTTACCGCAGAACTTGAAACAGGTGTACTACATGTGGTACGTTTGTCATATCTGGGTTAAGGTAAGTAGCATCTTATTTCCGAACAGTTGGAAGAAACGGAGCTTCGAATTATCCCCTCCGGAACTAATTTTCCAGCACTTTCTTCCCGGACGTTTAATAACCATGCTTCCCACTTCGGACCTTGCAAATTATCGAAGTAAATCTGGCCAACGCTACCGTTAGGTGATTCCAAAGAATTTTTGGAGCTTTATAAAATCGAAAAAAACGTGCTTCAATATTCCATCCTCTGTTTCCCTTTTAGGGAAATCAGCTGATTCATTGGAGGATGCTGCAAACCTCTTTGCGGAATTTTTTCGATCTAATTTTGTTACTGATGACGCGTTCGAGGTCAGTGAGTCCATTAATACTAAGGCATCTCTTGACTTTGGCTCTTTGGTCTTAACTTCAGACGATGTAGCAAAGGATATTCGCGATGTAAAGCTTTCGTCGCAAACTGATATTGATGGTCTCTCTTCTGTCCTGCTAAAAACTGTCCTTCCCTTGTGGAACCTTTGAAATCTATCTTCAATAAGTCTCTTATATCTGGAGTATTTATCGATGATTGGAAAAAACCTCAATTACCTCAATTTTCAAAAGTGGCAACAAAAATGATGTGTCCAATTATAGACCAATCTCAAAGTTATCCACGGTTTCTGAACTTTTTGAAACCATCATTAAAGATAAGGTTTATTTTGCGGTTAAAAATAGAATTAGCCCAAATCAACATGGTTTTGTATCTGGTCGGTCCACCGTAACGAACTTTGCGGTTTTTTCTGAGTAATGCATCTCGGCTTTTCAGAAGGGCTTACAAATTGATACTATTTATGCTGACTTTTCTAAAGCATTTGATAGAGTCTCTCATAAAATTTTACTTGCCAAGCTTTCTAGTCTTCGTTTTCATTCTGTGTTTCTTGAATGGTTAAAATCCTATCTTAGTGAACGTCTCTGTGTTGTGTCATTTGATAACACTTCTTGCCAGCCTTTTACGGCGACCTCCGGTGTTCCCCAGGGTAGTATTTTAGGTCCGCTATTATTTGTGCTCTTTATTAACGATGTTTGTACGTGCTTTTCAACCTCCAAATTTCTATTGTATGCAGACGACCTTAAAATTTACTCTGAGATTAGAACCCCTGAGGACTCCTCTGCGCTTCAATCTGAGCTTAACATCTTAAATGAGTGGTGTGTCCGAAATCGTCTCTGCCTTAACATCAACAAATGTTTCCAACTGACTTTCGCTAAAAAAGTATTTATTTTCCTGCCTCCTACTTTATTTCAAACTCGGGGCGGTCAGTGTGAAAAAGAAAAGTGTTTTGAGAACGCAGAAGCCATTCGAAAGGCTTGCGCGAATATCATAAAGGACATTTCGGTCGATAATTTAAAAGACTCATTCAACATTCGCTGTAAGTATTTACATTTTATAATGGAATAAAATAAATCGGCTGGCCCAATCATATGTTGTTGTTATTTGAAAAAAGTCCTGTTCTCTTTTGAAACGCACCTTGAAATAATATCCCAAAACTGCAGATATGGTTTTTGCATTGCTCCCAACACAAAGTTCACTTAAAAGTCCTTGAAAATCCCACAGCATCGAAAATATGAAATTTCATTTTCCCCGCAAAACTGAAAAATACTTTGCAAAATACTGGATGCGGTCACAAAGTGCGCGCAGCACGAGCGCAAATTAAATTTAGCAAAAATAATACGTTTAGGCACATGCAAAGTGGGCACCATTCAGCTCGTCAGTTCAGCTGTGGATAGCTACGCATCCAGGCGGCGCGCCGGCCACTAATTGAACCGTTGCACCGGAAATGCACAGAGACGCGGCGCGGTGCGGCCAAGAGCCGCCGGAGCACGAGTGACAATTGACACCGCAATGACAGCGGCGCGCCATTTGCTGAAATCCCAAAGATCAACAACAACAACAAATACAAATTACGCGCACTAGTAATTATGCGCGGCAGCGGCACGCCAAATTACGCGTTGACAAAAGACGCAGAGGCGTACATGTGAAGTGAACGGCCGGAGCGCTGCTGCCACCGGTGGCGCATGCGCGCAACTCCTTCAGGCCGCTGCAGTGCACGAGGCAGGCGAGCGAGTGCTGCTCTCGCCGGCCGATTGCTTCGCGGCAAAGGACGCGTGCTGTGGCGCCGCAATGGGAGGGCGCTGAAGCATCGGGTTGGCAGTCGCACATGTGGCGGCGCCCAGCGGAGCTTTGGTTCGAGAAATGCACAATTCAACGCCAAAAGCCAAGCAGCGACAAAAGCAAACACAATTCAAACACAACAGCAACCAGAACTCGAGCAAACCACAAGCTGCAGCGCGCAATACGTTTTCAGGCAAAAACAAAAAATTACAAAAAAAAAAACAACGCAACAAGCGCGTCGTCGAGAGGGTGAGAGCGTCAGCGGTGTGCAAAATCAGCATTTCAACCGGAGCGCAACAACGTCTTCTAGCTTTTCGAGCTGCTGTGGCCGCTGCGGTCGTTGTAAAACACTGTGTTTTATTGCGTTATTAAAGAAAGTGTGGCCTCACCATCGTCACCACCCCCCGGCGTCCAGGCAGCATCACTGCACGCGCAGCGCGGCCAGTCGTGCAGCGTGCCGGCTGGCTGAACGCAAGTTTCGGCCGATGATTTCGGTTGCGCCCGCTGAGCGAACAGCGGCAACGGCAGCGGCGACGGTGCGCACGCGCAAATATTTAGCGGTATTTGCGGTGGTGTGGCACTGTTTGCCCACTCTTCGACAGCGTCGTCACAATTACTGGAAGCTTGTCGCTACCGGCACAGTGGCAGTGACTTGGCGACTTGGAAACACGGTCAGCCACAGCGAAGCTATCGAACATTGCTGCCAGCTAAACGGCAGCAGCGTTCGTGTGGTTAGAGCGCAAGTCGTTCCCAGCTTGTTGGCACTTAATTTTTTCTAATACTTGTGAGCTACTTTTCGGTAGTTAGATGCACAAAACGGTGTTAATCAATTGTTAGATACTTATTTATCCGTTTGGTGGGAAGAAAATGTGGCTGAAGGCGCATGGAAGAGATGGCATTTGCAGTTTTAGATGGGGTTTGAGCTGACTTGGTGGTTGCTTATAAGCTTGTTTAAAGGAAGTTTTGAATGGTTGAAAATTATAAAAAAGTGTTGCTTGGATGAAAACACATCAAAAGTTTAATATTAATGTCGATTTCGCGAAGAGCTCCGGACCGGGTCTCATACGAATGGACAACGCTGATTTCGTCGATCGTTCACTGGTTGCGAAACCCCTTTCCATTACGAGTGATGTGAATTGTAAGCTCACAGCAATCCAAGGGCTGTGTTGATTCATTAGATCCGTTACATACCAAAGCCTCTGCAAGTGTTTGAAAACTATCTAGTGGACAGCAGGGAGATGAAAGCTGAAGTTAAATGGAGCAATCTAAGTAGCTGCAAGTCACTATAGGACCTCTTGGGCCACGCTGACACCAGGAGTAAGAAAAAGTTCATCAAAACCTGCTGAAAAACTCTCACATCTATCAGTTTTTCCATTTCAAGGGTATCCAGAAAGCGTTTACAAGTTCTTTCTTGTTTCCTACTTTACTTCGTTACTTTAGTTCTTCTAAGTTTGAAAAAATAACAATGTAAGCTTAGGTTAAATATTGGAGTCTGCGTTGAGTCAATCAATCCTTCCATACCTTCCAACACTCTAAACTTATCTTATGTGCATTCGAGATTGAAATCATTCCTTTTCAATCAATACGGCCAATACGGCTTTCGGAGACAGCGATCGACGGGAGACCTTACCGAGAAATGGAGCCACAGCATTCTAAACCTCGGTTGTTGCATTGGATATTTCCAAGGCTTTTGACCTTTTTAAAGCACTCGTGTCAAAATTGATTGCCTATGGCGTCGGTAGTATCTTCTCTCATTGGATTACGAGCTTCCTCTATGATCGCTCTATTCGTGTTGTAATAGACGGCATAGCCTCGGAAAAGCATTCCCTTAGCGCGGGAGTGCCGCAGGGTTCGGTCCTTTCCCCAACCCTTTTCCTTATCTTAATCAACGACCTATTGTCGTCGACGAAGAATCCCATCTACTCGTTTGCGGATGACAGCACCATTTGTCATTCGTACTCCTTCACAAAGCGCCCCAGCTCTGTGGAGATAGAGAGAGAACGGCGCCGTATGAATGACACACTTAATAGCGACCTACAAACAATCTCCAAGTGGGGTCAAGCGAACAGGGTCGATTTTAATCCTCGCAAGACCCAATGTTGCCTGTTATCTCACAAGCGAGTCTCTCCACATCCCAACACATCCCTGGTTATGGGTGGTGTGGGTATTGCGGAATCGGCAGCTCTTGATGTTCTGGGCATGTCCATTAAGAACGATCTTCGTTGGAACGATCATATTTTTGGCGTGTCGAAAGAAGCAGTCAAGTGCCTCGGCTTCCTAAAGCGGTGCAAAAAATATTTCACTCCGTCTGATCTCCGCATTATCTATACCACCTATATCCGACCTAAAATTGAGTTTAACTCGCACCTATGGGCGAGGGCTTCAAAAACCCATTTGGAGCTCCTCGACCGGGTGCAAAACCGTGCGATCAAACTTATAGGGGACAGTAGGGCATCCAGCTCTATTGACTTCTTAGAACATCGTCGAAACGTGGCATGTGTGGTGTTATTTTACCGATACTTTTTCGGTAATTGCTCAGTGGAGATGAGCAGCTTGCTGCCATCACTCCGGGTATTCCCCCGGGCAACCCGTTTGAACACTGGCGCCCATGCATTGCACGTTGAAACGATGTTCCAGCGCACTACGCTCTACAGAGAGGGTTCATTTCTGGCCCGTACAGCGCGGTTATGGAATGGTCTCCCTGCGGATATTTTCCCTAGCACTTATGATCTCGATGGGTTCAAGTCAAGAGTCCACAACCACTTCTCTTAAAACCCTATCTCCGAACCTTTATATCCTTCCTGAACCAACGCAATGCCTCGCATTAATAGGGGTCATCCCCTGCGCGTCTGTTCGAAAAAAAATAAATAAAAAAATCAATCCTTCCATACGTTCCAACTCTCTAAGCTTATTTTAAAGATTGGAGTCTGCATTAGAAATCAAAATCATTCTTATTCAATCAACCCTTTCCAACTGTCGGTCAGAATTTCCGCTTCAAATTAGTATTGCAAAGCATTAGTAAACGTCAAACAATGGCGCAAACAAAACGTTTGTCAATTTGACGTTTGACATTTGACAGTTGGCGCTGCAGCACATATTGCCGTCAATATCCAGCCTATTTGTTAGGCCGACTGCCATTGTGCCGAGCCCACTCGAAGCGTATTTGCGAGTTAATCGCGCGATACTAATGCCAACCCGGGGGGCTGCAACTGTGCAGCGTTTACAACTCAAACTGCGAATGGCTTTCATTTATTTAATTTGCAAAATAGAATGAGAAATCCCGCGACACGATTGTGGCCGCTGTTGTTTTGCGCCCGGCAGCGAGCGAACAAAAGCGCAGTTTGTGGCGCATTTCATGCCCCGACGAATTAGTCGCTTTGTACTAAGGCCGAGGCTGAGGCTGACGTTCGACTACTTAACTGCTGCACTAAAAGTAAGTTGTAGAAAGCACTGGCACTGCGATACAACAAAGACCACACAACACAAACAACAGCCAAACAACCATAAAACAATCAAGCAATGTGTCACTTGAGCAACCGTGCTGACGTTTGCACAACTGTCAAAAATGGCGAAATTGGCGACGGGGCATTTGCAGAGGTGTGTTGTTGTTGTTGTGTTTGTGGTTTTATTTGCATTTCCGCTCGAGTAGAGCCGAGCAGCGAATAGACCAATGATTGGGCGTTAAGCAGAGCAAGTTTGACTTTTGGCTGTTATTTGAGGTTATGTGCACTTCAATGCAAAGGGGCGTTGCACACAATTATTCAACAGTAGTCGGTGAATTGAATTGCGCAGTTTGCGCATTATTTAATATGTTAAGAAACGAAATATGTATTTTAAACGGTAGTTGTACCATTTTTTCAGCCGAGCAGTTCTTCCCCAGCAGCAACCGAATTGTTTGAAATTTGCTAGAAATTATTAAATATTTTTCCAGGAAAAAATTATAATTCAATTAACAGCGCTGTTGGAGCATGCTCGCTGCTTAATTAAATATGCCCATTCCCTTCCCTCCGTGTACACTTTTACTTCTTCTTATTTCGTTCTTAACCTGAAATTTATGTTTGCTATGCCCACAGCCGCAATGCTTCAACACCCACGCCCATTTTTTGTTGTTGGAATGCATTTTTCCTTGTTTTCCGCTAGTTTGCTCTTGCCGCCGCATAATTTATGACATTTTCCGTGCCGGCGCAGCCCTTTCAGCGTGGAGTGCGCCGCATGTTCCCAGCGGCGCTCGTCTGCCGTTGCACGCCGCCCGCCTACAATTTCACCATTAAATTACGTGCTGTAGCAATGTTTGACGGGCATTTTTTTTCTTATTATGTTATTTTGTTATTAATTTATTTCACTGTTGCTGCTAAATACTTTTTTTTTAATTATTTTTAATTTATTGTTGTTGGTGTGCTGCAACAGGAGTATCACACTGAGTTGCAGTTTCTATTATGGAAAATAATGTAAAAATTTTAATGGAAAAATATGAATAAGTTGGAATGCACGTGCGGAAAGGGTTACGAGTAAACGGGCAACAACAACAACGATTCTCGGAGCATTTTTCAGCATTTCGGGTGAATTTTTCATTATTTAAAAAAATTGAATTTAATTTAAAATGTTAAGAATATATGAGTATGCATGTACTTATGTATAAATAAATGAATGGAAATATTTGTGATTTTGTTTTCAATATAATTTTGTTAAAAAAATTTAAATACTTATGATGTGATACAACTTTTGTAGCCAAACAAACAATGGACACAAGAATTTAAGGAAATATTTTAATCTTTTTTTATGATAACCAATCAATCTTTGCAACAGTCGATATTTCCGGGGTAATTTTTAATAAAAAACGATTTATATTTATTTATTTCAAATATTGAACGATTTCGTTTAACCCATTGCTGCCTAATGGGTAAAATTTTATCCATGAAAATTGATTTAAAAAAAAAAATCACAAAAAAGTCAATGTTTGAGATCTCTCAAAACCATTGACAGGGATAGTTAGGGTAAAGATGGAACTACCTTAACCTAGTGAAGGTCACCCTAAAATTTCGCCATCTAGCTACAGGTACCAGACTCCAAAAATCGTGAATTTTCCGGAGGTGGAAAATGTGGCGAAACGTGGCCTTAGAACTTCACAAAAATCTGCCTCCTAACTCACCTGTAAAAAATACAACTTTTGTTCACGTGTTTAGCTGATCACTTCACAAAGTATGGAAAAAAGCTACCATTGCTGCCTAATGGGTACAAAATACCCAATGAATATCTCAGCAACGTGCAGAGATAGAAAGCTGAAATTTTGTGTCTGATCATTTTGGGTCACTTCTAGGTCGTGTAATTTTATCAAAATCGTATGGGCGGAACTGGTACCCGGCAGCAATGGGTTAACTAGGTTAAGTAAAGTAAGCGAAGAGAGTTTTTGAATAACATTGGAGGATATGAAAAAAGCTATTCAACAAAATAGTTCTTTATTGGACGCAGAGTATTGGACAGTTGTTGCTCGACTCCTATGTCTAATCCAATTTAAGCTAAACTAATCTAAACTAATATAAAGGAAGAGAAACTTAGTTTAGGTTGGCAGCAATAGTTATACAGCTCAGGGTTATTAAGGGAAAAGAAGTTTGCAGGTTGAACCCTTTCGCTATTGCAGGAACACGGGTGTCCTACGGCATGTTCAGCTAAATTAATGCTTGGACAATTCATTGAAGCGCATACGAGATTCGTTCTCGCGCTCCCGAGAAAGGACAGCAGAGCCATCACAAGCATACCAAAGAGGTACTGCTTGACAGTGACTCACACGCAATAGATGGACATCACTGAATGCAGGGAGTGCAAAAAAATGGTGCCAAGGAAATACTGGAGAAGATTCTTTGCTCCTGTCCATACTTACTAAGGGATCCCGTTCTTTTCTGGATTAGAGAAGGTTCTCAACCATGACATTAAGTCGCTGCTGAACCTCGCTAGGTATACCCACATTCTCACCGATCACTTTTACATCGATCCGCAACACTAAGGGCTCTAACTGGTACCACTAAGTACCAACAGCGTCTATGCGAGGCCGGTTTGGCCTGCCGGTTTGACCCCACTTAACCTAACCTATGGCATGTTCAGTTCACCCTGAAATTTGATGTTTTGTTTTATAAACTCAACCAAAAACATTTTCCAAATAGTCGAAAACAAAGTGTAGCAAAAGGATTAAATCCTCAAGTAGATTGGTGAGATAAAAAATGTGCCAGTGACAGTATTCATTTATGAATCAGGGATAAGCATAACACCAAAAATTACTTTTTGTGAATATCGATGAAAGACTGGACCAACCTAAAATACTTTTTATGGTCACCTGATCATCAGACCGATTTATTTAATACTAGAATGCTCTGCTAATCTAAATTTCCCTATTACCTCCATGAATTTATGTTGCAAAATAGGAGCTAACATATTTTTTAATATATTTAAAACTTTTTAAATTAATTTATCTTGAAAATAGCAACAATCACAGACAAATTCCTTTTAGAAAACAATACAAGAAAATATCATAATATAAATTCTCATTGGAATCGGCAATCTAGTGTTAAGATAATGTAGTATTAACCGAAACCTATTTACATGTCCCTGGAAAATAACGTCTTTTGTATTCAGCGCTGTACACTCATTGTCCACGTGTAGAGGATTTCAGTATTTAGTAAACGTTGTCCCACTGCGTCTAAGCGACAGCCAGATTTCACTGGAGATCATGTTGCATTGCTCTTCGACACAGAGTTTAGAGCTTATAAAAGTTGGAAAATATCAACTGGTTTCCTAAATCTCTATTGAGAACTTATCTTAGCAGAACTAAGGGAACTTTACTTGTTTATTCTAGATCCTGTTCAACGATGCCAACGGGCCTAGTTTATTTATCCATAAACTGTCCGAAACTGCTGGAAAAACAGCCAATAGTATCCAATTGAGGAAGGTAGGTAGGTAAAAGGGGCAGCCCGTTTAGCCCGTTGTGGCACCTCAGGACTTAGTATAAATCAAACCGACTGGAACTTAAGATGAAGCGTATTAAGCTATTTTCATCCGACATTGTCGGATGGGTTTCCTGACTAGAAATTCAATTGAGGAAAGACGCATTAAAAATATTTATTGAAATCACTGACCCAAATTTGGGGTATTCAGTTACGAAAAGTTGGGAAAAGATATACCAAAAATATTCACTGAAATCACTGACCCACGTTCGAAGGCCACTGGCCATGACCAAAGTCAAACTATTATTTTATTTGTCTACATAGTTTCTAAAAGAGTATTGACCAGTTCCTGGATCTCTGTTGAGAACTTAGAGATGCATTTTGCAGACCTAGAGACCAATGGTATCCAGTGGAGGAATGTAAAGAGCGCTTCCGTAGGAGTTGAACGGATATCCAATGATGAGAACAGCCACGCCAAAAATACTGATTGTTATTGCTGACCCAGATTCGAAGGCCATCGTCCATGGCCATTGTGATGATCAACGACAACACATCGCCCATTTGTCAGAGCGACAAATCCAACTACTCACGGAATGCAATAACGGAAATCGAAGCAGATGTAAATCCGGATGGCATACAAACTGAACAACTGAATAACTGGACAAGGACATAATCCAAGCAATCGAGTTAAAAGCGCACGACATGGTGGCGCGATAACAAACGGACAACATAATGGAAAGTGACAATGGGTCGCCGTGAATCTGCGCTGCGCGGGGGAGCACTAATTCAGTTTCTATTACGAACAACAGCACAGTTGGCGGTTGGTAGGGAGATGCGGCGGCATGGGGCGGCAGCGTACGAACGTGAACCGGCGGCTGGGATAACAAACGGAAATGAAACAGTCGGGATTGGTGTAAAAGGATACAAACAAACAGAAAAGGAAATGATGGAAAAAGGCAACCAGGACGCCAGACACCCGCAAGGAAACGCGTGCATCGAGCAAAAGGAGGCGTGTTGTTGACTCGAGTGAGCGAGGCAGAGCCAAAGTGAGATGGCGATAGCGCGCACTGGTGAATGGCTGGAGGCTGTTGCCGGGCCAATTCTGACCGCCTGCCTGGCGGCGCATCCCGTGCGGCATGTGCGATATCCTGTTGGCATTTGAAGTGTGAGCGCGAACGTTGCACAAGGTGTAAGAATTGGTATTGTAACAGGAAGTTTGGAAATTACGTTAACGCTGGCTGTGAGCTGTGGCGGTGTCATGGCGCGTGTTGGCGTTGGGCAGCCGGCAGCCGGCAACCGGAAGTGTGTAAGCAGTGTGAAATTTAAATTGTTGCAATTTCGGGCTTTTATGGTTTTGCGGCGGAAGGAAGGGAGCGGACATACAAGGTAAAGTCTCTGATTGCGTTCAACCTGGCGAACGCCAGAACGATCCTTGTCCCTGTCCAATCCAAGCTGATGCACAGCCTCCGCGCGGCCCTTCTGGATAGCTATTTGGCATCCGCTGAATAGTGAACTAATGTGTGCAGCGAGTCCAATCCCCAGGACTTAAAATTTGGGTTGTGCGCAGGGTTTGGTGCCCGCCACGGAAAATCGTATACCAATGAAAGCCAAAAAGCAAGCCTCGGAAGGAACCCACAACGTTGACGACCACAGCAAACGATTCAAGGACCATGATTTGAGGATATGCACCTGGAATGTCCGGACCCTCTATAGGGAAGGTGCCTCTATCCAACTGGCGGAAGCCCTCACGAAATGTAAGGCTGACATCACCGCCATCCAGGAAATGCGATGGACAGGACAAGGTTGCTCCAAGCGAGCAGACTGCGATATCTACTACAGCTGCCATGCGGAGAAGCGCGAATTTGGCTGCGGATTTGTGGTCAGCAAGAGACTTCGTCACCACGTCTCTCGGTTCACTCCGGTGAACGAACGGCTGGCTTCGATCCGCATCAAAGCTAAATACTTTAGCATCAGCCTAATTTGCGCGCACGCCCCGACGGAAGAGAAGGACGATGCGACCAAGGATGCCTTCTATGCGAAGCTCGAGGACGTCTACGACAGGTGCCCGGCCCACGACGTCAAAATTGTCCTCGGGGACTTCAACGCAAAGGTCGGGCGAGAAGGCATCTTTGGCCCCACAGTCGGGCAGTTCAGCCTCCATGAGACCACTTCGAACAACGGTCTGAGGCTGATCGATTTCGCCGCGGCACGAAACATGGTAGTTAGTAGCACCAGATTCCAGCACCTCGATATCCATAAGGCGACCTGGTTATCCCCCGATCAATCCACCCGCAACCAGATTGATCACATTGTGATTGATGGAAGGCATGCTTCTAGCATTCTAGATGTGCGCACGTTCCGAGGACCCAACATCGACTCGGACCACTACCTTGTTGCAGCCAAGGTACGCATGCGTCTTTGCGCAGCGAAGACCGCACAACCTAGTTTGCGAAGAAAGCTGGACATCAGTAAGCTGCGATCACAAGGGGTAGCCGAAGCCTATTCCGCTCAACTCTCTAACCAGCTCGGTCGCTCCCCCTCTCCACCTGATGACATCGGCGGATTATGGGCTCACTTATCCCACTCTATGCGCGCCGCCGCAGAAAATGTCCTTGGTTTTCGACGCCCACCACCAAAAAACCAATGGTACGATGAAGAGTGTCGCGCAGCCACTGCAGTGAAGAATGCTGCCTACAAGAAGACCCTGCAGTCGGCCGCCACGCGAGCCATGACAGAAAAATACCGGGAGGAGAGGAAGAAAGAGAGGTGCCTTTTTAGACGCAAGAAACGGGAGCAAGAAAGGCGCGAGCGTGAGGAAATCGAGGAGTGCAGGAGCAGGAATGACGCCCGAAAATTCTTCCAAAAAGTTAAGCGTCTCACGGAAGGATTTAAGACCGGGGCATCTTCTTGCAGAGACGAAAACGGGGATCTGGTTACGGATGCGCAGGGTGTGCTGAGGTTGTGGAAGGAGCACTTCACCAAGCTGCTCGCAGGCGACGAAAGGAACAATACCGCCAGTGGTGAAGATATCCAGATGGCACCAATCGACGACGACGGTGTGGATGTGCCACCGCCCAGCCATGACGAGGTCCGGGTCGCTATCCAGCGACTCAAGAACAACAAAGCTGCAGGGCCGGATGGGCTACCAGCTGAATTGTTCAAGGCCGGCGGCGGTGAGCTGATTGGGTGCATGCATCAGCTCATTTGCAAAATATGGCTGGAGGAACGAATGCCCAACGATTGGAACCTCAGTGCCCTTTGTCCTGTGCTGAAGAAAGGCGACCCAACAATATGCGCCAACTACAGGGGTATCAGCCTACTTCCCATTGCATACAAGGTCCTGACGAGCGTACTATGTGAAAGATTAAAGCCACTCGCCAAGGCGCTGATTGGACCTTATCAGTGCGGCTTTAGACCTGGTAAGTCCACCATCGACCAGATATTCACTCTACGCCAAATCCTGGAGAAGACCCATGAGAACCAAATCGATACACACCATCTCTTCATCGATTACAAGGCAGCATTCGATAGCCCGATAAGGGATCGCCTATATGCCGCTTTGTCTGAACTTGGTATCCCTGCAAAGCTCGTTAGACTTTGCAGAGCGACGTTGAGCAAAACGCGCAGCTCCGTCAAGGTTGGAAGTGACCTCTCCGACCCCTTTGATACCGTTCGAGGATTCAGACAGGGCGATCCTTTGTCCTGCGACCTCTTCAACTTCACCATGGAGAGTGTTCTGCGCAAGGCCGGTGTACATCGTAATGGCACAATTTTCAACAAAAGTGTCCAGCTCCTTGCCTACGCTGATGACATTGATGTCATCGGGCGTAACAAGCGAGATGTCACCGCTGCCTTTGCGGCTATCGAAAGAGAATCTGCCAAAATGGGTCTGGTGGTAAATGAGGGCAAGACGAAGTATATGCTGTCTACACGCAGGGACTCGCAGCGGCTAGGGTCTCACGTCGAGGCCGACAGGTATACCTTTGAAGTTGTCAAGGAATTCGTCTACCTTGGCACCGCCATCAACAGCAGCAATGATGTCAGCCTGGAGATAAAGCGAAGGATTACTCTTGCCAACAGGTGCTACTGCGGTCTCGGTAGGCAATTGAGAAGTAGAGACCTCTCTCGACCGACAAAACTTGCGCTCTATAGGACGCTTATCTTGCCCGTGCTTCTCTATGGCGCTGAAGCATGGACAATGACACGAAACGACATAGCGGCCCTTGGAGTGTTCGAGAGGAAGGTACTTCGCAAAATCTTCGGCCCTGTACGTGTTGGTGACGACTATCGTATACGAACCAATAACGAGCTGTATGAGCTGTATAAGGACATGGACGTAGCGCAGCGAATTAACATCCAGCGGCTACGCTGGCTCGGTCATGTCTGCCGTATGGACGACGAAGCTCCGGCGAAAAAGGTGTTCGATGCGATGGTTGGAGGTCGACGGCGAAGAGGGAGGCCGTGTCTCCGGTGGAAGGACCAAGTTGAAGAGGCCCTGTCATCACTTGGTGTGACCAACTGGAGAAGGCGCGCGCAAAGCAGAGGCGCCTGGAGAGAAGTTTTGCGGCAGGCCGTAACTCGATAACGGGTTGTTATGGCCAGTTAAGTAAGTAAGTAAGTATGGTTTTGCGGCTGTTTTACGGAACATATAAAATTAGGCACGTTCGTGCATTGCGGCGAGCAAAGACAGACTTGATGTCTCTTTTGGGGTTTGTTGCATTCCAGCTGCGTGTGAATTTGAGCAATTTAAAGATTTGGTCAAATGCCAGCAGGAAGCCAGTTTTTCAAACAGCTGTTTCACACTCGTTCACTCTTTCTTCTGTAAACTCTGCTTTGGTGCAAAATTTGTAATGCAATTTAATTGCTGTTCACATTATTTGTTCGACAATTATGGAGATGGCGCATCCGCTCCATTGCCAAATTGCTGTCCGGTCCCAGTTTGTCAGCCGCCCTTCTGACGCCGCGTGCCTCTCGTTGCGTTGACATGCGTATTTATGGCACAGCATGTTCTAATATTCGCAATTTCACAGTCTCTTTTATTGTGCTGCGTGTCATCTTTATTGTTGTCATTTATTATTTCACTCTTTCTTGCGCCCGCCCTGCACCTTTTGCGCCGCCTCCTCCATCTGCCTTCATTGCTATTACTGTTTTTATGCCTCAACTTTGTACTGCTGTAGTTGTTGTTATTGTTGTTGTTGGTGATGTTGTCTGTTGTGAATTATTATGGCTGTTGTGCTTGTAATGCGGCGCTGTGGGGCGTTTAGTTTGTAATTTGTTTCAAAATGTTTTTTGCATTCTTTCATGTTTGGTTGCCTTTATTGAATTAAATGGAACAGTTTACTCAATTTTAATCCACTTGGCAACCTTGGACACTGTCAAATGTTTAATGATATGGGTTGTGTTTGTGATTTTGAGCAGATTTCAGTATTGATTTGAGTTGGTTAAAAAAAAATGATGGTCACTATTCTTCACTTAAAGGTAGGTTAAGAGAGAAATAGCAATTTTCTGCAAATTTGGTATTAAGTTAGGAAAAAACTCTGAAATCATGAAGAATACTAATTTTTCATAACCCCCAAAACATCGAAAAATGCCCAAATCAAAACATTATTGATTTCATTTATGGGCAAACTTTTAAAATTATGCCCAGAGTTACCGAAATTTAAAGACATAGATAGATAATTAAAAACATTATATTTTCTACCTTTCCAAAGATCTAAAAAACCAACCTGACATTATTTAATTTTTTGGTTATTGATCCCAGTCATAGAAGAGATAGTAATATTGCTTATTCGTTGTCCCATTTAATGACAAATTCTTGAGATTTTCAAAACCATTTTCGAAAAAATGGCCCATGTATGATTCGGCATCCATATGGACACGAAAAATCGTTTCGAAAAAAAGTTGAATTTACTAAAGTTATTTTATTTTCTACCTTTCAAATGGCCCAGAAAAGCAACCCGACATTAATTGCAAATTTCCGGAATTTCAAATTCTTTGCGGAAAAAGTTCAATATAGTACCAAGAGATATTCAATTGAAAGGTAGAAATTCAAATGACCCAGAAAACCAACTCGACATCCATATGGACACGACATTGATCATGATTGAACACATATTTTCGGAATTTTCAAAATCTATTCGAAAAAGTTCAATATACCAAAAGATATTCAATTTTCGACCTGTCAAATGACCCAGAAAAGCAACTCGACTTCCACATAGATACATAACTCACACACATTTTACAACATTTAATGACAAAAATTCCAAGCCTATTTTTTTTCAAGCCTAAATAACCAACAAATACGCAATTCTCCCAAATTTTTAAAGGCTACGAAAACCAAAGCGACATCTACTATATATTAAAACAATATTTAATGGAAAATTTTCTGCCTTCTATCAAATTTGATTCAAAATTTGCAAAAAGCCGAAAACTACACAATTTTTCAATTTTCAACAACCTCAAAAATCATCTCCATCTGAAACAATAACTATGTCTGAATTTAACATGGCAAGGTGTGAATTTTTTATGATTTTTGCAACACGTAAATTGAAGTACGATTTTGGTCTCATTTAATGGAAAATTGGAAAACTGCAAGTTGGAAAATAGCCCAAAATCTAAAATCATACAATTTTTCATGCTTCAATGACCTAAAAAATTATTAAACTGAAACGACATTTGTCCAATTTAATGAAAAATTATCTAAATGGTTAAAATTTTGGGCCAAAAGTCATCAATGTTTTATGGTAAGTTAGAAAAAAGTCCAACCACGGACCACGGTGATGCTACCATATCTCCAGACTCGAGATTAGTGTAGTCGGTGTTTCTGTTCGGGCCCCGGTGCTCATATGACGTGGCGCTGATTGTTGGTTCCAATCAACGCTCTGCAATAAGTTTGTTACTATATTAAGGTTGAAATCCATTATCACCGCCGTTTTAAGGAGAGGCTTCCTTGCTAAAAGAAACCTTGAAGCTCCTACAGTTCAATATCCAATAGTTTCCCACACATGATTAAAGGATCGAAGGGTTATCTGCGTGAATCTGACATCATTCCTACTGAAGGGAAAAACCATTCAGGGAGTTTGGAGTCAATTCTTCAAAAGGCCTTGAGAAGTATGGATTCAAGGCATCTGAGAAGCAAACCATCTCCTACGTGCACGAGCACAAATTTAATCAATTAAATTATTTCATTTCGAATTAACGTAATCTTTTGAAGGTACTTAAGCGGATTGAGTACTAAGCGTACTTAGCGCATAGTGCCCACAATTGTTCGTTACTTAAACGGAGTAGGTACTTAAGAGGGGAGGCACTTAAGCTAATTTTACTGTAAGTAGTAAACAATTTTTAATTTTTACTTGAAGCATTAATAATAAGAAAGTTATCGTTACTAAAGTCTCCAAAAGCAATCTCACTCTCTGACAACATTCTCCCAATCATTTTTAAATTGAAATCATAAAAATTGTAAGTTGTAAGAGTACAAATTTTTACTTGTACCTTTAGCAATAAAATAGTAATTGTTATTCCATTCTCCCACGGCATTCTTCCTCCCCATCTCACAAAATTCTCCCTTCCAATCACAACGTTCATAGCTGTGACAATTGATGTACGAAAATATTTTGCATAACATCTGCAAAAACTAATGAGTATTACATTTATTAAAAATTGCTACCGTATGAAACAATTCGAACAATAAAAATTGCATTTAAATTAATTTAAACGGAAAAAAGAACACAACCAGAAGTTGAATGCGCGCACCAGATAAAACAGTTTTTATTAAAATTTTGCAAACTCAGTGGGGCATCGCATGTAAAATGCTATGGCAACATTTTCACGCCTCCTTAACGAATTTTTATTAAAAATCACACAATAGCAAAGTACATACACACACACACGCACGCACGCACACAGAGAAGACGTAATTATGAGCGGAGCGCTGAATGGGAAGTGCCATATGCGAGATTTTTGTGCGGCGTCAGCACGAAAGGAATTTTCGCGCGCGCGCGCACGCCAATCCAATCGACAGTCAGAATCGCCGAGTCTTGATGGCAAACAGTCGTAATGACAGCAAAAATAACAACTGCCATGTTTGTGGCTGCTACAGTCAGAGAAAATAACGCCGCACAGTGTTGCGAGTAGTGACAAAAATGCCAAAATGCAATTGTATAAGCGCAAAAATCTGAGTACGGGGTTTTGTTGGAAATACTTCAATTAAGAGAAATCCGAAGTTTTATGAAAAAAGATTGGATAACATAGAAGTTATGAGCTCTTAAAGTACGCTCTTCTAGCGTTGAAAAAAAATTGTGTACAAACAGCAAATGTTTGCTTAGACTTTGAGGTTGAATATTTCAAAATAAATTATGAGCAGGTCCCTAAAAGTTACTATTGTCGTAAGTTTTATATATTTGGTCTCACAAGACCAAAATTTGCCGATTACACTCACCTCTGAGCAGTACCGTTATGATGAAAAAGAAGTAAAGAAAACGAGTGAATAAAAAGTGAGTTCAAACTTTAAAAGTGATTTAAAAAAAACGCTAAATATCACTTTTGAAATTTTTTGATATTTTGTTTTGGCAAGTATGTATCTACATTATGCTGTACAATTTTTAGCTGCGCATATTTGCGCAAATGCAAGTTATTGGCATTTTTCGGTGAAGACTTGAGTGCAAATTCGCGATATTTTCACCGTTTGGTTGAATGCCAATAGCAATCGGTCAAATAATGCTCCGCTGCTGATGGAAAAATTTGTTGAAGATAGCTTTGGAAAATCAATTACGATTACTATTATATTCGAAATAGAGGGGTTAATGGAGTTTCGACAGTATACTTGGATTTTTTTCGAACAGAACCAAAAGTTTACAACCTTACTACCTACTTCACTTGTATGGTAGGCGCCCTCTGGTGGTGAATTTTTTAACTTTAATTAATTTTGTATTTTTGGCATTCAGGAATGTGGACGATGGTTGAATAAATCATTCAAATCGGTTCAGTACTTTCCCAGATACGATGTTTCTTCGCTTAATTTACTACATTTACAAGTGCGGAGCCAGTTCCATTGAAAATTACTAGTTTTGTATGGCAGCCTCCTTAAGAGTTGGATGTAGCGGTTAGATGTGTATAGAGAAAATATTCGGAAGGGAAAATAAATGGGGGTCAGTCTTACATATGGTACGTCTGGGACCAACCTGAGAGTAGCGGGAGCCCACTTTTTAAAAACGATGATTTTGTATGGGAGCCTCATTAAAGGTTGGAGATAGGGGATAGGTATGTTCGAAAGAAATATTCAGAAGGAAAAATTAGTGGGGTCAGTTTAAGATTTTAACCCTCTAAGAGCAACTTCTGAGCGGCTGTGGAGCAAATTATCGAGATTTTATTTTCAATCACTTTTGAAAAAACCGCATTTTATCTATATACACATTTATTAATAAATTTATATTAAAATACAAATATTTTTAATGTAGCTTTTATGAACTAAGATACTTTTCATTGTTAATATGAAGTTTTTTTCAAATCCGTTTGTATGGGAGGTGGTCCAAATTTTGGTTCGATTTCATTGAAATTTTGTACAGTACGTTCTTTACTCATACAATAACTGTATACCAAATTTCAAATTTCTATACGACCACTCCTTCTATTTTTGTCACTCCGCTATATGAACTCGCAACACTGTGCGCCGCTACCGAGCAATTACGCAAACTAATAGACCAACAAAATTCAAAGCGATAACATATATATACATATGTATATAAGCATTTAAGTGCAATGTTTGAGAACATGTCGGCAAACCCCTCGCGTTTCGGTACATGCTACATGAATGTGCCACATGCTAAATGCACATAGAAATGTCCAATGTCAAACCCCCAATGGCGTTGCTGAAAAGCATTTCACTGTTGCATTGTTGTTGCCATACACACACAAACATAACTATTGCCGTAGCGGCCACTATGTTTTCGTGCCAATGCCGAGACTCAACGGAAAATTCACCTGGGGCGCAACTGACGTACAATAGTTGAGGTTATGTGGCAGCCCCTGCATTGCTGCATTTGAGCGCCTTGTTCATTGTTGTTGTGTTATTACGGTTATTATTACTATTAGTGTCGTTGTTGTTGTGTTGTTGCTACTATTAAATACTACTATTCCGTGCATTATGCTGTCCCTCACATCGTCTGCTCACAGCGGCGTACGTAACTCTTCCAAGTGCTCTTCAAATTGTTTCCAGCAGCAAAAGCGTCTAATATTTTGCTAAAAATGTATTTTATTAAAAAACCACTGTACCAGCATTCGCTGTCGTCTCTTTAATGTGCACGCAGTTTTGTTGTTGCTCGAGTGGATTTTATGTTGTAGTTGACTTCATATTGAAGTGTCTGCGCCGATCATAGCGTCTCAATAGCTAGTAATGCTTTTTTCTCGGCTACATGAACTGGCAACAGCAGAGGGCGAACAATGCCTTTTTAACCCTAGAGGAATCTTACATATTGCTGGCAGAATACAATTAAAATTCCTTATTGTTCGCACTCAAAACTGATTACGAAAAGGTTTAGATGAATATTTATTAAATTATGTTTTTTGGATTATTTAACAATCTTCGAATACTTACATTTTAAGCGGATAACCTTTATTCCACTCTGCAACCGCGTCGAATTGTAAAGCTCAAAGTGAAGGTCTTCCGATTCTTGCCAGCCAAGTTGTACCATTGACTGCCGTTTAATTACACTAATACACAAGTAAAACTATGCTTGACTAATTCTTAAATTAGATAAACACACATATTATACATACAAGTACTATACATACAAAACTGGTACAACAGTCATATTGCAAGTTTAATGCCCTGAACACATAGAAGACGGCAACCACACCACTGAATCTGTTAAAATATAGAATCAGAACGTTTGTAGGGAAACAATTATTTTGACGACAGCACAACTACACGACTACAGTTGTCACTGTCACAAAACATGGAACTATTCTCGATTTTATAGGCGACAAAAGCTAATGGCATCACTGCTTCAAAACAGATATTTTTAATGCATTTTTTTTGTTACTTTTGTGCTCTGAGCAATAATTACACATTTCCAGTGGAAGTTTACTGGTTGCAAAAATTATTACACATTGTCATTTATTTTAAATTGATTCTACAACGGTAAAATAAATATAGAGGAATGCTTAATAAAGAAAGTGCGGAAGCACTTTCAATTTTGTATTTAGGAGCGCAAAAGTATGACGTTGCTGCTGCTTTCATTGTAGTAACGTAGTTGACTACAGGGCGACGTTTGAAGCGGACGCCATCTTGAAGTTGTGTGGACGTGTCGCTGCCGTCTTAAATGTGCTTGGGCCATAAGGTCTAACTTCTCGCATTCACTCATGGGGATTTGTAAAAAAATTAAAGGGACCTATAGTTTTATGCCGCTTCCGAACAAAAAGTTGGCGGCTTTTTTTTAGGCAATTTTACTCAGATTATTTTTTTAAAATTGGAATATATTGCTTTTTTTTGGGACTTTGATTGAAATAATTGAATCCAAGGCACTCTAACTTCCTTTCTTGATATATCAAAATTCCATTGGACCGCCTGACTTTAGACCAACAAAATAAGTTCACTTAGACTTTAACACACACATTTCTATACTATTGCAGCTCGTAACCAATACGTTCCTCTATAGCTTTGCAATAAAAATCTGCAAAGCTAAATCACTGATTTCCACTTTGAAAATTTCAATTTTAAATGGTTATTTTTTTAAGTGTTAAAAATCTATAAACATGACTCACATCAAAGGGGAGGGCAGTCTCTTCTGATAGTAAATTTCTTGAACTGTGTTACCTTTTGCAATTATTTCTCAATAAATGGGAAACAATTTTTTCTTTGCATTCATTACAAAACATACATAACAACACTACTCTCCAACATTTATATAAAAGAGGCAACAAAAAAGCAGACACGACAATACAATTTTAATGGAATGTAGAGTACAGTAGATATCACCGTGCGACAGCATTTTTCACACTGGCAAAAATCCATATGGGCGTGAAACTAGAGACACACTTTTCGGTTAAGTCCGGATGAGAGATCGCTTTTTACACTTAATAACTTTGTTGATTTTGTGAGGATGAAGATATACTTAAATATTATAGGTGTTTGATTCATTGATAGAACGAGTTGAATGATAGGAAGGAACAGAAACATCTATGTTGTGTCAATAGCTGAAAAATCCTTACTGCTGCCCTCAAATAAGTGAATACCGATCATAAAGGAGTTTTTTTCATCATTTATACCGACAATGGGTTTCGTTATCAACGCATACGAAGTCGTATGTGAATGCGTCATATCGAAAGTGGCCCAGCAGAGCTAAAAACACTAACAAACAATGCAGAAATTGCTAAAAAAAAAATATGATTTCAAATTGCGTTGGGCTCAAAAGTTGCTCGGAAACCTCACACCTCCCCGAAATGAAATCCTGTGTATGCCACTGGATGATATGAACTTGCCCCATTGATCATCAGCACTGACAAAGGATCTCGGGAATCCTTTGCGAGATCAAATTCTTAAACTGACTGACTACTTCACTTCATAGCTCGTTGTTATTTTCGTGGTGTATTTTTGTGAATATATCCTTTAGATTTAGTTGGTTCCGTTGGTTCCTGCAGTATAATCTATAACCTGAATATATGTAGCACCCCAAATCGTGGCATGCCATAAAAACCAACAAAAATATTAATACCAACGCATTGAGGCAGCATTCGCATTGCCCAAATTTGACATTTATATTTATTTCAACATGTTCTGTGCCACATTTGAGTTATAAGCAACAAACACGCAACTGCGCCACGTAAACAAAAACAATTCCCACTAATTTCATGGCATTTTTCACATGCGTCGAAGAACCAAACTTTTGCCGTTCCCTCGCCTTTATGATTATTGTTATTATTATTATTTTTTTTGTATTTTCCTTCTTTTGCTCAACACATAAAAAAATTATTTATATTGCACGCGGAGAATGCGAAAAACCAATACGCGCGCATTGGTCGTTGTGCGGGAAGCCAATTCGCCAGCGACGGGCGAAGAAGCAGCTCTATCAGCCACCAACACCGGTCACCGGTCGATACTTGCACCCGCCGTTGTGCACGGGACCCGCGTGCGTGCCTTTGCTCTGCTCCGTCTTACATATTTCACATTTGGCCAACTTGGCCGCAGCGCCGCATGAAAAATTGCTCGGCCGAATGATAAATTTGGTTCCTTAGGAGAACATAAAAGTCCACCACTGCCCAGCATTGACGATCCATAAAACAACAACAACAACACCCAACTCCAATGCGCTGAAGCAGTTCTGGCGCAGCGCAACTTAGAGCGCGGAGTGTGGTGCGGAGTCTGCTTCGCGCGTGCGAGTAGGAAAAAAGGGACTTGTTTGTTTAGCACTTGCAATATGCATTCGGTTGCTGCGTCCAGCTGCTGAATGCGATTGCCTAAACCGACTTCGATTTGTTTGGATTTGTTGCTTTTTCGAAATTGTTGCCATTTCAATTTTTTCCTCTCAGATTTTTGATTTGTTTTTGTCGTGTTTGTGTTTTCGTACAGAACGCCTGGCCCTTGCAGGTTGCACGGGGCAGCTAGCTGCGCTCCCATTTCGTTGTTGTTGGTGTTGCAGTGTTCTGCACAATGTTGGCAGCCATTTATTGATGAGTTTTAGCCGAAGGGCGCCACTGGGGGCTGGTCGCAGCTCGCGCCACGGAATTATTAAAATGTGACAGTTGAACGATTAAGCGTAATCACTTTAAATGGAAGTTTTCAGTTCTCATTGATTTATTGGCCGCTGGCCCACATGTGGACAAGCGTTAATGCACACTTTCGAGCGCATCTCGGCGCAACCTAATGCAGCCACTTTGAATAAATATTTGAAAAACTTACGAATGCAATTTGCCTGAGCTCACAATGGGAGACGTCGGTCGTAATCGACCATGTCGAAATCATTAGTTGGGAATGGATGCAATTTGTTTAGTACTTCAAGTAGATCCATGCAATTTGAGATGGTTTTTCAACTAGAAAAAATAGTTTTGTTGCGTTTTTGTTTCTTTTGTGTATTCTTTATTACAATACATACATACATATGTACATTAGACATGATTTAGTGCAAGATTTTTTGATTTCGATGCTCCGCAACCTATCATTTTATGCGGTTGGGTGAAAAAGTGTATGAGCCAAAGAATTTTGGGGATAGAGTGGGGCTAAATGGCGTCGCATCGAGGTCAAAGTTCACAGAAATGCCGGGAAATTCGAGAAATTGCGCCACAGAAGTTGCTCTTAAAGGGGTAAAATCTATGACTGAGTTTTCTCTACTGAACATTTCTTTCAAACATATTTATACCCCATCTCCAACCCTTAATGGGGCTCCCCAGACGTGTCAAATGTATGACCGACACCCATTTATTTTCCCTTCCGAATGTTTCTTCCTAACATACCTACCCGCTATCTCCAAGTCTTAAGGGGCTGCCATACAAAATTGGCCATTTTCTATGCGATTGACTCCCCACTCGTATCTCGGAAACTACCGAACTGATTTAAATGATTTATTCAGTGAACGCCAACATTCCCACTGGATTATTGAGGCCGGCTAAGGATAACAATAACGAACGTAAAAGTTGATTTACAATTTTGGTGTTACATAGCATTTTCTGCTCCTGTCCGGCTAATTCAAGACTACGACTTACTTAATTAGGGGCCCCGTTCTTTTCTGGGTTAGAGGAGGTCCGCAAACATGACATGAAGTCGCTGCTGAACTTCGCTAGGAAAACCCGCATTTTCACCGATCACTTTTGGGGCGATATGCAACACTAAGGAGCTCCAACTGGTATCGCTAGGGATCGAATAGGGTCTCTGCATAGCCTACTTGGCCAGCCAGCCTACCTAACCTAACCTAGTACAAATACCTGGATTGTGTTTCAATTGGCTGCATCAACCGAACTACAGAGTACTCAGAAAGATCAGCGTTTCTCGCAAATTTTGTTTGGTTGGCACTAAGGTGAACATGTTAAGAGCACAAGGAAAGTATTATGGCAACACCCGCATATTTTACTGTCACAGGTATGACATTTCCTAGTAAGAGAGCAGCCGCCGAAAGTGATGGCTGAGTTAGAGTTTGATCAAATAATCAAATCATTACTTGCTGAGTGAATGCTATAAATAAGAATATGATTGCAGCCATTTTAATACATTTGTTTGAAATTCGAAAGGACATGGACACGAACCCAAACTAGAATAAATTTTTTCCTTTATCCATGTCTTTAATGGTTTCTTAATATTTGCACCTAAAACTCAACGTTAGCAGCATGTTGCCAACATATGTACCTACGTATGCCTATTCTGCTCGCTATGTGTTAGTAAGTTTCAAATTAAGGCGTAATCAAATTGTAAAATTCGTCAAACACAGCTACGCCCCCCACATTTCACACCACTCAGAAAGCAGATTTTCCAGCATCAAATCTTTTGGCGGCACAAAAATCGAAAACCAAACAATTCAAAGTCAATTGCACACGTTGAAGTGTGGAAAAACATCTAAACAGGCCAAAACGAATCCAACAAAATCTGTCCAGCATCCCGAATGGCAGCAGGGGTGCCAATAAACAAATCGAAATGAAGGCAAAAATGTAAACTGTGAAATGTGAACAGAGAAAATCGAATGCGAAGAGCCAAAGGCCACGATGTCACGACGTCAAACGGACGGGCCGAGTGAGATGACGTGAACACAAGCCCAACAACACAAACAACAACACTATCACCACCTACATCAACAATAACAAGAACAAAGTGAACGCAATAAGAATGACAACAACAATGACAGGCATTTTGTCACCTTCAACAAAAAGGATGTCAACGTGAAAACCGCCGTTACGCCGAAAGTGGCCGAACGTACAGCGAAGAGCGTCGCGAAGCCGGACCCAATGCCCGGACCCGTATCGAAGTCATGTGGTGCGCGTCCCGGTGCGAGCGTAGCACGAGCTATAAAACGACAACAACAACAAACACAGCCAACCAGTGCGCAGGACATTTTCGAAGGCTGCAGCTTCCCGGCCGACACGGACACGTTGAACTGCGGGCATGAAATAAATTTGCTGTGTAAATGAATGTAAATGAAATGAAATGCGATATTGTCGTTCACTCGTTCTGATGGCGAGCCTTGGGTCCACACTGGCGGCTGTTCGTGTCCTTATTGCGCATGCAACATCCTCGATTTGTTCGTAGCGCATTTTTGGTGCAATTTGCGTCCGAAACAGTTGGAGTTTATTCGGCTGACTTTCTCTACCTCTTCCCTTAACTCAGTCTTTATTCCTTTTGTCAAATACAAAAAAACATTTCTTTCGTTTTTTTTGCAATATTTATTGCATCCTTGTAGGTGTTCGCCGAAATGAGTGGCCACTCAATGTTCTCGCTCAATGTCTACGCCACCCCCAGCTTGGTTGCCTTTTGGTTTTTGGGTTAAATAGTTGTGGTAGTATTTGTTGTAGTTGTCTCTTCGAGTCACTAGAAATTCATGGAATATTTTGTTATTCATTGCCATTCATATCGTTTAGTTTGGTTTATTGGCGCTGTTTGCTGCTGTTGTAGTTGTTGCCTGTGTTGGTTGCCAATGGTTATTTGATAGTTGCACCAGCATTTCCAATGACGTTTTAATGGGACATCTTTAAAGGTGTTGCGCAGCTGCTGTCCAACGCCACGTGACCTCCATGTCGCCGTAGGCTGTGCGTTGACTCGATTTCGATAGAATCTTTTGGTGTCAGAGTTAGTTTTTTTGCGTTTGTAAATTACCGCTTATTGAATTAAAGTTCAAGATTTTCTCAATGAATTCTCAGTGTTTTGGTATATTGCGAAAGATTTTGACCTGTGAACTTTTGAAATTTTTTGTAGAAAAGTTGATATTTGGCGGCTTATCAAAGAGAAGTTAAGGTTCAAACGGGGTTGCAGTGAAAAGAAATCAGAAACTTTGTTTGTGGCAACTTTACACTTGAGAAATGTTCCTGCCTGAATAATAAAACTGTATTTATGAGACATTTAGCCAAACTTCTGTTTGTTACAATTGTATCTTTTCGATAAATCGGGGCGTACTTTTCAGATATTGCCAGCTACCTAAACGTGATGAAGTTCAGTTTGAAAAATCCATTAGGTTACACTCGCTGACCCTAAGGTTAAGGTCTCCTTAGCGTTAATAGTAACCGTAAAGATCCTTAAATATACGAGCTAAATAAATCCACTAGTCTGTAGCTTAATTTACCACTACTCTTATGTGTAAGTTCAAAAAAATCTGAGCAAAGCTAAGCCAGAGAAAGCTTCGTCAACTGACATTAACGGCAGTCACAACGATTTTCCTTTTTTACTCGGAGGTGCGTAACATTAAGATCCTGCTGTCTCTCTGTGATTATACAAGACTAGCCCATGTGAGCCTTTTCAGCTAATCTAACCTTACCTAACCTAACTCAAGCTTCTCTAAGTACCACAATTCTGCTCAGAACCAATTCTTTTGATGAGAATAGAAATAGAAAATAATGGTTAATTTTAAGGGAACAATCAAAACAGAGCAGAACATAAACTTCAAATTGTTATTTTACCTTTAACTAATAACTGTTATAACGCCCGATTTTTACACAAATAAAACGACGTGGGAGAATGGGAGCGGACATAGAAGGCAAAGTCTCTGATTGCTTGAAATGAACAACCAAAACAGAACAGAACATAATCTTCAAATCGTTATTTTACCTTTAACTAATAACTGTTATGTTAGGTTAGGTTGCGGTGGCTGCCTCTGTATGAGACACACTTAGGCCTCTTAACGGGCCCGTTGTGATACCACAGATTCCACCCGTTTGAAATGCGTATGCAACACTGTTTTTTTCAACATGTAATACAACACACATTTCAAACGGATGGGGAAAGGGAGGGGAAATAACTGTTATAACGCCCGATTTTTACACAAATAAAACGACGTTGGAGAATGGGAGCGGACATAGAAGGCAAAGTCTCTGATTGCTTTAAATAAAAACGATCTTTGTCTGTCCAATCCAAGCTTGCATACAGCCACCTCGTGACCCTCCTTCATAGCGATTCGGCACTCGCTGAAGAGTTAACCAATGTGTGCAGCGTGTCCAATTCCCAGGACATTAAATTTGGGTTGCAAAACCTATACGTCAAAGAAAGCTAAAAGAATTTTAAGGCCAATTAAGTAAGTAAGTATAACGAAATGTGGAATAACGCAAAGCACAATGAAGCCACTTTAGTAAAAATAACAAAAATAAAACGATCGAAAGAATCGATTGAATTTTTGTGTACAATTTAAATGAACTGAACTGAAAAGCGTATATCGAAATTTGTTGAATGAAATATTATTGAATAACAATTTTTCACATTCATAAATAAACATTAATTCGTTTTTTATAGACAGTTTATTGGAAAATATTTGTATTGCGAGATGCGATTTCAGAACTAAATATAATTTCATTTATTTGGATATAAGAAAGTGTGAGGTACTTGCCGAAATTCTTCCGAATTTCACCGCTTCGATTATGCTCGGCGCAGCGCAATATTTTTGCGCTTTATGAGTAAACGCTTTGCTCAATGCATCATAAATTGTGCGCCTAAACGATAAACAAACCTCGAAGAAGTGGCACTAAAGTGCCACGAAAGCGTATGCCAAGCCGGCTGCGCTGCATTGCGCTGTGTGTGCGCCAACTTGAACATAAATTGAAGGCGCAACGTGGCGTGCGCAGCAAAATTTTAGCTTCAATCAATGAAAATTATTCAAATAATAATTATAGCTAAAATGTGATTATGAACGAAGCACAGTAGTCGATTTTCTGTTTTGATTTTTAGCATTCAGTAACAAATTGAAAATTGTGCCTCAAATTAATTATTAGTGTAAAATCCGGCCAGATATGTGCAAAGCAATAGGAAATGGTTTCTCTTTTCTGTATGGCTTCGGCAATTCAGATTTCTAGTTTCTAATTAGTATCAAAACAAATTTTATATTCAACTCAATGCAAAAGCCACAAATCGTCTATTGTGCAGCAGCAAAACGAAAAGAAGAAGCATGCACTGGGAAATTGGCAATATAAATTCAGTTGGTTCGAGTCAAAGTTGGCATCAGCGAAGAATACCGGCAGGTGCCGACTTCAGATAAGGCAAACTTTTATTACGAGCCGTTTAGCATTTGAAAAAATATTTGCACGATTAATTAGCGCCACCGGTTGGTGGCTTCAAAGGCGTAACGATAGCAACTTCTCACCGGTTTTCCAGCGAGTTTATTTCCTTAATGCGGCTACTTGTCTTGCAAAAATCGACCGATTGCATTGCAACGACGGCGCCGCTAACAGCATTCGAATTGCGCCGCTCGGCAGCGACCACTGCGCCGCCGCGCATGATTTAGTAGCGAAAATATGGCATTAATTAAGGCCACCGGCCGCATGTTGGCGGCGTTAAACTGCGGCTCAGTTAAGCGAGCAGTGGCATTAAAATTAAAACCATAAATTAAGCGAAAATTAATTTATGCCACTAGCGCCGCACCAGGAGTAGCAGAAAATTCATGGTTAATGGCGTTTGGGAAGTTTGGAGAAAAATCGTAATTAACCATTAATTATGTGTTCACATGAGGGAAAGCTTCCGTGGTTCGCGCTTACACCATTTCACCTGCACTGTTGCCTCTTCGCCGCTGCCATTAGGTGTGTGCTTGTGTTTGGTGTTTTTCTGTGCCTGTGGCTTGGCTGAACAGTGGGCGTTTTGCACTCGCTGCGCAGTTACGGCGCGTATGAAATTGTTTATGATTTATGGCCATCATTTCATTGGTCGAATGAAAATCTATTTGCAGGAGAAAAATTAAATAAATTGAAGCATAAGGAAAATATGGGTGGTGGTGCGCGCTCTGAACGGTCAATTTGTTAGTACTTGGCTTTAATTTTTTAAATTTGTTTTCAATTTATGTTGTACAAAAGGAACTAAAATGTGTTTGTTTATATTCTAGGCATAGAAAAATGGACATAAAGTAGAAAAAATTAAACTTTGTTGCTGTAGTTCTACTTTACAAGGGCAATACCAAACGTCCGGCATACTATAGATTCTGTTTTCGTTTTTTGATAAAAAAAATTTATAACCAGGGAAAGGATTTTGTGGAAGATAGATCTTTTCTGATTGAAAACGAGGACGAATTAGGTCCTCCTGATTAGAAATAAACCACTTTTATTTTGCCTTTTTTTGCCTTAAAAAGGCAAAAAATGTCCATACCCATAAATGCCTTTTTTTAGTGCTTATTTTACCTATAAATGCCACAAAATGCCTTTTTCAAAATTTGTCGAGCGCCTTTTTGTTTTTCTTTCGTTTTTAATATTTTCCCCCTTTTGTTTCGCAAAAATACCTTGAAACTGAAAACAAATTAAGTGGCAACATTGCAATTTCGTTAACTTATCGATGTTTTTATATTGATTTGATCATTCCTAAGCCGTTATTGTTTGTTGTGCAGTGGAAAATTTAAAGAAAAAAACATGCCAAAATCAAAAAGTTCGGTTAGCGCAAAAATTTCCGCGCTGATAGCAGAGTTTGGTGTTGCTGAGAGAGGTGCTGAAATCCTTTCTTTTATTTATTTCTTTGTGATACAAGTACGGCTTTTTTGCTTTTATATGAGAAGTTAAAATATGAATTTAAAATATGTGCCTGCATTTCAATTACAATATCTTAGTTTTAGTTTTTAAACTATCTTTGAAAACCTTGATGTTCCTTTTCTTTTACAAAAAACGAGGTATACATAAATATTGTAGTGCACGGAAAGGCACTAAAACCTGCCTTTTTTGCTATTTTATTTTGCCTTTTTTATAGGTTTTTAGGTCCTTAAAATCATGTCCCTGTTTATAACATAACGGCACCTATCTCTTCAGGTTTGGGAATCATATACAAATCAGGTTAAAAAACCCTGAGGTAGACATTATTTTTTTCATATTCTAAGATTTCCGTCGAAAAAGAAATGAGATTGAGAAATTTTTGGCAATCTGGAGAGTTCTACTACAAGAAATAGTGCAAACTAAAGGCCGCTACGTCGTAAGGTCTCTTATGGAGCAGCTGCGTCCAGAAATTACAACGTTTGGTGTTCCTCTTTTGACCTGCAAGCTTTGTACTCATACAACCTCTGTTCAAACGGTGGCCAGATTTCCTGAATTCAAACAGAAAACCCAGCAAAACACAAATTATGCAAATTATAAGAAATTAGTTAAACAAAGGACTATATATTTTAGTCCTTAAGGACTATATCTTAGTATTATTTTCAATTAGTTTTTATTTACATATTCGGTGTTCTCCGTGTCTCTCGCTCACATCGATTTCGTACTAAAATATGTGAAAATTCATATAAAAATACCAAGCAATTGTAACTTTTTTTTGTATTATTCTGTGCAATGTTTTATTCAGTGCAATGTTCTCATGCCGATTACTTGTACAACACCCATAAAATTCGTCTAGTAAAAAGATTGGACTAAGTAGACCAAGCTGAGCCACCAACTCAACGTGCCACTTTTCCATGAAACTTTGGCAGGACATTTTGGTAAAAAGTGGGACTGTCCCACCAAAATCAAAACGTCTGGTCACCGTGTCTACGTATACATGAAACTTAAAATAGACGGATGACAACACACGATTGCGATCTGAGTGTTCTGCGCCAATTTTGTCCCACTTTAAACTTCCAGCAGAGAGAACTTCTAGAGAGTTTCTCTCACTAAACAGGGACCAGATTAGAACCATGGTATCTGTCTTAACGGTTCACTGTTGTAATTGGCACCCATGCAAGAAGGTTGGGACAGTTTTCAAGCGACTTCTATGGCATCTGTAAGGACGAGGAAGAGAAAGAAAATACACTTTACCTTCTATGCACTGGTCCTGCTTTATCTAAAAGCTGGATGAACTACCTGATTAACTTCTTCTTCAACAATCTAGGGGATCCAGCTGATAAGACTATTCGCAGTCTACTAAGCTTCTTGAGAAGCTCAAACTGGTTTAACCAGCGAGCACTCTTATGCTCGACTGTTTGTGGTATCACAACGGGTCTTCTTGGCCTAAATGGGCTCCGTCACTGTTACCTACCAACATAAAGGCCGTTCTCTCGACCCCAACTTTTTCTTTTTCAGTTATTAATAATATCAGATACCATACATTAAAAGAGTTTGTAACGAATTTCCAAAGAAAATCATAAAGAAATCATTTGCACAAACAATCATGATGACTTGCGCGTCTTTCTTCGCATACTTGATTGCGTAAATATTTGATTCAAATGCTCGAAAACTTTCAGTTGGCATAAATTCAATGGCACTCAAAGACGAATAAAGGCTAAAGTCGCTCATTAGTGCGAAATTAGTGCAAGTTAACAATGCAACGAAATTAAGCAAAACTGCCGAAAAGAACAAAACCGAACAAAAAGTAGAGTTCTTTTTGTGTAGAAGGGGGATGGTTGAACAATTGAAAGGCTACAGCAAAAAGGACGCATTGTACATGTGGGCACTTGTGTGCGGACAACAAAAGAGGCTGCGGCGCACAAAGGCAGCCAGGATGGCAGTGTGAGGCAGAAATAATGTACGCCGCTCAATGAGCAATTTTTATAGTTGTAAATGCCAAGACGATTGGAAACGAGGTGAAAAGATTGTAAACGAAAAAGAAATACGCCAAGGGCGACTTTCGGTATTTTACTCAATTTTATTACAACAACAAATTCGAGTAAAGTGAAGTAAAGCTGAAAAGGACAACACACGTACACACACTCACACACACAGAGGTAAGAGCTCAAAAGTCAAAGAAATGTCGCTGACATTTCTTGACTTTTAAACGGTGCCAATGGCCTTTGCTGCGGGCAGGCACGACCCGGCGGAAATCCGATACTGCGCGCCGGAAATTGGACAATTGGCGAATACGAAATGGAAAAATGCAAGTCGCTTCGGATTTTATCAGTGCACGTAAATCTGCAATGCGGCGAAAATGGGTGGCAACCACGTCAATGCCTCCAGCATGAAACGGCACAGCAACGAATCGCCTGAGAAGTTGCATTCCTGTGCGGCGCGCACCTTTGCTGCCTTTTTGCCGTTAACTCGCCTCTGTAGCTTGGCTCCTCGCTCGTAGCTGGGCACTAATTTGACGCGAAAACACTATAATTATGCCGCAAAATCTTGACGAGCATGTAATTACGAGAGAACGTTGTATGCCGCGGTGTGTGTTGAGTCCTTAAAAGTCCTTTAGGGGTGCGCTGTGCACGGTGAAGTGCTGTCAGTGGCGTTGCGACAGCGCGGCTTTTACAAATTGTCGCGGGACATTGACGTGCTTCTTGTTGTTGTAAAAGTGCCTTTAACTACATAAACATTTTGGTTTTGTGGCGAAAATGTTCTCACGGTACGGCAGCCGCACTCTACCACCACTGCTTTGACTGCTCCTGTGGCAACGCTTCGAACTAAAAATAGTGAGGCACATTTCTTGTCCTTTTTGCGCGCCAAATATGCACATTTCGTTTGTTTTGTGCGCTGCCATTGCTCACGTTTTGGCGCGTCCGACAAGGGTTTAATACTTTTATATATATTTTTGTTAGTCACTTCTGTTGCCAGACTTCCTTTGTTCCTTCTCTCTATTGCTGCTCAATAAGTGCACAATTCGAATGTGCTCATTTGCATTCGAAAGTGTTCAGCTGGAAGTCGTTAGGCTTTTTGTTCAGCCCAACGCTTTTCAGGTTATGTGTTTTCCTTGATTTCGGCTAAAGTGGCAATCACCTTCTCGGCCACTTGACGAACTGCTGTCACTTCAAATTAGTTCTGTTGCACAAATATGCTGCATTGAGTGCACTCGGGCAGCTTTGTATGTCTCGAGAAGTCGCTATGCTGTTTTTGGTCCATGGAAGAAAACTGCGTAAGATTCATTTGTCAAACTCTGACACAAAGCAAAGCAATCTATCACTTTGAATGTGTTAAGGAATATGCGAAAAGTCGATCGTCTCTATTGGGAATTAATTGATGGTTTGCGTTAAAAAACTACAATGAAACTAAAGGGATTTAGTTTTTTTTTAATATGTATGTCCAGTTTTAAGAGGCTTTGATTTTTCATTCGAATTCCAAAAGCAGTCTATGCCAACTGTCATGGACATCTTTTGAAGTCCAATGACTCGTTCTAGAAATTTTCTGCATATTTTAAAATGATAGACAAAGCAAAACTTAAGTCAAATATGTGTGTAATGACTTCCTTTGTAAACTTCTATTATGAAATTAAAAAAATTAAAACTTGTCACACCCTATAAAACGATTCCACTAATATTTGTAGCCAAAAAGCCAATTTCCCGACAGTAGAAAAGAAATCGTACTTCTTTTAAATCAAAAGCTAGGAAGCTTACAATAGTGGAGTTCACTCTTCATAGAATTTTAGGTGTAAAGTTGCTATCATAGCAATTTTGGAATTTTCGCAATGTTTTCGAAAGCAGTTGTAGCGACAGATTGCTACGATAGCAACTTTACACCTAAAATTCAATGAAGAGTGAACTCTACTATTGTTTTAATTAAGAACGAACCACTGTGCGCGCTTCTATTACATTGAAAACTATAGAAAAAACAAAGTGAAGACTATGAGAAGTGAAGACTATGAGAAGTCTATCTAGAAAAGAAGAGAACTGGGAAGAAACATCTCGTGACTTCTGACAATTCTTTACAGCACTGTTGAATGCAATTAGAACAAATTATTTCCCTTTGCATTTATGTATTCAAAAATTGCATGATTTGACTTTTTGTTCACACATCTTATATGTATGTGTATCTCTCATTAGTAGATATAAATAGTCTTTCGAAAGGTATTCGAGTAGAAAAGCTTAGTTAAACATTTTATTTTAGATCGCTTTAATAAAAATTTTGCCAAGCAGGATTTATTTATTTATTTATTTAAGTCTATTGTACATTAAGTAGCTTACAGACTAATAACAGATTAGTACAAATTATTTGAAGTAAGTGTTTAAACTATGTTTAAAAGACAATTTAGAAGAAGAAAAATCAATTAAATTATAAAGCGAGTTAACTTCAGCCAAAGTTCTAGCCAGGGGCGCAAATTGGGCGTAGTTTGTACGACAGCAGGCAAGATTGAAAATTTCATAATTCCGCAACTGTTTGGCAGGAACATGAAAATTAATTCTATCAAGCAACAAAGGACAGTCAATACCACCAGTAACTAAATCAAATACAAAGCTCATAGAAAGAATCTTCCTCCTGTCTTCGAGGGACTTGATATGCAATAAAGAGCACATAGAGTAGTACGACGGAACAGGGTCAACAAATCTCAAAGATCGAAGTGCATATCTTAAAAACACTTTCTGGACTCGTTCAAGTCGTCTGATATGCACACTATGATATGGTCTCCAAATAAAAACCGCATATTCAAGCACTGAGCGGACATAAGCATTAAAAAGCGTTTTTACGGTGTAAGGATCAGTGAAATCAGCACTGTTCCGCCTAACAAAAGCAAGCATTGAATATGCTTTAGAAATAGTAAAGTTGAGATGGCTGGAAAAAGTGAGCTTGGAATCAAAAATAACTCCAAGGTCCCTAATCTCACTAAGAGACTTAAGGGGCGCATTATCGATACAATAGGATGTTTGCAGCGGACAATGAGATTTAGAGTAAGCAACATGGGAGCATTTATTGATATTTAATGATAACCGGTTTCTGCAACTCCAAGCAAACACGTTATCAAGGTCAGATTGAAGGTTTTGCTGATCAGTGATGGAAGTTATAGTAGAGTAAATTTTTAGATCATCGGCGTAAAGAAGAAACCTGGAGGTTGAAAAACAACAACTAATGTCATTAATGAATATTATAAAAAACAGTGGCCCAAGAATGCTCCCTTGGGGTACACCAGATGACGCTATAAAAGGCCGAGATGAAACATTGTCAATCACAACAGTACAGCTGCGATTGCTAAGATAGGAGGTAATCCAGTCTAAGAAAACAGAATGAAAACCAAGTTTAGCAAATTTTGAAATAAGAATTCTATGGCTAACCTTATCAAAGGCCTTCGAAAAATCCGTATAAACACAATCCACTTGAAAACCGGAGTGAAAAGCGGATAGACAGTCCTCGGTGAAAATAGCCAAGTTTGTTACAGTTGACCGGCCAGACATGAAACCATGTTGATTGGGACATAAAATGTTTTTGACAGCAAAATAGAGTCGATTTTTGATGATACATTCAAAGAGCTTGGAAACAGCGGACAACTTAGAGATAGGACGATAATTGGTAACATTATTTTTGTTGCCACTCTTAAAAACTGGAGTGATTGAAGTTACTTTCCAAGCATCTAAAAAAACCCCAGAGGCAAGAGATCTATTAAAAATCAGTAGAAGCGGACGGACAAGGGAAGGACAACGCTTCAGCATGGACGCTGATAAACCATCAACGTCAGGTTGAAACGAGGGTTTAAGTTGACGAAAACCCTCAATGACATCATCATAGGATAGTGAAAGAGAACCAATATTGATGGAAGAGCAAATATCACCATATGCATTCACATCGCTATCACGGTCGGACACAAAATTAGACCGGAAAAACTCAGCAAACAAGTTGGCAGCTTCGTAGGGAGTTTTAGCAGTTACATCATTTAGAAACAGGGTAGTGGGAATAGTAGAACAAGATCTCTTGGACTTGATAAAACGCCAGAAAGCCTTTGGGTTAGATTTTACCTCAGATTCGTACTTTAAAGTATAGTTTCGATATAGAAACTTATTCAAACAATTAAATTCTTTTGAATACCTCAAGTATTTGTCCTTAAAAGACAAGAGGTTGGTGGTCTTGAATTTTTTGAAAAATTTATTTCGCAGATTTTTCAAATATTTCAAATTTTTTGTGTACCAAGGTAACTTATAAATCCTTTTGGGAAAAGCAGGGACATGAAGTGAGCAAACTTTACAGAGCTTGGATTTAAAGACATTAAAAGAGCTACTGACATTAAGATCAAGAAGCAAAGAGTCCCAATCAATTTCGTCAAGTATTAAATTCAATTTAACATAATCGCATAACTTGAAGTTAAGAACCCTGCAATCATTGCGGTTGGCTGTGCACAATGGCTGAAATTCATAAAATTTAAGCTCAAGCACTAAGGGGACATGATGCATACTATAAGGAGAAAAAGAATTTAAGCATTCAGAAACTGTAAAGTTAACATTATCACTTACAAATACCAAATCTAAGATTCTATTTAGCTTGTTTACAAAATCATTAACCTGGACTAAATTCAGACTGTACAGGTTATCAACTAAGTAACTTTCAGAAGAGCTTACTATATTACGGGGGAAAAAAGTAGCACCATCGCAATTATTGTCCTCCAGGCGAGTCCAAGATAAATTGCACAAATTAAAGTCGCCCATAACACACAAGTGACAGTCATCTCCTCTACTTAAAGCTAAAGATAAGATGTTGTCGACATGAGCTTTGTAGAAAACTTCAGCCGAATTCGGCGGAATGTAAGAAGCACAAAGAAGCAATGAGTTGGACAATCCCTGAATGGAAACACAGAGTTGGTCCAATAACGAGTCAGCATTTTCAAGTAACACGAGCGATGAGCACAACTTGCGCCGAACTGCAATAAGCACACCACCGCCCCTACACAAGCCAGTCTTAACAGCGTCGCGGTCTTTACGAAAGACATTGTACAGGTTGGGATCGAAGAATTCCTCACTGTAAAAGGTTGAGTTCAGCCATGTTTCAACCAACACAAATATATCATAATCCAAATTTGAGCTCATTGCATAAAGATCATTAGATTTAGTTCTAAGACCAGAAACATTCTGGTAAAGAATCTTAAGCGAAGAGTTTGAAACATTAGGGGATGCTAGGCCGTCACTGTTGGCTGGTCTATTTGTTGAAAAAAACGAAAAGGGCGCACCTTAACGTCAGCAGGCCACACAGAGGCATCTAGAAGCTTGGCATATGAAGATGAGGCAACACCAAGTTTAAAGTTAACACGCTTCAGAGACTCAGTAGAGACGTCTTTCTTTACTAGTTTATAACAGGAAATATTACGTTTGTCAACTCCGGCACGATTTGCAATATAGTCAGTTAGAATATCCTCAGTCACCGAGGGTAGAAACGATGACAAGTGCAACCACTTCTTACTAACAGCTACATCCAAACCCGAGCTTACGTTTGAGCCAATAACAACAATCCTTTGGTTTCGGTGCTTTTTGTTGTGCACAGTAGTCCAGTCGTTAGCAGGTAGATCAGCAACAGCAGCAATAGACGAGTGAGTAGGAGAAGATGGAGCACCAGCAGCATGTGACGAAGAGAGCGAGGCAACAGCAGAGCAAGTGAGCGTACTATTCTCATCAGCGGTCGCAGCAGCATAAGTCACAGGCGAGGCAGCAGGTGCAGCAGCGTCAGCAACAACATCAACGGCAGCATTCACAGCGAGAGCAACATTGGAAGCATTAGCTTTAGCTGCCGGAGACTGCGGGCGTTTTATTTTGCTATTGCCCTTTACTGGTAGAGGCGAGTGAGAACGGGCGATGGCAGGCTTAGACACAACAGCAAGGGCGTCCACAGCTTTGGAGCGGGCGCGAGTAACAATTGGCAGCGGCTTTCCAGTTGCGGAAGAAACAGAGCTCGGCTTGTCAGCACTTAAGTTCTCAGAGGGTGATATCTTAAGAGCGTCGATGAGGCCTCGAAGTTCACTTAGCTTGTCCAGCAGTAACGGCACCATGGATGAGCACGTTGAACGCGGACTCGTTTTGCCGTGGATAGATATTTGGATAGGTAAAGCCAAATCAATTTCTCAGATAACACTGGCTGACTCTTAATTCTGAAGTATGAGATAAAGCTGGAAATTTCTGGCTGTTATCTGCATAAAAGTCGAAGCGTTTTTAGTTTTAAAGTCCGTTGAAAAAAAATTATTGCAATCAAATTGACGATTTCAGGATCGGAAAATTCAACAATTAAATACAAAAAATCATAGGATTATAGATTATTGTGATACCACAAAAGTGAAGGTCACCAGTCAGGAGCACCAACCTAAGTAATTGATGAAAATCGCACACAGAATTTCATTTCCGTTCACAACTCTTGAGTCTTTGAAAGCTTATTTGACACCGTACATTTTTGTAAAAACAGATGTTTAGGGTGTTTGAACCCTACAAAACCTTTTTGCGTGCGCTACTAGAGCAGAATGAGGAAGCAGACGACTTCGCTAAAGGATCTTGGGTAAAAATTTCTGCGGCTTGGAACTTCGTTGTATTTGACCTTAGATAAGAACTGCACTTTAATTAAGACTGACGGCAGGATTAGTACTGATAAGTGTCTCAATGGTAGAGGACTTGGTTGACAGCAAGTTAAGCCGTGTAGATTACAGACTACGTCAAGTAGTTGTAGGATATTTAGAGTTGATTTCACGATACCAGGGACTGTTTCTGATTCAGAACTAACCTCACTTTGCTAAGTAAGATACCTGTAATCTATGTCTGGAAGTGGCTAAGACAATTTTAATGTCCAGCTTTGGTGGATAGGCGGCCACAAAAGAGAACGAGTTAAGTGGTTACTGGAGTTAAAATAATTTACAGGTATAGGGTGTTTTTTTTAGAGGTTTGTTTTTCGAATAGAGATAGGCATTTTGTGGTCAAATCTGGCAACTCTAATGTCATTTATGTTCAGTTTGGTTTGCCATTTCATCATGAACAGGTTGACAAAAGAACAACGCTTGCAAATCGTGCAAATTTATTTCGAAAATAATGGTTCAGTTCGCGAAGTTTACCGCAAGCTCCGTCCATTTTATGGTCGATATAATCGTCCATCAGAGCAATTAATTCGGTTAACCATGGGTCGTTTTCGCACTACGTTTACTCTATGTGATAATAGGCATCCGCAGAGACGTCGAACAGTGCGCACCGAAGAAACAATTGCCGCTGTAGAGCAAAATGTTGAAGAGGACCCGAATGAATCGATTCGCCACTGTGCACAGCAATTGGAGCTTTGTCCATCAACTTTATGGAAGATTTTGCGCAAAGATCTTGGCTTGCGACCTTACAAGATCCAGCTTGTGCAAGAATTAAAGCCGCGAGACCATGCAATGCGTCGTGATTTTGGTGTATGGGCCGAAAATGAGATTGATCTCGATGCTGATTTTCATCGCAAAATTTTGTTCAGTGGTGAGGCTCATTTTTGGTTGAATGGCTACGTCAACAAGCAAAATTGCCGCATTTGGAGTGAAGAGAATCCACATGAGACCCTTGAGACGCCATTACATCCACAAAAACTGACTGTTTGGTGTGCTCTATGGGCTGGTGGAGTCATTGGGCCATACTTCTTCCGAAATAATGCTGGAGAGTCAGTTACCGTTAATGGAGACCGGTATAGAGCCATGATAACCGACTATTTTGTTCCCGAATTGGATGGCATGAATGTGGATGAGTTGTGGTTCCAACAAGACGGCGCTACATGCCACACAGCGCACGTCACAATCGATTTATTGAAGGAAACATTCGATGAGCGCATAATTTCGCGGAATGGACCTGTCAATTGGCCACCAAGATCGTGTGATTTGACACCATTGGATTATTTTCTTTGGGGATATGTGAAGTCGCTCGTCTACGCCAACAAACCAGAAACGTTAGGGGACTTGGAAGCCAACATTCGTGGCGTTATTGCCGACATACGGCCCCAAATGCTCGAAAAAGTGGTTGAAAATTGGACCTGTAGAATTGGCTTTATTCGAGCCAGCCGCGGCGGCCACATGCCCGAAATCATATTTAAACATTAATGGCATAAAATTATCCTTCCAATAAAGCCAAATTGATGGACATTAAAACGATTTTCTTGTGTTTTATTTCAATTCGAAGTTCTATACCTCTAAAAAAAACACCCGATATAAGAAAGAAAGCTGACAACTTGGGTAGAACTCTGGTTAGCCAATTGTAGACAGTTTAAGGAAAAGCCCCTTAACGAGTAGGATGTTTCGGTTGATTTGCAGGCAAATATACATATATGCACTTATCGTAGCTATATTAATCCCACGATGGGCACAATGGGCAATGCGAAATGTTAAGCGAGTACTGCCAATGACATTTACATCAACCAAATTAATTTCCATATTGAGCCAATATAATTTTGTGTCTCATAATTTATAATTAATTATATAATAATTATAATTTGCTATAGTAGCAATAATAGTTATTACAATCACAAAATCATTTAATCAAATAAATGTTTAATAAAAGGAATATAAAAAATAGTAAATGAGGCATCTTTAATTTATTATCAAGAAGTAAATAAAAACAAACCCGAACGAAAATATTAAAGAATGGCAAACTGGTGTGCAATGGAGAGGCTCAACAACCATGAGGCACAAATCAAGCAATGGCCTACGAAGAAACAACAACAATAACAACAATGCCAACCATGATAATGAAAATAATACACAACCCCTGCGGGCGATGACGAATTGCCGACCGTCATGCAACCAGGCCTGAGGAATTCAACTGAAATATTGACACAATCAGCATTAAACTGCCACTAAAAATTGACTAAAACACGTAAACAGAAACAAATGCAGAGCTAACGTGTAAGCAAATAGAGAGAGAGAGAGAGACAGAGGATAAGAAAACTTATGGCTGTAACGAATGATGAACGATTCGAATGCAAACGTTTGCCCTGCAAAGGGATTTCGAAATGCCAAGGATGAACGGGCCGAGTGATGGATGCGAGCAGTGAGCGATATGTTTGGCTCTATAGACATGTGTCAAATAAAATCCGACGCTTAGAAAAAAGTTCTCACATTAAAACATGTTATGAACTCTTCTTCTGCAGTATACAACTAATTCCTTGAATTTCTTCATTTGCTTTTTTCATTTTTACTCATAAAATCTTCGTTCTCTACGTTCGCCTTTGCAGCACTTGATGCATTAAGTTCTCAGTTCTGTGTCTCGGTATCACTGTCACAATTTAATTGAGTTTGTAGACCACTTGAACTGCACTTAACCCAATAAATCTATCCGCTAATTTCGCAAGCGTGTAGTCGGCGCATCACGACCCGCGTATTCCTGCCATTGAAATCGCTCTGTACGAGCAAATGTTGCACTGGCCGTCCCAGTGTCGCAACGCTACCACCAATACCTCGACCCAACCAACCCTCATCGCACCACTCGGCCACTAATTTGGACATTTGCAAGCAAATTGAAATGTTGTTTTGTTTAATCAAAAGCAATTGTTGTTATTGTTGTTGCTGCTGTTGCTCATTTCAAGTTATGAATATGACAAATTATGCAATTTGCGTATATCAGTCACAATTTGCGGCGATTATTTGCCATCCGAGTCGACGTTCGAGTCATTAAATGCCATCAATGTCGGCAGCAAACTCGAGTGCGTTGTCAGTTCAATGTTCGTTTCCTTGGTGGCGAGTAATTTTCCTTAGCAAGTTGTAAGTGTAGTTCATTAGTTGTGTTTGTCGAAATGCGTAGCAGTGAGTCGAAAGTAAACATGAACCAAAGTATGAAAGTATCTTTTTATAGAACCAATTTATAGTACAAATACCAAGATCGATGAGATTAATATGAAGAAACACCAAACAAAGCGTGTCCGAATGTCCTTCACGACATACTTTAGCCAAACTGTATACCTGGCAAAGTTATACGAGAAAAGGATGTGTACCTTCTGCAAGGAAAGGAGGTGGAAAGCACTATGCAAGCCAATACCTAAATTAAGATTGTGAAGAGTTAGTAAAGTGCACTATGAACTCGCCAGTCATCTTTAAACTTTTGCACTGGACTATAGAGGCTACTTAGTTTAGAAGCCAACACACTAGTGTACCATACAGTGGCGCAGAGGATTTTATTTCAGGGGTGGGGGTTCGTACACACATTTTGAGTACAGTACCAGTTTAAATCATATTTTCAACCCAAAATGTTTGCAAGATACAAGATTTTGAACCTACTCCCCCTCCCCCTGTTGTGTGCGCCACTGATACCATATAACATCTATCGGGAATAAGGCGCCAACTGAATTTCGGAACATCGCCACTGGAACCAACCAACCGAACTCACTCTTTGCAAAGACGATGAAGATCCTATTCAAGCCAATTTCATTTGTGATTTAAACAAAAAGTTTCCCACCGGAGTGTGGGCAGAGAAAGTGTGTTGGCGTCGATACTGCGACGCTTGAGAAAACAACTGTCGTATGTGCTATTAATTTCAATGGAACATGCGACATTCGTTTTCTGCGGCGACCACTGGTTGCGTCAGTGAAGACATAACGTCTCAATAGGCAATTTTCGGTTCAGATCGCTACAACTCTACTAAAAAATATGATATCTGCTCCAGACCTCTTTGGTTATGGCGCACGTCGACTGGCGATCTATGATTTATGCAGATGCTACAGAGATGAGGATGCAGATGAATCAATCGACCATCTGCTATGCCAATGTCACCACAGGAACGACGGTTCCGCAATCTTGGAGCCAGGTTCTTCGATAGACTCGCCGAAATTGCTGATGCAAAGATTCCTCGCCAAGATCATATCGTTCCCGAAAGACTTCGGATGGTTCTACAGGGAACCCAACAGATAGGGAAGGGCAACGGTTCCTAAATAAAGGAAATCACAATGGATCCAACAGGTTCTCCAAGTCGAAGTGCTTGTTGCACAAACCTGTTCTGTAACCTAACGTGAACGTTCTATTCTCCTGCCACCCCGTGCGCGCTTCGTCGTGAAGAATAGAGTACATGCTCAGGGATACAGAGAACCCAATAGATAGGAAGGGCACCGGATCCTTAATGATGGGAATCACAAGGGCACACCTAACCTAACCTGTGCTGCACGTTCTTTTCTCCTGCCACACCGTGCGCGCTTCGTCGTAAAGGACAGAGCACCTGCTCAGGGATATAGGGAGCCCAATATATAGGGAAGAGCACCGGATCCTAAATGAAGGGAATCACAATGGCACACACTCGCTCTGTAACCTGACCTAACCTAACCTGCGGTGCAGGTTTTTTCCTCCTGCCCCTCCGTGCGCGCTTCGTCGTGAAAGCCAAAGCATATCTATCCTCAATTGTCAGTTTATATGTGACGAGAAAGTTACGTCTCATAACATAATTGTAAAGTTATACCACAAATTTTCACACCATCAACTTAAATGTCATAAATATTTAGACACATTTTTGGTATTCATTTCAACTTAACCTCATTTCTATTGTGAAAATATTATTGCAATTAATTCTAATACAAATTGATGTGCCCCAAACGAACCCTCAAGTGTTGTCTCACTTAAAAGCAATAAAGGACGCGTTCTCGTCCTGCCTATTCCGCACAACTCAACGAACCGCTCGAGTTACGGTCGTGGGTGCGCATGTTCCGCGGATATCCTGTCACTTAATTGTGACACTTTATTGGATTTTAAAAAGCTCCTTCGGGTCACGGAGTGCACGCACCCAAGCGGCGAGTGGGTAATTAAATTGCGCTCGCTGCGATTGGTGCGTTGCCTGGCTTGCGACCCCAACGACTGCCGGCGGCTGCTGACTGCGGCGCGCTACCAATTTGGATTGATTGAATTAAGTCTACACATCCACAGCCACATTGTTGTCAGTTAATAAATGCTCTCGCCGGCGGCGGCGTCGTCGTCGTCGTCGTTGTAGATATTGCTGACGGCGCTGACATGTCGCCACTGTGGCGACGCGTCGTTGCAAATGCGCGCACACAGGTGGTGGTAGTGGTGGGGGCCAATAAGGGCGTCCCGAGCGTTGCGAGTGAATGTCTCCCGTTGCCACAGCGACACAGGGTGCCTGCAGTGGCGCAACGACAGCAGCAACAAGCATATTGCTGCGCGTCAGTGTTGCTCCTTTGAACTAATGGAACTCGGTTGCTGTTGTCGCTGCTCCTGCCACGGCGAATTCGGTTGCCAATATTGACAACGCATTCCCCACCGAAAATGCTGCAAGTACCATAAAAGCGCAATGACGACAACACACATACACACATAAAAACTCAATAAGCGCATTGGGGGAAATTTGGTTGTTTGTTTTCGTTTGTTGTTGCGCTCCCTGCGGGCGCATTTTATGCCTTAACGCTGTGTTAAATAATTTCGGGGGAGTATCAATTTCGATTTTCGCCATGCATTGAGGGGTGTGCGCAGCAAATGGTTTTATTTGTTATTGCCATTGTTGTTGTTGTTGTTGTTGACACTTAAGTGGGTGGCCCTGAGTGGGAATTTATCCGTTGTAATCGTGTTTGTTTTATGTATTAACCCCAGTGCTGACATTTGCCCTTAATGTGTAAAAACAAAGACGAATCATTGAAACAATATGCTTTGCAATTGCTTGTTGTTGTTTGTTGTTGTGGTTGTGCGCTATTAAAGGCACTTTTGTTCTTGTGTGTCAAACGATTCGAGGGTGAAGTTGCCTTGAGTCAGTCGTAGCCAAACAATAATCGACTCGTGGAAATGTGTATAACCTTTTAATTAGCACTTATTGACTGCATTAGAGCGACATCTGTGCTGGCGCGTATGCCAGTAAATATGTGAGCAACTCGTTAAATACTTAGACATATGTGTACATATATACTTGTGTATATAAGAGGATTGACAGCCTTACGATGGACTAGGATAGAGCTTCTTGCAGCCATCTGTGGTACAATGCCTTTGATGTGACCTGCTATTTATGTATATTGTAAGGATTGATATATTTTCCATGAGTCAACAAATTGGGGAGCTAGAATGAATGGTAATGCCATGACTTCGATGTTCTGGTACAATAAAAGAACTCGCAAATTCGGTTTTATTACATAACTGCGCAGAAGTTGCTTTTAGAAATCAAATTGTTGGAGCAATTGTAATAATATTTCTTCTAAAAATTTTTTCCAACGTATGTAAAGCCCATCTCCAGCTTTTATCGAACCCCCAACGAAAGTAACCGTTTCAATAAACTAACTAAATACGTGATTCGTTAGAGAGAGAAAGAAATTGATTATAATTAGAAACATATGCATACAAATGTGAAACATTTCCTTTAGTCTTTCCGAGAAACTCTTCTTTCGAAAAACCTGGACCCGGAGATTCGTCTAAACTCTCCTGAATATCTGACAATCTACTAGATTAGATTTCTTATGGGAGTCAATACATCCAATAAGAACTAAGTATTGTGCCGAATCCCTTTTTTCATCTCTCTCAATGCTGTCCAGGAACTCCTTGATTTTCCCAGATCGATTCCATACAGCTCTTTCGTCTGAATCAGTTCCCTTCCCTATATACGATTTCTTGCGTGTAAAAGGGTGGGACATTCAGTTATAATGTGTACGGATGTTTCTTCATCTTCCATGCAGAATCTGCATAGTTTGTCATCTGTGATTCCCACACGCGCTCTATGCATATTTAGCAGACAGTGCCCGCTCACGATGCCTGCCATGAACTCTGAAGCTCTTTTCTGCTTAGGTCCAGAAGGTACTTGGATTTTCCTGCCGAATAAGCCTAAAATAATAGCTTGGAACAGCGCTATCCCACTCTGTTGGACCATTTATGGTTTGCCCGATTTGTGAATTCCTTATTGACAGAATGTCTATAATGAGGTTTGCTGACACCTATGATCGATTCAGGTCCATAGGGTCGTCTTGCGGCCCCCTCCTTTGCCAATCTGGCCACCTCCTCATCACCATCATGCCCACAGTGCGCAGGGACCCAGAACATCTGCTGTCTCCCAGACTAGTTAGCTTGGAGTCAAACGTCGTCGAGCTCAGAGCCTTTATTGCAGCCTGACTGTCTGAATTTATGATTATACTCTTCTTAAGAGTCAATAATTTTCTGGCATACTCATTCATGGCAAGGACCAAACCCTACTAAGTAGAGGCTAGACTTTTATACTTTCACTTTTGTCTAGGAACTACGACAATAGTGAGTTTGAAGCATTTAGGAACTTCTCAAGCTGACTCAGTTCGTTGCTTCTTGGACAGGAAAGCATTTAAACTTCATACCAAGGCACAACACTGTTCGCACAGGTCCTGACTGACAATTTTTCCCAACATTTTGTTTTAATTATCTTGATTTTTTTAAGTGCCATTAAGAAAAATTAGGTCTGCGTAATGAAGTGATTGAAGAGCTGAAAAGCCTAAATGATACAAAGAAACGAAATTTATAAGATCAACAAGGCTGAGAAGAGCGATGAGAAGGACAACCATGACGAGGCGTAACATTGGAGGGGATGCCAGTGCAGATCTGTCCAGGGCAGCGAAAGCGATGCACAATCACACCGCCGTCACTGATGCTGGCAGCAATTTCATACCACAACCCGAAAAAGCCATAAAGTTGCAATCGTTTGCGGTTGCATTCGTTACGCTCCGGCGTGCAACACGTCGTTGATCTGCTTGTAACGACAGTGCTAAATCAGAAATGGGCATTTTTGTGGTCAGCCGGACAGCTGGGGACATTATTAATGATTGGCCTGGCAGTGATTTGAGGCAAGGGGCCAGTCGGCACAATCGCGATTGCAATCGACACGGCTGCAACTTCATCGGCAGCGCAACAGCGTTACGAATGCTTTGGCGATTTGGCCATATGAACACTTGTGGCTACCGCTGGCGCAGCTTTTGCCAGCAACAGGCCCGCAGACAGACGGCAGCGGGGAGGCGCAGACTCGACAGAAATTCCCTTTTTGTTCAATGTTCCGGCTTGGATTTTTGTCTGCTGAATTTGCTCAACGCATTGAATGTTTTTCTCATTTCATTGCAATTCGATTGCTATCTTTTAATAAGCAAAAAAAACAACAACAAATTATTAAATACAATCATATCCCTGCGCTTCACAGATATTTTTGTCTCCTGCGATCTGTTTTGTTGTTGTTGTTGTAGTCTTGCTCGCATCTCTCATAATTTCTTTCTTCTTCATTCTTCCTCTGGCCCACAGTTTGATGGCGCTTTAATTATGTTTTTGTTTTGTTTTTAATGTTTGTGCGTTGTTCTTGTTTTTGTTGGCTGATCTTTTTCATTGCTTTTTTATGTTAACAAAAAAGTTTTAAGCGCCATCATTTATTATTCCGGCGCGGTTTGTGGCATGTCGCCTCCACGTCAACCCCGCGTTTCGTTCGTCGCGCCTTGGTTCGGGACTGCGGCTGCGCCTGCGCTCAGCTGCAACTCGCGCGCCTCGTATTTATTCTCCAATTTATGTGATTTTTATGCGTAGACATAATTATGATCGCTCTTAAAAACCGTTTTTACAGTATTGACTTGGCCGGGTTCGGCTGTTTGTTATTGGCCACGAACTCGGCCAGTTGGACGGAGTGGGGACTCGTTCTCGGCGGCTCGGCACTTCGGCGTTCAGCATTCGATGTGCGGCATCATAAATTATAAAGTTTTATGCGTAAATTAATGACATCGTTTGGTTTTAGAATGTTTAACTTGTAGTTAGCGTCGTCTGGTTGTTGTTGCCGTTGTTGGTGTTGTTGATGGTTATTGGTTGTCGCTATTGTTGTTGGGCCCGTTTTTATACGTTTCTCCAAATAATTGTTATTATTCTTATTATTAATGTTGTGGCAAACTGGATTAGTCGGCATTGTACAGATTTAACGTTGATTTAACGCATGTCAAATGTTGAAATCTTTTCCGTAGCTTGGTTTTTTTTTCGTACACACTCGGGAGACATTCCACAATATTGATCGACGAGGATCGAAACTTGGTGTAACAAGGGGAAAATGTTTGAAATGCTGATTTAGTACTCAGTTTGATTCAATTGTCTAAGCGAATGGTTACCGATGGTACCGATAGACATTGTTATTGTTTATTTACATTTACATTGTTATTCAGTTAAGGTCCTTTAGATAGATAAGTAAAAATAGCTGGTCAATAGTTTGTAAAGACACACTGAAACACTGAAGACACCGCAATATTCTGGTTCGCACTAAGTCTCCTATTATTCAGAACTTGGTTTTTAGATCTATTAAATCATTGATGTCAACTTTTGAAATTTGGTCAAGTGATCTTGAGATTGCGATCTTGAGAATCCAGCAGGAAATAATTTGTATGTTTCCTTTACTGGCTTTGACTTTGTACGTTCTCTTCCTATAGTTGATAAGTACCTCAGTCCGAAATACGATACTACATACATACATATGTATGTACTTATGTAGTAGCAGCTGGCAGCTCAGGCACAGGTGCCTCGGCAGCATGAACCTCCACGAGGATGAGCTCAGGAACCTCAAATTGTCAGACCTGCTCAGCTTCGCGAAAGCAACGCTCCGGCTAACTGAGAACAGAGCTTATGAAAACCTTTTTAGGGTGACTGCAAACCTGAATGCAACCGGTTACTGGAGACTGATCCGTTGAGAACTTCCTAGAAGTGGCCCCCTTCTGGCTTGATGATGAGAGATGCCAGTCGAAGAGCGCCCGTTACTTGAGTGCAAGGAGGGAGGCAGAGGCCGGGGCACAAAGGGCAGACTTTTGCCTACGTTCCCGCGTTTCTGGACGCTCCCTACACTTTAATAATAAATACTACTAACTCGGAAGCTTGTGGGAGTAATGGCAATCAAATGTGTTCGAAAACATCTCTTCGAAGGTGTCAGTGGAGATTAGACGAAATGTACTTAATAGTTTTCAGATTCCTCCATGAGGAAACAAACTATCAAGTCAGGATCTTTTAATTGAACTAAGTTTTATGTCTTCTAGCCAAAATAGTCTCTCTATTAATAAAACTTATTGCCTCCAAAGAATATGGTAAACACATCCAGTGAATAGGTCTCTTCTGCAGAGTCTACTATCGAAGCTTTAAGTTTATTGTAAAGAAGAAAGTTCTCTGTACATACTTTACATCTCACTGCCATATCTTAGTTGGAACGTTTTAGAATGTTTTAATTTAAACAATTTGTATGTCTTCTAGCGAAAACAATGAGCTGTAATGTAAAACTGATTGCCTTTACTTTAAAAGATCTTGGTAAACTCATCCAGAGACTCTTCCTCTTCTGTAGAAACTACAGTCGATGCTTTAAGTTGATTGTAGAGAAGAAAGTTCCCTGTACTTTACATCTCACTTCCATATCTTAGTTGGAACGCTCCACAATGCTTTAATTTCTAATCTAATCTCTAAATTACTTCTAGCAAAAACAATGAGCTTCTATAATATAAATTGATTGCACTCTGTCATCAAGTTTTTAACTATTTGGAAAAAAGCAACAAATCTAATTATCAGAACTGTTTAATTAAATTAAAGGTGAACTTCGTTAAGTAATTAAACTAGATTTAAGCCAAGTAAACAATTACTGACACCTCCTCAGAAATTTCACACAATGGATCTATGGAAGCGACCATTGTAGCTCCTTGGCATCCCAGGATCTATCCAGATTTCTTCGGATGTCGAGTAGATTCAAAACACATTAACAGGGAACACCAAGTCGTAGTACAATTGACACATGTAAAATCTGAGTGCTGAGCTTGCTAGACTGTTCCGACAAGGGAAAATGGAACCATTAGCCATCAAAATAAGAAAATTAACTGTCCTTTCCATACATTCTTCCCAACTTGACTTTGTCTACGAACAACGAACTGTGATACACCCTGTGGCTAAGGGAAAATTTTAAAATTCGGAAGTGTTTCTTGAACAACCTTTAACCTAACATTTCTTTTCTTGTGATTAGGCAAGTGGATTATTTTTTAAGGTAGATAGAGGTAACTTTCAATAGCAGTGGCGCAAACAGGATTACACAACTTTTGAGTTTAATACCATTTGAAATCATAATTGCCGTTCATAATTTTTGTAGCAAACAGATATTTGGAGCGTTTGAACTCTTAAAAACATCACTTTACCAGTGAATAGTGACGTGACATCTTTAGTACTTAAGGGCTCTCTGTAAGAAAATTGATGGTTTTTAGGTTAGGTTAGGTTAAAGTGGCTGCCTGGGCACGGGACTTGCCGAAAGACATACTTAGGCCGCCTTGTGATACCATAAGGAAAAAGTGGTCTGACTTACTGCAAGTCGAAGTGCCCACATAAGTCAAATTGTTTTGTGGATAAAAGCTAGCAATTCTCTTCTGTTGACTGATCTTAGGTCGTCCAAGTTGTCGAAGAAATGAGAGCCTAAGGATTTCCATCTTCGTGTCAAAAACTTAAATTTGACATTTTTGAAATTTAAAAAACCTCATAAATACTTTTATATACCGACGTTTTAAACCCTCAAATATCTCCTTCGCTTAAAACTAAGTGGAATGATGATACGCAAATCAACACACGCCTCTACAAATTTACAAACAAAACATACATAAATTTCAGGAATGTCAACAATGCCGATAAGAAAATGCACAGCCACAAAGCGGGCACATAACCTCACTTGGGCGCGAGCTAAAAACTAGCAAAAAGTGTTCATGTGTGCGTGTGTGTGTGCGCCTGCGCAACAGTTCCACAATTTGTCGTACGAGTGTCTTATCTTGTAGACGTTTAATTTTAATGAGTTTAAACTGCGGTTTTGTCACATTGCCAACAACACCAACAACAACAAAAAACGAACAAGAACAAGTGTGGTGCACAAAATGACAGTGTGACAGTGTGTGAAGGCGACAAGTCGACACCAAATAAGATATGCTGGGGCATGTTGTATGTGTAGCTGCAACTGAAGAGGCGATCGGTCTGATGGGCGATAAGTGGCGAGTAGAACAACCAACAGTAAGTGACGTGAGAAAAAGCTAAAAATAGCACAAGTGCATTGTAGAAAAGTGGAGTCAGAATAAAATTGTTTGGAATGACAGTTTTTTAATTCATTTACTACCAAAAGAATAGAACAGAATGGACTTTTGTATTGTCTTGGCTAGATTTTCATTGTCTTAAGAAGTTAAAATTTCATATGGATCACACATGCCCCACTGATAGTGAGAGGGTTAAGTCATTATAGAAAAATTACATATAGAAAACAATTTTTTATTTATAATTTCACGCTTTAAACAAATTACAAATTGAACGCCGCTAAATGGCCGTTTAGCTGCTTGAAGAGATTGAGGCGGCCGTCAAGAGGGCGTCAAGTGTTAAAACGCCCTGTGAAATGGCTTTAATTTAAAATGCCACACCACACACCCGTCAGCCATTGGCAATCGGGAACAGTTGCCGAACATGAGTAAACAAGGCGCCGCAAATGAAGCCGCCAGCCGACCAAACTCCGACGCCGAAGTAAACGCACTGTGTGCAGGCAGCAATTCGGGCTGTCCGCCTCCCTTTAACGCGTCAAATTATGGGGTTGCCGCCCAGCCGGCCACCGGCCGCACCACATTAGCTGCACGCAGCACTGCAGACTTGGCTTTTGGCGCTGCTGCTGTAACGCATTTTTCAGCGCGCAATCAGTTGCGAAAGACAAACGCAAACACAGGCGAAATGAAATCGAGCGCAGCCGCTAAAGGCCGCATCAATCATTTAATTAGCCACAAAAGCCAGCCAAGTGCCAAAGGGCCAAAGGCGCACAAGTCCGGCAACGATACGGCGCAATGTTGCAACCGCAAACGCAGCCCGGACGGGGCGTTTACTTGTGTACGTGAGCGCGCACGCGGTTCACTCGGCGGCAGCGTGTGTTCTTGATTAATTAACTTTTTCGGTTGGGGACTTTGGTGCTGGATTGGTGTTGCCGCTTCCATGTCAGTTGCTTCACTTTGCTCCCTTCGCTCTGTAGGCTGTAGGCAGTGTTGTTCAGTTCAGTTGCAGAGTAAGCCGCACTTTGCAGTTGGTCTTCCTTGAATTGTGTTCGAGCGGCACACAACGTCGTGTTGCTTGTTGTCCTTTTGAAAAATGTGAGTTTTTCTTTACGAAAATTTTCCCGAATTGTGAGAAAACACCTGTTTGGGGTCGACCCCTCGTTGTAAGCATTTGCTCATCTTTTTTTTCACTTTAATTCAATTATAATTGTTTTCAGATAAATATCTTCTTGGACCATTTGTTAGGCGTAATGGTGTGTTCATGTTTTTTTTTATTTTTGTAATAAAGTAAAATGTATTATTGTAATTTATTTCAATTCACTTGTGTTGGGTTTAATGTTTTTATTCAAGTGGTGTGAAAGGTTAAAATTTTTCAAAACGTGAACATTTATTATTCTGTGGGAATTTTAGGTGAATTTTTAAGGATTTTACATGGTCAAAAGTTCCAATTTAAAAAAAAATAATAATAATTTGTGAATAGTGTTTTAGCAACTGGGTAGAAAATTGGCGAGGGTTACTATTTGTTTATGGCAAATGTGACATTATGATTAAATTCCATCAAGCAATGGTTGACCCATATGTGCCCAAGGGTTAAAAAATACTGGAACTTACTATGGAAGTTCAGATCAAACTACTGCCACTTCACCGTAACTTCTTTCGTATAAAACAGCATTATTTCAATTGAAATGTGTCTAGTTTCATCCTATTCCGTCTTATTCTCATCCAAATAAGATCATAAAATTCCATTTAGATTTGACTTGCAATGAAAAGTGAAAAATTGTACTCAGGTTACAGTCACTTTAGGACTTAATTACGGTAAATTTTCACAGAAAATCATTGCCAAATGCCTTTAAGTATTTTTTGCATTTTGTTACTGCACACAGGGGGGGTTCAAATCCTTTCAAATACAAAAATTGCTGCTGCAAAATACGGTTTCAAATGGAATTTGGCCCCAAATTTGTACGCAAAAAACCCCAAAAAAATGAAATCCAGCTATGCGAATTTTTTCGAATACATCCAAAAAATTAAAGCCAATCGACTGGTAATTCTTCAACAGCTTCAAATGTCAACACGTGTTTACACTTGTCAGACGTTGACACGATCCGTAGACAGCACTGCCTGTAATTTTCTTCTCTTATATTGCAGGGTTGAAGGTTTACAGCCGCTCATTTGTTGGTTTTTAAGGCGTTATCTGATATTGTTGTTGTTGTGTGATATAATCTTGGCGCTACAAAGTCTCGATATGCCGCTATCACAAAGCACATCGCAACGCATTACAGGCGCATTTGTCGCTAACGCCACGCCACGAGCAACTCTCGCTTTGTCAGCGGCTGCAATGTGTTGCTGCCTTTGTTCGGGCCATCCTTATTGATTACAAATTATGCATCCACAGGCTGCACTTTGTATCTATAAAATCTAACAATTTTATTAGTTAGTATCTGTCGCTCACACGCCGCCGATCTATCCATCTGCGACTTATTTACCTGCGTCGCCCGCCAAAGGGTGTCTGCCCTGTTCGGATGTGGATGCTGTTCGATGTGGCTGAGTGCCGCCACCAACGCTAACGTTTTGTTCTTGGCTCGTTAGGCCTTTTTGTTGCCTTTTTCTTCGTTCCTCATTTCGATGTTTTTCATTAAATGTTTTCTTGAAAAATTACTTTGCATCGAGTGTTTGGTTTAAACGCTGGCCACGCTGATTCCTTGGCGCGCCGCACAATTCAACTGATTCTCATTGATTTTCTCTGCCTCTCCGGCGTGTTGGTGTGTTTGTTTTTGGTTAGTACCTCTTGAGATTTTTATCGCCTGGCATAGTTAACAATTATTAATTGGTCATAACATTTATCAAATCATATTTTCTTTGTGCTTTAAATGGACGTTCATGCAGCGGCGCAGTGAAAATGTTCTCGTCTTGCGCACACATAATCAACATAAAATTCCAATAATTTCTGTGTCTGGCTGTCTGTCGAGTGGCCGCTGCATCTCTGAATATCAGATAACTTTGTAGTTGCACCAATGAGCCGACCCTGTGACATAACGCAGTGCTGAGCTAAGGTTACAAAATTGCATACAAATGCTGATAGTCGAACGAGTTTAAGTATTCGATAATCCTGAGAGATCATAAGTATGTATATGTGAAATATTCATGACAATAGGAAAATCAAATAATTTTATTCATTGGGCGTTTCCGGGTTTTAATAAGTTGACAACTGGCGTCGAGCGTCAAAATGTGAGATCAATTTAAAGTTTGTTGTTACTACTAATTAAAAAATATTAATAAAAATTTGAGTTGTGTGAGTCACATGTGAACATGCAATAATCAAAGCGAACAATATTTTATTTGTGCTCACACCATTTCAAATGTTTAAATATGAGAGAAATCAATGAATATTCCGCCTTTCCAAAATGTTGACATTCTAGTGTAACACCACTTTATCAAACGTCAGAAGTAGTGTGAGACTAGGGTTAGGTTAGCTAACCTTATCTAGTATCTGTCTTATATGCAAGAATGCGAATACTAGGAGGGGAACTGATGTAGACACAAGAACTGTCGATCTGAGAAAAATTAAGGAGTTCCTGGATAACATTGGAGGATACGAACTCTTCCAATAAGAAAAAAGGATTCGACACAATGGTTCAGCATTGGACGCAGGGTCTCGGGCTAATCTAATCTAATCTTAGCTAATCTAATCTTAGCTAATCTAATCTAGTCTAATCTAATCTAATCTAATCTAATCTAATCTAATCTAATCTAATCTAATCTAATCTAATCTAATCTAATCTAATCTAATCTAATCTAATCTAATCTAATCTAATCTAATCTAATCTAATCTAATCTAATCTAATCTAATCTAATCTAATCTAATCTAATCTAATCTAACCTAATCTACTCTAATCTAATATAACTTAACCTAATCTAATCTAATCTAATTTAATCTAATCTAATCCTAATCTAATCTAATCTAATCTAATCTAATCTAATTTAATCTAATCTAATCTAATCTAATCTAATCTAATCGAATCGAATCGAATCGAATCGAATCGAATCGAATCGAATCGAATCGAATCGAATCTAATCTAATCTAATCTAATCTAATCTAATCTAATCTAATCTAATCTAATCTAATCTAATCTAATCTAATCTAATCTAATCTAATCTAATCTAATCTAATCTAATCTAATCTAATCTAATCTAATCTAATCTAATCTAATCTAATCTAATCTAATCTAATGTAATCTAATCTAATCTGGTGCGATCTAATCTAATCTAATCTAATCTAATCTAATCTAATCTAATCTAATCTAATCTAATCTAATCTAATCTGATCTAATCTAATCTAATCTAATCTAATCTAATCTAATCTAATCTAATCTAATCTAATCTAATCCAATCTAATCTAATCTAATCTAATCTAATCTAATCTAACCCAGTATGAGACTTAAACAAATCACAACATTTTTTTAAAGTGATCCATGATTACTGCGTCTTTCTACGAGATTTTAGAAGATGTTCTACAAGAGTTCTTACGTGGCCAAATCTGCAGAACCACGCTGCAGCTGCAGCGATTTCGCAGACTACTGTTCACTTTCCCTAAGAAGTAGTCCGGTATCTGACTTAACGTGGCACTTAAAGGCGGTAAAAGGTCTATAGCTGGTCTCACTCTAGCCAGCGCATCAGCTGACTCATTCCCTTGGATAATTACGTGTCCGGGTCTCCAAGAGATGTTGAGATGCATCTGACAACTTACCAACCTCAGCAAATCTGTAGAGTCTCTGACTGGTTCGAATATTGCTATAAGTTAAAAAAAATGTTTACATCCTTACAGTGGCGCACACAGGATTTTATTTGAGGGGGAGAGTTCAAGGGTTTGAACCGCCAAAATCTCTTTGTGTGCTTCACTGCATGCCTACACCGGAAGTTTTGCTCCTGCATGGTTCCCTTAAAACAAAAACGCTTGAAACACACTACAAAGATCTCGAATATGGCTTTTTCTTCTGTCAGATACCTGGATTAGATCTTTGGTCCAACCCCACAGTCCATCTGTGAACCCATCTTCGTAAAAGACAATGCTTACCGTTTCCATTCTTTATGGACGGGTAAAGCATCGTTAATTTAGTATCAAGATGCTGTACTACTTTTAACCAAATAATTTCAGAACGAATTAAATAATTTTGTATTTTTGTTAAGTTCATCTGGAAATTAACAGGTTGATTTTTCAAATTTCTACTTGCAGAATTTATGTACAAAATTAGAAGGCCTAACCAGACCTATTCAAGCACAGGATGGTGAACTGTGTGTGACTTGTAGAAGCCCAGCATTTTCTTGAAAAGTAAAAGTAATGTAGATATTAACCCTTTTAGATGTCTCTTGCTTATGTACCTTATGCATCTAAGTGCCTCAAAAGTCTTGCATCTTCAGAAGAAACATTTAAGCCGAATTTACTGTACATATCGAATAGTAACTCCAACTGCTTTCTACCTGATCGCAACTGGAAACGGTAATACAGTTGTAATACACTTCTGTAACACCTCAAACCTTCGGTGACTTGGTACAATAGTCACATTTTTAGCAAATTCCAAGACAAATTATTTATGGTTATCTTTTAAGAAATGGTAATTTGTTGCTACATATGTCAACTGCTTTACTCAACTCGAATTGTAACTCTTTATAACCTCTAAAAACCCCTTTGCTGTTAACACTTTCGTGTATCTGGTTCAGTTTTTTGTACACAAAAACAAGAGCTATTTACTTTTATACACACTTCCGCGAAAAACCCTTTTTTTGAACCCCTTAGCCGTCACTTTGTGTCTGATGCGCCCTTAAACCGAACAGCACAATCGGCCAATTCTCTGGAAGTGCTTCGCTTGTAATCCACTTCTTGGCCTTCACTTTGCACATTCGTGCCATAATTGGTTTATGATTGAAATCTGTGACACATTGGCACACAACCATTGACCGTTTTACAGCTTTGCGAGCGCGTCTTCACCAATTTGCTGTAACCCCTTCCAACTGTAACCGAATTCTGCAGAACATTCCATAAACAGCGTAGCGAAAGGAGAATTTACAGCATCAACAATGGCCAACATATTCTAAACGGTTAAATAAAAAAAAGTAACCACTGTACAAAAAAATTTACCCACAACGAAAAAACCAAATTTCGAAATTGACAAGAGTGAAATTCGAAAAGGCTGACCTTGAGTGCAGGGGTTTTGTGACTGGCACCTTTTCTTGTCAGTTAGTCATAAAAATCTCATGCATTGTCTTTCAATAAAATAAGAGAAAATGTGGAAAAGGGCACAAAATGTGGAAAAATAATTTGCGCAAAATGCAACAACGTGCGGCTAGAGGTCAGAATGGCCGATCGGCCGATGGACACACACACAGCCGAAGTTTGGGCACTGCGTGAGCAATTAGTTAAATTTGAAAAAGAAAAAAAAAAGTGTGTGACGTTTGCGGCGTTGTGTTTACCGGGAAGTGGTCAGGTAATGCGTTCGAAAGAGTCAACAACAACACATGCCAACTTGACTTTGATAGCGCGTTGCAGATTTGTTGCATTTGGCTGTAAAGTGACAGAGAGAGAGTTGTGTGGTGAGATGTGTGAACGAGATGCGTGGGGTGAGTCGAGACGTCAATCTCTGGTCAGATGTATTTATTGAGAGCAGCAAATGTGCGAACTAAAAGAAAATGTTGGATTTATAGCAGAAACTCGTTTATTCGAGATGGTTGGAAACGGAAGAAGACCGGATAGCTAACTTTGTTGGTTGATTGAGATATTTAGTATTTCGTAATGTATCATACAATAGCCAAATTTTATGTAAATTCCAAAACAAGTTATCTGGTTATCCTTTGAGAAATTGTAACTTGAAGGCGCACATGTGAACTGATGTACTGAACTCAAATTGGTTGATTAAGATAAAGTTTTGTATAGTTATTGAAATCAGAATTTTTGGTTTACAAAGTGGGTTTTTCAAAAGATAGATCCGAAGCGAATAAATTCCGATGTGCTGGGAGGATACTCAAAATTGTAAGTGTTTTTCTTTAAAGAATTCATAAACAATTTTCTCAGTTTTGGCACAGGATTTCTTTATACATAAACACATTTTTAACACAGATCTCGGTTTGTTACTGACAACATTCTCCTACATGTTATTTGGTGTCTTAGGTGTCAAATGCAACAACAGAGTTGATTTGGTTGAGGTTATCTGTATTTGTTTCGGATTTTATGCATTAAAATTCAGCGCCTGCTGCAAGCAATACCGATGTTTTTGAATTTCACAGATTTCACAATTTTCGTGGATAGTCAGGCAGCCTTTAGAGCGTTGAAATCAGTTGTAGTGAAATCAAACCCCGGCACTATCGGGTCGCTCTTTGCTAGGTTCCGGGCCACTCGGGAGTAGCAGAGAACGAAGCAGTGGACAAGATGGCATGAAATTGTGTCGCCTTGCCCATCTGTCCTGTCCTGATATATTTCCTGTATATGTATATTCACAGGTTTCCTTGCGATTGCAGCACCTGTGCCATTTTGGCCTCCGAGTGGAAGTAGTGGAAGTAAGCATACAACTTTTGAGCCGAATACCATTCGAAACCATATTTTGTACCAGCAATTACTACTTTTATAGTTTTAGTTCTCAACTTCCGCGTGTTTTCAAGCTCATTACGAAAATTTGTTGACTTGAAATCTTCTGTTGTGGTACTTCATCACTTGAAAACTGTTACTAATATAGAGTTTTTTTTTAGAGGTATAGAACTTCGAATTGAAATAAAACACAAAAAAAACGTTTTAATGTCCATCAATTTGGCTTTATTGGAAGGATAATTTTATGCCATTAATGTTTAAATATGATTTCGGGCATGTGGCCGCCGCGGCTGGCTCGAATAAAGCCAATTCTACAGGTTCAATTTTCAACCACTTTTTCGAGCATTATGGGCTGTATGTCGGCAATAACGCCACGAATGTTGGCTTCCAAGTCCCCTAACGTTTCTGGTTTGTTGGCGTAGACGAGCGACTTCACATATCCCCAAAGAAAATAATCCAATGGTGTCAAATCACACGATCTTGGTGGCCAATTGACAGGTCCATTCCGCGAAATTATGCGCTCATCGCATGTTTCCTTCAATAAATCGATTGTGACGTGCGCTGTGTGGCATGTAGCGCCGTCTTGTTGGAACCACAACTCATCTGCATTCATGCCATCCAATTCGGGAACAAAATAGTCGGTTATCATGGCTCTATACCGGTCTCCATTAACGGTAACTGACTCCTCTTCTGACTGGGTCCTCTTCAACATTTTGCTCTACAGCGGCAATTGTTTCTTCGGTGCGCACTGTTCGACGTCTCTGCGGATGCGTATTATCACATAGAGTAAACGTAGTGCGAAAACGACCCATGGTTAACCGAATTAATTGCTCTGCTGGACGATTATGTCGACCATAAAATGGACGGAGCTTGCGGTAAACTTCGCGAACTGAACCATTATTTTCGAAATAAATTTGCACGATTTGCAAGCGTTGTTCTTTTGTCAACCTGTTCATGATGAAATGGCAAACCAAACTGAACATAAATGACATTAGAGTTGCCAGATTTGACCACAAAATGCCAGTTTTATCTCTATTCGAAAAACAAACCTCTAAAAAAAACACCCGATACTTGGTCACTTTTTTAATATATTTAGAAAATGATGGCCAGTCAATGCTTATCAAATAAATGCAAGTCTAATAAAAACCTCTAACTAATTCCAACTAATTCCAAATTGGCAATCAAAAATATTTCAATTTCGACCGATTGCGTTCCTATTAGATTTGGTTCGTTTTAGCAAAAATGCAGGTTGCTTTGACAGGCAACGATATTGCAAAATGCCTCAGTGATGGCCCGAGCGGGGAAGGCGTGAGCGCTCGAGTCCGCCGCAGCCTACTGTACGCAAATAAATGCATTGCACGCGGCTGTCGCGCTGTCCGCAAACGCAATTTGTAAGTCAATTCCTTTACGACCAGGACAACAGCGGAGACAATGCGTACGAACGCACCGAATGCGTTTTTGCATCATAAAATTTAATTTCGCTTTTTTTGCACACATTTTTACGACGGCGGAAAAGAAGAAGCTGCAACTGCAACATTGAGCGTTGGTCGTCTGCAGCGCAGTGTGGCCAGTTAGACAAGAATGCAACGGAATGTGTGAATGCAAACCGAAAGCGATGGCAATAAAGACTCACACAACTAGCGGCAGCCAGCGGAGATGTGCGCTGGGAACGTGACAAGGTCATGGAAGCCGCATTAAGGCACAGCCATAAAAATTAAGGTGAGGCCATAGGAAAAATCAAACAAACAAACATGAGAAAAACAGCAAAAGGACAACTAGGCACATTCGGCATTTTGCCATTTCGACGGAAAATCGTGCAAGCAAATTTACAACAAGGTCGCAGCAACCTCAGTCGTTTCACAAATTTGACAGTTGGTGTGTCAGTCAGTTTGGGCATTGGCAGGAAACGCAGTGGGACGCTGGCAGCACATGCAGATACTGCATCCTTAATTGTTTGGCTGTTCGAGCCACTTTCGACACCAACAACAACAACAACGTTTACCTGCAGTTGAAGTCAAGCGCTGCGCAAACAGTCAGTCAATGCGACAAAGGCCGAAACAATGCCGTGAATGCTGTGAGTTGACTTTTGGGCCCGACTGACCCGCCTACCAGGAATTAAAAAGTGATTCGCAATTTTCTATGCTAATTTTTGTACAATGCCGCTGCATGTCGGTGATTTACGGTTCGATTTTATGGTCCGATTGCTAGTTTGAGTCTTCACTGGAAATGTTTGTTTTGTTTGATGCTGTTTGTGGGCATGGCTGTAGTAACATACAGTAAGCAAGTGAAAATCTTTTGGCCGTATGTGAGGACAATTTTGAGAATGGTACAAATAAATATTGAGGAAAGCCAAAAAATCAAATGCAACTCTGTGCAGCGTTAGGATGAAATTACTCTGCGATTCGAGTGGAATTTAAAGGCTTTAACTGTAGTTAGTTACTTGCAGGGGCGGATTTAGAAATTTGCCGCCCCTAGGCAGTTGGTAAAATTGCCGCCCCCCCTATTTAAAATTTCTTGAATGGTGGAATTAGTTTGGTGCGAATAGTTGTTTTTTTTTCTTGCGCATTCTGTATTCTGTGTTTCTTCTTTTTTTTTTTTTTTTGCTTGTGCATTCTGTATGTTTATTTTCTTTCCTTGTATAAATCGGTTGTTGTTTTTTTTTTTGCTTACGCAAAATTTATGTCTATTTTCGTTGCTTATATAAATCGATTGTTTCTTCGATTCAGGCATTTTACACTTAGAATGTTGGTTTCCCACGAATTCAACAAGTTTTCAAAGTTCCCGCTAAACTTTGCCGCCCCTCAATTCTTGCCGCTCTAGGCGACTGCCTACAATGCCTGTATGGTAAATCCGCCACTGGTTACTTGGCTTATTTATTGGCTTATTTACGGGTCCACAGAATAAGGTCGTGCCGGGATTCACACTTTGTAAGTTATGCTTGGAACTTTGCTGTTTGGATTTATGTTAATACTTTCGCTATAAGAATGCTCCAAGCGGAAGTGGGAAGAAACAACTGAAGAAAGCTTTTTGACATATTAACGTTAGTAATGAAGCAAACAGGATTTCATTTTGGAGGAGATTCTGTACACAACAAACTAAGACTGCGTCAGGATTCACACTTTGTAAGTGATGCTTCGGACTTGATTTTTTCGCAATAAGATTGTTTCATGCGGAAGAATGATCCATGCTGAAGTTGAAAGACTGCGATAAATGCGAAGGGGAATGATGTTCTTTCGTTGAAAGGAACAGTTGAAGAAAGCTTTCATACGGGATTTCATTTTGGAAAAGGTTCTGCATACAAATTTTGGATCCAGTACCATTTGAAACTATATTTACTACCCAAAAACCTTAGGCCCGTGTAAAAACTTTGCCATTGCCGTTCTTCACCACTCTCGGCTGACATTAGGAGAGGAATGATGCAGATAAGATCTAAGACCTTGGATATTGGAAAATAAGATATTTTGGTGACCTGACTTGAACGAGGTTGAAAGAGGTTCTGTTGCAAAAAACTTGATGAGTTGATTTGACTGATGAGTGAATCATAGAACCAGTAGTTCCCAAAGATACATTCCACATTCACTTACGGTAAACGTGTATTCTGTTGTATTGTATCACTAAAGGCACCAAATATCTTCTGATTCAAAAGGTATTTCGGAATTTCTCATTCAAAATTCTCATCATAATTTTTGTTGGGTCTGGCCTTAAATATCTGTTTGAGCGCCATCTGTCGGGAGTTTGTGCTTAGTAGCTAAACAATTCAGTGATTCTGCGTGTTTTGCGAATTTTGCAAAGTCGAATTGAGTTGAGTTCGTGTTTTTAACGAAGTATTAAAGCGTTTGAGGGAAAGTGTGGGTCACAAGAGGTCAGAGTTGTGGAGAATCAGTGGCGGATTCAGGGGGTTTAGGGGGTTGAAACCCCCGAAATATTAGGGTCAACTTTAAAACTACATACAAATTAAAAGGCATTGTATGAATATTAAAGAATTACTTTCTGAAATCCCCCAAAATATTTTTTTGAGTCCGCCCCTGTGGAGAATGAACTTGTGGTGTCTTCACCATGGCAATGAACCGGCTTACACATCTTCCTTCTACGACTATTTGACTATTTTACCAAACAAAAACGTTCCCAAGATTCTTGTCACTTTTTCCTATTCCCACGACTCAAGTTACCTTGTGGGAAGCGTTTTGAAACAAATGGGCTAATAAAGAAGAATTCACAAAAGGAGCTGAAAGTGATCCTAAAATCAACCTTTAAAAAGTGTTTGTAGGGTGTTCCGGGTATTTTTTGATCAGAAAGTATTTTAACACTAGAAAGGCCGAAAGTTTTTCGTACCCACAAAGAATATATATTATATCCGCTGATATCTCAAAAAGTACACATCGAATTTGGCTAACTGTAATTGTAGTACTAATTGTAGAACCCGATAAAAAATAAAAGTCACAAAGCAAAAATTGATTGAAATACTAAAGAAAATACAGATATTTAAAAAAAGAAAAACCGTCAAAATATCCACAATGGACTTTCTAGTGTTAAGGCCGAACAGTCAAATGCAATGTTTCAGTTTCTATTCCTCTTTTATTAACACTTTTGTTAGAACTTTTTACATACCATGCATAGTGATTGAAAATTTTGATTTATGAAAGACTATGGGGGGTTCTGACACCCAACCTTTCCCCCTTGGCTAAGCCTCTGCTTCAATCCAATGATTCCTGGAACCATAGAGGCTTTAGGTGTTCACAAAGTTGCTTGTTGCCATACGGCAACAAAATAGTGAAAAACTTATTCATGCTACTTTTACAATATTTTCTCTGCCCACAATGAAATATTTATTGAAAATTAGAAATGATTTGAAGGAAAAAAATCTCATTTCTAAACTGATTATGGCCCATAAATTATACTGAAAATACGCAAGCAAAGTGGGAGGCGAGCGAAAATTGCATTTGCTCAAATTCGAAGCGATTCATGTGTAAATAAATAAATAAATAAATTGCCATCAGTCTTAGGTGGCAGGCGCAGCGGGGCTTGCGCGATGGGCGTGTAAACATGCGCGCCGTCAGCAGGTGGTGGCGCAGGAGACGCAGGAGCTGCAACTGTCAGCAGCGCAGCGGTGCCGAAAGTGCGATCGATGCGTCGGCAGCAGCCAAAAGTCAGAGTTTGGGCGCTCAAGTGGCCACACAAGTGCTCGCAACACAAGTGGCTTCTAAATAGTTGTGGGGGGTACAACTTTTTGAATTTTGTCGAATTTCATTGCAACCCATCCATGAACTTTTATACAAATCCTGATCAAAGTTTATAATAAAAATATTTTCCAAATTGTGAGCAAAATGCTGTCAGTCGATTCGAAAACTTGTACAAATATTGCACTGCGTTGGCACCGGCCAACATTTCGTTTCGATTCGTTTACTCAATCGGCAGCCATGTTTGCTGCAATGTCGATCGCTTCGCTGCAGCCAGCCATTTGTTGGCCAGTTGTCAGCGCGCGTATTTTGCTCGTCCTACAGTGTTGTTCGGCACCTTGACGGCGGCCTGTTGCCTCCTGTCAGTGCACCAGCCAAACAACCGAATTTACATTACGCACTTTCCGCACTTCCAGTTATTTTGCTCTCGCTTTGAACTCGCCCCTTCGGTGCAGCTCTGGCGCTTTGCAGCATTTATTTGTGAGACGAGACAATCGATGCGTTGCGTCCGGTGGACAGAGTCATGTCAGGCGCGCTGCGAGTAGCACTTGCCACACGCTGCGCAACGATGCCCATCGACATGGGATATGGACGCCGATCTGGCAGCGAGCAGTCGCTATCGTGTGGCATGCGTGAAATGTTGATTTTCTATTCTTGACCCAAGGAATATTCGTTCTTCTGGTCGCATTTGTTGCTTTGTTGCCTACGGGTTCCTGCTGTTTTTTGTCCTGAAAATTCTGTTGCATGCTGCAAATGTCCTTTCGTTGGTTCCTTATTATTACTATTTTTGGTTTTTTGTTGTTGCTAGCAGCCAAAGTGGCCATTTCTGTCAATTCTTTTCATTCGCTTTTTCTTCGTTTTTTCTGTTTGCAACTAACAAGGTCATTAAATTGTTTTGGTTGAATTTTACTGGGGGCGTAGACTTCTATCACGGCGACTTTGTCCTGGCGAGTTAATGAAGTACTCAAGCTGCAGCGCATAAAAGCAAAGAATTCTATGATATTTGTGTAATTATTTTGGCAAACAATTCGGTGCAGTCGACCGCAAATTACAGTGTTCGTCATAGGTGATATGATTTATTTGTAAGAATGCGTGTGTCATATAAGTTGGATATGTTTAAATGGGATATAAGATGTGGAAATAGAACGCGACTTTCAACTTTACTATTCCGACTCTGAACGACAGCATTCCTGGTAATTGAATTTTTCGGTTGAGATTGCATTTTTTTTATAGTTTTTTCAAAGCTGTGGCGAGAAATTCCAGGCACTCGGGTTGGTACGGACGGATCGCTATCTACTCCTTTTATTAAGTACTGGCAAGGCCCCGAGTCTTTGCACTCAAATTTGAAGTCAATGGTCCCAATAAATCATGTTTCCTTTAACCTTTTGTTAACCTTGTTAGATTTTTATGAAAAAATTCTTTTCAAATTATTTATTATTTAAAGAGATTTGAAGTCGAAAACCCCATTAAATCATGTTCCTCCATACAAACTTTTAACACTTGGGTTACCGTGTTAAATTTTGATTTAAAACAAAAGCAGAAACATGTGTTGAATTATTTCTCATTTGAAGTGAAAAACCGTTAAATCATGTTCCTCCGCACAAACTTTTAACCCTTGGTTTACTCTGTTAGATTTCGTTAAATAAAATAAGAAACGGGTGTAGAATTATTTCTCTATTGTGCTTTTCGAAATAAAAAAACATTAAATCATGTTTCTTTATACAAACTTTTAACCCTTGATTTACCTGGTTAGATTTCGATTTAAAAAAATAAGAAATACGTGTCGCATTATTTCTCATTTCAGGTGTTGTTACTAAGTTTAAAGTAAAAGAGCCCATTAAATCATGTTTCTCCATACCAACAATTAACCCTTGGTTTATCCAGGTTTCTCCATAAAAACATGTCGAGTTATTTCTCGTTTGAAGTGCTTTTACTAAGTTTAAAGTAAAAAAAAACATAAAGTCATATTTTCCATACGAACTTTTAACCCTTGATTTAACTCGTCAAAATTTGATTTTAAAAAAAATGGAAAGCACATTTCTAATTATTTTGGATGTCAAGTAATTTCACCAATTTTGAAGTCAATAGGCCTCTTGGTTCCTGTTTTTCGTCTTCCCGTATACCAACCTTAACCCATTATTGGCCCGGTTAATTTTGGATTTTTTGAAATTGTTTTTGATTTGGAGCATTTTTACTAAGTTTTAAATCAATAGACCTTTTAAATCACATTTCTTCATACAACACCTGAACTCATGTTTACCCTTTTAGACCCCGGAATTTCAAAAAATTCCATCTTAGCGGATGTTCATTTTTTTTAAAATGCACCTACAGTTCAAAGTCTGTAGCTTTAGCGGGTTGGGCCGGGCGATGAATCAGTCAGTCAGGACAAACTGACCCAAACATAATTTAATTTTGGGGACGTTTTGCGTACAAGTTTTGAGCTGAATTTCATTTGAAACCATATTTTACACCAGAAATTCTTATTTATTTTTTTAAATAATATTATTTATATATTTCGGGGGGTTTGAACCCCACTGTGCGCTCCTGTATGTACCATTACAAATGAAAATATTATCCCCGATCCCTGTTTTAGATGTGATAAACTGCATCTGTTCTTCTTTAGCGTTCCCGAATAATTTGTATTGCCGGTTAATTGAATCCTGCGTAACCCAGATTCAACTGTATATAGTTAGGTCTCTGTGAGTGTATGACCCGGACCTGGATAACATCCAAAAACTTTGCCTACGTTTTGATTGGCCCCCTGTCTTTCCAATTCTAGCGTTTATTGGCGCTTTTGGTATCTTTTTCGCACAATTCTTCGTGATGTAAGGATAACTTCTTAAAACGCACCTCGTTGTCCTTAAATACGTTCCTGCCTCATCATCATGCAATCTATAAAACACTTTAAGCACTTTTGTCTCTAACAAACCGCCCGACAATGAGCTGTCAATGGGTGTATCCACGTCGATAATTATGCCTCGGTGCTGCAACTCGTCGCTTGTTGTGCCGCCATAAAAACCCAAATTGCAGAACCTCACGAACGCTGATGAGCGATGAACGTTCGCATCCGCCCATCGTGTTGCCATCGGTGCGCGCTCGTAAAAGCACGTTAATGTCGTCGTAAAATATGCAAAAAAGATGATCAGCATCAGATAGACGAACTGGCAGCGTGCCGCGACCCATTAGCAGCACACTTGCAGCGAAATTGAGTTGTTGCGATCGCTGCTGCAGCGGCCGCGGTGACAAACACAAACACTGTGGCCGTGCCGAGAGAGATTTGACAGAGTTTTTGGTGCAGTGCGAACCTTGCAGCGTTCGCCAATTGCACCGCAGTTGACGCCAGAGGGCGCGCGTGCACGTGCAGCTTTCGCGTGTCACACAAGTGGCACAATGCGCCCGAAAATGAAGTTGCAAGCATAAAAATGTCAGCCATTGCCAGCAACCAGCAACCAGGCTGACTGTCTTGACCGTCTTTTCAGCAGCCACTTGAGCTCTGGTGTCATATTTTTTAGGGGGGCGAGGGGACGACGCGAAATTTATTGCGTCCAACGCCATTTAAACACTGCAAAACGGCTCATTCAAATTTCAATATTTATTTTTCGCCTGACTTTTACTTTGGATTTCTCTCGCTGACTTGTTCCCAGCGTTGTTCGCCGGTTGTGCGGCTGCAACATTGGCAACTTAACGCGCTGTCGTTGCAGTCGAGTGCTGTTGTTGCTGTTTTTGTATTGCGAATCCCGCTCGTTTTGTTGCTTTGTGACTGTTGTTGTCATGGCGAGCGAGTGTCATGACAACCGCAGGCAGTGTGCAGGTGTGGTGAAGAAGAGGTGCGGGATTGGATGCAAGGAGCGGCTTCGAGGGCTGCAGAAGCAGGCAAAGATATTTTACGATTGCATGCGAACATAACTTTGGGGCGTTTTAATTATGTGCGTTCGGTTTGTTTGTTTATCACTTTGTTTGTTCTCCTCCTGCGCTGTGTGGCCTGCATCTTCAATTCGCTGCTATTTATGTGCAGTGTGTGAGTGTGTGTGTGTGTTTGTTTGTATTGCGGAGAATGCAACATGGCGTTGATTAAAAAATTTCTGACATATTTTATAATCGATTTGAATTTATGACCTAAGAAATGGCTGGACAAAATGTTGCTTCTTCTTCTGTCGAAAAGTTTTAAGAAGTGAAGGACATTGTTGATGTCAGGGGATCATGGACAACTTTGCTTTATGGCGAAGAAGTTGTACTCGGAAGAGAGTTGTTGTAGGTGTAACTTTGGGTGAAAACAATGCTTTATATGTGGGCTAAAGTCCAGGCTTCTGCATGTTTTGAATCCTATTTAAATTTGAAGAAATGTAAAAGACAACAGAAAAACAAAAAAAGGTACTAGAGTGCTTTCGAGTATGGGAAAAATAATGGCAGTATGGAGTATGGCAGACCAAACACATACCCACATAGAATCGTTTGGGTCCTCTGAGGTACCAGATGCAGTTTCACATATGAGTAGTTGAAGTAATACATAGTCGGTTCAGATACAAGTTTGCTTAGCTAAGAGTTTATTCCAGGCAATGAAGCCTTCTTTTCAATGCAGAAGTACTCCTCCTCTTTGAGGTACCAGATGGAGTTTTCTATATGAGTAGTTGTAGTAATACATAGTTCGTTTAGATACAAGTTTATTGAGCAAACTTCACTGAAGATTTAATTCCAAGCTTCGAAAAATTCTCCTCCATCCATTCTCTTCTCCACTTTGAGTAGCTCTTGAAGCTTCGCCACTTTCCACATCCGTTTGAAATGTTCGTTGAAACAAATGTTACAAATGCCGGCCTCGATAGTACAGCGGCTAGCGCGCTGACTTCTCATACCATAGGTCCTAGGTTCGATTCCTAGTTCGGGATGGTGAAACACTTGTCTACTTCTATCGCTATCCACATGAAGTAGATTCGAATTTGCGATGGAAAAACCTCCAAGTGTGAAAGGAAAATAGCCAAAAACCGCTGTTCGGATTTGGCCTTTAACTGAAGGCCTGCTCCCCCTTCCCCAATATGTTTGAAATGTGTGTTACAACACATGTTTCGAAAACAATGTTGCATACACATTTCAAACGGATGGAATTTATGGTATCACAATGTGTTGCAATATGCCTAAGTGTGTCTCATAAAGAGACAGTCACTGTAACCTACCAACCTACTCTGAGAAGCAGAAGCTCTTGATTTTGACTCGCTAAAAAGGTGATCGATCTATCATTAATTAAAAATTTTTCAGTTACATTTAAAGATATTCGATACTTTACACAAAGTTACGTAGGAGTATCAACTTGAATAGCACTTAACCCTTTCGCTACAGGTTTTTACTGGGGAAAGTTAAAATTTTAAATTTTACGTCTTAGGTTTCTATGCTAGCAACATTCCATAAGAAATTTTTAAATTTTTATACTCGGATCCTGTATTTTAGAGTGGGTTTCTATGAGAGCAACCACATCGTTGTGGCTGTAATAATTACTTAAACATGAAACTTTTTACACATAACGAAAATTTGAATAAATTGAAAGAAAACGTAAAATTAAAAAGTTCTCTAATTTTTTCTGCTTCTTCTTCCTTTACTATGTCAAACTTCTATTTAAAAAGTGTATACTTCTCTTCTTTAAACTTAAATATTCAGTTTATTAATTTCGTATTTTTCCTAAAACTTCAAACTATTCTAAAGACCAACAAAAAAATGTATTCTTGCAACCATAGAGGATGCAGCCGTCCACAAAGTAGCATGTTGCCATATGGCAACAAAATAGCGAAAAGGTTAAAATCATAATCGGCCTTGACTCCTAAAAACCAAATGCCTTGATTGGACCGTGGAAACAACAGTGACAGTATGTGAAATTGCAGTTTTGTTCACTTTATGTTTGAGGCCGGGTCATTAATTTTCGGGCATAGGGCGTCATTCAAACCAAACGCGACAACAAATTTTCAACTATCTTAACATTTTGGTATTTTTAACCTTTGTTTAGTTTCATTTCAGGTCATTGAAAATCTGGTTGTTTTTGCTGAAATTCCAATGTATTTTCAGCGAGATTCACAGGTGTTTTCCGTATTCTGTGACTTTCAGAATTAAACTTCGAGTTATTGTTGTTCGATTAGAATTTTACCAGTTTTTGCTAATCAAATTTTAAATTAAGTGCTATTTTCCGTATTATTGTATTATTTATTTTTTATTATTAATCAAAATTAATCAATTTAAACGCAATTAAAAGCAAATTAGTTGATTAGACTTTTTCGATTAGAATTTTTCCAGTTTTTGCTAATCAAATTTTAAATTAAATTCTTGTTTGCTTATTATTGTATTATTTATTTTTTATTATTAATCAAAATTAATCAATTAAAAAGCAAATTAGTTAATTAGACTTTCGTCGAGCTGAGTTTTGATATGAATTAATTGTTTACATTTATTTCTTAGTGTCATTTCATACTAACTCTAAAGTTTCATACATAAATAAACATAAAATCAATTTGATGTCATTGCAACATTTTAATCCCATAAAACGTTTAAGTTACTGACAAAACGTAATTGCTGTCAATTAGATATGAAAAAACACGACTTCAAATATAAATGTCAGTTTCCGATTAGTGGTTTGAAGTGCATTGGCAGCTGCTGGCCGGTCAGCATCTCAACCAGCCAATGTCGAGAGTGGGTAAACATGAGAAGTGCACGCAACGATTGCAAAAACATTTCTGCAAGCAAACTCACACACACTCACACCTATACCTACACACATGCACACACATACGTAGACAGCCAGTTGCAATTGTGGCAGCAGCTGTCAGAATGCTGACAGCGGCTTGATGAAAACAATATGGCAACAACATGGCCGCTAGTAAACAAAAACAAAACACTTTGCAAGCTGATGGGCGCAGAAGCGGTCGCATTGTGAAAGCGCTGGCCGACCACTGTGCAAGCACTGACAAATTTCCACAAATGGAATGGAAAACCAAAAAAGTGCAAATAAAGCGTTGCGGGAGGGGGACGACAGCAGAGTGACAGCGAAAGAGACAGTGGCGTTGTGATAAAATTAATGAAATCGAGAAAGTTGCACAACGATTTTTTCGTTAAAAAAATAGTTTACGAAAAGATATGCCGTTATTTTTTATAATCACAGCAGTAAGTTTTTTACAAAATCATTCGATAGTTGCCACTGATAGGAGGCGCCGAGCGAGCAACCGTTGAAAAATGCAGTGCAAGAACACTGCGCGGACGGACGGCATGCGTTGAAATGCAAAACACAGAACAGTGGTCCGATGCGGCAACAACAAAATAACAACTATTTATAATATGGCCAGCGAGCAGGAAACACTTCGCACGCGAACATGTCAAATTGCCAGCTGCCAAGTTGGCAAGCGGCGTTCTCCAGTTGGCGGTGTTGAGCGATTGCGGCCGTGCTGTGGTACTGTGGTTGTTGTTGTTTTGGTTTTTGTTGGTGTTGTTGCAATGGTGGTCAGGCGCTGTTGGTTGGATAATCGTTGATGGCTTAAATATTTTTGCACATAATTAATCTTCAACTGAACCACAAAGCAACAACAACAACACTACTAGCGTCAAATAAAAGCCTGAGAAAAAAATATTAAGTAAAAGCAGGTAAATAAATAATTATGCCAGCCAGTGTGGAGTGTAAAAATTAGAATGAAATATTACTACGAAATGCCAAAAACGAAATTGCGTGCAATTAATCAAATAAATAACAAAAATACAAAGAACAACAACAACAGTAATAAGAAGTAAACAACACAGCAACTAACGGGAATAGTTGCGTTGTTGCATGTCAATGACACCCAAAAGCAAAACTCACACACGCTGCTCACACAAACGAACTCGACAGCGCAAAGACCAGCGGCAGGTGGCGGCCCGCATTGGCAGCGAGCGCGCTGACCAATCGCCGCGTTGCCAATTGGCGGCCGTTGTGGTGTGGGAGTAGTGTGGCACCAACTGGAAAAAAGGAAGCAGCGCTAAGGTTGTGAGTTGCGTTGGTGACATGCGTGAACACGCCCACACAAAACAGCCACCGCAACAACAACAGTAACCACAACAACAACATGCGGCGTCTAACCCTTGAATTGTGCAATTGGCGCAGCTGGTGGACAGCTGGGAGCATGCGTGGGTGGCCCGGCACATGCGCAGGCGGCGTGGGCGTAGATGCTTTCATTTTGATTTATTTGCGCTGCTCTCCACTTTTGGGGCCAAATGCCCGCCTGGCCAAAAAGCACCACCATTGTCAGAGCCAAGTTCAGCAGCTGGTTGCGCGCAACGAGTGCGACCAAGTGCGCTCTATGCATTGGCGTGCGCCGCTCTCCTCCAACTTATGGCGCGCACAGCAGCCCACAAGCGTTGTCTCGCTCGCTCTTTGCGCAATGCGTCAACAAGACATTGTCCAATTGGATTTTCGATGTCTACTATAGCCAACTCTTTCGCACTCAGGCGCTGCACTGCCTGCTGCCGGCCATTTTCTCTTGCCAACTCTGTTGCGCCAACAACAACAACTTTACGTGTTGTGCAAATCCGGTTTGTGGCCAACAAGAATTCACCACACTTGCATGCGACCAACTCACCATAGCTGTTCCTGTACGCTATAGCTGCGTTGCTCTAACTCGCTGCTTGCGGCTGGCGTTGGCATTGGCAGCGTTGCTCTTTTGCCGCAGGGCCAGTTTGCCACTTGGCGCGATTGCATGCGGCACGGCATGTGGCAGCACCTCTTGCTGTTGCACACATGTAGCGTGTGCCCCACGGTAATCGCACCACCGCCAGCAGCGCAACGCAGCACAGCCCGAGTTGAGCATCGGCCATAGTGCGTGCGTGCAGCAGCAGCAGGCCAGCAAACCAACCACCGAGCGCGCAGTACGGCGGCACAGCATCGACCGCGGCCGCTGCGCCGACGAATACCACCACCACGACGACGACAATGACAATAACGACACCAACACCAGCGGCAACGGCAATGGGAACGGGTCGTACGCGGCGCACGAAATCTTCAAGATAGAATTTCAGGAGTCCGTTCAGTCCTGCTGTGCATCTTGTATCGGAAAGTTTAGCGTGCATGCTGTTCGGTTGCGATCGTCTCTCCCAGAGCATGCGAAGAAGAAGAAGAAGCAAACTGAACGCACTGCCGGCCATACACGACGGACCATAACGTAACGCGCGTGCATTATGAGTGCACAGTGAGCGCGCTGTGGCTGCAATAACGACATACAAACGTTTAACGCCAGGCCAGCAAATCTTTGCGAGTGCGAAAAATCACAATAACGTCGATAACGCGCGCGCGAAATACGTTTTTGTTTCGATTTGAATGGAGAAATGTGATTTTTTTAATTGAAAAAAAATTGTAAAATTGTGAAAGAAATGTTAATGAAAACCTAAAGTGCAGCAAGCATCGAACGAAGTGCAAGAAAATTGGATAAATAATTAAAAAAAAATAAATTAATTAAAATTAAAACATATTGAAAATTCCAATTGTTTTGTTGAAAAGGAATTTTGATAAAAATAACCCAATAAAAAATAAACTAATAACAAAAACGTGACGCACATTTGTGCAGAAAACAGAAAACTTCATAGAAAAAAATATTTGACAAGATTCGCAGAGTTAAACGAACCACGAATCGCTGCTGTGTGACACGTTTGGGCAAACACAATAACGTCCCACAATATAACGTTTCGTCGACAGTAACTTGTACGATTTTTGCGTTGCCTAGTTTCAATACAACTGACACACATTGTAGGCGAACGTCAATTCAACTTCCAGCTGACACTTTGGTGCCCAGATTGCATCGGCAAATTGTCACCTAATCTCACTTCACAACAAACAATCGATTCTCCGGACCCCTCTTTACACACACACACACACCGCCCTTTCACCCCACCCCGCATTGCAAGATGATGATGAACGCCTTCATCGATCCCACGCCCAGCCAGCATCATCTGGCCACCTATGGGCTACGCATGTCGCCCAACACGCCCACACAGCAGTCGGATCTGCTGGGCAGTGCCCATCAGCAGCACCAGCAGCAGCAGCAGCAACAACAGCAGCAACAGCAACAACAACAGCAGCAGCAGCAACAACAACAGCAGCAAATCGACTCGAGCGGCCTTATGTCGTCCGCGGCCATGTCACTGGGCGCCGGCAGCTCGAGCGACATGTCGTCGCCGGTGTCGGCAACCGCGAGCGCCGTCGCATACCAGAACAGCGGCTACGGCCACTTCAATCCGCAGCTGGGCACGTACTCGTCGCGCGACTTTCTGCTGGGCCGTCGCTCCGAGAACGACTACATGTCCAGCGCCACCACCAGCCAGCTGGTGGGCCAGAGCGCGGCCAGCTCCGCAGCCTCGGCCGCCGATTCGATGCTGTTTCCCTCGTTTCCCGCCACGCACGCCAACCACCCGGATCTGGCCGGCTCCTTCGGCAATCATCCCTTCCATCCGCACCATCACGCGGCCGCCGCCCATCACCATCAGCACCAGATGCGAATGGGCATGGCCGACTATGCGCATCCGTACGCGCACCACGCGCAGCACCACACCAACTTCCCGTCGGTACACCATCACCAGCACCCGGCCATGTCCATGCACCCGGCCGGGCCGGGCGCCTTCCTGCGCTACATGCGCCACCAGCCCACCGCGGCGTCGGCCATCAAGCAGGAGATGCAGTGCCTCTGGGTGGACCCCGAGCAGCCGGGCGGCCCGAGCGGCCGCAAGACCTGCAACAAGATCTTCCACTCGATGCACGACATCGTGACGCACCTGACCGTGGAGCACGTGGGCGGACCGGAGTGCACCACGCACGCCTGCTACTGGATCGGCTGCTCGCGCAACGGACGCCCCTTCAAGGCCAAGTACAAGCTGGTCAACCACATACGCGTGCACACCGGCGAGAAGCCGTTCGCCTGCCCGCACCCCGGCTGCGGCAAGGTGTTTGCGCGCAGCGAGAACCTCAAAATACACAAGCGGACGCACACGGGTAAGTCGCCGAGTCGATGCAAACGGCAGCGTTGCACTGCCAACTGCCGACTGCACTTTCGCAGAACTGCACGCTGCCGTCGCCTTTGTTTGCGCGTCTCTGTTTGTTTTCTTATCTGCGCGCTGTCCGGTGTTGTTCCATTAGCCGCGACAAAGGCGTTGCGCCCGGACATGTACACAGGCGTGCACGGGGCGTGAGCGTTGACTTTTGCGGATTTGCTAAGCCGTACGACAAGTCGTTCCGTTGTCCTGGCGGGCGTCTAATCCTGTTTGCACATTGTTTCCCGGTGCGTTTTTTTTCGCAAGTCAGAAAACATGCCTGAACTTGGATCTATTGCAGGCTACCTGCAACGCAAGCGATGGCGCACAACAATGCCGTCGCTATAAGTTTGCGGTTCCGAGGCGAAAAATTTCGCAGAAGGACAAAATGCTATTTGGTCACCTGCCTAAGTTCGAAAATATTTGCAGTTTTAACTCTTTTGGGCTTTGGGAAAATTCTCCAAACTAAGCAAAGGATTTGCGGCTCAGAGCCAAATTGACTTTTGACGTATGCTGTCATCATGGCTACAAGGTGACCATGTTTCGTAAAGTAAAGACTGCAGTTTTTGTAGGGAAATTTTGGTCAATAATTTCTTAAACAAATACGAGTTGAATAACTGTTGTAAGAGATGTTCGAAAAAATTTAATTAAAGGATAAATGTTTTGCAATATCTACATTGCTTACATTAAATTAGGCTTTTCCATAAAGAAAAATAAGATAAATTAAAGAAGATAAGAATAGGTTTCAGAGGAATTTATTCAAATCGCATGAGAACTAGTTTTAGGTCTTAGAATATTGAGCCAAAGATCACAAAGATTCCTTCAATAGTCAGAAGAAATGCATTTGTAATGGAAGACAATAGAATAAAGAACAAAGAATGTGTGCAGACTTGATTTGATCTTAGGAATGTAATCCTTGCATTCTTTCAGAACTAATGTAATGATTTGCAGGTATGCCCACTGCTAGAGTCGAATAGATATAAATTATAGTGTTAACTCTTAATCAATCACTCATATCACCAATCAATCATTACAAAGGTTGGATTCTTAGTTGAACGAAAGGATAAGGTAGACAGAGTTTAGAAGAAGGAATGTGTGGCAACTTGGTTTGATCTGTTTTAGTATTCCCACATTTTATTATTACAAAAATAACATATTGACTCGCACTAATGGGAGAAACTCCTTCATATAAAAGTTTATCCTTTGCTAAAGTCAGAAAGACTTAAACTCGAGTCAAGACTTTTCCAATACCTCATAACACCAATCAATCATAGCTTAGTTTGGGTTCCTAGTTGTAGTAGATGCAATTTCGAATTGTTCATGTAAAGATAATTAAAAATGTGGATTTCATTGAGCTTTAGAGCTTTATAAGATTTGATTTCTAGTTTTAAAAGCTCTCTCACTTGAAAAAAAAACAAACAGTCTTAAGTAAGCTGGAAGCAAAGACAGTACAACAAAATAATATTTTATAGGATTTCCTAAAATGATTTCCTGTTCTTCAAGCAGGAGTGAAGAACGATGTTCTCAAAATAAAGCTTGGCTTGTTCGTAAAACGGCAGAAACCTTGATTACTGGAATTAATTTTTAATCTGTAAATTAGTGCAAATTTTAATAGATGTTTAGGAGTTAAAAGACCTGAAGAAACGGGTATAGCTCGGCATTTAGAGCTTGTGATATATAAGAAGAAACTAAACTAGCATTTACTGAGTTTGCTTTGTAAATATGAGTTTGAATATCACCTTTATACATATCTATATGTACTTTTCTAGAACAAGCAACTAAACTGGCACTAACCGAGTTTCTGTTGTAGATATTGGTTTGAGTATCTCATGAAAGGAATTTTCGGATTGTGGCAGTCGTGAAATATTTAATATCGAATGCCTTTAATCACCATATTCGATTTTTGAGATGATTTCGAGTTCAAATTTTGATGCTTTAGACTAAAATAAAAAACAATGAATCTAGCTTAAATATGTTCAAGATTTCATTGATCATGTTTATTGAAAAGTTGCTTCAATAATTCCAAGAAACTACGAGCATCAACTTAATGATTCTTGGGCCATTGAATCATGACTTTGTATTTTAGGTCCATGGCCCTTTTGGAGCTTCCGAACTGTCTGAGAAGTAATATTTTGAAATTTGTTTCTTGATATGCAGGAGTTGTCTCAATAAATGACTAATTATTGTGTTGTTACTTGACGGAAAGATAAGTTAAGGTATAGAAAGTTAAAGGGCCAACTTAAATCCATAAGATACCATCGAAACATTGAAAACTATTCCTTAGCTAAATGATTCTGCTGTTCAAATTTTCTGTATGATTGGAAAGTTTTAAGACTTTGTTTGGAGATTTAGATTCGTAAATTGGGAAAATGTTTTCATGGCTACAAAACTCTTTGAAAGTTCACAAGCTCCTTGCTCTATGTGAATAAAGTTTCCTCGATGACATGAGACCAGCAATTGACTGTTAAACAAAATTGAGTTTTATAGATTCATAACTGTTTTAAAATTCTGTATTGCCCGCAAAATTAAATTAAAAATTTGATGGTCGCAGCAAAATATTGCAAAGCCTGCAGTTTCATTTCCCAACGTTTAACAATTTGAAAAACTGTACTCCATGGCAACACCTTTTTTTAAATAATACATTTTTTTTCAAAATTAATTTAATATCCAAACCTAAACACATAAGCGACAGCTTTAATCACATCGAGATTCGCATAGAATCACTTAATGTGCTTGAAAATGTTTGCTTATTGAAATTTTGCCGCTTCAGTCACATTTATTCGCATTAAGCGACGGCAAAGCTCCACTTTCTCACTCTGCATGTGCGGCGGCTGTAAATCATTGCAATTTTGACATACTAAATCATAGAAAAACCTCAGCAACATGCACTGCATTATGTCGAATGGCAGTAGCAACAAAAATAATAGCAACAACAACAACAATAACAACTATTACTACAACAACAACAACAATGCCAATAGCAGCCGCATCTAAATCAAAAGTTTAATGTGCTATTTAAATTGTTTAGCCAACAGTGGCAATAACAACAACAACAACAACAAAATGTTTTCAACCATCGCATTAGAGCAGCCAACTTGGCTGGTTTCCTCTCATGCCGACCGCTGTCGAGTTGCTCTCATTTTTATTATTTTACCCCCATTTTTGTGTATTTTTTGTTGTTGATGTTGTTGCTGTTGCTATTGCTGCTGTTTGTGTATTGCTGATTGCGCCCAAAACGCGCATTTCCTTTGACACTTTACGATCAGCGGAAGTTTTGACACGTGTCAACAGCATCCAGCAGTGTGAGTTGCATTGCGTGCGTGTGTGTGTGTGTGTGTGTGTGTGAACGGGCGAACGCGTGTCAGTGCGTGTGATTGTTTACATTCGCGTGCTGGTGTTGGTCTGCAACACTGATTGAATTTTGATTTATTTTCCGTGCTGAAAAAGTGTTCAATGAGGCGGCTCGTTCCGGCTTGTCGTGGCGTTGTGTGGCCACTGCTCAAGTTGCCGCAGTCACTTGTCAAGTAGCACTTGAAGCGGCAGCGCAGCGCGCCAAATTGCCTAATCGCTGTGGCGCATTTGTGTAGATTTTCTTGGGAAAATGTGGCACTCAAGTGGCGTAATCGCTCTGACTTCGAAAGGAGTTTGAGCTGAACAAAGACGTGTAATTGCTGAAGAGGCTAATGGGCGTTCGATTGGGCATGTTGAAGGACACACGTCATTTTGAGCAATTTTCAGTTAAGAAAATACGTTTGTAATAAGGTTTAAGAGGTATTACTGCTGCAAACTCGATCGTTGAACTCGAGCGTTGACTTTGAAAAACTGACGTTGAGCAGAGAAAATTTGAGCTGCAACAAATTACAAATTACTTAATTGGGGAATTCTTAATTGGAGAATTCTTCTTTTTCTACTTTAGCAAAGCGGAACGTTTTAGAATAATGTGAAAATGTATAAATTCAATGTACCATGGGTTTATTTGGGAGCTATTCTTAATTGGGAAATTGTTCTCTCTCCACTTTATAAATCTTATAGAATCCTACATTTTAAGTGCCAATGACTTCTTTGGGAATTTTTCTTCCCCTTCTTTAGCCAAAAATAACACGTTAGTATTGTGGCTAAAGGTATAAATCTTATAGGATTCTGTACTTAATGTCTTATTTGGGAATTCTTCGTTCTCTATTTAAACAATTAAAAAAACGACCTAGAATAGTGTTAAAACTTATAAATCCCGCACTTCATGTGTCCGTCTCAGGCCTCAAAAACATTTAAAAAAATCTCAAATTCTTCCTTCTGTTCCAGCCTAACTAAGCTTTTAACTATATGTAGACATCAGGGATATAGCAATGTTTAGTGTTGGAGAGTAGAGGAAGAGTCTTCTTGCTAGCTCCAACAAGATTTTTCCGTTTCTGAATAATATTCTCCAACATTGAGACAAATCTTTTTCCTGCAAGCTCCAACTTCGGTTTTTATAAAATCTCCTCCATTATTGAGTAAAATCTTAATCCTGCAAGCTCGAACTTCTGTTTTTGTAAAATCTCATCCATTATTGAGTAAAATTGATTTCCTATTTCTATCTTCTTCCTGCTTGCTCCAACTAGATATTTCTTTTTCTGTTTCTTCCTCCTTTGTAAAATATTTCCCAACATTGAGTAAAATCTTTTTTCTGTATGCTCCAACAAGAAGTTTTTTTTTCTATTTCTATACAATTTCACCCATCATTGGGAAAAATCGTTTTTGCAAGCTTTAGATCTTTGTTTTAGATGTTTCTGTAAAATCTCCTCCATCGTTAATTAAAATCTGTTTCTAGCTAGTTCCAGCCAGATGTTTCTGTTTTTGTAAAATCTTCTCCAATATTAAGCAAAATCTTTTTCCTGCAAGCTCCAACAAGATGTTCATATTTCTATAAAATGTCACCCATCATTGAGAAAAATCTTCTTTGCAAGCTCTAACTAGATGCTTCTGTAAAATCTCCTCCATCGTTGAATTAAATCGTTTTCTTGCTCCAACCAGATGTTTCTGTTTTTGTAAAATCTTCTCCAATATTAAGCAAAATCTTGTTCCTGCAAGCTCCAACAAGATGTTTCTGTTTCTATAAAATCTCTTCCATCATTCAGTAAAATCTTCCTGCAAGTTCGAACTTCTGTTTCTGTAAAATATTTCCCAATATCTCACTTTTTTCTATAAAATCGTCTCTAACATTGAGTAAAATCTTACTCCTGCAAGCTCTAACTTCTTTTTCTGTGGAATCTTATCCATCATTGAGCAAAATCTTTTTCCTGCTAGCCCCAAAAAGATGTTTATATTTCTGTTTTTATAAAAACTGGATGTGAAATGTGACACTGAGTGAAATCTACTTCCTGCAAGTTTCAACTATTCACAGTTTTTATTTACTTAATTTGAAATGAATTAGTAAAATTTTTGGTCACATGCATAATTTTTAACTGGCTACTTTTTGGCCAATTTTCAGCGCCCATAACTTAAGTTGTTTTGCATACAAATACAAGAAGTATGAAAAATCATATTTGTAGTCTTTCTGCGTGTTTATTAAAAAAGCGCGCCTTTCAAAACAAAATACCGAACATGCCGACAAAAAAATCATACAATTAAAAAATAAAAACCCAAATATAATTAAAGCCACAACAGCTGAAGAATAAAGAAACAGAAGAAGAAGAAACAATTTGCTTGCTATTGTTGGCCGCATAAGGAAACTACAAAAACAATACAAATCACAATAATAATGTACAAGAATAACAATAACAAAATACAAAATTGAAAAACTGCCGCGTAATGATTGGCAATCAATGCTTTAATATGCGTTTCCATGCCTTCAAAAACACATCGACAAAGAGCCAAAAAATTAAAAAAAAAAATAAGGGAAAAATACAGCAAAATACAGTAATGTATAGCAGCAAAAATATTAATCCATCATTATGTTCAAAAAGCCGCTAAACAAAAAAAAATTATTGTATCAGAGAAAGAAATGTTGGCAAGGAAGGCTGCCGAGTTGGACCAGTGCGAGTGCGAGGCTGGGGTTTTATAACATTTTAATTACTTTCCAATGATATGCAATTTTTCAAAAAATAGTAAAAATGTACACTAGAGGATCGACAACTATATATGTATACATATGTACAATGCATGTGCACGTGTGTGTAGGTGTACAGAAGTAGTCAAACTCAGACACAGCACTGCAGTGCGGCAATCAAAGAATTCGAGAATCAAATGTGAAATTTCCACTTGGCCAGCCAACAACAACAACTTGCGTTAACACATTTATCTTGACCATAAATTTGGAGCTCATTTAACGCAGCTTAGGTTAAGCTGCACATGGATTGCATAGTCGCAACGCAGTCGCTCAGAGAGACAGACAAACAGACCAAATGCCAGCGCCGAGCGTTAACTAATATCGGCTGTCTGGCTTCGGCGGCTAACTGGCGCAAGTGCCAACACCGCGAAATTATTTGTTATTAAAAACTGCCAGTTTATGAATCGCAAGCTTCAGGTGCAAGTTCGCCGCTGCAGACCGGTTTCGACGCGCTGCCGTCCAGCCCTGCATTCATTAAACCCCCCTTTTCGGCTTCGCTGTGTCACAATCACAATACTCACTTTAATGCGCTGCGAATTTGAAGCGTTTTTACTGTGTGTCGTCGTCTGCACTTTTACGCATCGATTAGTGGTCACTTTTGTAGGTGTAAAGCTCGTCCAATCAAATGCTTTCAACAAAAAAAATCTTCTAAATCAAAATTGTCAAAAGACATGTATGAAAATGTAGACAACACTAATCGAATTATGATTTCGTTGCCGTTGCCAAAATGACAAATCGAATTTGTGTCCAACTGTCTGGCAGCTTTAATTAAAAATTATTAAATAGCAACAAAATTCAAAAAATTCTCGTTTATGAAAACCAAAGTTATTTGGCAATTCAAGTCGGCACTGCTGAGCAGGTAGTAACCGATTCGGTTTGTCTTCTCTGCTTTTATTCTTGAGTTTTATTATATTTCGATAATCCAAATCGGCGAGGGTCGCTTCACGCTTATTTCTGCCGGCGAACACGCGTTCATTAGCTGCACTGCAATGCATTTTGCTGCGGCTATTTCCTGCTCATTCGAAGCTTTATTATTAATATTTCTCTTTTTTATGGTTCTGCGCGTTTCGTTTGTCTGGCTGTATGAAGTGTTTATCAAAGCTAATCCGTATTAATGAGGTGATTTGTAATAATATCCAAGTGAGCACAAAACTATGGTTTTCATAAAATTATCTATAAAATTTTCATTATATAAATTATTGTATATAAATAATGAAACAACCTGCCGTCGAGTCAAGTCTGTTTTATTACATTTTCATAGTTGTTATTATGAATGTTGTAGGAATAACTAACATAAAGACATGGCACTTAATATGTACATTTAAATGTCTCTACAAACAATCGGTATGTCTGTCTATACTCTCAGAAAGACACATATTTCAACACGAGTTCATTAACATTAATAAATATTCTATTAAAATCATAGTATTGCTGCTGCAATTATTGTTAGCTATGCCAACAAGAAAAGAGAATCTGTGTAGCATTTAAAATTAGAGTGCTTTGCAACTTTAAAGTTTACTGCATCGCTATCTAGGAAATAGAAACCTAAGAAATAGTCAGATTCATTTCAGGTTTTGGCCAAAACCGAACACAGTATGACGGAGGCTTGTCTACACTGTCTTTGGTCTTAAGTCTCTAATCTAATTAGTAAGTCTTGTCCACTTCCGACTCAGAACAGCGATTTACGTGAACTGAGAGCATGTTGTTCGTAGGCCAGTAACTCCGCCCCTATTCGTCAAAATGTCATGAAACTTTGATAGTGCTTCGGTAAAGGATCTACCTTTCTATGGATAGGAATTGCCAATAGATGCGTTCACTAGAAATGTTTATTTTTAAAAAGTCCTAATAGAAAGAGTTGAGAATTCAAGCGATGCTCAGTTTGCACTGAACTGAGAGCATGTTGTTCATAGCCCAGTAACTCCGTTTCTATTCGTCAAAATGTCATGAAACTTTGATAGTGCTTCGGTAAAGGATCTACCTTTCTATGGATATAATTGCCAATAGATGCGTTCACTAGAAATGTCTATTTTTAAAAAGTCCTAATAGAAAGAGTTGAGAATTCAAGCGAAGCTCAGTTTGCAATTCGTTGCGCTAAACGTGTATGGGATCTCCTCGATTTCAACTTTCAATCGGAGTTGTGGTCTTTCTCTTTGACATCGCCCAGCTAAGTTTAGTCTCGTTAAACGTCCATGGGGTCTCATCGATTTCAACTTTCAATCGGAGTGGTGTGGTCTTGCTCTTTGTTGTCGCCCAGCAGCTTCAGCTTTGGCTCCAATATAGTTTTTTAATGGATCTTCTTTGCTTTGAGCTTCTTTCTTGTTGAATACTTAGAAGATATACGAATGGATTATGAATATTGTTATTTCGAGTGATTGAATGAAGCATTTGTGGGTCTTTGGAACTGTCAACGAATTGATGCAACCATAAGATAAACTATTATATATTGTCTCAAGGCTGTGAGAGAGTATCAAGTGTATTGTTTTAATCAAAAATTACATTAGTTTTCACTTTAACATTAGTTTCCATTTAATAAACACTAATCAGCTTCATTAATTTCTAAAAGCTTAAAAATGTTTGAATTTTTTTTTTTTTTAATTGCATATGAAATTATAAATTTCACATCTCGTCGATCTGTTATCAGTCCTCTTTTGCCAATAAACTTTTGTAGTTATCAAAGTAAGATCGTAGAGATTGCAATAAATTTCCGATTAAAACACATAACCACACATAATCAAAGTCCCAGCTGGCCTCTTTGTTGCCTTAATTGCGTGCAATTAATTTTTGCATATTTGGCAAGTAACCATTTATGTCATTTGCGGCTTTCAAAGAAAACTCAGCGCACTTACAACGTTGCAAAACTGCATTTGCCATTAAACAAAAAAAAAAAACATTTACGTAATTATGGCACAACTGGCAGATGTCTTTTGTGTTTTTATTTTACCCCATTTACAAATTTTTTTACTGCGTTTAAAATCATTAAAATTTTACAAATAAACCTAAGCTGGCAACGCCGAAAGCGTCTTTAACAATTTACAAAAACTTATACAATCGCCAACAATCAGCTCAACAACAACAATAACAACAAAAGCAATTAAAACAAAAATGGCAAGCAATAATTGCTTGAAAATTGCGCCACTCATTTTAATAATAACAACAACAAAAACAACAGTAAACGCAGCAGCGGAAGCCACAGTGCAATGCAAACAAAAAGACACCGAAGCCAAAGGAGATCCTGCTAGCGCCATCATTATTGCTGCATTTTGTTGTTGTTGTATTGTTGGTGTTGTAATTCCGTTTGTTGTTGTTATTGTTGGAGTGTGGCGTTTATTAAACACAGCTCTACAGCATAATGATGCCACAAAATGGCGTTAATACCAGCGAACAAAACCAAAGCAACAACACAAATAACAATAGCAACAACAATGCCAATGGGCTTTAAGGGCCACTGGGCTGCGGCCATTGTGCGCTGTATACAATTTCATTACAGCGCTTTAAGTCGCCCAAACGACAACAATCGGGCGAGCGCATGGAATAGGGTTGTCGCTTTAATTGAAAGCTTAAATGGCGTTTTTGTATTTAGGCAAAAAACAAAATAAGCAAAATTAAGAAAAAACTAAGCAAAAAGTCAAAAACAAAATAATTCAAGTAAATTGCATGTGGGCCATGCTGGCGCCGAAAACTTCAGCTAGATGGCGTTAGTGATTACTTTTTTTTTGCTACCACTGCACTTTCGAATGCTGTCGCCACAAAACAGTCAACAGCAACACCAACACCAACAATAACAGCTGCAAAATTTGCAGATCTTACAACAACAAAAAAAGAGGCGACAGCAAAAAACGCAGCCACAGCCAGCGTCGCATTGAGTGAAAATTGCACGAAAGCGAAAAATACGAAACGAGCTAAACACACCTCAGGCGGTCCACTTGTGTTCGAGTCCTCGAGTGGCCTTCCATTTATGTTGTTGTTTATTTGTTTGTTTGCTGTTCGCTGCATTTGTTTGTTTGTGTACATGTAGTTGTTGTTGTTGTTAAATTGCTGCGTCTGCGGGCCGAGCTGTTCGACTGCGCCGCTTCGTCCGCCCAGTTGTCGCGCCGTCCGCCCATTGGAGGACGTCAACCGGCCTCTGCCAATGTCCCTCAGTCCATTGCACTGGAGCGTTGTCTGCTGTCCGTCTCGACGCTCATTGTTGGTGTTTATTAAATGCAGACGCCGTTTCGGATGCTGTGCCGTCGTCTGTCGCTCGCTGCCCAACAACTCGCCTACAATTTTATTCTCCCCATTCGACTATTTGCCTGAGTGTGGTTGTTCATGTTGACAACGACAGTCAAACGTTTTGTTGTTATTGTTGTTGCAATTGTGACAGTGTTTTTTTTTAAGTGGTTGTTGTTTTTGTTGTGACACACCGCACACGTTTGTTGATTAACACTTTTGCGCTTCGGTCAACGGTTGGCAGATTCGTTGACCACAACTTACAGAACAGAGAAGTTATGCAAATAGTCCAAATTAAAATTGTCTAAATTGTTTTTTATTAAATTTTAACGTTTTACAAATTGTTATTGCTGTTTTCATTTAAGGTTTGCGATGCGCTTTTAATGAATTCCGCTTGAACCAGATTCAACCAATATTGCTTTTTTCTTGTTTGCTTTCTTGGGTTGTTTTTCTCTCTTTTTCTCAAAACATGACAACACTATTAAAACACCGTTACAACAAGTGTCAAGCAGCGTTGCAGCAACACTTGTAATTGCCAGTGTCGCCTGTGTCGGAAATGCACTCCGCACCGCCGTCATTGTGCACTAACTCCATTTTGTTTTTTTACAAAGTGTGCATGGCACTTAGTGGCAGCCCTAAGTGCTGAGGCGTAGCATTGTTGTTGTTGTAAAATCTGTTTTTTCTACACTTTGTTTTAATAGAGTGAGGGGAAAAAGAGAAGAGAGTTGTGCAGTAAAAACCGTAATGAGACCGGAAGTTGTTGTGTGGGCGAAAATTACTGCAGTACGGAAGTTGAACAATAATGGCGACTAAGAGCAGCAGTCGCTGAAAAGCATAGCAGGTTAGGTTAATAAATGTTGAACATATATTGGAGATTGTGAAAAGATTCGAAAGGCTTCTAAGTGGCAGGTCAAAGGGCGAAGAAGTGTTTGCTGAACTTAAGCGCATAGGACTATAACGTTTAGAATATGAATTGTGCTGTGACCTAACGATTTGTTGTGCAATTCAGTGAGTACTATGGACTTCTTGCAGGTAAATTGTGTGTTATTTTATGTACTTAATGCGATTATCCAAATCTAATAAGACGAACAAAATTATTAAACAACAAATGAAATCATTCCATAGATACATCTTTGTATGAAAAACTGTTTTTTCCAACATTTGTTACAAGACACATTTCAAATGGACAGTGGAAGAGGCGAGGGGACCTACAGTTCAACGCCAAATCCGAATGGCTGTTTTTGGAAATTTTCCTTTCACACTTGGAGGTTTTTCCATCACAAATTCAGTAATAGAAGTGGACGAGTGTTTGACCAGACCGAGCTAGGAATCGAACCTAGGGCCTCTGGTATGAACTATCGAGGCCGGCATAGTGTCGGTATAGTTATAAATGAGTTAAAGAATTGAATAGGTTAGGTTTGGCTTAGGTTAAGGCTTTCTGTTCCGGTTTCCGGACACACTAACGTCATTAAGATTCTGATTTGCCATCGAAAATGAACTATATTCACTCACAATAAGTCTTGAAGTGGAAATGAAGTGGGTATGGCAAAAGGACTTTGTAAAGTCTTTCAGAAAAGCTGCAGAAATGAAGAGAAAACGGAAACAATACAAAACCTCCTATGTCACTTTCCAACTCTGGGGGAACGCAAAATTTATACTCCAAGGATTAAGGGTTTTTAAGGTTTAATTCCACTAAAAATTATAAAAAAAAATTAAAAAAGTCAAATTGTATTTTCCAAGGCAAAAGGACCTTCACACAAAAGTGCGGTCTTGCACAAAAGTGAGAGAATAGATCTTCAAGGAAAGCAGATCGTACATCTCAACCTAACCTAACTATGAGGTTTGGTTCAGCTGAACACTGATTCAATTTTTCGTTCAAGTAATATTTAAAACGTTGCCATTTGAATCAAAATTAAAATTGTGAATAATGTTCAGCAGTCCAAAAAATTCCGTGCTGACTAGACCATTCGCTTTATTGTGGGTCAAACAAGTCGTTTTCCCATCTGAGACTGTGGTACAAGTGGTAAATCGATCTTTCCTTAAAGTGCAACAGAAAACCATATTTTCCAATGGCCAACAGTTGCAAAATCTTCTTTAGCAAATACTGATTAGCTAAGTTTCTGCAGATTTCAGTTTTATGGCTTCAGATCTTTGACTTCTTTCACATTGCCCGCCCAGCCTTTACGACTGTCTGTGTTGTTTCTGTCATGCTGGACATTTGCTGCAGCATTTTTGTTGTGTTCTTGTAGTGAATGCATATATTTTCGAATTCGTCGACTATGCCACATTTGAATTGGGATTTTCTGCCAATGTTGCTGTCGATGATTGATGACTTTATTGCTTGGTTCCGTTGCGCGCGCTAAACAATTAAACAAACCGACGCGCTGCTGCCGAGGAAAATGTGTGCCGTGCACAAATCCTTCTCAGAATTTGTTTTCGTAAAATAAGTAAAATACGAAAATGCATACAAATACACACACACACACGTTGGTGTCGAACAATGAGAACCTGATGTGGCGATAGCGGCAGGTATGTGTCCTGTCAGAGGGCCCGACCTGCATTGGACTCGACGTTGTTGGAGAGTCGGGCTGTCGCTGTGTGTTGGCGGCATTTTTGCATTGCGCATTTTCGAATAGGCTGTTCTTGTTGTTGCTGTTAGTTGCCAAAAAGGAAAATCAATTAGTCACGCTGCTTGTCGACATGATATGACGAATGCGTAGACGCATTCTCTTCTCTCTCTTTGCTCACATTTGGCTTATTGGAGAGCAAAATAACTGACAAGTCAAACATTACAATTTACTAGTTGAAATTTTTCAATATTTTGCTTGCTTAAGATTTAGTTTGGTTCTGCACTTTTTGCTTTCAAGTTTGAGGTTATGTGCTGGTATGCATAGAATTCGTCACGCCTGTTTATTGGCTGCCTATTTGTCGCCGCAGGTGAGCGACAGAGAGGCGCAAAAGTACTCGCTGTGACAATTTTAATGAAAATCTAAGAGGCCACATTTCTCTTGGGCTCTTAAAAGTGTGCGAGTGCGGAATTTCGTAGGTAGCCAGAAGCGGTCGGAAATAAATAAGAAATTTTCGCAATTTGCTGGCAGCATTGACGGCAAAGTGAGTGCCGCTTACTGCAGGCAACACTGGCAAGTAAATAAATCACGGTTAACACATTTGGCAGTGGCTGGCAGAGTAGCATTTTTGCGTATTGGCACAGGGGCCGTTCGTTTCGTGCGCCAACAATGTGCCGTGGCAACAATAAAAAACCATGAAAAAAATTAGAAAAAGAAAAATTAAGAAATGGTAAAACGAGCAGACGACAATGCGACGGAAGAACACACACACACACAAGATGCTGAAAAACGCCATTCGGAGGCATTGCAGTCGTGTTGGCAGTTAGAAAACTCCAATTCAAAGATATTTGAGTGCGGAAAAGAAACGCACGCCTTGCGGAACGTTGAATTGCCAACGGAAGTACTAAGTGAAAAATAGTACTTTTCCCTCGATGCGTGTGTGCGTGCGTGTGACGAAGGGGCCCATTCGCTGGCGTTGCCAGAAACTTGGGCGCCCTTTGTTCGGGGGCGCGGGCGCATGGAAAATAAAAAGACATTTGCAGCGACACATGAATTTAAATTAATGGCCAAAACTGGCTTAAATGACAGCAAAAGTGTTTGCATGTCAAATGTGAAGTACGACATTAGACGCTGCCGCCAGCCAACGCTACTGGCCAAATACATACAAACCTACGTATGTACCATAAGTATGTATGTAAATATGTAGTTATATATCTTGGCAGCGCCAGCTAGAAAAAGTGGGAGTGGGAGCCATTGCCAAATGGCGTTTATTGTGCTGAAGCGTAGCAACAACAACAACCACCAACTGCAAACGACCATCTAAGACGTTGCGAAAGCCATTCGACACTCAGCAGCTGCATTGAAATGTGTTTTTTATGTGCATTTTTTGCTACTTTAATACATTTTTATTAGATTTACGGCTTTTGAAAACAATTTAAATGACAATTTTCAGCCGCATATGCCGTCCGACAGCTGACGTGGCCAACGCCTGTCAGCGTGTTGGTATGTAAATTCAATTCGGCAACACATGGCAACCCTTCGAACGTATGAAATACTGCAGTGTTTTGCAGCATTAACAGGAAAATGTCTCTCACCATTAGATGTATGAAGTTTTGCCTAGTTTGTTGTTGCTTTTTGGGGGGTTTTTTTTGGTTGTTTTTTCATTTACTGTTTATTGTGAAAGCGTAAAGTTGTATTTTAATGCTGTGTGATTTTATGATTAATGAACAAATTCAACGCACATGCGCACTGAAACGTTGCCAAGCGTGACAATAGTAAAGAAAAAACAGCAATAATATTAATGAAACCAAATTATAGAAAGTTCAGTGGGTTTGTGCTTTTTTGGTAATGTCTTTCGTTGTTTGTTGGCTATTGTCGCCGCCATTGTTGACATTTTGTTCTGACAGCTGTCACGCACACAATTGCGGGCGTTACACCAATGTTCGGCGGCAACAAAAACCAGTCAAAAGTACGCAATGCCACACAATGATGGCGTCTAATTTTTGGAAATGCTTAATTAATCTGCACAGTGCCTGAACCCTGAACCCGTTCCATAGCCAACTTTCCACTTGAAACCCATGTCTGTGGCGCTTCGTGGCATATTTTAATTTGTGCCAGTTTTGCCTGCTTTTTTCTTAAGTTACTGCACCATTTTTTCCGCTTGCATTAAATGGTTGAGAAATTTGTTGGAAACCAGTCGCGCCTATTAGAAAACAAGTCTGCATGCAAACGAGCTAATCGCCAACACTCCACACACACACACCAACACTTCCCCCGTTAATGACACTCAGCTGTTCGTAGTTGCCACCCTATGGATGACTATTTTAGGGGTTGATTCGCCGCATGCGCAGCGTTGTGTTTTCCTAGGCAGCTCTTCGTTGTCATGCGCGTGACGCTTTGTGCCAATGGCCCGGAAAAAAAACTACTCGTAAATGTCAAAACAGTTTTCAATATGTGAAATTGTTTGCGTTTGTTGTTGTTGTTGTTGCTATTGTAGTTATTTGTTTAAGTGGCACATTTAGGCGAGGTGCAAAAGGGGTAAATGCATTTCTTGTTACTTGTTATAATTTCGAAGGGGTTGCGGCCAGGTAGCCATTTTGCTTTTCTTTATCTGTCACACATGCGCACGTTGAACGCAACGCTGACAATAGTCGCATTTTTATTATCATCTAATAAGCGCAACGGTGCATAGTTGAGCCGATTATGCAGGGGTGCAAGGGCCCAAACGACTTAGATAAATGGTGGATTATTTGTTTTGGTGACAGTTGAAAGTGTAGCGTGCAAAATGGCCGCCGACATGTGCTTTAGTAAATAATAATTTTTATAAAAAAATATACATACATATATGGACTGGATTGAGTCGTGAGTGGGGAGCGGCGAGCGGGAAAAGTGATGGTTTCATTGAATGTTCAGAAAAGGTAGAGCTGTCAAGTTACATATCGATATTTTAATGAAACAAATGACAGCTATGAAATGAATCAAATTAATATACCAAGACCCTTTAAATTTCGAATAGTACGTAGAATCTGGAACTCTTTGATTTCATATTAACGTTTTCCAGCTATCAGCAAATAAATTAACAACATCAACAGTTAGAATAATTCGTATTTAAGTTTTGGAAATGTGTTTTTGTTATTGAAATACTTTTTTGAATTAGTTTTAAATATCTGAACAGAGGCAAAACTTAGTCCTATTAGTCTTGATAAGAAATTTTTCAAATACTTTGCGTATTAGATCTTTGAAAATGTATATTTTAGGTATTTAAAAACCCTAATTCTAAGATACATTTGAAATAAAAGTACATATAGTGAGCTAAATTTAAATATCCAATCCTAATATTTAGCTAAGAGAAAACTTAGTCGAATACTAATAGCGAGAAGCATTTAATTCACAAACAGTTCGAAGATTCGAGTTTCGAAAATCTATACTTTAAGTCTTAAAACACGAACATTGTTGGAATCATTTGAAATAGAAGTACATAAAGTGAGCTCAATTTCAAATATCCGGACAGAGTGTAAACTTAACAGCCCTGAGAAGTAAATTCACAAATAAATCAAAGATTCCAGTTTCGAAAATGCATATTTTAGGTATTAAAAACCCTAAATTGTTAAACACATTTGAAATAAAAGAATATATAGTGCGCTGATTGTTGGAATCGTTTGAAATAGAAATACATAACGTGAGTCAATTTTAAATATCTGGACAGAGTGTAAACTTGGTCTAATCCGAATAGCCCTGAGAAGCAAATTCATAAAAAGTTCGAAGATTATAGTTTCGAAAATGTATATTTTAGGTTTTAGAAAAAACTCAAAATGTTAGAAACATCCGAAATATATGTATAAAGTATCAGTTTTATATATCTGACTAGAGCGAATAGTTTAAATGAAGTTTTACTGATAGTTTAATTCGGTAGAGTTCGAATATTTGAGTTTCAGAAATTATTGTTTTAGGCAGAAACGATTGTTTTAGGAACATTCAGAATACAGAAACAGTTTGTTTAGTTTTATATAAATATCTGCATAGCATAGATAGATGTTTGTATTTTTAACATTTCTGAATAGTTCGAAAAAGGAAAATGTGTATTCAACATTTCTAAATTGTTTGAAGCAAAATTCTGATCAGTTTCCAAAATCGGCATAGTGTGAATAGTTCTGATAGTTAGCAGAATTCTCGAAGAGTTTAATAATTTGGAGATACGACTGTAAGATATTCATAAATTAAAACTAATTCAAACTTTAAAAATATCGACATCGTTTAATTGTGTAAATTGTGTGTTATAAACAAATGTCGATTTGTAAAAGATTTCGTTGCAGAATGTGTATTTCTTATACATCCAGTTAGTTAAGTTCTAACAGATTTCGGTGCTGAATGTGTTTTCTATATATACGAGCACTCGAACTAGATATATTCTAGGTTAGTATTTATTTCAAAATGTTCAAGTAGTTCAGATAGAAAAATTACGATAATGCTAGTAAGTTTTGGTTTCAAAAAGCCCCAGGAGACTTTTTTTAATAACTAACAGACGTAAAAAGTATGTTGAAGATGTCCTAGAGAGGTTTCTGAACGATTTTAGTGCTTTAAACAAATTCCAATAAACAAGAAGCAAAACACTCCAAAGGTATAGTTATGATGTTTTGTTTTTGAAAAACATCAAAAATTTTTCAAAATTAAAAAAAAAATGAAAAAAAAATTCGTAATTTATTTATAAAAATGTCAATATTCTAGTTCAATATCAATATCCTTTACGGTTGCTAACTGAAGTCGACTGTCTACTACAGCGGTTTTCAAATTGTTGTTCGTATCATCTTAGAGGATTCACGTACTACACTTTAAGAACTGCTAGTCTACTACCATTAGTTCCAAAAGTATTAATATTAAATAAAAAAAAAACATACGTAATTTACATATTTATCACAATATCAATATGGTATTTCAATTTCAATATCCTCTACGGTTGTTAACTCTTCTTACAATTCCAATAAAATGTTTAAAAATTTCAATATTATAGGTATTTCAATTTCAATATTCTCTACGGTTGTTAACTCAAGTCCTCTGTCTACTACAAATAGTTCCTGAAGTAGGAATTTTATATTAAAAAAAAAAATACAAAACTTTTTTTCATGTCTTTTAGATTAATGGTTTCTTTTTTATTTGCTGCTTTTGCCTCTTTCGAATTGGCAAATTCCAATTTCTTTTGCAAATTCCACTGTTGGATGCCATAATTTAAATTAATTTCAAAGCGCTGCTAGAAGAACGCCCACCAATGACCACAACATTTTGCTACCACATTCAACGCCCTAAAATAAAATACAAAAAAACGAACGAAGAGAGAGAGAAAAATACAAATTCTGTGCCATTGTCCAACGATTCAGCTTATAACGAACCCTTTGAAGGCAACACATTTTTTTGGGGGTCATAAATTTAAAATCAAAACAAATGCAAAACTACTGAAAAGCAGCACAACGTAGTCGGCGATTAATGCGGAGAGGGATTTTTGGGCATACAAAAGCTTTATTACTTGGTGAAAAAATATTAAACGAAGTCAGTTTAATTTGTAAAATTTCATGGTAATTTGGTATTAGGGTCCAATATTAGCTGGCGATGAGTTGTAGAATACGAGTTAGGGAACCTTAGCAGAGTCCGCAGTAGTAGTATTGAGACTTCTTTCAATCTGGTGAACTTAGAAGCTGCTGAAACGTTATAGCAAAGCAGAAACAGAGGATGTGATCTAAATTTTCATGCATTCTTTCTTCATTCTCTGTTAATAGCCTGTGTTGGTTTTGCATTCCAATTGAGAGAGTCCTCTTCTATTTAACGATTAGTAATTATTTCCGCCTTCTAAATGGCAAAAGTTTGCATTCAATGAACAAAAGAGAAGCGTGTCTATGGTGCAGCGTGTAAATAAGTCGGTTAGGTTCAACTGAAACTCGTCGCTCTTTATGTCTCTTATTTTCTGCATCTGCTTTATCTTTCTTGTTGTAGGTTTTGTTGGAGTTTTTTTTTTGCTTATCGTATCATAATCGAAAATTTCGCATAAACTGATCAGCACAGACAAACCATAAAATTAAACTGTCATCTTGCATTTTATTTGCCACAACAACAATTCCAACAACACTAGACATAACAACATGAGTTGAGTTTCGCATATTGTTGTTCTTGCTGTTGTTGTTGTGCTCTTATGATACTTATGAATGTGCTAAAGCATATTTAAGAATTTTTATAATTCCTTTCATGCCGCAACATTATACCCTGACTAATCCTCTAAATCTCGACTGTATAACAACATCAGCACCATAAACGCACCAACAACAGCAACATTGACGCGAACACCTCTACAACGCCAACGACAACGCCAACAACGCGCTGGCGAAGCTGTGTGCGAATGCGTAAAAAATTCAACGTCGAGACGGCAGCAAGCAGCAACAGCAGAAAAAGGAAGAAAACACCGAAACAACGCACAGACCTGGGACCATATTTGACTTGTATAAATTACTTTATGGGAAAAATGAAATCATTATTCATAAAATGATATTTTCGAGAATGCAAAAGCAAAGCAGCAACCAAAAACAAATAAGCAAAAACAACTACAACGATCCCAAAAGTAAGCCAAGCAGAAGCGAACAACAGCTGAGGAGCTGCGTGCGAGACACTGCGGAATCGCGTTCGTGGCTTTGCTAAATATTTTAACAAACTACAACAACAACAACAACAAAACACTTTTATGCTCCTTACCGCATAGTTAGGTCAACATTGTTTTGTTGAAAATACTTTGCAACAACAACAACGAATAGCATAAAATGAGCAATGAACGGCCGGCTGCGCAGTGTTTTTGACTTATTTAATTCAATAATTTGCTTTGCTGGCCGAGTGCAGCGCTCGGCTGTTGCTTTGTAGCGCCTGTCAGTGCGGCTTTCCGTTAGAATGCGCTAAAATGCTTTTGACGTGCGCAGGCCAAACGACTAAAACAAACAACAGCAAAGCAAAGCAACGATACAAACAATAACAACACAACACAAAGCGGCAGCACAATTCGCATATATTAATGTACAACAACAACAACAATAACAACAACAATGGCAAATATGACAACAAGCTGAAATCATGTTGACAAATTCTTAACGCCACAACGCCTTCAACACTTTCCGCATTAATTTTTTTTTATTTTGAAAATGTTTACCTTTACAAATTTTTTTGGTATTTTTTGGTTCGTTGTATTATTTTTATATTGTGTAGTATTTGTGTACGCTCAGCTGTTGGTTTAAGCATAATGTTACATCCATCTAACCTAAATATCAAAACGTCAAAGTGACATTTAGTCCGGACGGTGTGCAATTACTTGTAAAAACATTCAACTGTCTAACATGTACGAGTGCAGTGCGTAATTGTCATTTTAGGCGAATGTGTGCCACTGTGGACGCTGTGTTGGTGCCGCACATGACAGCTGTCAGCGTTGACAGCAACGCAATTATGTTGCAAATGTCATGCAATTCTTACTCTCTCTATTACTCTAACCTAAAAATTAGCTCTTTTCCTAAAGCAACTCAACTTTTACACTTTCCGTCGGCACTTTGCCGTAGATCGTGAACATTTTTTAATTTGACACACTTACACAAACAATTAACAATTGTGGCTTATCGCATTGGCGTCTTTGCATTGGCACTATTCCGTCTGCCCGTAAACAGACAAACACAATAATTATTGAGATATCAAGTTTTATTGCAAATTCATACGCAAAACACTCGAACGCGCCAACCGGCTGGCAGTCGTGACGTTACGGCTGGTCGCAGCACTTAAGTGTTTTGCGGTTTTCTTTCTCAGCGCGATCAAATTTCACAGCCTTGTCGCAATTGCTGCTGAGGGAGCGTTGCTCCTGCGCGCCAATTGGGCGTTGCTTTCGATTCGATTCCTTTCACATAGACACACACAAACACACACACCCCAGAAGCAGTCAGCGTAAACGGTAGCGCGCGTTGGCAGAGATTTGATACTTAATTTGTGTATCGTAAATTTGGGCCAGATTAGAATTTATGTCGAACCTGAAGTTGAATTTGTATGCGAGCCATAACAGTGCACATGGGAAAATGTGTGTGTGTGTGTGTGTGTGCTATGATGATGGGACAACAAAATTGTGGTATTATTTTTTACAATTTTCGAGCACAGAATACAGAACTTAGAGGGCTGAAGATTGAATGAATTTATCGTATTATTCACGATATAATTATGTACGGATTTAAGCCTTAAATATGGAACATATTGTTACGAAAATACCAGTTCTAGTGGGCTAGTACGAATCACTGGATTGTGCAATTTGAAATAAACAAACACACTTAGTTCCTCAAACGCAGTCAACAAGAACCAACAGTCACTTTATTTAACAGATTTACACTTCACTGTCTTTACACTTGAATATTCGCTTAATTATTCCGCGTGGCAACTCCGCTAGTCAAAATCAGACTCCTCGCTGCGCCGCACCCGGCTGCCTTTTATACCTGTCCGGCCATCGCGCAGATCGTTCCCGCACATTCCGGAGTGGACTGACGGTTTCCATGACGATCGCGACCATCATTGCCAGGTTAGACTAGAAGTTTCCATCATTGCCAGGTTGGACTAGAAGTTTCCATCATTGCCAGGTTGGACTAGAAGTTTCCCTTATTATCGCGGCCGTCGTTGCCAGATTGAATTATAGCACGGCGCGTAGCGACAGGGTTGCTTTGCACAGCGACAGACTGTCTTATCGTTACACTGCCCACCACTTAGACTTGTTCGACCCGAACAAGTGCCGAGGTTCCGCTGTGATAAGGCGCCAGGCGCTCCAAATGGACTACCTTCAGCTTAGCGCCTTTATTGCTGCAACGTTGAATCCTGTAGACCACGTCGTTAATCCTAGTCACGACTTTGTAAGGTCCTTCCCATGACGTTTGCAGTTTCGGAGACAAACCTTTCCTCCGCTGCGGGTTGTAGAGCATTACCAGATCGCCTTCCTGGAACCCTGCTGAGTTGGCTCGCAGATCATATCGGGCTTTCGCCCTATCGCTGACGAGTTTGGTGCGGCTCCTTATGAACTGGTGAATTTCCTCCAGTTCCGCCCGCTTATTGACCACGTAGTCAGTCCTAGCGCCTCCCGTTGTGCTGACCACCCCGAACTTCAAGTCAGCGGGTAACCGCAACTCTGTGCCGAACACTGCTCGGGCTGGAGTGAGTGATGTCGTGTCGTGCGGGGCTGACCTATACGCCATCAGGAACAGGGGGATATGCGTGTCCCAATCCTTTTGATTCCGGCCTACCACCTTCCGCAGATATTCTTCCAGTGTCCGGTTAAAACGTTCCACCATGCCGTCGGACTGTGGGTGCAAAGGAGTGGTACGAGTTTTCCTTATCCCCAGTAGCTCACACACTTCCTTGAATACCGCAGACTCGAAATTCCGGCCTTGATCTGAGTGCAACTCCAACGGAACTCCGAACCTGGCTACCCAGTTGTTTACCAGCTTTTCCGAGATCGTAGTGGCCTCCTGGTTAGGAATAGGGTACACTTCGGGCCATTTGCTGAAGTAATCCATTACCACCAGCACATATTTGTTGCCTTGAGTGCTGACTGGGAATGGGCCAGCGACGTTCATAGCAATCCGCTCGAAGGGCGCTCCCACGTTGTACAGCTGCATGCGGCCCCGAGACTTTCTTGTCGGACCTTTCGCGGCTGCACATCGGTCACAGCTCTTAATCCATTCGGCTACAGATTCCTGGCATCCTACCCAGTAGAATCGTCTTTTTATCTTGGCGACGGTTTTGGTGATGCCCAGGTGCCCTCCACTGGAGTCGTTATGGTATGCCTCGATGACCTCGTTGATTCTGCATGTCGGCACTACCATTAGGGAGTTGCTGGTCCGACCATCCGCGCTCTCCCATTCGCGATACAGGCATCCTTCCCTCAGCCGCAGACTTTCCCACTGCGCCCAGTAAGCCTTAGCGATCGGGCTTTCACCGGCCATCTCCTGCCAGTCTGGACGTGCGCCTTGCTCCTTGCCTTCGACGATTTTTGCAAGATCCGCATCCTCACGCTGGTCTTTTTGTAGCCTCTCCGCAGACCACGCTTCCTCTGGCATAACGCTTACCAACCGGACGTCCACTATCTGTTCTTTGCTTTCGGCTCGCGAGCACTGCCTGCATTTGACTTTGCACGGACGGAGTGGCGGCGCGTAAGCACATCTTGACGCCTGTTCTCCGGAACGCTTCCCCCGCAGATGACAGTCTCGTGAAATGTGGCCTTGCTTGCCACATCGCCAGCAACTGATTCTAGATGACATTGCCCGCAGCCTCGTTGGTACCTCTGAGCTCACTGGCCGGCTTTGCGTGGCACGTCCAGATTCGACTCGACGCCTTTCCGCAGATGACTGTCGAAGACTTCCCCTCCAGGCAGCTTCATACATCAATGCACTTGTCACCGTCTCATGAAACGTCGGCTTCATCATCATCAAGGTACTCACACGAGTCTCCGGGTCAAGAATGCCTTCGATAAACGCCTCGATCTTCAGCCTTTCCAAAACTTCCATGCTGAATCCTGGGTAACTCAGTGGTACCAGCCGCTCAATATCTGCCGCATACGTCTGCAGCGCCTCGTTGGCTCTTTGTCTACGGTTCTTCAGCTCGAAGTAATACACCATTTTGCTGTGCTCGTCACCGTATTTGGCTGCCAGCGCCCTTATGACGGTCTCGTTATCACCTCTCAAACTTTCCGGCACTGTTTTTATTACCTCAGCCGCAGGACCTCTTAGAGCCAGTATCAGTCTCCGACCTTTCCTGATATCGGTCCACTGATTTTCCAGAGCAGCCAGGTCGAACTGTAGCTTGAATGTATCGAACGACGTAGTACCATCATAAGTAGGCGCTTCTATGGCAAAAATTTCCTCACCGGACCGCACCCTTGCTCGCAGCTGAATCTCTCTAAGCCGCTCGTCGATTTTTCTGTTCATCGAGTCTTCCAGACTATCTACCCGTTGGTTCAGGGAATCACCAAGATCGTCAACACGTTTGTTCAGGGAATCATCCAGGTCGTCGACTCGTTTATCCAAGTGTTCCACTCGAGTCCCCAGGTGCTCCACCTTCACATTAAGCTGGTTGGCGATTTCTTCCACTTTCTGTTCCCAGCGCGCAGAATTTTCCTGAAGCTTGTTTTCCATTTTCTGGTCGGAAGCCTCGAACATGCCTTTCATTGCGACCATTAGCTGGCTCATGTCCATGGCTTGTGGTGGCGCAGCCGCTGCAGCCGTACTTTGCATCGACGCCGCACCGGCAGGCGATTCCTCCACCTTGGCCGACGAATCTAGCTCCTGCGTCCCGAACTCGTGCGCAGTCCAATCGACGCCTCGTGCCTCACACGCCTCTCGCAAGCGCAGCTGCAACTCCACCTTTCCGCCAGCAGTCGGCAAATTCCAGGCAGCCAGCTCCTTTTTCAGCTGGTCCACCTTCAGTTGCTCGAGTTTAACCATGTCTGCGTTTTATAATTTTTTTATTTTTTTTTGTCCTTTATTTATTCAGTAGCACAATCCCACTTCTGACACCAAATGTTACGAAAATACCAGTTCTAGTGGGCTAGTACGAATCACTGGATTGTGCAATTTGAAATAAACAAACACACTTAGTTCCTCAAACGCAGTCAACAAGAACCAACAGTCACTTTATTTAACAGATTTACACTTCACTGTCTTTACACTTGAATATTCGCTTAATTATTCCGCGTGGCAACTCCGCTAGTCAAAATCAGACTCCTCGCTGCGCCGCACCCGGCTGCCTTTTATACCTGTCCGGCCATCGCGCAGATCGTTCCCGCACATTCCGGAGTGGACTGACGGTTTCCATGACGATCGCGACCATCATTGCCAGGTTAGACTAGAAGTTTCCATCATTGCCAAGTTGGACTAGAAGTTTCCATCATTGCCAGGTTGGACTAGAAGTTTCCCTTATTATCGCGGCCGTCGTTGCCAGATTGAATTATAGCACGGCGCGTAGCGACAGGGTTGCTTTGCACAGCGACAGACTGTCTTATCGTTACAATATGTACGAGTTCTGAGCTGTTGTCTTTCGAATTAAAATATGAAATTTAATGGATTTCTAACGTAGAGGGAATATAATTTAATCAAAATTATTATAATATCATTAGTTAGTGTTTGCGCCAGTTTCAATTATAATTAATTATAATTCAGTACCAGAATTGATAAGATTTTGTCTGTATTTGATACTTGGCAGCACTGAAAATTATTGCCGTATTTTGATATTTTGAAAGTCGTAGCTTAAAAGAATTTAAATCGTTGTTTTACATGGGAGATGTGAAGGAGACTGGAGAGATTTACTTAAACAAGAACTAGTTTTTTGAGACTAATTCGTAGAAGCCCAGGCTCAGGTTCACGCTTAGAAGGCCATTGTACTTGACACTAAAGTGCCTGACCAATCCAATCTTCCTTAACAACAGAAAGACCGCAATTTTTCCATACCTACAAAGACTTCATATTATATTCGCTGACATCTCGAAAATTACACATCGGATTTGGCTAATTTTAATTGTAGAACTCTAATTGTAGAACTAGTTGTAGAACCTGATAAAAAAATAAAAGTCATCAAAGTAAAAGTTGATAAAAATACTAAAGAAAATACAGATATTTAAAATAGAAAAACCGTCAAAATTACCGGAATGGTATTTTTGCTGTTAAATTCTTATAAAAAAATCATGTTACAAAGTAGGGTTAAACTATTGTTTTTAAGGATTTCTTTGTTTTTGTATTTTAATTAATTAAATACAGTGGCGCACATAGGGAGGAGGGGACTTTCGAGGTTCAACCCTCCCCCAAATAGAAAAATTGCTGGTGCAAAATTATGGTTTGAAACGTAATCGAGGACTTCATTTGCGGGGGGGCGGTGGGGGTGTCGGATACAATTTTTGAGCCCAATACCAGTTAAAATCATGTTCCTAACCCACTATTTTTGTAACACAGATATTTTGGGGGGTAAAATTCCAAAACCCCTTCTTGTGTTCCACAGTCGCTGGATTTCATTGCCAGAAAACCCTAAATAGTAGTAGTTACGTGACTGTTACTTTATTATATATTTTTAGTAATTCTCTACTATGAACGTACTAGTGTCCTTTTAAGTCCTTCAAGTCTTAACACATTGTGTTGGTAATATTAGTTGGTTGATGTTATGTCAATGGTTAGCCCATTGCTAACAAAGCTGGTGTTTTTTTTTTAGTTTACACATATTGAAAGAAATCACAAAGATCTCAAATCCATTAATTACCATTGCAACAAGCCATCACTTAAATGCGCCTCTCATCTGCTGATCATCAATCGATATGATCTGCTCACGAAAAACACTTTCACAAAACAATTTGTTTTTTACTTCACAATGCGCTGTCAGTCGTTGTCACCGATTCGCCACACCTCCTTCACAAACATCAAACAAACGCCAAACCTCAACAGCACACAACAACAAAAACAACAACAGCTTCAACTATAACTAAACAACAAGAAGATTCTTATCAACGATGAAATCTTGTTAAAATTGACAACTATAAACATGCGCAAAGGAGATACGCCAACAAGCCTTGAGTAGCGCAGCCAAAGGCATCAAATCAGGCGCGCTCCTTGCACAGCCGCCACATGCGCTGACAATCTTGATGACATTTTAATTTTTCCCCAAACATTTTCTACTTGACGAAACAAAATACGTAAGAGATTAAAATCTTATGGGACACAAAGCGATCAGGGAAGCCGAGCTACAGCATCGGCGGATTGTCAAACCTTTTTTTGATGAGTGTCGAGCAAACACCTTCGGGACCAGATAAGCAACATTGTTCGGCCATCAAAGCGGCAAGAGAAGGCGGTGCTTTGTTAGCGCGTTGCCATACTTTTCTGCCGTTTCTCTGTGCAATACTTGATGTTGTTGTTGTTGTCGGTTGAAGATTTGCGCAAACGCGCTGTGACACTAAGCCGTTGTCAATTTGCAAGGAAATCAAGCAAGCAAAAATTTCATTCATTCATGCAGTTTTGTTGCAATTTCGCAGAAACCCAAAACACTCCAAGTGTTGGCCACATGCGAGAGAAGAAACTGGCAACGATCAAGAAGAAGATGAAAAGTATTTAAGTTGTTGAACCTACTCATCATCTGCTCTACTTGGCTGCATACAAGAAATTACAAACAAAAAATGTGCACATGATCCTGTTTACTGTGGTTTTTCCGGATCAGCTGCGCTAAATCCTGCTTCAGCCCCGCACACCGAAAGACACATATCCTGCCACTAGGCGGCGCGCTGAGCGGTTATCGGCTGGCACTCTGGTGACAACGACACCAACAAAGCCGACGGCATTCTTCAATAGTCGATTGCCGTTCTCCAGTGCAGATCTGGTCGATGCGTATGGAATCCAGTTGTTGGACTACCTGCTCGCCTCAATGCCGCTTTGTGCGCTGCGTGTTTTTCATTCTAATTCTAATCTTTGTTTATAGTTTTTCCATTTACTCATAAAACTGCAACCCCGAATCCGGTCCAGGCCGGCACACAATGAATGGGGCAACACTTGAAAGACTTATTGTCTCGGAGCTGCTGGCGTTGCTGCCATTTGGAAAATCTGCAACAGTCGATTTTTGCAATGTGTCCGCTTGTTTGTTTGTTTGTTGACTTGTTGGTGTACTTTGTGTCGCTTAGTTTTGTTCTGACTGCTTGTCATATTTGATATTCTCTTAGCGTTTATTTGGCTGCTCTATCGGCGCGGCACGATCTCGTAAGTCAACAAGCGACGCGGCGCATGCGCGATCAGTAATTTGTAATTTGTTTATTGACAAACAGCTCGAATTGACTTTAAATCGATTTCTGTATATCGTTGGTTGTTATTTGATATGTGCCATTAATTGTGTGTGGGCCGCAGTCAACACATATTTCCATAATTTGCTCATTTTGTAAGTCAGTATAGAAAAATTTCAGCAATAAAGAATATTATTAACCCAGATATGCCGACCTTACTACAGGTAGTACACCTGTTTGAAGGTGCTGCTGTGTAACTGTGCTTTGAATTTGCCAACCAATACCCTGAAATATGGGTATAGGATCTTTGGCAATGCTGGGTTAATGTTTCGTAACATGAATTCTGCTAAATATGTACATAAAATACCAGAAAATTACAGAATCTAAAGTGGTGCAGCTGGTTGTCTGGACCTGTTTGTTATTTGATAATTAGCGACAAGTTTTAATTGATTTTAGTTCTCGTTTAAATTACACCAAAACGAGGTCACAACAGCTTTTTAAGTAGTAATTAAGTATAGTTTGAAGTTGCAAGTACTTAAAGAATTTTGAACGAGGACAAGTTTGGATTAAAGTTTAATGTTGAACCAAAAGCAGACAAGTTTGGCTACCCGTTTTTGCAAAAAAAATTGTTTTAATCCATGGAAAATCTTAGTAAGTTTCCTCCATCATACAATTTTACATCATTCCCTTAAGTCTTATAAAATGTAGTAGTTCTCTAAGATTCCGAGAGTGAGCTTCTTCTTTCCAAGCTCGATTTAGATCGATAGATCTGATTGTCTCGTCACAGCTTAAATTTTTAGTTCGATTTAGACTGAAGATGGTAAAACTGGACCTAAGTGTTTAAGTTCCATTCCAAGGAGTGATAGTATACACTTTTGTTAAATCATCCATTAATCTTTCCTTCTCTTTTAAGCTATCTCTGTTTATATTATTTGCCTCCAATTTACTATGCAAGCTTTGAACAACTTTCGCTGGTATATTTGGCAAACATTTCTTCTCTAAGACAAACCAACCCATAATTCTTAATGTTTTTGCTCTTAGTTTCCACTTTTCACTCCACCTAACATGCCACACACTCACATACAAACAACCACTTTGTGGCGTAGTCTGGCCCTATTCAAATCTGTAGTCATTGTACTTTTAGTGTTTTTGCAAATTTGCGCTTAGACAAAACTATGCACAAACTGCAATACAATAAAGTTAACAAGTCAAAGCGGCACTTCGACCAGCAACATAACCTCAACTGCAGTTAGAACGTGGCGTAAGCTTGGCAAAAAAACAAAACTGAACACTGAAAATCAACGCAGATGTGTGTAATGTATGTGCAGCAGCTAGAAAAACAAACGGACAATGTGCAAGGTGCCAACAGCAAACATTGAAGGGGCGGTAATGGGTTAATATTGGGTGGTTAGAGTAAAGAAGTGCTTCGAAGACAGCCAACGAACTTTTGCATTTGGATGAAGGGATTTGAATTTCTCGGCGTTTTTTATTGGGAATATCCTAAGTTAATGTATTTAATTTGTCTTTTTCTGATGCTCTAACTCGTCGATCAATTATGCCATTTTTCAAAGCATTTTAATGTTGGAATTGACATGGATATAGTGTATTCCTAATGGATTTTTAATGTCAAATTTATTAAATTCATTATTTATTAATAATTATTTTCAATTTCAATAAATATTATTCTCGACTCCTATGAAATGGTTTGTTTTAAGGCAGTTTTGCCATGGACTGCCCGGATTCTAATTTTATTCTCATTCTAATTCTCATTTTAATTTTATTCATTGTCATTTTAATTCACGTATTAGCTCTGTGCTTCACTTACCTGAAAGCTTGTCTTTAATAATTTTCATACTTGCACTGACTTGCACAGGTTTTCACTAATATTTGTAATTGTTTGTATAATTTCATCATTTTATATTTGTTTGCCTCAATCGCAGTTATTACTTTTTCATTCCTAATTAGACATTCACTTTTGAAAATAAGGTTTTTTCACCATTTCTCATTTTTAAAAAAATTTGCCACTACCACATTTTAACTTTTTTATACTTAAGTTTATTAACTTTTTAAATATTAACTTGTATCTTTTTAAATATTTTTCTCACTTTTATTTATTTATCCTTTAACATTTCAAATAATTTTTCCACTATCACTTGCTCACTTTTTCCATTTTATTCTTTAACTTTTTAATCACTTTTCTTTTACTTAACTTTTACTTTACTTACTTAAAAAAAAATGATCTATCACTTTCTCACTTTAATTTAAATACACCTTAACTTTAAATTTTTCATTTATTTATTCAATTATTACTATTTTGTTTTTATTATATTTATTTATTAATTTTTTCACTTTTATTTATTTATCCTTTAACTTTTTAAATAAGTTTTCCACTATTACTTTATCACTTTTATTTATATTTTACCTTTTTAAATATTTTTTTTGCTATTACCTTCTCACTTTTGCTTTTTTATTCTTTAACTTTTTAAATAATTTTTCCAGTATCACTTTTATTTTTACTTTAACTTTTTAAATAATTTTTCCAGTCTCACTTTTATTTATTTATTAACTTTTTAAATAATTTTTCCACAATCACTTCCTCACATTTGCTTTTTTATTCTTTAATTTTTTAAGTAATTCTTCCACAATCACTTCCTCACTTGTTTTCTTTATCTATTAACTTTTTTTAATAATTTTTCACTTACACTTTCTCACTTTTATTTAATTACACCTTAACTTTAATTTTTTTTATATATTTATTTTATTATTTTTATATTATTATTTTATTTATTATTTAATTTTATTTATTTATAAATTTGCCACTATCATATTCCCACTTTTTTATACTTATATTTATACTTTAACTTTTTAAATACTGTCTCTTTTATTTATTTATATTTTTTTTTAATTTCAAATAATTTTATGTAAATATTTCTCACAAACTTTCACAAAATGTTTGCCCAGAAGGAAACCCTAGCCACATGTGAATATATTAGAAGCATAAATACTCGCATTAAACACCACATATACTAATAACAACAACAACCATTCCAGCCGCAATGTCAGCCCGTCGCACTTTAGTTGGACTCTGGTTGCTATGGTGCAAGTTGTTAGTTTGGTTGGCAGCTTAGCAGAATGTACGTTTAACTTGTTGTTGTTGGTATTACGAAGTGCAAATCTGGTTTAAATATTCACTGGCACAGACGAAGCAGTGCTAAAGAAAGTGAGGTTAGAGTGTTAGCACAACGGCATTCAATATGTGCAGACATATTCGTTAGTGATTTGTGCGGGTACGTACTGCTTGTATGTACATCTCTAAGTAGATATGTGGACTTTCCCCATACCTCAAGCAACTGGAATATCTTGAAGTCGACTGTGTCTGCAGTTGGTGTTGTTCTTGCTGTAGTTATGCTTTTGTTATTGTATTACCGGGAACATTTGTAATGTGCACACAAAAGCAGCCAAAGCACCTTCTAACACGACTGTGCCTGAGCGCTTGTCTCGCCCGGCGGCTGCCTGTGGGCCTGCCACCTACAACGGCGCTGCACGTTCGGCCCCCTCTTTCAACCGCACTTTGGCTGTCAGTCTGCGTCTTCACACGCTCTTCACGTCTGCTCGCCTGCGCCTGCTCATGTGCCAGTCATTGCAACGTTCGCATTCAGAGCCTTTACACTTCTACACCACTGCTTTTGCATTTTACACAATTCTCCTCAGCGCCACCAGCGAATTCGTATGCACCAACCAAATGCTGCAACGTTGGTCAGATTCGTTGCACCAACAGCCAAACGGCCAAATCTCCAACCTCAAACATGTCTTCCGCTTCTTCGTCGCAACCGCTTCGCAATGGCCGCTTCCTTCCTTCCGTCCTTGGCGACGTTGCAACTATTAAAAGCAGCTTCACACAGCCTTGCCTCCGGCCGGTTTCGGCTCCTTCTACAGCTTGCAGCACGCTGTCTCCGCTCGCCATCCCCACCAGGCACTCGGCACCGTCTTCTCTGCTGTCTGCACTAACTGAGTCCGGGTCTGCAGCAATGGAATTTTGTACTTGTGGTAATTTTATTAATTTCGTATTTATTATTGATGATGAATATGGCCGACCGGCCAGGCGACGTTGCCACATTGCGCGCCCTGCCGTACCGGCGCATGGTCGTAGCGTGGCGTACGTAACGTTTGCGAAAATCTGTACACGAATAGCAATTTGTTTTGTCGAAAACTAGGCGTACAAGCGTACAAGTACACGCTGCGGCAGCAGGTGCTGCATTAGCTACGGCAAAATGCTGAGATTTTACAGAACGTTGAAATTCGCATTGAGACGGACGAGAGGAATGGAAGCGAGTTGAGTAGGGAGTATTTTTAATGCGGCAAGTTGTACATAAAATATGATGTTATAGGGGAAAGGAGACGGCTTTGGCCTGCGACTACAGTCAATTAAGTTCTAAAAAGTGTGAATAGTGAAGTATGTTAATGCTATGAGAAATCTGAAAAAGACTTAGAAATAGTTGGGGAAAATATTGCTCTTTGGTGTAGGAAGTTTTACTTCGTGGACTAGTAGGTTCGACTTTTAAAACCCTGAGGTCATCACTGGACACTGTTCCTTCATGTCTCGTACAGTGATAGCTACAGGAGTTGCGGAGACAGGAGGTAAGAAGGAGAAGGAATAAACACTGACAAATCAGACAACCACAACGGAAATTGAACTAGAGACATTGTTCGAATGGGTATTTTCTAGTAAGTTGACACTTCTCGTACAACGGTGGCAGCAGGAACTGGAGAAAACAAACACTGCTATTGTCCCGCTTGACTTCAAGGGGTAATAATTTATTACAAATCGGCCAACTCTCGAAACTATTACCTTTACGAAGTCAAAATGCTTATCTTTCGGCAAGAAACTGCAGGATTCTCCTCAACTCAATTGGTACGTTCAGCAGTAAATCGGTTAATCGTGGATTCAAAACGCCTAAGAGTCAACTAACTTCATATGAAACTGCATAGGAGAGTATTCAATATTGTTTTATTTGATTTCAAGTGTATAAAAAAGTGCAACACTTTTATTTTTCCCACTCACCAACTCAATATTCATTATCTTTCTGCTCTCGCTCTACAAATCCTCCAACACCATCATTTACACGCAACACATTATCATAAACTTTCCTTCCCTTCGCAACTATTTCTTTCAATACTTTTTTTTTTGCATTCCCTCCACCTGGACGCCAGACAGTGTTGCCAGTGCCCCTCCACACGTGGCTGCGTCAACACGTTCGCTTCATTATCGGCCGCTTCTCGCTTTATTAGTTATTTATGTGCCGCTCTTCCGACAACAATTTAACTACTCAAGTGTAAAATTTGTTTGTTTCAAACAAACTTTTAAAGCAGTCATCGCAGCCCTAACGGTCCATGCAGAATGCTACTTTGTTGATATTTTGAGGCAAACCAGCCCACAGTGGTGCGTCATACAAAGGCAGCATTCGGAAAACCGCACTGGAAATAATGAACGAAACGAACGAAAAACAAAAACAACAACAACAAATAATAACGAAAGCAAACGAAGCGGCTGCTGACCCCAATGTCAATTATTAACGTATCACTTGACAATTGGTGTGCGCAGACTAAATGCTGAAAATGCCCAAAAAATATCGACAGCGAATAGATACATAGCTGAAATGTGTGCGCGTGTGTGTGCGTAAGTCAGTGTCTGTGTGTGTGTGAGTTTTGTTGGTGTTTCAACACCAAACACTAAATACGTAAATGCAAAAATCATAAATCTCGGCGCCCTTCAACGGTTTTCATGGCAACAAAGCCAGCAGCAGCAACAACAACAATGAATTTATGACAAAAAACTCGGTAAGAATGAAATATTTCCATTGCGTTGCGCAACTGCAGTGTGTCAGAGGGGTGAAGTTGGTGCGTTGGGATTTGGTGTGAGCCGGTGAAAGCCGACTCACCCCAGTTAAAGGTTGCAAAACGTTGCGGCTGACTGGCGATGATGATGAGCACGTTGAATAATGATGGAATTAAATGGTGTTGCATACGAAGGCAGAGTCGATGATGCTCGGCATGGAAATTGAGACTGAACTGATGAGGTGGGGAGAGATGGTGAAGTTAAGACCGATGATAATGATGTTGATGTGTTGGTGATTTGTATGAAGCGCTAAGTTGGCAATAATTATGAAGACATTGATGATAACGATGGAGATGATCGAAATATCGAAATAATGTCAATATCGTAATTGTGATTATTAGTTATGATAAAGTTGCAGTGATGATTCTGATAACGTTGATGATATGGAAGAGGTTATAAATGGATTCAATATTGATGACAATATTGAGAGGAGTGTTGATATATGGTGTTGATTAAGGAATCGAACTAATAATGACAAAAATTTTCACACTTGGATAAATCAGTGAAGACATGCAGGTTGGGTTAGGTTAGGTAGGGTTAAAGCCAGAAGCTCACATAGGCCAAAGAAGCGCCTTTGTGTTAACCTAGATATGAAAGTTGCAATCAAATATGACATAAAGTAATTGACATATCTGATCGACACTTATTGGCATTCTCACTACTTATAGTAATTTAAATGTTTTTGAATTTTATGCTAATGAACAGTGCTCAAAATCTTTTCATCCATTGGCAACAGTGTATTACAGATTAATGACAACAAAAACAACAACAACTTGCAGTTACAAAAATCCCAAATCCTGCTCTCACCAATCATTTTTCAAGCCTCATTTTCCCTACCATTCTCAAATTTTCCCCTTATTCTCTTTTATTTCCATTCATTATGTTCTCTACCTTTGGGGTTTGGCTTTTCCGGCTTTGAGAGTGTCACACTAAATGTGCAACAACAACAAATATGCAAACAAAAAAAAAGGAAAAATGCAACAATACAGAAGAGCCAACAAATCTGGCTCGATTTTCGTTTTTGCTGTCTGCCTACTTTGATTGTTATTGCAAAATATTGCACTGCATTTGCTGTTGTTGTAAAATGTGGCAATCTTTGTAGCAGTGAAAAAAAACCAAAGGGCGCCAACCCTGCAAAAAAGGGCACCAAGCACTACTTTTTGTATCGTCACTACTTGCGCCATTGAACTGTTGAGTGATGATTTTGTTACCTCCGATCTGTTTGCTTTATTTGTTTTGTTTTTTTTTGGTGAATGTGTATGTGCACCTTTTATAGTTGCCGTCTCGTAAAAAGGCATCAGATTTGCTACTTAAGTAGGAAATAAATGAATGCGTTTTGTTTGCTGCCATTTGTGCATTTCATTTGTTTTTTGTTACAGACTTTGGCTGATGTCAAAGTGGCTGCTCGCTGCATTTCAGTAGCGTTATTGATCGGCCTCAATTAAACGTTACAATTTCAATAAACTTTATTTGGTTGCAATTGTATTAATTCGAAATTTACTTATTTCTTCTGCTGTCCCAAACAAACGCTCGATTTGAATTAATCTTATGGCTGTCGCCGACATTTGCATTCATCAATTAAAATTTGCAAGAGATTTTTTCTTTCCTCTCGGCCACTTGCCGCCATTTCTGTTGAGTCATCTTGAGTTGGCGTGTTAATTAATCAGCGTTGTCATTTTGTTATGTTTGTTGTTTTTCGAGTCCGCTTGGCGCGCACTCCTTGTTGTTGTTATTGTTTTTCATTGCTCAAGCTATAAATATTCATTTAATATTGAGTAATTTTCACGTTTGATAAACGCGTTTGGCTAATTAGCCGCAAGCGCACGCCTCCACTGCACAGAGTTGCATTTGAATGCGGAATATCGTTGAGGTGCGGCCATTGAACCTTTTCACCACAGGAAGCAATGCATTTGTTTTGCTTACATATTTACTTATTTAGGTTTTATTACGTAAAGTAAAATGCTTTTTGCATATGGATAACGCAAATTACTTAATAACACTGAGCAACAGCCAAAATTTTTCCGAGTTCTAGTAAACCTTTTCTAAAGGATTTTTGGACGCTGATCACAACTGCGTACTTAGTTTTTTGATTGTTTGAGCCGTTTGTAAGTTATTGGTGGTTTTTGCTAGGAGGTGTTTTCCACGATTTTTCATCTTTGAATTTTTATTGCATTTATAATATGTTGAAAAACACGATAATTATTTTATGACACATTAATGAATCCTCAAGCTATAATTTTGTCCATAGTCGATTTCGATTGGTCAAGGGTTAACACGGCTATGGCTCTTCAAAGTTCAATTTTCGCGAATTTTTTATAAAAATTCATTTAAATTCGGGGTTGCAATTTTCAACTAGCAGTTAGTATGCAATGTATAGTGTAAGGTTGTAACTTAAACTTATAGAACAGATTTTTTTGTGTTGCATGTACCATTCTCGGCCTATACTCATTAGAGTGTAAATGCGACTTCACCTTCTGAACGCGTGTTTGTATTGAAATATCTTAATGCTCTTTGCATCATTGACGAAAGTAGATAAAGTATTTTCGCAAGCGTCAATATTTGTCTTTTCAGAGGCATTAACAAATTTTGAATTGGTTTATTACTGAAGGAGTTATACTAAAAAGAGTTGCATCACACAAGTAAAAATTTCAACCACACACACTTAGCAAACTACTTGCTGTTTTTCCATATTTCATTGCGACATATTTTTAGGGCACAAAAAATTCAAAAGTGCGAAAGCTGAAAATTTTATGAATTGAGGGCATTTATTGTATGTGAGCTGCCTAAAATTGTGCTCCGATATTATAGCCCAAAAGTAAATCCTTGCTTTTTTTGCTGAATTTATGAATGGAGAACTTACATATTTGAACATATACTCTATTACAAACATCGTATTTAAAAAATTTGTTTTTTAATTGAAAGCCCCAACATTCTTCTTTCACTATATGGCAATATATATTTTTTGGAAGCAAAATTCGTTTGTGTATTCGCAATCTTGCAAAGTAACTGAAAATTTGGCTTTGCAAATGAATAACTCTTGCAAATTTGAACCGATTTTAATGTTTTAAGTTTTAAATACATAGCTAGAGTATTGTTAATCTATGTTAAAAAAATGGCATTTAAGACTTCAGGTTTGTAGGAGCTACATGCATGTAATGGTCAAAAAGCATGTAAAACGCCCTCCAAGGAAAACCATCAATATTTCCTAAGCCGCTCAAACAATCAAAAAACTAAGTACGCAGTTGTGATCAGCGTCCAAAAATCCTTTAGAAAAGTATGGTTTGATTTCAGAAAAAAAAATAATGTCGATTTTGTTGCTCTGTGTAATAAAAAAACAAAAATGTTAAAAAAAGGAATCTCAATTCTGTTTTTTATAAGTAATTAAATTTAAAAATATTTGTTTGTAGAAATTGGAAGGAAAATGTCTTAATATAACATGACATAATTATTTGATTTTAAGTTACATAATATCAGCGTTTTTATCGTAGAACTTAATGAACGATTTGATTAATGAATGAAATAAAACTGATTAAGTTTTTGTGGATCCATGTCTTTGATGATATTTCGAATGAAATAGGACTTTGTTATAGATTATTTAGATAGTTTCGGAGAACTGGACTATAGGAAACAAAACACAATATTTTTTCAATTATTTTTCATATCTTAACTCTTTCAACTTTGGGTATCACTACATAGTATAAAGCAAAGTCACTGTCGCTGTCTGTCCCTATGTATGCTTAAAACTTGAAAACGACTGGACCAACTTGGATACTTCCTTCGGCGGGTTTGTTTGAAATTGTTACGTGAAGGTTTAGGAAAAAAGAAAAGTCGGGAAAACGGAGCGTGGCACCACAAGAATACATTTTTAGACAATAACTTTGGAACCATAAGTTACACATAAATTAAATTTGGTACGAACTTACTATTTAATTATGTCCTTCGAGAGAGGGAATCGGGTGGGTATTGAACAAAGGGGTGTGGCACCGCCCATACAAGCCAAATCTTAATAATGGAACATCTTCGAAATTGTAAGGTGCACAGCATTGACATTTAGCATAGCGTCGTCCCATAGAAGTGTCATTCTACTGTTAAAATTTAATGGGCGGTAGACAAGGGACGGGGCACATTTGTTTGACCCAATATTTCAGCAGAACTCTAAGTCGTACATCAATGAAACTTGGTATGAATCTACCATTTAATCATATCTTTCGGCAGAGGGAATGAGTCGGGTATTTAACAAGAGGGCGTGGCTCCGCCCATACAACTCAAATCTTTAATATAGAATATCTTTGAAATTGTAAGTCGTACAACACTGAAATTGAGTACCCCGTCGTCTTTCTACTGGTTGGATTTGATGGGCGTTGGGCAAGGGGCGTGGCACATTTTTTGTGATCCAAATATTCTACTGAACTATGTTATAGGTCGCACAGCAATGAAATTAAGTACGAACCTACCATTTATTCATATCTTTCGACAGAGGGAATGATAAGGCTATTGAACAAGGGGGGCGTGGCACCGCCCATACAAGCCAAATTTTTAATAGAGAATATCTTTGAAATTGTAAGTCGTACAACACTGATATTTAGTACCCCGTCGTCCCATAGATGAGTCATTATACTGGTAAGATTTGATGGGCATTGGACAAGGGGCGTGGCACATTTGTTGTGACCCAAATATTTCGCTGAACTATAAGTCGCTCAGCAATGACACTTAGTACGAACCTACCATTTTCTCCTTCGACAGATGGCATTGTGCGGATATTGAATAAGGGGCCGTGGCCCTGCCAATATAACTTAAATATGGTTCAAGCGCTATCCATTTCTTTACTGAAACTTAGCAGCAACATTGCTTATTTAAGGGCCTCGAATGCGTTAATCAGTAGCTCCCTCCTCTTCCTTTAGTTGGTTTTCTTCGTCAATTTGCCATTTGCCACATCGCCATTGATTCGCCATCTCGCGTATTTCATTATAAAAAAACAACAAATGTCGTGCGGGACGAAGTTCGCCGGGTCAGCTAGTTTTTAAATAAAATACTTTTTTATGGATTATTTAAATAGTTTTGCGTGAATTGAGAACGTCACCTATACACACTATTTTGTCAATAATTTTGCGTGTCTTAACCCTTAACATGATAAGTGAGATTGTTGTCTTAACCCTTTCAAATAGAGAAAATATGAATCTGGAGATATATTTGTTGATCTTCTCAGAAATAAAAGTCAAAGAATAAATAAAAAGTAGTTGTCAACGGCAGCCGCCGTAGCTCAGCTGGCTAGTGCGTTGGGCCGCGAGTCAAATGCGACGCTCGAACCCAGGTTCAAGACTCCGTTGCTGCTAACACCGAAAAAAAGAAAAACAACAATTTTTTCTTTCGGCGGCTGTCCTCTCAGCAGGAAATGGCAAACCTCTGAGAGTAACATTGCCTATGAAAGAGCTCCCAACTCGCCGTTCGGAATCGGCATAAAACTGTAGGTCCCTTCCAACCTTGTACAAATTCGCACGCACAACACGGATGGTTGCGGGTAGCTAGGCGGGTGCCAGTCAAGAAGAAGAAGAAGTTGTCAACGGTTTCCCAGGTTCTTGAAGCATACATTTGTATACTTTTATCAAAGATGATATAATGATATAATTTATATTATCTTTGGTCTCATGTATAACTGTTTTGGTTCACAAATTTGGAATACAATTCTTTAAATAACTTATTGACTAATTGTTTAGTTGTTTTGTTTGAACCAGATCGAAAGTATTTAAGATAGAATTTCTTTTCTCAGAAAATTGTGGAAAACTTTCTTCCCACTCTTTCTAATTCTTTCCTTGGACAAATTATAGAAACCTCAGGCTTGTGAAATGAAATAAAATTGTCATGCTTAAAATTATAACTTTGCCCTGAATACGGTTAATAGTTGAGTTTAAGTATTCTTACTGCTAAATAGTTGCAGTTTTATGTAGTTTTAAATAGAGTTTAGCGATTCAGTTCATAAAAAATTTCATAACATACAGTTATTATTTTGCCCGCATAAGGCCAGTAGTCGAGTTTAGAAATTCTTACTTAAATCAAATCAAATAGTGGCAATTTTAAATAGAAATAAGTAACTCAGCTTACTAAAATTTGATTTGTGTCCTAAAATCTGCCAAAATCAAGCGAATGTCTAACGAAGCTCCAAAGGGTTTTCTTAAAGATTTAGCAACGTTTACTTATATGCTATGTTTACGTAGTAACACACTAAGAAAACGCAAAGCCATAAAAAATCAATTTTATGAAAAAGAAGAAAAAGCAACTCTGAAAAGGACTAACGAAAGACATTTACGAAAAGTTTGTGCGGAAGAAGCAAAGTGTGCAAGTGAAATATTGTACAAGACATATGAGTACACGGAGGAAATGCACACAAACCGACAAACAGACTTAAGCTGGTAATGGCTACAAAACATATTTACATAGAAACATATGTATATATAGTCGGTATATATAAATATTGCATGTATACAAAATCCCAAAGGAACTAAATATTCTTTTATTTTTGTGCTTTCTTTGGTTGAGAAAGGTGCGGCGCACAAAAAAAACCATAATAAGAATACTTAATGCACAAAATGAGCTAAGAAGTTGAAAAGAAAATAAATGAAATACTCGTGAGAGTTGAAATGAAAACGTAAATACAAAAGTAACAATAAATTCTAGACTAGAAAAAAATTATTTAATACGAAACTGCGAAATCTTTATGAAAACATAAAACAACGCCAACGGCCTACAACATAAACAGCAGCAAGAAGCATAAAACAACAACAGGAACAACAACAACACAAATATCACGAACACACACACACAATGAGCAAACAAAAACAACAACAAAGTAAAAGCAATGTCAGAACATATTGCAAGCGCCGAATGAAATAACATCCCTGCGTTTGTTGTGGGCTGGCGGGTTGACTGGCTGAGGGTTGGTTGGGTGGCTTTCAGTCTGACATGCCAAAACATATTGTACGAACACACACGCGCACACAGAGGCAGCTACAGCTACAGACAAATGTGCGCGCTCGCTACACACGCCGACAGACGCCCAACTTGTCGAGCAGTTCGAAATGTTCCCTTTCAGGCGAATATTTGCAGCGTGTGTCGTCTGCAGCTGACAGCGTTGCGTTAATGCGCCTTCCACCACAGCCCACGCCACGCCACGCCACTCCACTCCCACCCAACTTTGTTCCGCACCCAGTGCTGCGTTCAATCTGCGCGCAAGCAGTTTGTGCTTCTATGTATGCGTGTGTGTGTTTGTGTGTGTGTGTGCGGGCGCTTTGGTAGAACGCCCCTGAGTCAACCAAAAATGAAATGAAATTTTCACCCCCGAAACTTCTGCCACCACCATTTGCCGTTATCGCTTGCCGCCATCGCCATTTCCACCCACTCGGCACTGGGCAGAGTTGCCATACGCGCGAAAATTTACGCAATATCCATAATTTTCGGCTTGAAAGACGCGTATGCGAGCGCAGTAAAGATTTTTCATTCAAAATGTACACTTTTAAATATTATCGTATTTTATTTTTTATGTGAAAAGCTTGCAAAATAAATAAAAATAAACAACTCGCGTAAAATATGCAAAAAATGAAAAAAAAATTTATTATTTATTTTTTATTTTTAACACGAAGAAGAAACGCGTCGGCATTTGTCGCACTTGCCAGCTGGTGTTTGTTGTTGTTGTTGTTGTTGTAGCCTTTGTTCGGCCTATTTGCTGGCTGCGTGTGGCAGCAGCGTAAACGCGCGCACTTAAACGCTACGAAATTGCACGGCCGAACAGAGGGGAGGGGGGAAAAAGCCATTTTCAACGTGCAGTCATTGAGTTGCTGGATGCGGCGTCGCTTTTGGCTCTACGCCCGCTATTGCTTTTTACTGCCTACAGCCGCCGTCACTAGTTTCTTGTTCTCTCAATATTCATGTTGTTGTTGTTGTTGTTGTGGATTTACTTTATTGAAATATTCAAATAAGATTGCCGATTTGCTGCCTAAAATGGGATTTAAACGCCGAGCGTATTGTGGCGCCCGCTTTTCTTTGGCTGCGTTGCCTTTGCGCCTGACTGACTGCTCAGCCGCCTTCCGTATTGTCATTGGCTCTTCCGCACGAAGGTTACAACTTGGCAAAGGCTGTTGGACCATTTTCGCTTTTTCTTTCACATTCGATGTTGTTTTTTTTATGTTTTGTTCCTTAATAAAGCTTGAAATGGGCTCGTAGTGCTGATAGGGAAGAAAAAGAATCAGACTGAAATTGACATTTTATAAATGGGCGGAAAAATGAAAAATAAGAAAAAAAAACAACAACATGAAAATGGAGAAAATTACAATTCCTTTGGATTTTCTCCCTTCACAAACAGTTTAATGGGATTTGGTTGTGTTGAGTTTAAATTACGAAAATTTCGTATATGAAAATATTTACTTTGTGTGTATTGTCGTTTTGTCGGTTTGTAAAACGGCTCAAAGTGGCTTCTTCGAAGTTGAAGTTGCAACTTTTTATACAGAAAGAATACAGTTGAATGCTTGAAGTTGTTATAAATTAATGGTTGAAAAGTTTTGCATTAAGATTGAGTTTCTTAAAAATGCTTTAAAAGTAGGAGCGGGAGAGAGAGAGAGAGATAGCGAGCTCTCAAAATCATGATTAACAGCTGTTGACAACACGCTGAGTGTTATTCCGTGTGGTGCTTTGCAAAATTTTTAATATATGTGTTTTGAATAAAATATTTTCTGGAATTACTTTGGTTTATTCCTCTGCTTTTCAAAGAGCTTAGCATCAATAAATTCTCATTTACGAGTCGATCTGAAGCACTTTGAACAATTATTTGTTTTCTAATTTCCACTCATTTTAATAAACAAAATAAAAAGTTCGCTATACGTTTTTCGTCAAGATGCAATGTTACACAACAATGTTTTCTGTTTAAATAATATAATTAAAAAAGTCTGTCTAGTCGATTTGAAGCGTTTTGAACAATGATTTATATTCTAATTTCCACTAACTTTTATAAAAAATCGTTTGCTATACGTTTTTCGTCAACATACAATGCTACATAACAATATTTTCTATAAAAATCATTAAAACAAATAGACTGTCTACTCGATTTGAAGCTCTTTGAACAATGATTTGTTTTCTAATTCCCACTCATTCTTATCAAAAAATCGTAAGCCCTTTTCGTCCACATGCAATGTTACATAACAATCTTTTCTCTATAAATTATTAAAACAAATAGTCTGTCAAATGCGGCGCCAACATATCACAAAAATGTCCCATCAACCCAACCATAGCCAATCGCATAAGCATTTGTAGAGCTAATGTCAAAAGTATTTGTTGAACTGTCAAACAATAACATTTGACATATCGTAAAAGGAGAGCGAAAAAGACCCTCACATGAAATGTCATTGAAACAGGGTCGGGCACCACGACACGATCCACTTTGCAGGCATTTATTCGGGTTATTCATACAATGCGTATGAACTCGTTTTGGTTAAAAGGCGTAACAAACGCATTAGCCGCGCGCACTTATGGCATTGTACGAGCCAATCATATTTGAGTGCACGACATATGCTTGTCAAGCGATTTCGTTGTGACAGTGGACCAAGCTGGGTAGTTCTTGTTGTTGTGTTTGAGATGTCGTAACAGCGTTGTGAAGTGCTAGGAAGAAGTCGAGTGGAGACGTAGAGGAGAGAGGTGTGGGGTTTACTCGTTTATTCGTGCTTTGAGTTGAAGATGAACCAGAGACAGACAACATCGAATATTATAATAAACGTCAGGCCGACTCGGGATTGAAATCCACAAACCTCTGACTTGCCTTTCGGAGCACGAATAACTGGGACCTTGCTCCCAGGCGCCAAGCAATATTCAAAGTTTTTCCTAAGTACTGGTTAACCATCTCTCAACCAAATGCTGATATGTGTGATATCCTTAACCTTCATACTAGTTAACTCTTTCTCGACCAATGGTTCATATCTGTTCAATCTGAACTTTAACCTTCATACTAGTTAACTCTTTCTCGACCAATGGCTCATATGTGTTCTATCTGAACTTTAACCTTCATACTAGTTAACGCTTTCTCGACTAATGTTTCATATGTGTTCCTTCTGAACTTTAACCTTCATACTAGTTAACTCTTTCTCGACCAATGGTTCACATCTGTTCCATCTGAACTTTAACATTCATACAAGTTAACTCTTTCTCGACCAATGGTCCATATGTGTTCCATCTGAACTTTAACCTTCAAGCTAGTTAACTCTTTCTCTACCAATGGTTCATATCTGTTCCATCTAAACTTTAACCTTCATACTAGTTAACTCTTTCTCGACCAATGGTTCATATCTGTTCCATCTGAACTTTAACCTTCATACTAGTTAACTCTTTCTCGACCAATGGTCCATATCTGTTCCATCTGAACTTTAACCTTCATACTATTTAACTCTTTCTCGACCAATGGTCCATATGTGTTCCATCTGAACTTTAACCTTCATACTAGTTAACTCTTTCTCGACCAATGTTTCATATCTGCTCCATCTGAGCTTTAACCTTCATACTAGTTAACTCTTTCTCGACTAATGGTACATATGTGTTCCAACTTTAAAATTCATACTAGTTAACTCTTTCTCGACCAATGTTTCATATGTGTTCCATCTAAACTTTAACATTCAAGCTAGTTAACTCTTTCTCTACCAATGGTTCATATCTGTTCCATCTGAACTTTAACCTTCAAGCTAGTTAACTCTTTCTCTACCAATGGTTCATATCTGTTCCATCTGAACTTTAACCTTCATACTAGTTAACTCTTTCTCGACCAATGGTCCATATGTGTTCCATCTGAACTTTAACCTTCATACTAGTTAACTCTTTCTCGACCAATGGTTCATATCTGTTCCATCTGAACTTTAACCTTCATACTAGTTAACTCTTTCTCGACCAATGGTCCATATGTGTTCCATCTGAACTTTAACCTTCATACTAGTTAACTCTTTCTCTACCAATGGTTCATATCTGTTCCATCTGAACTTTAACCTTCAAACTAATTAACTCTTTCTCGACCAATGGTACATATGTGTTCCAACTTTAACATTCATACTAGTTAACTCTTTCTCGACCAATGTTTCATATGTGTTCCATCTAAACTTTAACCTTCATACTAGTTAACTCTTTCTCGACCAAGGTTTCATATCTGCTCCATCTGAGCTTTAACCTCTCTACTATTATAGTTAACCCTTCATAGTAGCCATGTGCCATCTGAACTCTAGACCCATTTTTGTAACGAGCGCTCAATATTAGCAAAACAAATTAAAAGAATTTCCAAATGCCATTAATTGATCGTAAAAAGGTTATTATAGTATCGCTGCACAAACAACAAATAACGTGTTTTACGATTTTGATATGTTTTATGTATAAACAATTCACTCTACGTTCTGTCAGGCCAACAGTACAATTGATTTGTTTTTATACTGTCGTACTGTACTTTTTGTTGTTCTTGTTGTTGTTTGGCTGTTGCAGCTAAAAACTTTTCATCCGCTTAAGTGTACTTAAAAAGGTATAAATTAGTATTATATGACACACAAACACATAACACCCACACTGCCGACATTAAGACGACGCCAAGGCCCAAAGGAAAAATATGACAAGCATCACAAAGAAACGCGACAAGCGGGCCCGAGTGGCGCGTATCGAAGATGTCGCGTTGCAGGCGTCAAGTATTGCCACAGATGGCGCTTTTCATGCAGCGCCCGCCTGAAGAATGTTGAATGAAAAACCAGCAACACAACAACAACAACAACCACTACAGCAAAAACTTATTCAAATAACACCGCATGCAGTCGCCAAGTAAACATCATAAACAACACCAACAACAACGATCATCAATTGGTTTTTGTAATTTCAACTTTTTTTTTAAGCTCGAGGTGTGAAACTTTTTTCTTTTCGGCTTGATTATTGTCAGCCCAATTGATCGCCATTATTGAGATTGGAGCCAGCTGAGCGTTGTGGCATTCAAATGCGTTGCAATGGGGCACAAGAATAAGTGTACAGAAAGAGTAGAAGAAGTGAGGAAAAGTTGAGTTAAAGTTGCGGTCGCCAAGTTAATGAAGTTGTTTTGTTGTTATTGTTGTATTATATATGGTTTTTTTTTGGGGTGGAACGAAGCGGCGACAGTGATTTTAATCCGCAATAAGCAGTCGACGAAGAATCAATTGTCAGCGCCATTCAAGCTGCGCGCACAAAAATCTCCCGCAATGCATGGTAATTTCTTGATGAAGCGCAATATTACAACAACAAAAATAACAGCTAAAGTGCTGAATATTTATAGAAAGAGGTAAACTAATAGCAGTGTCCGTAAATGAAATGATAACGAGGAAAATGTCACAAGTTGCAAGCGAACGCATTGGGTGTTTGTTTGGTTTGTTGAGTGTGTGTTGAAAGTTGTATGTTGTTGTTGGTTTGTTTGTAGCGCCAGTCATATTGAAATTATGTAATTATTGGATCATATTCGGAATTGAAGTGACCTTGAACGCCATAATTCGATTAGAATACAATGATTTAAAGATTTGTTTGTGAAGGCAGTTTGAAAGGACTTCCCTCAAAACATAGTTGAAGTTATTGGTTTAAAAATCCACTGACTTGAATTTGCAACAATTGGATTCTACGGCCTTGGCTCAGTGGTTAGTGCGTTGTACAAGCAGACAGAGAGTTGTTGGTTCGATTCACAACATTAGCACATTTTTTAGTACTCTAAACTCGAAAAGACTTACAATTGCCTCTCACAACAATACTCAACCATTGATTTTAGCCTTACATCATGACTTAAATTCAAACTTTCCACCTGTCAACACCTCATAATAGCATTGATCAAAATATTAACCGATTTTGTTCTCAAAAACTATTCAAAATAGTTGACCTATTCAAGCAACTTATTGACTTGACTTATTCAAGCTTCATACAAAGAGCAACCTATAGCTCTTTGTCTGTCTGTGTATTTGTAAAGGATTATGCATAAATTAGAGAAAATGTCAGACACTAACAATTTGTGAATATGACATTTCCAAGAAATGTCTGCCGACATGCAAAGAATCATCTACAACTTCAGCTTTACGCAGCCACCTTCGCTCTTAATGACATCAATTAAATGAATTCAACAGCAACAACAAAAACGTATAAATTCAACATTTTATTAGTTTATAAATTACAAATTACCAAAGAAAATCCGTAAATTTAAACGAACCTTCTACAGCAGCAACATTTGTATTTCTCCCATTGAAAATGTGCCTAAAATTTCTTATGGCCTCATAATTTTCCCATTTTTTCAAAATTTTTTTTTGTGTTTCTATGATTTTAATAACCCATAAAATATCACATTTTCACATTTCTTTCGTTGACTGGCCATGTTAAGCATTTAACCCAAATAAAATGTGATGCAACAATCGATCCTGGGCGCTGTGAAGCCTTGAATGCACAGCAAACGCTGCTAACCCTCGCACTTGTTAGCGGTTGGCGTTGGTGACTACAGTGTTACCTGACGATGTGTAAATGGAACTGTTTTCTAATGCTTGAAAAAATAACTTGAAGGTGCAGTTTTGAAGATAATTTTCTAAGTTTGATGGCTTTCACTTCAAAGTGGTGGGATACTTATAGAGAAATTGTAGCCACAAAGCTAGAGAGCTAAACAACTAGAAGCCTTAACCCTTTCCGGTCAATTTCCACATTTCTTGAGATAAAAATTTTTCCTTCAAAATATTGACTCATTGAACATTTTAGCAATAAAATACAAAAAAAATTTAAAAAAAAATCATTTTGGTTGCGAATTACAGCGTCATCAATTTTGTACGATATATCGTACAATGGTCCGTAAATGAGTAAAAATTCGTGAATTTTTGGTTTCGGTTTTTCAAGTTTTATGAACAATTCATTGATTTTTTTGATAGAAAACATAAATTATTACAACAAAAAATCAAAATATTATTTCATTTTGATCGAAAGTTATATAAATAACTTATATATAACTATATATATAAACTTATAACTATATATATAACTTATATATATAAACAATTGATTCACATTTATTCGGCCTTATATAACCGTTGTTGTTGTTGCAAAGCCCTTTTTCTCTCATTACACAACACAGATTCAAAATTCATGTAGTTTTACAGAAAGATACTGAATATAGCCGGTTCTAAATATCGTAGTGGGAGTGGCAATAACGCATGTGTAACCTTACATAACGCGTGTCTGCCCAGTAAAACACAAAATCGTCTAGTAATTCTTATTTTTAATCGAAAATTGCCGAATGGTCGAATTTTATTAGTCACGTGATTTACAGATGGGCGTGGCAGGCATACAAACGCAAAAAATCTGTTACCAAACCAATAACTTAAAAAAAAAACAAACATAACTTGCAACCTTTGCTTTCCATTGTACGAAATATCGTACAAAGCTTTGCAACCTTTGTGGTCATTTGTACGAAATATCGTACAATTTTTTTAAAGACTCGGGAAAAATATTTAGACGCAAAAAATGTTAAATTTAGTAAGTTCTATAAATCAACTAAGATTCAAACTTTGAAATTTTTTCGCTTTTTGGGACAAAAAAGTATTACATATTTAAAAAAGAAGAAGTACCGTCATTTGCTGGTTTTTCAAATTCTTGCAAAAAGCTGCTTACAAATCGCACTCATACTGTGTAGCCACGGCTATTATGATTTATATTATAAAAAAGTATTACATATTTAAAAATTCCTACGCAGAAGTACCGTCATTTGCTGGTTTTTCAAATTCCTGCAAAAAACTGCTTACAAAACGCACTCATACTGTGTAGCCACGGCTATTATGATTTATATTTTTAAACAGAATGATACAACACAGCCTACTTAATGAAAATTTGAAGTTGCATAAATAGTGCATTCGCTGTCAAATAAAAAATCGTCGAAAAAATTGTATCGTTCCAATTTCCGGAAAGGGTTATGTATAGCACATTGGATAATAGAACTTTGCAGCTATCCAATGAGTTGTAAAAGGCCTTAGGTATTGTGCCAGAAAGCCGAGCAAACCGACATAAAAGTTAGGTTAGGTTAGGTCAAAGTGAAGTCGAGTGGCGTAAACTACTTAAGCACATTTCATATTTTCTCGAGTCGCCTATCCAGGCAACACTGTACCATAACAGCGCAGTTTTGTATACACTGGGCCTTGTAGTCTCATTTCATGTGTCAAATGCGCCCAAAGTGTAACCTTTTTTTGGGCCTTTTGTTTAATCTGTTAGTTTAGACCTTTTCGTCTCTCTGTCTCTGCTCTTTGTATTGTATTTATTTTTTATTTGTTTTTTGATGTTGTTGTTGCACGCTGTTGTTTTTGTTATGCCACTTATTGTCTGTATGCATTATTGTTGTTGTTGTGTTTTCATTATTTGTGCGCAACTCAGGCGCACACAGGTGAATTTAATAGGACACAATGGCCACTAACGCGCTGATCCCACATAATTTATGGCATCGGTCGATTGGGGCCCGCCCGCGCGTCTATAACGCGCTTTTATATAATTTTCTGACTAATTTCAACATTTAAACTCTGCTGCATTTTACTGCATTTGTGTCCTAAACACCACACATCATTGTCGCCATTTGTAGGCCACACAACCTAACCTAACACCGCAAACACTCCCTCGCAACGTTTTTCCAGCGGCAAAGCGCACTTTGTTGTAACTCGCCCCTTGGCCCCGGACCATTCAACGTTCGCACTGCAATGGCGTCTTTTACCTTTAAGACACCTTTTCAGCGCGTCATTTGCTTGTTTATAACAAACACACACACACACACACACACACATAAATAATTTTATTTATTATGGCACTCTGACTTGTTGAGCTGACACTTTTTGTGCATCTTCAAATAATACAAAAACAATAAAAATAACCATAAGAATGCGTTGCATTCGCGTTCATTTGGCCCAATCGCCTCCTTCTCTCATTTTTTTTACAATGCCGAGTAGGTTTGTATTTGTTGTTGTGAATGTATGGCTTTTCATAAATATTTTCATAATACACATTTTTCTTCTCACTTCATTCTTTGCATTCTCATTGTCGAATTCAAATGAATAAATGTAGCGCGCATTCATTTTTATGGCGTGTAAAGCCCATTTCGATATTCTGTGTTCTCCCGATGTCCCCGATTGGCGTTGCACCTGTGTGTGCGCGTTTAAAATATTTTCATATAAGTAACAACCTTTTCATATTGTTGCTGGCATTGTTGTTGTTGGAGTTGTTGCAGTTAATGTTGTTGATGTGTTTATAGTGCGCCAGGATTTGGCTGCCCGTAATCCAGCTTTTCGAAATCAACTTAAAAGCCTTAACGACTGTGCATCGCATTTGAATAAGCACTTTCGTTCGCACTTATTTATGTGATGTGGATTTTGTTGATTAATATTGTTGAAATTAAAAATTAAAAAAAAAAGTTGCGAATTAAGCGTTTCGTTGGAAAAAATTTGCATACATTTGTGTGCCACATTTGGCATTTTTATGCCTTTCGAAAGTTTATTAAATTCTGTTTAAGTTTATATGAAATCATGAGGATGGAGTTTTAGTATAAAAAAAATATGAAGTGTTAAGCATTTCTCATGAAGTCATAAGAAATTCTTTATTTAGTAGTTTGACAGCCCAAGCTGTAATAGAGTCAGAGGAAATTCTTTTTTAAAATCGTAGTTTTGTAAAGTTTAAATGCTTTATTTCATTAAAATAATGTGGAAACATGGGTTTTCCTCTCTACACCTTTAGGAAGCATAGACGTTTCGTTTTTTTAATGACGTTCAAGGGATGTGGGTAGCAACTAAGTACCTAACTCGTGTTAAATCTATCTTATCTAAGTACGTTTTGGACGCCCCCGAATTCTTTTCACGGCAACTGGTTTATATCTGCAAGAAAGTATAGGGTGTTTTTTTTAGAGGTTTGTTTTTCGAATAGAGATAAAACTGGCATTTTGTGGTCAAATCTGGCAACTCTAATGTCATTTATGTTCAGTTTAGTTTGCCATTTCATCATGAACAGGTTGACAAAAGAACAACGCTTGCAAATCGTGCAAATTTATTTCGAAAATAATGGTTCAGTTCGCGAAGTTTACCGCAAGCTCCGTCCATTTTATGGTCGACATAATCGTCCATCAGAGCAATTAATTCGGTTAACCATGGGTCGTTTTCGCACTACGTTTACTCTATGTGATAATACGCATCCGCAGAGACGTCGAACAGTGCGCACCGAAGAAACAATTGCCGCTGTAGAGCAAAATGTTGAAGAGGACCCAGTCAGAAAAGGAATCAGTTACCGTTAATGGAGACCGGTATAGAGCCATGATAACCGACTATTTTGTTCCCGAATTGGATGGCATGAATGTGGATGAGTCGTGGTTCCAACAAGACGGCGCTACATGCCACACAGCGCACGTCACAATCGATTTATTGAAGGAAACATTCGATAAGCGCATAATTTCGCGGAATGGACCTGTCAATTGGCCACCAAGATCGTGTGATTTGACACCATTGGATTATTTTCTTTGGGGATATGTGAAGTCGCTCGTCTACGCCAACAAACCAGAAACGTAAGGGGACTTGGAAGCCAACATTCGTGGTGTTATTGCCGACATACGGCCCCAAATGCTCGAAAAAGTGGTTTAAAATTGGACCTGTAGAATTGGCTTTATTCGAGCCAGCCTCGGCGGCCACATGCCCGAAATCATATTTAAACATTAATGGCATAAAATTATCGTTCCAATAAAGCCTTTCTTGTGTTTTATTTCAATTCGAAGTTCTATACCTCTAAAAAAAACACCCGATATTAACAAATCCTTTAGTTAGTATATTCCTAGCCTAAGCAATTAACAAATCAGTGGAAATTCGTAGAAATTCTAATTTTTGTAATATTTAATTATATTAATTGAAAAATGTAGGAATATATTTTTCGTTATCCATTCTTCGGAAGTTAGTCTCATGAAAGCTTTTTCATCTAATTTGACTTGAACCCGTTTCTTTGACGCCCTCTCATTTAATGTTGAAAGCAACTAGGATATTCGTGTTAAATCTATCTTTTCTTAAATCGTTTCGGTCATTCGCAATTTTTACTCTCTTGTGGTTTCTAATCATTCTTGTAATTCCGTGTTGTGGTCCTCTAACATGTGATCTATACATCTCTTGTTCCTACGCTTCATTTGCTTCAGTTTGGGTTCTTTGCCAGTCAGTTACCAAAGGTCATTACTCCTGATGGTATTTGGCTAGAATATTCCCAGCCATCTTCTAAAACTCTTCGTTACTGATGGTGTTTGCCCAAAATATTCTTCCGCAGATTACTAATGAATACTTAGATATGTAAGCAAGTAGTCATGGTTGCTCCTAAAGGAGCAGATTTAATAGGCTTTTTGTGATACTATAACTTGTTGAGCTCATATTTTCCATTTAAAGAACCAGTGAGAGCTTCTAATAAAGCCAGATTCAGGTTGTCGAAGAAGAACTCAGAAGAAGAAGATTAATTTTTGCTTCTGCTAGAGACTGCAAAACAAGTACATACAAAGAAGATGAAGTACGTTTTTCTAAGTAGATTTCCTCCGAGATAAAACGTTCTTCTCCTAAAAAGTGCAGTACAGGCAAATAGAAATAGATGAAGTGTGTTTTTCTCCTTTTCTTAAGAGACCCATTGTGATATCACAACTTGTTGGACTCGTATTCCCCATTAACAGCACCAATCACAGCTTCTAAGAAAGATAAAAGGAATCTAAATAGTCTTTTAGGCCAAATCTCAGCTCCAGATTGTCGAACAAGGACTCAAATTATTCTGACTTCTGCCAGAGACTGTAGGACAGGTACGTAGAAGATGAAGTACGTTTTTCGAAGAAGAACCGAATCTTTCTTCTGCTAGAGACAGAGAAGTTGAAGCACGGTTTTCGAAGTAGAACTATCCCAACTGAATTTGTCTTCTGCTAGAGACTGCTAGACAAGTACATAGAAGATGAAATCCTATTTCCTCGCTTTTTTCATTCACGCAGCTTCATTCATTTATTTCAAAAATGATTGAAAAATAGACTCAAACTTTTTGTAGGGGTTCCTATTAAACAGTGATCCATCAATAAACCAGTCATGGCTCTCAGCTGGTTCTCCTCAAGAAAAATAACTTATTGAATTACATTACAGCCAACTAACCTAATAATAATAATAATTGACTGGCACGACAGCCCGCTTACGCGAGACTAAGGCCTAGCTTCCCGCAACTACCCGTGTTGTGCGTGTGAATTTGTACGCGGGTAGAAGGGACCTACAGTTTTTTTATGCCGGTTCCGAACGGCAGGTTGGGAGCTTTATCATAGGCAATTTTTACTCTCAGAGGTTTGCCATTTCCAGCTGAGAGGACAGCCACCGAAAGAGAAAACGAATTTTCCCGTTATTTTTTTTAGGTGTTATTACGGGCAGTATTTGAACCTGCGGTTTGCTGCCTTCGACTCGCGGTCCAACGCACTAACCAACTGAGCCACGGCGGCTGCCAACTAACCTAACCCTAACTAAAAATATATCTAGTTGAGAAACTAGTGTCCGACCGAATATTCGGTTTCGGTTTCGGGCCAAATAAGTGGTTTCGGTTTCAGTTTCGGCCAAAAAATGGCCGAATGGCCGAAACCGAAACTTTCTGGAAATTTTTTACATTTTATTATGTGGCGAGTGAAACGGTACTTAGTTAGTGCAGCCGAGCAGATAAATAGTGAAAAGATGATGCACCAATGTAGAATATTTTTTAGAATATAATAAATAATAAACTATTTAATTTTGAATATTAGCGAGTAAGGTACGAAAGGGTGATTTTTTTATGTTTATGTTTTTAAAAAATTAATTAATTGTTTTTATTAATAAGTATTTATTTATTTGATGATATGTTTGTTTGTTCTTTATTTACTTAAAGTAAAATTCGTTTGTTGAAAAATTGTGATTTTGATGCTTGATGTGGTGATTTTTATTTCAACTAGAAAGTTTCGATTTCGGTTTCGGCAGAATATTAAAAAAAAACCGAAACTCGGTTTCGGCTTCGGCCCAAAAAAGTGGGTTCGGCCGGAAACTACAAAAAAACTTTATAAAATTCATATTATTTGTTCCTAATGGGTTCAATAAGACTTCAGGTCACACTCAGTCACATATTTTGCTTAACGCAATAAAAAGCAGCCATAACAAATGCCTCTCCATAAACCATAAAATTGTCAAACATCAATTCAAAATGTGCAAATTTGTTTATAACTCTATAAAAAATTTTGAATATATAAATAACAACAACATGTACCATGAGAAAATTAATGAAATTTAAATGGGGACCACACCGATGACAAACACCTTTCAGCCAGTAAATTAACCACAAATGCAAACAAAAACAACAACAAATAACAAAAACAAAATCAACAACAATCACAACAACAACAACAATGACAATATCTCAAGCAATAAGAACAAAATGGAGCACAGAATGAATGATTGCAATAAAAAAATTGTAATACCAAATACAAAACAAAAGCAAAACAAAACATCAATAAATTCGCAGCTCGCATGCAGAAATTATTTATCACACGACTGGCTGCTAGTCAGCGCCATAATTTCAGCAGCAAATCGCAATACCAGGAATTCTTAAAAGTCAACAACAATAAAAACAACAAAGCACAAACGAAATACGATTGAGACGGGTTGAATGGCAAGGAGGCGGGGGTGGGGGGCAGAGACAAAGAAAAAACAGCAAATAAATGTTTGGTGTCTCACCAAAAACTTATCGCATGCAAAAAATCAGCCACCAACAAGCATACAATAACAACAACAACAACTAACACTGGTCACAAAACAAAGCATGGCAAATAAAGCGAATCGTTTAAATGGTGCTGCCACCGTTGCCAACGTGCAACGTCACCATTCATGATTTGCCAGGCAAGCAGCGCAGCCAAGCTCAGCCGGAATTGAAGGGGAACAGTTGAGTGGGGAAGAGGGGCGGGGGTGTTGGGGTGGGAGTAGACTTTAGCATTTAGCATTTTATGGCCGCAGTTCGTCCAATCGCAATCACTCTTTGTGTGAAATGAAATCAGCGCAGCCACAATACCAACAACATCATCACTACCACTAACAACAACAACAACTACTACGATGACTGTTTGCGCTGAAACTATGGTATTTGGGGCGGGGAGGGGGTATATGTGGCACTCTTAAACACGATTATTTATTATACAACAAATTCGCGTCGTATGTTGCACGTTGCCCCTGTTGCCCTCCACACAAAAAACAAAACAAAACAAAACAGCAACAAAAAATTATGAAAACGAAGTGCCTGTGCCGCATTGGACGCATGCGCGCCAGCAACTGCGACTCATAAATCATAAACGACAGCAATGAATGTGGTAGTTTGTCCAAAAGCGGCAGCAACAACAACAACCAGCAAAAGTGCACGCTGCAGCGCGCTCTGCTCTTTTAACTTTTTTACTGCACTTTTATTAAATGCAAAAAAATGAATACTTTTTCTGATTGCAAAATTTATTGTTTGTGTGTTTCAGGTGAAAAGCCGTTCAAGTGCGAGCATGAGGGCTGCGATCGTCGCTTTGCCAACTCGTCGGACCGGAAGAAGCACTCGCACGTGCACACCTCGGACAAGCCGTACAATTGTCGCATCAATGGCTGTGATAAATCCTACACTCATCCATCCTCACTGCGAAAACACATGAAGGTAAGTGGGCCATGCATGACTCAGCAGTGTGGCAACACCGCACATCACAAAGAAATTGTCGTAGATGAAAACCACTTTCCACAGTCAACCTTCAAATAAAATTTACAATTTCCAAGTATTTATGTATTAATTAAACCCCTTCACGTTCTCTTCCCCCCTCTGCGAAACAGGTGCATGGCAACATCGATGAGAAGTCCCCCTCACACGGCTACGACAGCGAAGGCGAAGAGTCCTCCTCGTCCAGCATTGTGACCGGCGGCACGCAGACTCCGCCCTCGGCGCGCCTCACTGCCGACGGCAGCAGCATCAACAAGTCCTCGCCGCACTCCATCAAGTCGGAGCCGAGCAGCGGCGCCAGCGGACTGCACAGTGTCATCCATTTGGGCGCCTCGAGCGGCAGCAGTTCGGCCAGCAGCTCGCATCATCCGCACGGCTCGCACGCATCCGCCACCTCCAATTCGAGCAGCAGCAGCAACAACAACAACAACAGCAGCTTGCATGCCACAAAATCACCAGCGCTGCAGCTAATGGCCACGTCTGCCTATCTGCCACCGCCACTGGGACCGCCGCCGTCACTGACCGCCGCCGGCAGCCATCATCACCATCAGCACGGCGTCGCGGCGAGCGGTGCGGCGGGCAGCAGCAATGCAGCGGCCGCGTCCATGCTGGTCACCGGCCATCACAACCACCACCTGCTGTACCATCCGGCGCAACATCATCCGCCCAGCGAGTGGTACCACACGGCAGCGCCGGCCGCCGGCGCCGACGCCATGAATCCGCTCAATCACTTCGGCCACCATCATCACCATCACCACCTGATGCATCCGGGCGCGGCGACGGCCTATTGAAATTGGTGAAGCGACCGTTGGTGGGCGAAGGCGGGCGGGTGCGGGTGGGCGAGTGCGTGGGTGCGTGCGTGAGAGTGCAGTGGTCGGTTGAGAGCAAACCAAATATATATAAAACGAAACGAAACTCAATTCAATTCTTTATAGTAGTGTGAACTATGAACTTTTTACCTGAACGAAAGAAATTAAATACTTAAATGCTTAACAAATAAAACGAAAATGCTGTTGAAGTTGAAATGTGCGTAGTCGATTGCAGTTGGCGAGTTAGCAGTTTACGGGTCTAAGTGGGTGGCAGTTGAAGGGTTAAGCGTTAACTCCTTCCATTGCATTTGTTGTCGCTGGATTGAATTTATTTGAGTCCTTTGCTTGTTTGAAAACGATTTTCAGAACCCAGAACGTGGCTATTGACGAGTGAACCCAAGTTGCTTGAGTCATTTTCTATTCTCTGAAGTCTTCTCAGAACTTGACAGGTCATCACTTAGTAATGAAGTAAGAATATTGGGTTTGACTTTCCCAAATCTTTTCTGAGTCAAGCGGAAATATAAAAAAATGTGTGTGTCAGGACAGGAATCTAAAGAACATAGTCTTCAGTATTAGGAACATTAAGAGTTGCGGTAGCTACGTCAAGCTTTAAGGGTCCAAATTTCCACAATCAGAAACAAGATCTGAATCTGAAATCTTCTTTGCCTTGAAGGAAGATTTTACTTTCTTAGTTGTGGATTGTTTTGAATGGCGTTAAAACTGCAGACAAATTTAACTTATTTCCACTAATCACTAACAGGTATGGATCCTTATTGCTGGGAAACCCAAAGTTGAATTATTATATTGTTTCAAAAAAATTCCCCCCCTCCAACCTTTTCGTATATAGATTTCCAGCTTTGACAGTAACACAATCTGTCCAGAGTTCAGTGTCATAAAATTTGTCTAATTCTTTTTGGACAGTTAATAAACCAAAGAACAATGGCAAACGAGATATTTAGAAGACATACCTAAAACTTGGTTTATTGTAAAAATTTTACAATAATTTATTGGAATTGAATTGGATTTATTGGGGGAAAAAACGTTGTTGAAAATTCGAATATAGCTCTACAGATTTGAATGCAACAAAAATTAAATTTGATCGACTAATTTAAACTGAACTAATGATTTTTTAAATTTATTTTTTCATGATTATTTAATTCAAGTGTTGGCCGTAACTGCAACTAAAATGGGTCAATCTGAAGATTAAATCTTCCGTGGTGCGTTCGGGTATTTCGAGTAGTAATTCCTCCAATTTCTCGTTGCTGGTTTATCCATGTAGGCTTTGGGCTTTACATATCCCCACAGGAAAAAGTCCAAAGGTGTGATATTACGTGATTTGGACAGCCGGTCCTTTACGTGAAATTAACTGCTCACCGAATTGTTCTCGCAGTAAAGCCTTGTTTTCACAGGCCGTATGGCAAATGTTGGAACTAAATGTCATCAGTATTACGGACTACGATTTCAGCCACCAAATTGTTCTTCCTTATGGTGCGATAGTCGAATTTCTGAAGAAAGATGGGTCAATGATTTCATCAGCCCATAAACAACACTAAATCATTGTTTTGTTTGGATGTAATGGCAGCACTTGAACCTTGAATTGTTCTTTAGAGTAAATATGGCAATTTTGCGATTGTCGTCAGACTCAGCCATAAACGAGCCTCATTGCTGCTTAAAAATTTTGTTAATAGTTGCATTTTGTTCTTCAAACACCTCCTTTCAATGTTTACTAAGACCTTGGGACACTATGTCTGGGCATCACAATGGGCCTCAAAAGCCGTCGAGTATGTTAGTCGGTTAGGTGCTTGTCTCAAACCAAGGTCCTTTCGTAAAATACAGCATACGACAAGCCAAGTTGTTGAGTCATTGCGACACTTTCAGCTACCGCTGCTATATTTGTTACTATTTTACGTGCTGGATGTGAACTAAAATCGCTACTAAAACATTTAGCTCTGGACAAGTCAGCAGGGTTAAGCTATTGACTAGCTAAATGATCAAAAGCTCAGATTATCTGAACATCGTTTAAGAAGTTGTGTTGAAACATTTTTTATTAAAAACGTTGAATTGCAAGTAATATTTATTTCAAATCAAAATATGGTAAGTTCTCGAAATTTTACTATTTCTCTTCAACAATTGATGAATAATTCTTTCTGTGATTTGAGAAAATTTCATGCCGCACGAATACATACTTAATGAACTTTCATGGTCTGTCTGGTTATATGTCAAAGATTGGTTATATTGTAGTTTGAAACTTCTAAACGATGATCTTAAAGTTCTTCATGCCTTTAAGTAGCTTTGAGAAAGGATCTATTGTTGCTAAAGCTAAATTTGTAAATTAAACTATTGAATTGGTATAAATGGTAATTCGAATCTTGGTGTCAAATGATTTCGATTCCAGCTCGATTCATTCCTAAGCTTCATTCCAGGCTAATTATAATTGAGGCCCGGGGCCCATGTGGAATTTGGCTGCGTCACTTGTTACAAGGTCTTTACGTCACCAGCAACTTTGTCACTTCTAGTTCAATGTTTTTTCCCTAATTCCTATAAATGTTTTTTACTTCTGCATATTAAAAACAAAAATGATGACATTTTTTTAACATTTTTAAAATTGTTTAAAGTAGATTCCTTCCCTTTGTGTCAAAAAATTCCGAGTTCATAAACATGGTCAGAAAAATGTTTTATAAATGTTCACTAAATCAGTTTCTACATAAATTTTAATAAATTTTTCAATTGATTAATTTTGTATACATGGTTTATAAAAATATTGAAATATATTTCTAAATCATAATAAATTAGTTGAAAGCTAAAGTTTTGCTCCATTGAACATACTTTCTCACTTCTCTAATCATAATAAATTAGTTCAAGGCTAGGATTTTTCCGTTTCTTTAAATTAATTGAAGTGAATATATCTATTGCAGTGAAATCATAAAAAGTCTTTGGTATAAAATGAAATTGTTTAAATGTTTGGTTTTGTGTTTTATATCTAACGATCTATAGGGCCCACCATCAGGTCTCGGACAGCTTTATTCTGCTGTAAGTTGTGAAAAAATTGTTTTATTGTCAAATTGAACATATGCAATTTTGGTTTCTTCAAGATGATAGTTGTGTAAAATTAAAAAATTTTTAACAAGTTCGCTAAACAATTTTGGTCATTTTATAAACCAACACAAATAACTTCAAGTACGATTAAATTCTATTGGTAATTCGATCTCGTATTTATCACTCAGCTTAGTGAAAACCAACATTTAATTTGTGTAATTTTATGAACCAGCATAAAATTGTGTAATTTCACGTACCTATGTAAAATTACACACACTGAATTTATATGTTTGCATCATTTCCAGAAATCGGATTTTTTTAATATTTACACTTCATAACCAACGTAAAGATTGCGCATGTGTAACATTACACAGATTGGGCATTTTCAGCTTAAAACTTGTATTTGTGTAAAATTACACAAATCGAATTTTCTAAACCATTGACTTCATGCAAACATTTACTCATTAAAACCGAAAGCTTTCTAGTACAAAACTCATCAATAATTATGCCAACACTGAAAAATGTTGAAATGTAGACGCTACAATAAACAAAAATAAATACGCAAGAGTAGTAAAACCAAGACAAAAATTAATAAAAAAAAAAGAAACAACAAAGCAAAATACAAACAAACTGCATACTTTCAAGTGAAATACGTATTTTCGGCCTTAAGTAGAATTGCTGCGGCGCTGCTACGAAATGATAAGAAATCCAAAAGTTAAGAAAAAATATTTAAATTAAATACAAATACAAAAACAAATACAAAATATAAGATTTACAAAAAAAGCGAATTAACATTGCAATTTATTGAAGCTGAAAAATTATTTGTGACGTTAAAACAACAGCAAAAATTTGCGCAAAAAATGCAAAATAAAAATTCAAATGCAAACAAAAAGCCAAATAGTGCCTGCTACACACACACACACACTCAAATATAATTTTTGTTTATTTGTAAAATGAAAAAAATGAAAATCAACCAAACCACGGAAGAACAAGAAAGTGCGAAGTTTTGCGAAAATCAGAAAAAATAATAAAAAACTAGAAAATAATAAATCGTTGGCAACGCTTTGCAAAATCTAAAAACACAAATAAATAAAAAGTAAAACATGAACAAGAAATGTTTTTTTTTAATTTGCATTGCCTGGCAAATAACTTTTCAGCATTTTTGTGGCCGCTATTGGTAATTTTTATTCGAGCTTTGCTATCACAAAATTTATTGGGCCACAACATTTGTGCCCAATTTCAGCCAACATGCTGTATTATATGCGCGCACACACACACACACAACCACATATATATAAACATATATAAAATGTACTTAGTTCTCATTCTTTAACTCTTAAATTAAATTTAATGAAATTAAATGAAATTCCAACAAAAAACCACTGTAAACAAAGGCAAAATGAGCCACGAAATTTACATACGTACGTGCATACATAATGCTTGCATGTATGTTATGTATGTATTGTATGTATGTATGCATGCATGTGGCCATCTATGTAAATAACTTTGTATGTATTTGTACACAAAAATTAAACTTAACATAGAAAATAGAAAACAGCACAAAGAAAATCCAAGAAAGCACACAATAAATATCAAAATGTCTGTCTATCTCTGGTTTCATGCTGCCAATTGCATCAAATAATTTGTTCATAATTTGTTCATTCAAGACAAAAACCCGCTCAGCACTTGCAAAAACCTATAAAAATCAAACTGAAACATGTAAAAATATGATTTAAGAAAATTTCTGTATGTATGTAAAAAATGATTGTGAATTCTCTCTACTCTCACGAATTAATTTCAGTCACAATTTCATCTCATCTCCCATCTACCACTTCACTACCGCCCCCCCATGGTCCGAGATGCACTTTGTTCCCCCTTAGTTTTAGTTAGTTGAAAACCTGCAAAATCGTAAATATATGAAAATGTTTGTATGTATTTAGTCTGTATGTATGTAATAAATATGATATATATAAATATGCACATGTATAGTGTTAAATAAATAATTGTAGCAAGAGTAAACGAAGAAGCAGCAGAAACAACAACAACAACATTAACGGAGCGCATAATAAATGAGCATTTCACGCAGCAAATGCAAATCAAATAAATAATGTTAAGTTGAATGAGTAAAATTTGCGAGAGACTCAACCGAAACAAAAACTAAACAAAATAAAGAAATAAATAAATTATGAATTCTAATTGCAACGCAAACAAATAATACACGCATTTTTAGTTGTTTCTTTTCTCTTTGTTATTATTTATTGCCGCTAGGGGGAAATTATTTCACCAGAGCGCTCATGAGTGGTTAGTGTTTGTGTTTGGGGTTGACGTGGCATTAATCGCTGTTGCAGTTAAGCTAAGCGTTGAGATTTGGCGTGAGATAATTGTACACGAGTAGAGTGAAGTGTTGCATTTTTGCGTGTTTGAGAGTTCAACGTTCCTGGGCCCATGGGGCCAATGTGTTGGTGAAGTCTGAACAAAAACCTATAAGCCTGCTTTTTAGGGATTTCAATATGAGAAATCGAGGTGTTTGTTAATTCAAATGGAAGTTTCCTTAACCTGCCGCCCTCATACTTGGGTCCACTGGACCTCAATAAAAAATTTCTTCATAATATAGCATTGTATGTGAAATTTCAATGCATGCAAATAAAGTTTGAACTATTTATCAGCAATCTATGTAGAAAAACAAATTTTAAAGAGATTCATAAATTGTCAAAGCCGGCCCGTTTTTAAAAAGCTTAACTCTAGAAAGACCGCAAGTTTTCCATACCCACAAAGACTACATGCAGTGGCGGATTCCTACAAATTAAAAGGCATTTTATAAATATTAAAGAATTACTTTTTGAAACCCCCCGAAATATTGTTCTGAAACAGCCCCTAACTACATATAACATATATCCGCTGATATCTCGAAAAGTACACATCGGATATGGCTAATTGTAATTGTAGAACCCTAATTGTAGAACCCGATTAAAAAAAAGTCATGAAAGCAAAAGTTGATAGAAATACTGAAGAAAATACAGATATTTAAAAATGAAAAACCGTCAAAATGACCACAAATATGGTCTTTCTAGTGTTAAAGTTCAATGGTCCCAGTGTGAAGTTTACATTGCAAAAACAGGAAGAAGTAGTCGATTTTTTCCAGAGCAGAAAGAAATCAAATGTAAAATTGATCATTTTGTTGTATTGGGTAGGTGAATTGGCTTAGGGTAAGTGGGATATCGGCGCAAGATATCCTAATACCTTCGGACAGCCAATTCGCTCTTAGGGCTCTGAATGCAGTTCTTATAACATCAAAGAGTGCTCTGAGCTGCAGCAAATTTCTCAACAAGACTATCACTCAGCTATACATTGGCCTATGCTGGGTTCCGGAACATATATGGGGACATTCCAGGAAACTGTAGAGCGAACGATCTCACTCGGCAAGGTACGACCAAAGGCAGTATAACTATAACTAATGGTTGACATGCCTTTGGAACGACTGAGGAGTTAGATCATAAAATTACAATACTCGGTATCCATATTTTATCTTGGAGGCTTCGTTCAAATTTCACAACCCTTCAACTTCTGTCATTCTAAAGAGCCTCTCTAATTAAAAAGAAATCCAATTAGAATCATGATTGTTGTTTTTTTATTGCTTACTGTTTAATGGGCGTCCACGCAAGATGGTTAGGTTTGTTTTCAAATGACTTCTGTCGTATGGATGAGAAAGAGAAAGAAAATACACTTCACCTTCTATGTACTTGTCTCGCATTTTCTAGAAGGAAGAGTCATCTGGGCAAATTCTTATTTGACAACGTAGAGAATCAAGCCGATAGGACTGTTTGTTTGTAGTATCACAATGAGCCTAAATGGGTTCCATTCATATTTCATAATTCAAAATTTCGAGATTCATCAGAAATGTTGACCCTAGAATGCGGAATCGGCGCTCCTGCAGGACCGAGCAGGAGCACAGGAAGTGTTGTAACGTTTCTACATCTTCCTTGAAACGCATCATTTAATGAGCATTATCCCAATAGTTTAGTGACCAGTGATTACCCAAAAAAGATGCGGAGAGAATAGAATAGAGAATAGACTCGAGAAAACAAAATACAATTTGAAACCTATTTGTCCCCCAACATTTTTCAAACAATTGGGTATTCGAGAGGGCTTTGAACCCCGAAAACCCCACTTAAAAAAGCCACTGCAGGGACAGTATGAATGGGGTTTTTTCAGAGACAGGATTAGCTACAGCAACAGTCGGCTCAACTTTGCCATGAAGATTATATTTACTTCTACTCTTTACAGCTACACCTATCAATAGTCCCGAACAGGGCAACTAACAGAGATGGCACAGAGTCCTCCACTTCGCTGTTAGGCGATGTGACTCCTTTTCTCACTATTTAATGAGTTGCTTTGTTCCCTGCTACCTCCGAGTGACCCAGAGCACAGCAGAGAATGATTTGGTGGTGGCCTATGCTTTGAAGGCATTGAGCGGCAATTTTGTACTCAATTCCTTCTACTTAATACTAAAAAATCCATACTCAGTGGCGCACGCAAGGGTGTTTTTTGGGGGTAGTACCCCTCAAATATCTTTTTGGATGCTGGATGGGAAATACGGTTTTTTGTGGTATTGGGCGCAAAAGTTGTGTATGAAATGGAGGGGCCCTCTAAAATGAAATTATGTGTGCGCTACTCCCTTTATTTATTACTTGCAGTGACGCACACAGTGGGTAGTTTTTGGGTTCAAACCCCCAAAATACAAAAATTGCTGGTTCAAAATTTGTCCTTGAATGGTATTCGGCCCAAAAGTTGAATGCAAATCCACTCCCGCCCAAATTAAATCCTGTATGCGCCACTGAATATATTAACTGGATATATTAACTTAATATCCTGTTAATAATTTAGATAAACTAGAAAAGTTAAAAAAAACTCTGACGTACAGACTTTCGCTTAGCGAAACATTAACCCTTTCGACCCCAAATTTTACCCTGTGTCTCGATATTACTTTTTGGTATTTAAATCAGGAAACACTTGCCTAAGAAGTGTGCACACGACATTTGAAGTCGCCACGCCTCTTTGTTAGAGTTCAAGAGCTAGTTTACTTTGGAACAATTTTAGCTTAAAACGGGCTTAATAAAATGTGTATTAATATTTTTTAATTACAGAAAAATTATTTAATATTTATGGAAAAATGCAAAATTATCACATATTTGATTTTATTTAAGCATTATTAAAGAAACAGGGTTTTGATCAAACGCGCCCAATTCGTAGACTTCAATTAGAACACAAACTTTCCCTGATATCGCTGCAAATTATTGGAAATTATTTTGGGGATAACAGTAAAACTTTTGTAATTTGCTTTGAATTCTCTTCTACAAATATTAATTTGTTGGTGCCTACTTAAATTAAACCCATAAATTAAACGTAGCTTTAGCTATAAGATGACAAATATTTAGGTGAAGTTGCTCTCAGGCAACTTTGGGGTCAAAAGGTTAAAAAAGGTCAGAGGTAGTTCAAAAATGTTTATGGCATTCACATACAAATCATTTCACATACAAATGGTCCGATTACCTAAAACTGGTACATTAAGATTTATCGATCAATTGCTATTATTTGTTTTTTGGTAATATTTTAGGTTTGCAATTAGATAGAAACGCCTGGAATTTGTTCAGCTCTTATTTTTATCTAACTATCGAAACACTGCAATGGCGTACAAAAAAAAACCAGGCTACGCTATTAAACTGTTAATCAGAATATGCACAACAATTTCGAATAATCTTTGCGCAATTAGAACGCCCTCGAAATTTTCAATGTTTTGGCTGACATTTTGCACTCTGCGAAATTGCTTTCATGCATGCCACGTGCTAAATTTCTACTATTGACCGCCGCGCAACAGGTTGTCCTCATTTGTAAGCCAATAGCGGCGGCGATTTATTTTCGCCGGTGGTCGCTGCACATTGCTGCTGCTCACCGCACTCAGATTTCAGCGATGGCATCTGGCGAATTCTGCAGTCGCCGGAAGAGATACAATATTTGCGCCCAGAAATGAATTTCCTTCGATTTTCACAGTTTCAGCGATCGTTATGCTCAACGATTTGTGGTCTCTGTATGCATGTGTGTGTGTGTGTGTGTGTGCGGAAAATCGAGTGATTTATGCCTTTTTAATTAACCTCCCAATTTGTTACGTGCTGTTGCTGTTGCCGCTGATGTACTGGCAGCACAATCACGGCCAGAGCAATGCGGAGGGCTGCACACGGCGGCAGCACAACGAATCGCGCATTGATTTATTGAATGGAAATCGATTGGATTAGATTGGAGTAAGCATGAGGTGGTGGCGTTGCGTTCCACGGCGATGAGTTGGCTGGTGCGAGCGGCTGCAATTGGAAAATTTGTGGCTTCGTGCGCGCGTGAAAGTGTTTGTGTGCGCAATTAAAATTTATAGATACGACGCTGCTGACACGCAATCGCAATCGCAATCACAATCGACGATCAACTGCGGCAACCAAGAAACCACAACAACACACAGTCTGCAAGCCGATTTGGATGGCGTGCGCATGGTTCTTGTGTTGGCGCGCGCATTCTTGCTACGGCAGCACGAGTTCACGCAAAGCAAGAGGGACGCACCGTTAGCGGAGACTCTAGTTGGCCCATTGCAGTGCACTGAACCGCGTCCATACAGTCGTCCATATTTTTCTTCAAATGGCAACTCGACTCTGCGTACGCGTGCGTCCATCCAGTCCGGTCTTTATCTAACTGTCTGTCAGCTTGTCTGGTTGTCTGTCTGTGTCTCTCTGTTTGACTGTCATGTCGGTTCGTCATGTTTCTGGTGTGAAAGACATAGCTAACTAATTTTTTTTGTTTTTTTCTTTGCATTTGACCAAATTTGTTGCTGTGTTGTTTGCCTTCTTTGGTCCGAGCTGTAAACGTCAAATACGTGACCCCTTTGCGCCGCCCCCGCTGTCTCCATAGCACCGCTGCGGTACAGATCCGACGTACGCTGTCTTCCATTTATGTCGTTGCGGCGCATAAATCACGCACATTCGACCAAAAGTCGCGCAACTCGTTGCCTGCCGACCAATCAGCGCGTCTGAAACATGTTGTCATTATTGCCTTACTGGTTGTTGTTGTTATTGTTGTTGTTTTATGGTGACTATTCTGATTGTTGTTGTGGGCTTTTCTTCGTTGTTGTTGTTGTTTTCATTATGGTAACTTCAACCTCAGCGTTTATTTTTGTCTTACTTGGTGTAGTTGTTGGTGTTGTTGTTGCTGGTTTTGTTGTCGTTGCTGTCGCTAAAATTGTTGCTATTATGTTCGCTCCAGTTTTGCTAGCACGTTTCTGCCTTTTGCCTGCCATTCTCATTGATTGTTTTTTGTTGTTGCTGTTGTTGTTGTTGATATTGTTGTCATTTGTTGGCCAGTTACAATTTCTGCCACACAAATGTTGCCAACTAATTGTCGAAATGTCGATTTTCATTTTGATTGCTGCAGCGACACTACCACCAACAGTAACAACAACAACAATACAAATCAAAGCGCCAAATATTCTCTAAAGCACTTTTAGTGAGTCTTAACTGACTTAGTTGTATGCTACATTCGAGTACAGCTGTGCCACGCCTTGCTTGGGTTCAATGTGTTTAAGTGTTATTCTAAAAATGTTTACTTATAAACAGGGAAACAGGTTTGCTTTGTAGAATTTTGATCCAATACTAAGTTGGATGAGAGACAATTTATTGAACTAGAAAATCTTTTAAAACCAAATAATTGAAAGACGAATGAATAAAAGAAGTTAGGGGGACCTAGAGATACTAAGAATAGGCGGGTAATGGAAAAGTAGTGCACAGAGAGAGAAGAGAAAATGATGAAAGGAGCAAATATGACCTGAGGACGAGCAGAGGGCGAAGAGGACAACTAGTGAAAAGATAGATGGACAAAAGGCGGCGACACGAACGAGAAACAATGGTCTTTGAAAATGTTTATATATTACATCTCATACAAATCACCTTTTCATATTCACTCATAACAATTTTAAAGCTCTTTGACTCGCATCGATCTGCGAAACGAACCATAATGCACATTATTCTCGATGTAGGGTACAAAAAGTCGCCGCTAATTTCATGCACAATCACATTTTCCAAATTGGAGCAATTGTAAAGTAACGCAAACAGCTTGTCACTACCTCAACTTTAAAATGTCATAAATCTAGAAACACTACACACACAAAAAAAATTTGACAAGCTCAGCTCAGGGACGTATTGCGCGCAGATAGATGAAAGAAGGCGCAAAAAACAAAAACTTTAGCTTTTGTGTTTTATATCAGAAATTATATTGAAATATTGTTTTTGGTTTCTTAACCTGCTTTTACAATAAAAATTAAATATGTTTTGTTTTCTACATTAAATGTTTCCTTTTCTAGGTTTTAAATTTTCACTCCACAACTTGGGAAGTTGAATTTTTATAAGCATTATAATTTGTTGCCTGATTTTCCTATTGAGTATATAAATATTTGAGTTTTTATGGTTTTTTCAATATTTGTCATAAATTGTTGAACAAAATTCTATTTTTTTATCATTTGGTGAATTGAATTCCCTTTCGGTATATTGTTGCCTTATGGCAACATGTTATTTCGTGAACGTCTGAACAGTCTATGGTTTCAAGAATAAAGTGTTTTATGCTCCGTAGAATAGTTTAAGGTTTTAGGAATAATACAAAATTAATAAATAGAGTACTTATGTTTACAAAAGATAAGTAAACACGTTATATCTTTACATAGTAAAGAAGCAGAAAAATAAAAAGAGATTTTTTACTTCAATTCGAATGCATTTAGTAAATAATTTTAGCTAAATTAAATGAATTAATTTTAATTAATATTAAATATATTTTTGTTAATTTTAATTAATTTATAGTTTTTTACTAAATTAAATGAAGTAATACTCGATTTTTAGTTATGAGTTAAAAATTTTATGTTTAATTAGTTAAAAAACAGGGTTCGGTCATAAAGAATAAGAAAAATAATTAATATGAAATATATTTTTGTTAATTTTAATTAATTTATAATTTTTCACTAAATTAAATGAAGTAATATTCGATTTTTAGTGATGAGTTAAAAATTGTATGTTTAATTAGTTAAAAAACCGGGTTCGGTAATAAAGAATAAAAAAAAATAGCATGGAATGTTGTTGTTATAAACACAAAAAAGACTAAATCGATAAAATTCAAAATTTTAACTTCCAATACCAATAAAAATCTGTAGCGAAAGGGTTAAGTAGACTTGTATTGAATGTTTAGCAACTTAGGGTTTGTCTAAACGAATTTTTTTGTTAGAAAATTTTATGTAAAACTAACTGTAGCCACTAACTGTAGCCATTTCAATAAAAGAATTGTAAAAAAAATTCCTAAAATATTATCTATAATGCCCTAACTAACTATCGCCCTAACCTAATAACTTCACCGCAATGCCTAAAGTGCGCTCCTGTTCAGCTGAGCAGAGCTGAATTGACGACAACCTTGTTGACTGCGTCTGTGGCGGGCACGAAATGTTCAAATCACTTTTGATATTTTTTAGAGTTTTGTTACTCATTTTTTTTTTCTTCTCACGGAAAGGCAAATTCACAAAATTGCACAAACAATTTAAATGGCATGAAAATTTACGACACTTTTCCAACCCAGCCGATACGGTGCGATGTCAATTTGGTCAATTCCCTGAAGGCTAAATTAGTATGAAATCGCTGCGAGACAAAAAAGAAACCAATGAACAAATACGTTGACAAAATGTTGTCGCTTTTAATTTTATGGATCGGCTTAATGTTTACAATTAAAACAAATCACACAAAGTTGATGGAGTGATTGTAATTTTGCACTGCTAACAGAGGCGTTGCAATGGCTAAAAGATCGTTGAAGACTTGAAAATTTGTGGTTTTGAACAGCAACATGAAAAGGTTGGTGTCTAGATTGATAACTGGGTGCTGTATCTGCTCGAATGGTTGAGGGAAGTGACTAGAAAGATTAATCAAAACTCAACTATTTAGAACATTTAAGTCCTTCATACTATAAAAAGGTATAGTTCATGGTATTAGAAGGTTTTTCTGATCGAAAATTTTTCTGAGCCAAGTGTCTGAGCAAGTTGCAAAACCGATTAAAAAACAGATTTGAAATTAACATAAACCTTTGTAGCTATTTTGGTATATTTTTGCAAATGTTTACTTCCACTACAAACATTTGAATAGCCATTTGTCATGGTCTCATATTTCCCTACTTTTAATTTTAACTATATTTTATTTTTAAAATCTTTTTTTAACTATTTATCTATTTTATTTTCATCTATTTTCTAAGAACACTCCTGCGCTAAACTTCAACGAACTGGTTTAATTTATAAGCCCACAAATTCAGTTCGGCTAATTTATGAGAGCTAAAATTTGTATTCATTGCGTTGGTTCGAAGAAAAATTAAACTCAAAGTTGCCGACAATGCAAACAACAACACAAACAACAACAATTTATTGGTATTATTTTGAAATTGTGGCCATTAGCGCTGCGGCCGCGTGTAGATTTAAGCATTAATGTTGAACTTTTTTTTGGCGGCAAAATTAATTTAGGCCATTTGTGGCGAATGCTTGAAGTTTTGTTGTCAGCAGTCAACTAACTGCGGCCACTCTATATTATTTTATGTTTTAGAGGTTATACTATTTTTTTGTTTGTTAAAAACCCAATTAAATTAGTGGTTGGTGCGGTCGTAGTGCAGTTTTTGAGTTTTTGCCACTAATTGGCAGCAAAAATGGTTAAATGCAGCCGCTTCAAATCGATGCAATAAATAATTCAATGCAGTTTTAATTAATTGTAAATTGTGGCAAAATTGAATTAAATATTTCATTTTTATTAAAAATGAGACATTCACGCTTAAGGCGCCCACGTTGCCTCCAAACTGTCTGGCAGCATTAATGCAGCGCCATTGAAATTTCGTTGTGTGGCAAGCAAACTGAAGAACTAAAAATACGAAAATATGAACAAAGAGAAGATGACCGGAGAGGTAGTATTATGAAGAACGATCGTTGGCAGCATTTTCCCAGGCAGCCAGATGTGTCCACGTTGCCTTCCAGTCAGAGTCAACAATCGGGCGGCGTCCATCCTTGCGCGCTCACTGTGTCTGCAATTTTTCAGCGCTCAAAGTGGAACGAACCAAATATCCTTTTGCCGCGTGCAACACTAATAACAACAAGAACAAGGACAGACATGAACATTGCTTGCTGTAAACTAAATTAGCCCATTGCTGGCAGCATTGCGCCCTCAACGTCGTCATCGGATGACGGCAGCCAAGCCAAAGTATGCAAATTTCCAAACGAAACAAACAAACCCAAAAAACAAACGATATCCAAATACAAAACCCAATTCTCGAAGCTACAAAAAAGAAGCAGCCAAATCGCATTGCTGCATCCAGCTAGGACGGACAGCGTACGGAATCTCTCAAGTCATGGCTGCGTACGTTGGCATAAATAATGTGCAACAACAATGACGGCAACAAAAGCAGCAGAATGCAGACCCACACAAGCGTTGCGTTGCGTTGCGAGCGTGAGCAGCGTGTGACTTATGCGCGATGCGACCGAAATTATCCGCAAGTGCAGACAGATGTGAAATTGTATTCGCATTGGCGGCGTTGCACGTTGCACACGAGGCCACAATGCCCCACTGCCGGCGCGATGCATACGCGTCCACTGAGCCCCCGAAGGCAACGCTCTGCGCAACTATGTGTGTGTGTGCGTGTGTGTGCAATAAGGCTCATATTTGTCAGTTGGACTGATAGTCTTCCACTCACATGGCGCGCACCTTGTGAACGCTGCGCCGAGTCAGCATGCACCGTGCAGCAGGTTGCAGGTTGTTCGTTCCATTTTGCTGCATTGTTAACAAACGTGTCAGACCGAGCCACAACTCGACTTGGATTTGCCGTATTCAGCGCAACGGTGCCGGCAAATGTTAGTGGTTGGCTGGCGGCTGGCGGGGAGTTTCATCATTGCTGCAAATTCGCTATTCAAACAAATGATTTACAAAATGTTAAACGAATTATGAATTCACCGCAAATGGCATTTTGCATTGGACTTTTTCACATGTGCAAGTGTGTCTGTGTGTGTGTGTGTGATTTGCTGTCTAGCAATTTTCCTATTTGCATTTGCTGCCAACGCTTTCATTTTGTTTTCACACACTGCGCAGACACTTGCAGACAGTTTTGACAAATTGTTGCAACATTTCGTGCTGCATGTTGCCGCCTTCGATGTTTGAATTGTTGTATAAAACTTTGAATGGTTTAATGTATTGAAATTTGTTGAATGCAAGAATAAGGCTTTGGGTATATAGTATGGCTTTGGCTTTGGGTATTTATATAGTTTAGCATGTAACTTTGCAACTTAACACTTAAAGATGAACTGATGCTATGGATACCCATGGCTGCTTTTCGCAGAGACACAGCGATACTAATGTTGGCATTGGACCATTTATTCTACTAGATAAATTTTAGAGTCACTGGACCAGGCGGCTTGTAACAATTACAGCTCCGTTGACTCTCATGGACTTGTTAATATTTAGTAGACTCCAAATCTTAAAAAAGGCCTTCTTAAATCGAAATACATACTTAGAGAACAGATCCCTTAGTAGCTACTGGAAAAATCTCAGTCCATGTAGACAGTCAAAGATGCACCTAGACGCAACAGAACGAGCTACCTACTGGCCTTAGGAAAGAGTGATTTGAGAACTATCATAGGGCTCATTACAGGGGTTCTTCTCTTTAACGAGTATCTCACTAGGATTGGGGCTAAGGACTCAATACTATGCGACATGTAGCTGAGAACAACGAAACTTCGGAGCAGGTTATATTTATTTATTTATTTATTTAGCCAATGAACAAATGTCCTTACTGACTATAGGATATAATAATTATTAAAAACTATAAGTTACTTAAACTATTTAACAACAAACATTTCGGAAGTGGCACATCAAAATCGGTAACATTGTTTAATTCCGAAAGGGCATAGGGCCCTTGTGCATTTCTTGCATAATTCGTCTTGGGGACATCTAAATGAAAGGTATCCACCCTCCGCAGACTCCGTTTAGGGACATTAAAAGCTATTCTTGCTAAAAGATCCGGGCAATCAATAGACCAACTTATTAGACTGACAACATAAGAACATGCAAGAAGTGAACGCCTAGCATGTAGTGACTTTAAGTTCACTAGAAGACAACGAGAGCTGTAGGATGGCATGGGATCACTGAAGTTCAGCGAACGCAAAGCGAACCGAATGAAGACTTTCTGGATGCGTTCAATTCGGTTTATAGGTAAGTGCCCAGTTTTTGGGCGGCGCAGGCCTATTTGTCTCGGCAGTGTGATACTTCGGGAGGCAGAGCTCTTGGATCTTAAGTTATTGAACGTGCTTAGCTTTGCTTAAGCAACGCTCCACTCATTCTTAGGATAACTGCAAACTGAACAGCCACAGGACACTGTAGACTGGTCCTGTCTATGAACCTGCAAGCTGTACGGGCGCAGTTAGGAGTTTCTTAGAAACGGCACTCTTCTTTCTGGGAGATGTTAATTGTTTGCGAAAATGGGTCCGTTGCTTGCCAAGGGCACAAAGGACAAACTTTTGCTTATGTAGCTGCATATCTGGACACTCCTTTCACTTTAATAATAATAATAATCCCTCACTAACATAACCGCATACCTTCTGAGGCTAAAGTTTTTAAAGCATCTGTTATATAATGGGGATTTTATCCCAATAGGATCTCTGGAGCTATCTTGACTAGGCAACTGCAGCCTTTCTCTGACATTTTTCTATTCTGTTCTAAATAAGCGACTCTTCTATTGAGTTATACTTGAAACTTAAACTGAAAATTTATATATGAATCTATATTCTACTATGGCCCTCCGTTTGCTTGAGGATAACGGGATTTGTACTGTCCCTGAGTCGAACCTCTACTAGATAGCTCGTTGGAGTCATCACTGGACATTGCGTCATTGGATCTATGCTTATCAAATGGCGCTTCTCGTCTAGTGTTGTCTGCAGAAGCTGCGGAGATAAAGAAGAAGTAAAAACGGTTCAACACTTCCTGTGCCTCTGCCCTGCTCTGCAGGAACGCAGACTCCGTGCTTCCTGCGTCAATTCCAAGCGGACCTAAGCGGCAAAAGTAGAAATTCTGGATCTGCTCTCCTTTATCAAAAGGTCGAACTGGCTTGCCCCGGATTGAGGCTGATTGGTTAGCTCCAGAACCGTTTAAGAAGAGATTCACAATGGGCCAAATTGGCACCGAGTGGAAGTGCGGTCTTTATGCCGCACACCCTTTCCTACCTAACCTAACCATCTATATGCTTATTTTTCTGTGCACAACTAAACACAATTTACCACAAAACTTTACGTTATACAAAAACCAATGCATAGTTTAAAAATCTTCTAATTTCTAAACCACAACTCAATTAATTATATCAACTGACAAATTGAGTTGGCGTTGGTGTGTGTGTGTGTGTGCGTGGTAAGATTTCATTTCTCTTGCATCAAATTAAACAGCAGCAATTAACGCAGCAGCTGCCAAATCAACAGCAATAACATTGCATACACAAAAACCGAGTGAAAGATTGCCTTATTTATCATTGAATTTCGAGCAAATGTTGCGCGCATCGGTGCGGTGGTGTTGATGTGCAGCTAATTGTTGTCGTTGTTGTTGTTGTTGTATGTAGTATTCGCTGCCGATGTGTGCGATCGGCAGCTGATGGAAATGTGAATATATATGCGCGCAATGGGGCGGGCAGCTCGAATACGCCCCGAGTTGTTGTGCGCGGAAGCGCATCTTCGCGACTTGCTGGCTGGCTGGTTGCGGTATGTAGTTGAGTGTTGTTGTTTTTGTTATTGTTGCTGTTGAATTGTCTGCGCCTGCAGTCAGAGGCGCAGCCAAGCTGGCGGCTCGCTGACTGCGTTCGCTACTGAAGCAACATTTTTAGGCAAACGGCCGCGCTGTCCTCACCGCGCACTAAGTGCCTCCGATTGCACTTGTTGCAGCGCGTCGTTTGCTGCACCAAATTAAAACGTAATCGTGCAACATAATTGGGTGCTAATGACACTAATGGCGGTGCCTGTTGCTTGCCGCGCTGCGATTGCGCGTGTGTGGCAAACTTTGCTGCGCTGTCTGTCCGTTCGATGCTATGCAATGTGCCGCAAGCGTTGCCTGCGTGTCTGTGCAGTGTGCGGCATTGGTGTGGTTGTTGTGATCGGTGGTCCGCTTGCCACTGTTGCGCTCATGGCTCCGGTGTGGCTGCGCCTAAAATGTTTGTACTTCGTGACTGAAAAAACTAACTCGGGGGTTGTTTGTTGGGCTTTGCTTTTTGCACGAATTTATTGAGGGCGTGATCAGTAATTACGGCCAAGTTGCCGATGTGAGTTACTGTTACTGTAATTAAAGAAGAAAAATATTAAGAAGAAGAAGCGTTTTGAAATTCGGACTGCAGTATTGCAGGTGGCAATCTTGCGGTGATACTTTGTGAGTTTTAGCTAATTTTAGAAAAGATTCGATTTGACTTTTTCGAAAAACTTTGATGCAAGTTGAAATCGTTTACATTCAAAATCTGATTTCAGGGAGGATTATGGAATTTTGCATGGAACCTTTTTAAATTAGAATGTCTGATATTCGACAAGGTTTTCCATTAAAATTTAGATTTAAAATACTCGAATTTAAAGAGACAAATTATTGTATTTGCAGAAATCGTTTTTAAGTTATTAGAAAAAGATGAAAGCAATGGTTGTTAGTGAAACAAATTTTCAAAATCAAGTTTCTATTTCTACTTTTGATGGACAACTTTGAAGCGGTTTGAGAGCCTTATTTCAGGATCTTTAGCTTAAAAAAATTATTGAACTTTTCATGGATTTTTTTTTTTTGGTTAGAATGTCTGTTATGAGTTGATAAGGTTTCCATTCAAAGTTGGATTTAGGTTAATAGGAAAATTTTAAAGCCATGGTTGTTAGTGAAAAACATTTTCAAAATCTTTTGATGGACACCTTTGAAATGGTTCGATACACAACATTCAAAGCCTGATTTCAGGATCTATAGCTTAAAAAAATTATTAAATTTTTCATGGAATTTATTTTGTGTTTAGAATGTCTGATAAAGATTCCATTCAAAGTGAGATTAAGGATCCTCGAATTTCAAGAGGCAAATTATTGCGCTATTTGTATTTGCATGGATCTTTTTTAGGTTAATAGGAAAAATTGAAAGCGTTGGTTGCTAGTGAAAATCATTTTCAAAATCAAGTTTCAAATCTTTAGCTTAAAAAATTATTAAATTTTGTATGGAACTTTTTCTAGTGAGAATGTCTTATAAGATTTCCATTCAAAGTTTGATTATGGTTCCTTGAATTTAAAGAGGTAAATTATTTTACTATTTATATTTGTCCCTTTTATATTTGATCCCTTTTAAAGTTATTAGGAAGAAGTTTCAAAATCAAGCGCTTACAATACAAAAGCAGAAAAATTGTTCAATAATTATTAGTTAATATAGTCGAACTTCCCTATAATGAATTCGCACGGTACCAGAAAAAGCTTCATTATAGAGAAACTTCATTATATAGAAATTATGATTTTATTTCATCTTTTATTTAAAATAATGAGGTATTTTAGTTTGGATTACACCCTTCCACTTTTCTTCCTCAACAAAGCCTTCTAATACATTTAGAGACTTAAAAACATTATTCGGTACGTTGCTCTTCATCTCCACAAAGGTTCGAAGTACATCAAGAGAAGCAGAAATTCGTCCCACTGTAGGTAACACCGCATCAGCCAATTCTTCTTCACTGGCCATTTCTTCATCGTTTTCTGAATCTGCAAATGTAGAATTTTTTTCGAGAGAAATGCTACTTCGCTGCGACATTTTCACTTTATTCACTCAAAACAAACAATTGCTGTCAAAATTGTTAGTGATGTGAGTTTCTTCTTCTTATGATGTTGTTATTTTTAACTTCTGGGATTCCCCAAAATATGTTTTACTTTTTTCGGTATTCAGTGTTGTTAATATGCGTGAAAGAAAATAGCATGGAAAAATTCATTATATGGAGACAAAAAACGAATGAAAGCGAAGTTTTCAACTAAAAAATGTATTCATTGTAGAGAAATATTCACTATATCGAAAGGAGATCAAAATGCACTTAGAATAGATCGATAAAGCTGAGTCTTTGAAATTAATTCATAATACGGATAACTTCATTATATAGAAGTTCACTATAGGGAAGTTCGACTGTATAGTACAAAAATCAAAAAGATTAACTCTTACAGCTTTTACTCTTCAAAATATTTAGGTTAGTTTATATTTAAGTTATGTTTCAGTTCAAAACCAACATATTTGCCTCTGAAAATAAGTATAAAAATTTGTGCTCTTACCAAATATAAAAACAAAATAAATAACTAAAACTACCAGGTTTGAAACACAAAATACAAAAAAATCAACATTACACAAGCAACAGAAAAAATAAAAAAAACATAGACTAAAAAAACAAAATCAAAAAACAAAAATACAAATAAAAAAATACGAAACATTACAAATCGTAAATTATAAACAATTTGATGCACAGCCTCGAGCGCGCACATTGAGCTGCAACAGTGGCAGCAAAAGCAGCGGCAGCATCGATTTTGCGCCTCTCTCAAGCCGCGCGCCATTACAAATGTTTAGATTACAATTACGCATCGGGGGAGATGGAGTTGCTTGCTGTTCGCCGATCATTACACACCGAACGCGGATCACTGACGTGGCGCACTGCTGCCAACTCCACTGCGTGTATGTTGCCCATTGCACCTTGCTGCACTTATGTTGCATGGTTCACAACATCAACAACAACAACAACAACGAGAGCAACAGACAAACGTGGCCACTGGGGGCAGCGCGTGCTTGGGAACTTAGTTTTGTTATTGTTGTGCGGATTTGTTTGTAAACATGTGGCATATTTAGTATGTGTGAAGTAAATGAATGTGTGGCAGTGTTGCTGGCAAAAACAACAACAATAAAAACAACAGTGCGAATGCATTGCATAGAACGGTAGTTGAACGCCAGCAGCCAGCAAACATTTAATTATGTTGCCAGCATTTGGGGGGCACACTTGCAGCAGCGATCAACGAGGCACTTAGCGAGCTCAAAGTGATTTATGTCCTGCCTAGGAAAATGCCAGACACAGAGGCTCCTGTTGAAAGTTTCAAGAAGCCACAGCGAAAGAAAGTTTTAGTTGTAGCTGTGCAAAGAAAGAGTTCTTACAAATTTTGTTGTATGTGAAATGTGTCGCTTAGAAAAGCCGAGCTTCAAATTCGAGCTTTAATTGATTCCAAATTGGTGTACTAAATTTCCAGCCAGAAGGTCGTGGGTTTGAGTAGCGAATTCAAAATCATCAAACCATAGTCATACATATTACGTGACAACAGTCCTGGCAGTAGACAAGAATCGCGCTGTGGTATCCTGTCAATCTCCACTTTACTTTCGACCTTTTCGCCTTGGGTTGTCACATTTTCTAGATGTTGTTCCAAGCCATCGCTCACAGCTATGTTCACTGTGCTTGTGTCTCCCTAAAGAGCCCCTCCTCTCTTACTCTCATAGAATTCTCCTAAAATATTCTGTTATATCGATGCTCTAAATTTTTCCTCATATTCTTTTGTGAACTTTTTACGTACATCATTGTGACATGCGTTTGTTGTAAGGATTACTTAAAGAAATGCAAAATGTCAGCGACAGAGATTACAATTTATTCATCACACCGATTACCACATTTCCCTGGCCCACATTGTTGCCATGCAATTGTGCCATTTGCCTCGCTGCCACATGAACCCCCACATGCATTTCATATTTGCGTACACATTATCCATGCATACATATGTATCTAAGTACATACATACATATCTATGTATTAACAATGAAATGTAAAAATATTATATGAAAAATGAGTAGAGAGAAAAGTGTAAGTCAAATAGAATTGTTTGTGTCTTTGTCAATGCACGAAACGAAAAGAAAAGTTTCATTTTAATAACCGACAGCCGACAACTGACAACCGACAAACGACAACTTTTTACCCCACATCCGTTGACTGCGCACTGACAGTTGCCGGCTGCTAACAAGAAATGAGAAAATGTTGTCAGGAAAAGCAGCCAACAGCAATGGCTGCATTAGTGGCGACATTCAAAGACGTCGAGAAAATGCTGGCAACGACAACCGAAGAAGCTGAAAATGTTTAAGGAAAAAACGAAAAAAATGTTTCTCATTTAGAATTTTTCTCATTAGAAGTTCAGATTCTCACGTTCTGAGTGAGTGCCATAGCCGATAGAAAGTATTCTAAGGGGTTTAAAATAATATTAAAAAGATTTGAAAATATTGTCCAACAGAAAATCACCAAACTTGAATGCCACTTTTATACTTTTCTGAACTTTCAAGGCCTCAAAAACGAACCACTTGGATGCTGTCTGCGCTCCTGGCTTTTTGCGTTTTGCGCTTTGAGCACTTCGAGCAGCCATTTCGAATGCAACAACGCCGCTTCTGCGCTTCCTTTCACTTCCTCTTCCTGTTGGCATTTCTCTTCCGCCACTTCGTGCCACTGCTTGCGCTGACACTTACAGCACGGATTCGAATTTTTACAAACTAAATATTTCGCTTTGCAAATGATTTAATGACGGCAAAAATTTATTGTGCGTTAAGTTGGCGCTGGAAATTTCAGCCACCAACCAATCGATGTCATTATTACCATCGCTTACCATCTGCGTCATTGTCCTGCCACCACAATGTCCTTCAATTGATGTGCATCCGTTTCGAGCTGGCAACGATTTTGTTGCCATTACGTTGTCTGTGCGCGCTGCTCCTCCCCGCCAAGCGCCCACACCCGCATGACTCATTCTGAGTAATATTATTTATGTTGAATTGGTGCGAATGTGGCCGCTGTTGTTGTTAACTGTGTGGGCGTTACCCATCTGTCGCTGTCGCCCACACTGTCGCTGACCCCGCTGCCGCCTCGTTAGATCCCTAATTTATTTATTTGTCATCGTACGTTCGTCCGTACTTGCGAATTCGTTTTGAAGTCTTTCGATTTCGATTTCTCTCCGCTCAACATTGAACATTGCTTCCCCTGCAGCCCGCAACTCCTCTTCGTTTCGCGTGCGTCGCCCGTTGCCGCTGTGATGCGGGCGTGTTCACCCTTATTCTTGCCGCGCCGTGCATTATTATTATTGTTTTGTGTCGCTGCGGCTGTTGTTGACTCTTACAGCACGCACCTGTCAAATGCAGCCCATCACATTTTGATTACGTATTATCAAATGGGAAAAGTTGAATAAAATGCGCTTTATAAATACGAAGAACGAAAGGACATTACAAGGAGTGAGACAAGAATTCCACGTAAGCTATGTTCTGAACTTGGAAAGCTGGGCAGCACGTAATCAACATTCCACATTTGTTGCAACACAGGGTTTCTCGCCTTGTAACAAAGTTACAACTTGGAATGCGGTCAAGACAGAAAACAACATCCGCTGTCGATCCATGTAACTTTGTATGTAACTTTGTACAGAGAAATTGAGAAAAATTAAGAAAAAATTCACTAACTTTTTTATATTTTGACCAATTTTCGACTATGAGTATGAGTTCTTTTAAGAAGATTAAAAGAATAGAAAGAAAAAGGAACTTCTTATTGACGAATTGTGAGAACATAAATTATAAAAAATAATTCACTAAGTTTTGACAATTTTCTAGGTTTGAGGTTTGAGGTTTTTTTTTAATATTAAAAAAAATACTATTTTCTAGTTGATAGAAGGAAATGCAGATGTAAATGCTGGATTTTGTTGCAGATGACAATGTAGAAAATAAATCTCTTGAAATATTAAGAAACCAACTTTTTATTGACAAATTGTGAAAAATAAAATATAAAAAATAATTCGCAATATTTTGCATGTTTTAAAAATTTTCTACAAGGTTCGATTTTTTTAAAAGTACAAAAAAAAGGGTATGGTAAAAAATGTGTTATTTCTTGAGAAATTTACTATTTTCTAGTTGATAGAAGGAATTGAAGATGGCAGTGTTAGATTTCGTTCCAGATGACAGAAAATAAATCTCCTGAAATATTAAGACGCCATATTTTTATTGACAAATTGTGAAAAAAAAAATATAAAAATTATTATAAAATTAATTTCACATGTTTTGCAATTTTTCTGGGTTTGAGGTTCTTTGACAAGGAAAAAAATTGTTTTAATTCTGGAGAATTTTACTATTTTCTAGTTGATAGAAGGAAATCTCTTGAAATATTAAGATGCCCGATTTTTATTGACGAATTTGGAAAAATAAATAAGAAAAAATAATTCACAAAATGTTGTATATTTTGATTTTCTTTTAAAAGAATAAAAACATAAAAAAAGATATGATAAAAAATTAGTTATTTCTTGAGAATTTTACTATTTTCTAGTTTCTAGTGCTGGATTTCGTTTCAGATGACAATAGAGAAAAAAAATCTTTTGAAATATTAAGACTCCCACTTTTTATTGACAAATTGTGAAAAATAAAATATAAAAAATAATTTGAAAAATGTTGCATGTTTTAAAAATTTTCTACAAGGTTCAAGTTTTTTTTTTTAAAGATACAAATTAAAAATTGGATATGGTAAAAAATGTATTTCTTGAGGATGTTACTATTTTCTAGTTGATAGGAGCAATGCTGGATTTCGTTACGGATGATAATGCAAAAATAAATCTTTTGAAATATTAACACCCCAACAAATTGGTCAGGTGTTCCTAGACTAATAGGGCAACACTGAAAAAGATGAACGATTTTTGAAAAATATTTAAAGATGCTTCTCGGATTTGGGAGCCTTTTCTAACAGCGGCATCAGCGTTCCTCACAAATGAATTCCGTTTCTGTTTTGATAGTTCCGAATCGATTCCGCTGAAAAAGAGCCGCTCGCTTATTGCTATACCGAAGTTTTTTCAGTTTTTTCAAATAAATATGTAACTAAGAAATTCTAAAAAACTTTTGGAGTCAACTTTCGGCAGGGTATGACGAAGCAGTTACATCAAGACATGTCAACGCTCGGTATTTCACTCTTAACCTCTAAGCTTCGCACTCATAGCTTCATAGAAGAAACTAACCTAAAATGGGATAAAGGCAACAAATGATTTACAGCGCGCAGAATTTGGTCAACCTTAGACTTCTGCCTTTTCTCACTAAAAAGGGACCAGATGAGAACAATAACTGGTGTTCTGAAGGGTCCCTGTGTAATTAGTACGCAAGCCAAGAGGTTGGGTTGGTTTTCTGTTGAAGACCTATAGACGAGAAAGACAGAGAAAACGCACTTCATCTTCTCTGCACTTGCTGGGCAACTTGTTCTTCGACAATCTAGGGAATCTAGCTTCCTAGTTTACTAGGTTTTTAAGGACTGGTTCGTTGAGTGAGCGGACTTAAGCTCAATTAATTGTGGTACCACAATGGGCCTTTATGGCCAAAGTGGGCTTGGCGCAGTCACTGCTACCCATCTATCTACCTACGTTACTTACTTACTTAACTGGACATAACTCGTTACCGGGTTACGGCCTGCCGCATTTTTTAGTGCCATTTGGTCCCACCAAGAGATGTTAGGGTGTCCTCAACATGGTTCTTCAATCGAAGATACAATCTCCCATCTTGCCGCCGACTTTCAACTACCGCGTCGGTGGTAGTTTTTCGCCGGAGCTTTATCATCAAGTTTTGTAGGATATTTTAGTACCAATTTTGATTAAGTACGAATTAAACACTTAAACACATTTTCAGATTTGGCTTAATTCTGGCGTTGAAATTAATTTCTGAGCTTTGATGTATTCAGGGACCTATAGTAGCATTTTATGGCGAATATTTTCGTGGTACATTTTTTCCCTAAAAAGTCCTGTTTTACAGGACATTTTTGGCATTTTAGAAAAAAAGGGTCAAATTGACCCATAAAAATAGTAGATACAGGGTTAAAATGCTCCACAAAAATATTCTTCCTAGTATTTTACATCAAATTGCTGAACACATCATATACCTAAAATGTGAGGTTACATGGTTTTCGTATGCCGATTCACCATAAAAATGTGCAAAAAGGGGGAAAACTTTGACCCCCCTAAAAAAATTCAGATGTAAACTTTCAAAACGCCGATACACGTATATTTTTTTTGGCCCCCTCTTCCAGAATCCGTTGTCAGAATCTTGTTATTTAAAAAAATTTGATTTTGTTGTGCAGTGTAATTAAATACATTTTCTATACATTTCCTCGAGTGAACAGTGTACTACACACATACAAGCACATAGATTTTTGCGGGCATATCCCAATAATTACTTTACTCGCTCCCGCATTACGTGAGAATAAAAATTTGAGTATAATCCACATAAACATTAACCGTAATCAGATATATTCGGCTCATAAACCGAGCCGAGTACTTGGATGATTCTAAAACTTTATTCTCAGACGTTAAATGGCAGCCGAAAATTTTATGAGCCATTCACATCAATCTGCGACATATTTGACACATATTTCTAAAATCACCAACAATAACAATAACAACGGCCACAGCAACGAGTCAGCCAGCGAACCAGCCACCGCAGCAACGCAGCACCCACTTTGGCCATATTAACATAAAAACAAATGAGCCAACTGTCGTAAAGTCGAAAATTGTGCATAAAATTTGTATGGCCATAAAGGTTGGCTTTGTGCGTTCCTGCCAATAAAATGTTATAGGCGTTCGGGCATCAGTGCCTATGTGTGTGTGTGTGTATGTGTGTGTAGTAAAAATAATTTAAAGGATTTGCTAATAATGAAATTATTATAATTGCACGCACTGCAGACAAGCGAGCGCAGTGTGCAACGGTGGATCGGCCGTGGACCGGAATCAGCCGAATTAATTGCCAAAGTGTATTTTGCGGTTGGGCCCGAACGCAGACGCGAATTATGAATTTCATAGTCCGAACACGGCAGCAGTTGCAGGAGGAGGAGCTGGCCGCACACTTGTGGCATGCGGCGGCGCTACCTACGGCAACATATCTGCGCTGCTGCAAGAGGTGCTGCAAAAAACATCTCCAACAACAGAAACAATCGTTGAACAAGAGCAGCAAAAACGCTTCACGGTGCTGCCGCATAGTAATTTAATATTTTGTGGCGCCACCAACGCTATAAAAACCAAACAGCCAGAGAACCACAAAAACAAAAATACACAAAACGATTCTCATGACAAAAATTAAATGACCCAAACGGAGCCATTCATTATGACAGCAGCAGCGCGAGAAACCGCCAGGTGAGCGGCGGGGCCTGCATCAAATACGCATTCGCGAAAGCGTTCGTTGGGTCCGGGTTTGGGAATCTGCGCACCAAAGTGCAGTAAAAAGAATGAGCAACAACAACAAAAAAGAACAGCAAGAACAACGTGCCATATCGGTCTGCGCGTGTTGAGCACAAAATTCTCCAGATTGCGATCATTTTAACAGCGATAACAGACGTGTGCGCATCGCACGGTCGCTTTTTAGGCTCTCTTGGCATTTGCTGGGAAAAAACTATGGACATATGAAGGTATATTAATCGATCGAAATCAACTGAATGAGGCGCTACACAATTATGTGAGCAAAATCAGAGAAAAGCTTGGCAACAGTTTCAGTTTCATATTTCTGAATGAAAACAGTGTAAAGTTAGGTTAGATTAGGATTAGGATTTCCAACTGAAGATACAGCAAGGTTAGGTTAACCTAGGATAGGTAAGAAGCTGCCCATTGGCTTAAGAGAACCCAATGTGATGTCCTAATACAAAATTTTCGATACAAATAAAGTTAGGTTAGGTTATGGGCTGCCCATGATGTCCTAAAAGCCCTTACTACGATGCTCAAGTTCTAGTTTCATCTTTCCGAATGAAGAAAGAGTAAGGTTAGGTTAGATTAGGACTTATTAGAAGCTGCCTTCCTGCTGCCCAAGTACCAGAGCCATAAAGTAAGGTTAGGTCAGACTAGGTCAAATTACTGAATGAATTTAAAGTAAGATTAGGTTAGACTAGGATACGTCCTTGCCCACGATGTCTTAAAAGCCCTCAAGGCGATGCTTAAGTTTGAGTTCCATATTACTGAATGAAGGTTAGGTGAGACAAGGACAGGTTAGGAGCTGCACTCGATGACTTAAAAGCCCTTTAAGAGATGCCCAAGTACCATTTTCATAAAGTTAAGTTAGGTTAGACTAGAACAGGTTATTAAATGAAGATAAAGCAAAGCAAGGTTAGACTAGGATAGGTAAGAGCTGCCCACGATTGCTTAAAAGTGATCAATGCGATGCTCAAGCTTGAGTTCCATATTACTGAATGAAGATAAAGTAAGGTTAGATTAGACTAGGACTTATTAGAAGCTGCTTCAAAGGTTTAAATATCTTCAATGCGATGCCCAAGTACCAGTGCCTTAAAGTTAGGTTAGGTTAGACTAAGACAGGTTACTAAATGAAAATAAAGTAAAGCTAGGTTAGACCTGGATAGGTAGGGGGGACGTTTGCGATGATTTAAAAGCCCTCAATGCGGTGCCTAAGCTCCGTTTTTCCGAATGAAGATAAAGTAAGGTTAATTTCGACTAGGAACCAAGTTGCAATGCCCAGATAATTCAGGCGCCTCTGCTTTGGGCGCTTCTTCTTTCGTTTTTTCAGTTTTTTCTTCAGTTTTTTTCTTCAGTTTTGGAGGTTAAGGCTTCCTCCATTTGATTATTTCACCGCAGCCCCGGTCTCTTATAAAAATACAGCTAAATTTATTATGTGAGATGGTAGTGTAGGGTGCAACAGCAACGATTTTGGACTGAAATGTCTCTCGAGTTGTTGTTGCATCCAAATGCTGAAATCACAGTTGCAGTTGCAGGTTCAACAAAATCATTGAAACTGTCTGTATTATATTTTGTGCCGCTGTTGCGTTGTTGTAGCCTGCAATGCGTAACAGCTTACCAGAAAAACATGTCTACAACAACAAATAAGCAAAAAGCTAAAAATGCACAAAGCAAATAAAAATTAAAAAAAAATAATAAAAAATCGGTGCAAAATGTTTGGGGCACATATACTTACAAAATTGTGAACATGTGGGAACTGGGATGCTGGTCCGTACGCATCGACGGTCAGCGATCATTGATGCGGCTGTTGTTGTTGCTGCTGCTGATGCTGGTGGTTGCTGTTACGATTTGCTGCCGCAGCCGCAGTCGCTGCTCGCTCGGCTGCTTATTTCAATTTTGATTTATGCACAAAATGTTTCTGCCAAATGAACAAGAAAAATAAGTAAAATTCGAATACTGGCAGAAAATATGAAAAATACTCTGTCGCTGCAGAAATTTTGCGCGCTGCCCGCAATCGTCGCTTACCTGCGCTGCGGCGACTGCACGACTTGGTGTCGTTTGTAATGTGTCCATCAAAAATGCGTTCGCGCACCCATCAAACCGCACTCCTGATTAACTGCTCGTACCTGCCGTGCGGCCAAGTTGTGTGCTTTTTATTTATTTGATCTTTAACTCGCTTTCGAGGCTAATAAATTATCTTTGAAATTTATATTTTATTTGCTCAAGAGATGAGTTGTTGCGTGGTTGTTGTTATGGTCAGTGTGGTCTTTGTGGATACTCATAATTTGTCTGCTGATCCTGGCGTGCACATTCTAAAATGCCACGAATTGAGAGTCTTTGACGGGTTTTTTTTGTACGCTGGCGTCATGCAGCTGTCAAATTAGGGCAGCACATCGTTTCAAGGTTTGTTATGCGGGTGCACACTGTGATGACTGTCTAAATGTATGTAAATACGACTTTGATTCACAATTGGTGAACTTGAATTGGTGAATTAAGCTTGAGAGACTTTGTAGAAACAGAAAGTTAAAAGCAGAAAAATCTGAATCTGTAATGTAAATCTGCTACTCGCATATTGCAGAATGATAATCATTGATTTAAATACCATATTTGAAAAAATATATGCAAATTAAGAGACCAAAATTTTAAATACAAAATTCACCAAACTGCTTTTAGTTCTTATTCAACTCTAGTTTTATTGCTTAAGAATATAATTAAAAATAATAAAAACCATTGCCATAAAAATTCAAATGAAGTAAGCATACAATACACACATAAATACTTGCATACATATGTATGTATATCTACCATACCACATGGTGCAAAGATGCATCACATGCACTTTGTCAAAAAATATTACCTAAAAAAGTGCAAGGCAACAAAAAAAACAAAATTTTTACTACAACAAGAAAGAAAAATCCAAAAGGAAATAAACAAAAAAAAACCGAAAACAGTTGGGCAACCCCGAGTTCAACAAAGCACCAAATCCAGATTCAGCCAACAATCCAATTCAATACATTTCAGTCCAATAGCGTCCAATCGACTGCAGCAACAACAACACATCGTACATCGTGGCAGCGCAGCTGATGGTCCGGACAAGTTTGCCGCTTTCCAGAGAAGTGGTTCATGCCATTGTCTTATCGGCAAACAAGATCAATATGCACGATATCAATATTCAAGCGGAACGTGAAGCGACGTACGAGAGTACGGCGAGCAGCAAAACAAAAGGCATCACTGGCACACGAACGGAGCGCAAAAGTGTGTGTGTGGTGTCTGATCTGGTGGTGTCCCGGCGGCAGCGAGCGACGAAATTGCTGGTGTCTGCGCTAAATGTTGGCAATAAAATATACGTTTATGCGAGCACGCGGCGAGTCCTAAGCTGCGGCTGCAAAGATCGCACTGAAGGCGATGGTGTGGTGGGAGCACAACTGAAAGCCACAAATGGCTGAAATATGAAAGCGATCGATGCAGTGCTGTGAAATTTCTGCTAAATTGTTTCTATTGGCCTCGGCCAAGCAGTGAATTCGTCTTTGCGGCTAAGGCTGTTCTGGCCAAATTTTAAGTCATTTCGCTGCCAGTTGTTTAGGCTTCTTTCATTTTCGTGCATGTTTATAAAGCGCCCTTCTATGTTGTTGTTGTTATTGTAATAATCGCAACAAGATTTCAAAGAATTTCAAATATTTCAGCAGAAGCAGAATTGTGCCAGACGCGCTGCTCAGGTTGTGTCCGTCCGGCACATAGTGCACACTGTGGCAGGACCTTTTATCGCTCGGCAGCGTTGCCATTTGCATTTTGCCGTTGACATTGTCGGCGAGCATTGCTAGTCGTGTGCACTTTTATTTTCGATTTGAACCGTTTTGTCACTGCAACATGTTGCATGTAGCATTCAGCCAGCCGGCGGGCCGGCGTTATCGACAATATTTGCGCTGTATTGTTTGCTTGTTCAACAGTTGTTTTCGTCTTTTTTTTTCGTTTGTTGTTGGCATTTTTCGTGCAACAGTTGTTGCTGCCTTCACATTGTCAGCGTTGCCACAGTTTAAATTTCTCTTTGCTGTTTCGTTTGCGTACTTTTTCTTTTATTTTCTTTTAATTTTTTTTCGTTGCTGTGTCGCAGCGTGTTGGAATTCACACGAACTTCATGTTTGTCAACACCTTTTCGCTGTTGTTGTGTTTCTTTTTTCTTGCAGCTGTTCGTTGGGCCATGCGGTGGGCATGAAGGTGTCGGTGAGCGGTTGTGGTTGCACAGGTGCGGGTGTGGGAGTTGCATGAGCATTGTGCAGTATCCACGCAATGACCTTTGATGGCATGTGGCAAGTTATGAGCTGAGCACTGGGCCAAAGCATTTTATGATCTCGTGCATTGATTGCCGATAGAGAAATATTAGAATTTAATGTAATTTCAATAACACTGAAGCATGAAAGATTTATAATCGATAGGATACAATTGTGAATAGTTTATAAAGTTCTATTCAAGGCGAATTTCAATGTATTTTGTTTTTGTTTTCTGGGTTTAGATTGCCAAAATCAGCCAATCAGAACAAAGCTTTCTTTTTTCATTTTTAAACTGTCACAGTTTTACACAGGCATTTTGACAATCTAGACCTTTTCCAGAGTCTTAACTGTGAAAGTGATTTACATGAAATTTATAAGCAGTATAGATGTTTGAATGCTTTTTTACCAGACGTCACTTATATAAATTTAGCTCTTACGGTTTTCAGGATATTCAAGGATAAACATTTAGTTGATGTCCTTTATATCCTTTTTCATACAATTTTTCAAAAAAGGATATTGTTTCTTCGACTTCATATCATTAGCTTTCGTTTGACCTAAAAATTATTCCTTTCTGACATTTGAGTCAAGAGATATGATGTTTTAAAAGTTTCAGTAAGCCGCCATCTTTAAACTGCATTAAAAAAAACTCGAACATCCCGGGTAAAATCCTCTAACACTTTTTCATCTACTGAGGTCCTCTATCGAATGAGACATGTTTGACCTTGTCCCTCGAAATTTTTTTGAATATGTTGCACTGTAATATAGAAACATTGAATGGGGAGAATCAATAACGAAATATAGAAATATGTATCGGACAAAGTGGGCACACAGGTTTTAATTTGTAGGGGGTGGGAGTGTTTGTGTACAACTTTTAAGCCGAATACCATTCGAAACCATATTTTGTACCAGCCATTTTTGTTGTTTGTTGTTTTTTGTTGATTGGTGATCACCACTAATAAACATTTTCTGGTTAAAAAAAAAAAATTTTTTAATTAAAATTAAATGCATTTTTTGAAAAAAAAAATTACAACATTAATGCTATCGCACAATTTACAGACATATATAAAGTGTTGACGCCTTGGTTCAATTGTTGACTTAATTTGTATTAGCTTGTCTGGGCGATACAGAGAATCAGGCCATGGAAGCTCATTAGCCCATTTTGACCTGTCGAAAATACCAGTTGCGTCTTTTCGAACTAATGACGCTTTCTTTACTTGCTTTCTTCTTGACTTGCTTTTTCCTAGGCTCTCTTTTCATATTCATACAAGGTGCAACCCAAAGTAAACAGGACTTTTATAAAATAAAGAAAACGGATGATTATTTTTGTATAATTCTTTTTATTTATTCAAAATACTCTCCTTCTGCTTCGATACAACGTTTTGCACGGTCCAAAAGCATTTGGAATGAGTGTTTTAGGTCATCGGCCGGCATCGCCTTCAGAATGTTGGTACAAGCCTTTTGGATGTCCTCAACGTCCTTATAACGGTTTCCTTTCATCGGCAAATGCAACTGACCGAATAAGTAGAAGTCACAGGGAGCCATATCAGGCGAATACGGTGAATGATTGATGGTAAAAATGCGATTTTTGGTCAAATAATCGGTCGTAACTAGGGCTCTGTGAGCCGGTGCATTATCATGCAATAAACGCACTTACTTGCTTTCTCCCAGGCTCTCTTTGAGCCTCTTACAACTTTTCAGCCGAATACCATTCGAGACTATAGACATTTTGTGCCAACAATTTTTATGCTTGGGGGCGGAGATTTGAAAGCCCGTGTGTGCGCCACTGGTTTGTTTCTTTGTTGGTCACACGACACTAAAACTAAAAAACTAGACGGCCAATTGAGCTGAATCTTTCACGGAATGTTCGTCTTGACTAAATCTCGGTAAACCACGTAATGTGAATACGAGCCGGCAGGTGGGCGTGGCACCTCCCATACAATTTAAATTTTTAATATGGAATATCTTTGGAATTACAAGTTGGACATCATTGAAATTTTGTCGTTTCACAAATGTGTCATTCTACTGGTAAAACTCTGTGAGCGGTGGACAAGGGGTGTGGCAAAATGTTTGTGACTCAAATTTTCCGAGTAACTTTGGAACTGTACCACCTGGGCCACCATTTTAATGTCTCGTTTTACTGGCAAAATTTTATGAGCGAGGGCGTGGCACTTTTCAAGCGACCCAAATGTTTTGAATAACTTTGGAACTACAGGTCACTTATCTATAATATTTGGCATAAATTTTATTGTGCCCTTTGATAGGAAAATGGGATTTAGTATTGGACGAGGATAAGTCGTACATCATTGAAATTTTGTATACCGTCGTTCCACAGTTGTGTCATTCGACTGGTAAAATTTTGGAGGCGGTGGACAAGGGGTGTGGCAAATTGTTTGTGATTCAAATTTAACTTTGAAACTGTAAGTTGCACTTCTATGAAACTGGGTCGCACCCTTCGACTGGAAGAATGGATTGAGCATTGCATAAAATGGGCGTGGCACTGCCCATACAGTGTTGTATGAAGAAACTTGATATATTGGGCACATTGACTTCGAACTTGCGTGCAAAGCCGCGGGGCCTTGCTAGTACCGCATAACTATAGTACATATGTATAACACATCAGTGACGCACGCAAGGGGGGTTTTGAGGTTTCAAACTTCCAAATACCAGTTTTTACACAAAATTTGGGCGGCAAATATATTTTAAACTTTAGTGCTTAACTTTGGTTGTTATGGCCAGTTAAATAAGTAGTAAGTAAATATGGTTTTTAATTCCTTCCATCTTCCCCAAAATAAAATCTTGTGTGCGCCACTGACCACATGCACATATCCACACGCAGCTCAACAAGACCTTTGCCTTCCAAAGGTCTGTTGTTGACGCTGTTCTTCAACGCAGCTCTTCCGCCGCAAGGCCGAGGCGTCATAATTCGAACGAGTCGCCTGTGGCACACTTCTCGATTGCCTACCAGGGACAAAGTGTTAATTACGCCTGTCGTTAATTAATATGCGTCATCCAACAAGGATTCACAAAGGAAAGCGATACAAGGAATGCGAAAAACAATGAAAACAAATACTTGAACAAGCAAATGGCAAAAAGCTCAAAACAATGCAAAAGTCAATTCATTAAGAAATCGAAGCGTTCAATAACGAACGCGGCAATCGCTCGTCGTCGTCTTCATCATTTCAACATATAGAGAGGTACATAAATCTCCGGCGCTGCGTCAGCTTGTGACATGCGACAAACGCACCGGGCACCGTGCAAAAAGTGACAAATGTCACAAATGTCACATTAGCAAAATGCCACAAATAAGAACTCGTCCAGGCAATAAATAATCAACGGGCCGGCGGGACGAGCAGCGGTCAGCGAACGGGGGCGCCTTACGCTTCATCGAAGCGACATTGAACAAGCAATTAAAAATTGATCACGTCTGTGCCGTCGGCCGACGACGACGACGACTGACCAGTACTCCACAATATATCACACGGCTGACGAACACACTGACAGGCTGCCGTTCAGCGCCCAATGGGCCGTGGCGAGGCGCTGCGTCCGTTAGGCGCACATTTGGCGTACGGCTCGAGTGTTGTGTGTAGGTGCAGCGGCGCGGCCAATGCGTGGAGCGTGACAGCGCGTTTGGCGGCGGTAACTGCTCGGCCGGCGTGTTGTTTTTGTTGCCAGCTGCAAACTGCATTATTCATTTAGGGTGCTGCGGCCGCATTGGAGCAGTAAACAAGGCTGCACACAAAACGCGGGGTGAGTCGCGGTTCACTTGTTCACTGTTTGCCGCCAGCGTGTTTTTGTGTCAAAACTGTTGCTCCTTAAATGAACTAATAATAATTCGCAATGTTTTTATTCACGCCACAACAAGTGGACGAAGGGCGTATAATCGATCGATTTGTGTGCACGAGTAAATGACGCCACAACCAGCCGAGTGAAGCTATTCGGCCGGCAGAGCCAATGCTGAGCTAATTGTGTGCGATGATGCGTCTTTGATTGCTGGAGTGTTGTGCGAATCGATTTTGATTGAAATCTGCCGACGCTTGACAATTGAACGGTGCCACCGTCTGCTCGTCCCTCCTTCGCGCTGACTGTTCGTCTGTCTGTCCATACGATGGTCGGTTATTAATGTGCGTATGCGGTAGGTTCCAATTTGACAGTTGAATGTAGTGAATGACAAGTTTGTAGGCTACACTGAAAATAATTTGTGTGCATGGAGACAAAGTCATTTACATAATTTTTAGTTTTGAGAACTTTTTTTTGTTTTAAAAAACTTCTCTGCAAAGAAGAGCAAATAATTCAAGGACTTTAACATTAATTAATTTTCTGTTGCCCAAGTCTCTGTTTCATATCAAAGACTTGCAAGTTATTTCAGCGCACTGAAATCGATACAGCAGACAGTGAAAACGAAAAAAAACGACATTATGGAAAACACTCGACAGTGCAGCGGTAAACCCTGTTATTATCTTTTCGCACGCAGTGCTTGGCAGCGTCTCACGAGCAGCAAACAACGGCAGACAACCACCGGACATACGCCCAGCCAGATTCAGCTTCAGTTGCTGCTATGTGCATACACACACACACACACACTTATACAAACAAATACGCAAAGGAAAAAGTCAATTAAGCAGGTTAAATAAATCATAAACGCGCATGATTTGACTGCGAGGCGGTGCAACGTGTGTGGCGCACATCGTACGCCGAATGCCGAACGTAGCGCACGCTGCCAGATTTCTTTGTTTACATTGGCCTTCTATTTATTGGTCCCTGGAGTTGTATTGCGGTTTGCTACATCACTGCTTCCATCATCCGGCCACTGCCACCACCAGCCGCCAGCACCTTCTCGCTTTCTGCGCCGCTCGTCCGCCTTGCAAGTTACAACCCTCGACGCGCTATTTGACAATAATTGTGTATTCTTCCGGTGGGTTGGAATGCTTTTTCAGCGCCAGCCACTGCTGATGATGGGTTCAGCTTCCGTCCGTGCAACAGCAGCAGCGACAGCAACAAAAGCTGTAACTGTGGCATTGCGGCCCAAGCCGTCCGCAACAAGCAACTTTTTCGCCCGACGGAAGCGGAAACGCATTTTTGACTTTGCCTCTCTTGCAATCATATTTTAACTAACTGTAATAATAACTGTTTCTGTTACAGTTCCGTTGTGCATTGGCGCGATTTATGAAGTGTGCAGCACGTCGCAGCGACGTTGCGACACGTGACCGAAAATCGTTGCTTTCTTCAACACCCCCTCGTCGTTGGCGGTTGGCAGTTTCGCTCTTTTACTTTTGCGCCAGTTTGGCTGGCCGTTTCCCATTGTCGTTATTGTTGTTGTTGTTGTTGTTGTTGATGGTGTTTGTTCTGTTATTGTTGCGGCTGCTGGCGGTGGATTTGTGCTGGCCGGCGTGCGTCTGTTGCGAAGGCGGTAAGGTCGAGCGTCGCTGCGATTGCAATTTCATTATTAAATTGTCGTCTGCAAGTGTGCGTATGTGTGTGTGTTTTGTCTGTTCAGAGCTGCAAGTGATTTGACACATTCACGTTGAAAATTTATCATTCGCAAATGAATCGTAATGAATGTAAATGTGCGCTGAGTAAATTTTATTGTTGTTTTTTAATTTAATTTAACGCATTTAACGAGCGATCAGAAAAAATCAATTGTTACATAGTCGATAAAAAGTTTCCAAAAGTATGTGGATAGTTTGGGTCAAACAAGCCGGCCTCGATAGTCCAGCAGGTAGCGCGGTGGCTTCTCATGCCGAAGGCCCCAGGTTCGATTCCTGGCTCGAGCTCGAGCTAAAAACGACCATCTACTTCTATCGCTATCCACATGAAGCAGATGAGAATTTCAAGAATCGCACAAGTGCGCTCTTGGCAGGCAATGGCAAAAACCTCCAAGTGTGAACGAAAAAAACTGCCAATTGCCGTTCGGATTCGGCGTTAAACTGTAGGTCCGCTCCCCTCCCTTCCCCATCCGCTTGAAATGTGTGCTGTAACATATGTTGGAAAAAACAGTGTTGCATACACATTTCAAAAAACAGATGAAATATGTGGTATCACAATGGGCCTCAAAATAGGCCTCCGAGTGTGTCTCTTATAGAGGCAGCCACCATAACCTAACCTAACCTAACCTTGGGTCAAACAAATGTGCCACGCCCTTGTCCAACGACCATCAAATTTTAACAGTAGAATGACACTTCTATGGGACGATGTCATACCAAATTTCAATGATGTGCGACTTACAATTTCGAAGATATTCCATTATCAAGATTTGGCTTGTATAGGTGGTGCCACGCCCCCTCGTTAAATACCCGCCCCATTACCTCTGTCGAAGGACATGGCTAAATACTAAGTTCGTACCAAATTTAATTGATGTGTGACTTATGGTTCCAAAGTTATTGTCTAAAAATGTATTTTGGTGGTGTCACGCCCCATTTTCACGACTTTTCTTTTTTCCTAAACCTTCGCGTAGCAATCACGAACAAACCCGTCGCAGGAAGTATCCAATTTGGTCCAGTCGTTTTCAAGTTTTAAACAGCCGAACGAACCAAGATTCATTTTTATATACACGGTGGACGGAAAGTTTCTGCATACATCGTTTCAATTGTAATATACTCAAAATTCTGATTCCTTGTTTTATTTGAAAACGATATGGGGAAATTCCCAATAATGTGATGGTTGAAAATACTAAGCAGTTCCCTCATAGATCTACAGCGATTTTAATGCAGGACGGTGCGCGATGTCATACCGCGAATCAGTCAATAAGTGTTGTTAAAAGTCTATTTAAGCTAGTATGGGAAGACTGGCCGGGAAATTCGCCAGATTTTAATCCTAGTGAACATATCTGGTCCAGGATTCAAGATTCAGTATTTCGGAGTCCAAAACCTACCAATAGACTTCAACTTATTGAGAGAGTAAAACACGAGTGGGATGCCATATCATTGGCCGAAACGTCGGTCTTGTGCGAAAGTTTTCGAAAGCGAGTCCTAGAGTGCTACGAAAAAAATGGCACACATACACAATAGTAATGATCAATTGAGTTTTGCTTGGATATGATTTAGTGGTTTAAATAAAAAAAAATTGAAAAGCAATACAAATGATCTTTAACGGAGTTTTATTGTATGCAGAAACTTTCCATCCACCGTGTATATAGATTTAGCTGCCAGACTAAACGCATGTGGCAACACTGGTTGCACAACTGTTCTGTATATACACACTTCCTGTCAATGAAAGACGGAAAATGTTGAATCGTTTTGCTGGTCAAACTTCCTGTTAGAAAGAGAAATATACTTCCGCTTCGACGAAAGCTGCTTCCATACAACTATGAAAAGAAAAGAAGAAACGGTGGAGACCCAAACACAAATAAACAAAAAAAATCCAGTGGAAAATATATGTAGTTATGAAAAATATAATACAAGGTTTTTGAAAAAGAGGTGTAATTTTTGTTTTCATGCCGTTTTTTAACTCTAAGCATACAACTGTCATTGCGACAAGTTTAAATAAGAAAGTTAGTAAAGAAAGTAAGTTTAAGTAAGAAAGAAAATGGAATGAAATAGTAAACATTTTATTGCATAAAAGGTAACAACAATTAAACAAATAAAGTAAATGATGACATATTTTCCAAATGCTATTCTTCTATTTTGATGCATCATGTTTAATAAAACATTTCATTATTACAAAAATGCTTAAATTACAAAAACAATAACAAATGACTTCATGACGCATGTTAACAGATTAAAATTAAAGCAGTTGCCCTACTTTGCTTTTCAATCCTTTAGACTATTCTCATATTCGACCCCTCACGCACAACAGACAAACCAGTGATGAACAAAATGTGTCAGATACAAAAAACCAGATAACTATGCCAACACCAAAAACAAATACGTAGCAAAAAAACAAAGACAGAAATTCTATACAGAGAATTCGAAGAAAATAAGAAAAGCGAAAATATTAAACAATACAAGTAACAATTTTAATTTCAATGCTTATGACAGCAACTCGCCTCGCGTCTTCCTTCACTTGTGCCACGCTCACCTCACTACTTATGTACTCGCCCACACTCATTTCCGTTCGCCCACACACGCACATAACACACTCACGCAAATAAAGCAATACAAACAAAAAAAAGAAACAATATAAAAAATTATATTAATCTTAGCAACAAAGAGGGGCGCACTCTATGCCGCACCAGCGCCATTGAAATGTTACAATTGTGGCAACTGCAGCCGCGCGGTGATACGCCGACTGAGATACGCCAACAAGCTGCTAACAGCAACGACAACGACAACACAATACGGCGCATTGTTGATGTGACAACAGCAACAACAATGCGCCTAGATGAGATAATGTGGCGCTGTGCGATGGAGCACAGAATTGAATTGAGATATCGCTGGCATAATCGCGCCTAGAATTGGCGATTGCATGAAATAAGGCCGCAAATGATGCCAACTAAATGCAATACAAATGAGAGCAAATGAATCAGCAATGATCCAGCAACAAAAAGCTGAGGAATAATGATACAACAATTAGCTTAGTTGTTGTTTCGTTGATTGAGGAACATTAAAGGCATTGAGAAAAAGTTTGAGTGAATGTGGCGATTATCTGAAGTAATTTTAAGAGATAAGTTTCCAATGGAAGATTTAATCAATGAATGTAGAAAATTAATTTAATTTATTGATTGATTAATTGAATTTAATTCACATTTTTGGTACGATTTTCTTAAAATGGATTCGAACACAAATTATTGCATCTAGGTAGGTCGGAGTGATTGCGGAGTCAATGCGGAGCCCTCTTAGGCCCAGACTACTAAGCTCAGTGTACGGTCTAAGAAGCGGACTTAAGTTCCATTGACTATGATATCAGTCAAGCTTAAATCCACTCACTCATTGAACCATTTTGAGGTCCTTACAAAGCCTAGTAGACTGTGAATAGCTCTTTCGGATAGAACCCTTAGACTCTCAAGAATAAATTTCCCAGGCAAGTTTTTCACAATTAATCGAGCTTAAGTCCACTCATTGATTGAAACAGTTTAAGCTCCTTAGACTGTAGACTGAACCTAGTAGACTGCGAATATTTAGTCCTATTTAATAGACTTCCTAGATTGTTGAAAAACAAGTTGCCCTGGTAAGTTTTACATTTTATTAAAAAAATAAAAAAATATTTATTAATCGAGCTTAACTCATTCGCTAATCACTCGTTGAACCAGTTTGAGGTCCTTACAAAGCCTAGTAAGCTGTGAATAGCTCTTTCGGCTAGAAGCCTTAGACTGTCAAAGAAGAAATTTCCCAGGCAAGTTTTCCACAATTAATCGAACTTAAGTCCACTCATTCATTGAACCAGTTTGAGCTCCTTAGACTGTAGACTGAGCCTTGTTTTCCTTGCCTTTTCCTGAGCCCTTGTAAGTTTTCCATATTTAATCGAGCTTTATTCCACTCAAACTTGTTCAAGTTTGAGCTCCTTACGAAACCTAGTAGATTGTGAATAGTTCTATTGGCTGGATCCCCTACATTGCCGAAGAAAAAGTTGCGCAGGTGAGTCTTTCAAACTTTCTTCCTTGTGTGCCAATTACACAACGATCCATCAGGACGCCGATCATGGTTCTCATCTGATCTATTTTGAGTGTTAAATGTTCTTTAGAATAACAGAAGTCTATGGTTAGCTGCGCACAGTTAATTCTGTGTTGCCTTCAGCCCATCTTGGGTTAGTTTCTTGTATGACATTTGTATGAGTGCGAAGCTTATTTTTACATACAACTCCTTTCATATATCTTTACGATAGTATTGTCAAATAATAATAAAAACCCCTAAACATTTTAGTATCGAAATAAAACTGGCGCCAATTGGTAATTGAAGTAAATTTCACCCATGAAACTATCCCAAAATAAATTAAACTGCTCTACAGTTGGCGCCACAATGCGTGGCGGCTGGTGGCACACATCTAATAACCAAGTTGGCGGCAATGAAGAAATTCCCATAAAACATGGCAATAATTTTTACCCATCATTTGAATTCAATTGCAAAAATAATCACCAAATGAATATAAAATATTTTTTTATTTTCACTAAAATTTAAATTGACTAAATTTTTATGTGACAGGATGAATAGAAAAAAGAAGATATTACAAGAGAAACGTTAAAGTCATAAGTACGGCAATTGGAAAAAGTTTTAAGTATCCGAATGACAGCTTCAAGTGGTCACTTGCGGCGCAAGGAAATGCGGCAATCATTTTCCTCATAAACGGGACTTTTTTACTGTTATTGGGCAGTAAATATAGATTTTTTTTCTTATTCATTGGTTCTGCTTAAAGCCAAACCAAGTGTGGCGCCCATATTCAACTTATGTTAATTAATAAATGAATGCGTCGAATGTGAAAAAGACCAATGAGATTGGAAGAAGTTTTGAAGTGAGCAAGGAGGGGATGCTATTTAATAAGCTATAAAAATCATTCGATTAGATAAAGTGAGGTTAGACTGAGCAGCTCTGCAGCTTCTTTAATATGTTTAATACCATTTTTTAAGTGCAATATTATGCCTGACAAATGATAATAAAATCTTCTCAATTGTAGTCCGAGTTTTTGTTTATGAACCTAAGTCATATTTAATTTTGACATTTAGGTGCCCCGCTAACATTTCCACTAACATTTTCACAATGCTGGCGCCAGCTCTTTGCTTGGCAGCGATGTGCTTTGCTTTTCTAAATATTTATGAACACTGTCAGCTAAACTGCATCGTTTCGGCCATGTTGACAACCAAACTGTAACACGTTAACCCGGTCAAACATCAACAATTTTATACGCCCATAAAAAATGCACTGCATTTTGTTGTAGCACATTCCGTGACCCCGACTGTTATGCCTCACCCCAGTTCCTTCGGCGGCCTGTCTTTCCGACACTTGCTGCACGCTGCTATGCCGATAATTTTCCTAATTATGTTGTTTAGCCCAACAATTATTGACCTATAAATTGTCTTATCTCGGCTTAACACCAACACAACAACCAAAATGCCCAAAAAAACAACACACAACCAACGTAAATACGAGTAAGTAAGTGAGGAATAAATTGAAAGCAACAACAAACAGGCGGCAAGTGTGCACAGAATTTTAATTGCCGCCGTCCCTATGCGACAACCAAGGAGCCTCCTAACCGCCAATAAAGATTATCTCGCGTTTTGGCCACGGTGTGGATTACAGACGGTGGCAGTTGGTTGCGCTCTGCCAACTGACAACAGCCAAAAGCCAGCTGCCAACTTTATTTCCTGCCAATGCGGCCAACTGAATTTTCATTGCCTAAGAAATTTCGCGTAAATGCAGAAGTTTACTGTTTGGTTGAACTTGGTTTGAATGCAATGCAATTTCATTCGAAGCGTTTCAATTGTTGCTCAGTTTCTCAAGCCAACCATAGCTGACTCAGTTCCTATGCAAATTTCGCATTCGCCCCATTCGACCCTACACTTTCTACGCATATCTCTACGGGCCTTTCTTTCGCCTCGCCATGTCTCCGCACGCGCTTTGTTGTTGGCTCGCTAATGTTTTCTGTGTTGTAATTGCATTTAATTAAATAATGAAAGTAATTTAATTAGTGCTCAATTGTTTTTTACGGTGTCTCTGACTCGACTTTATCTGCGCATTGTTTCGCTGCTCGCATACCAAATGAAGTGCGGCGCCGCAAAAGTGCCAGTGTCATTGTCGCTGTGGCGTATCAACGGTAAAATGTGTTTGTTTGTTTTTAGGTTCGGTTTCTTGAACATGGGAATTCGGAAGTTAAGCGATTTTAAAATAGGGTTTCATGCAATCTTTTAAGGCCAAGACAACAATTCAAAGGGCTGAGCTTAACACGTTCGCGGACAGTAAAAATTTCAGTGAGCTGCAAAAATAGACAGGCTATTTTTGTGGAAATTATAAGCACTATCTGAAATCTGATTACACATATATTGTTAGAGTTGTCAGATTATCATATTTTAACCGTTATACACAATGAATGCTATAGCATTCACGACGATATAGATCAAATTTTTCAACTAGAGTGACGTGAATGCTATAGCAGTCATTCATAGAAAACATGAGAAGAAGAGGTTTATTATATTTTTATAACTTTATTTATTCAACAGTAGTTCTCTCTTCGTGTATATATAATAACTGGACGCGGACACTATACTTCAAACCATTTTGATTAAAAAATCTCTCATAAACGGACAAAATTCAGAAATATGCCTAACCAGTTTTAAAAAATCTGTACTACCCCATAATACCTACAAATCTCTCTCTTATTTGAAAATGAACATTTGAAATTAAAAAAATTAGTGTTTAGGCCAGTGGCGCACAAAGGATTTTATTTTGGGGTGGAGAGTTTGCGTACAACTTTTGAGCCGAATACCACTCGAAACCATGTTTTGTACCAGCATTTTTTGTGTTTGGGGGGGGCGGTTTGAACCCCAAAAACCCCGCCTGTGAGCGCCACTGGTTTAGGCAATCAACCATTACAAAATTTTTTCAACCAAAGTAGTACTAAAATGTGAACACTTGTACAATGTGTGTACTTTACCTATACATGTAATAAATATTAATAAAATATTCAATATTCATAAATTCGTCCAAAATATTAAATAAATAAACGAGCAACACTTGGATACAATTTTAACTAATTTGTTGTGCACCCCCCCTCCCCCATAAGCGGACATCTCCCTTAACCGGACAAAACCACTGCGATGGTGAGTGTCCAGTTATGAAGAATTTCACTGTACACCGAAAAAAATAAAATAATATGAAACTACTTGATGAATCAGTTGCTAATTACTTTGAAATGTATATTCATTACAAAAATTAAAGTTTATAAAAATATAAATGAATAAAAATTGGCTTTAAAATTTGAATGCTATAGCATTCACGTCATTTTGCATCACTATGAAAATGACTGCTATAGCATTCACGTCCGCGAACGTGTTAAATGTGTTTAATTCTGAAAAGAGTTAAGAAGTGAAAATGTTTAATTCTCACAGCTATATTTATTTCGTTGCAATTGTGTGTATAGTTACATATGTGGGCGAGTATAGGTTTCTGCAGACTTCATTGTGCTTTTAATATATGTTAATTTGAGATAATGTAGGCCAATATTTGGCTGACTTACATAGTTGGCTTTTTTGATTAACATTAAGCAAACAAGTTAAAGTTGTGTTTTTAGAATTTATTTTTAATATTATTTTTAATTTATGTAATTGAATTAATTTAGATATTTGCGATTATATTAAAACCTATATAGTTCTAAGGATGAAGAACCTAAATAAAATAAAATAAAATAAAATAAAATAAAATAAAAAAAAATAAAATAAAATAAAATAAAATAAAATAAAATAAAATAAAATAAAATAAAATAAAATAAAATCAAATCAAATCAAATCAAATCAAATCAAATCAAATCAAATCAAATCAAATCAAATCAAATCAAATCAAATCAAATCAAATCAAATCAAATCAAATCAAATCAAATCAAATCAAATCAAATCAAATCAAATCAAATCAAATCAAATCAAATCAAATCAAATCAAATCAAATCAAATCAAATCAAATCAAATCAAATCAAATCAAATCAAATCAAATCAAATCAAATCAAATCAAATCAAATCAAATCAAATCAAATCAAATCAAATCAAATCAAATCAAATCAAATCAAATCAAATCAAATCAAATCAAATCAAATCAAATCAAATCAAATCAAATCAAATCAAATCAAATCAAATCAAATCAAATCAAATCAAATCAAATCAAATCAAATCAAATCAAATCAAATCAAATCAAATCAAATCAAATCAAATCAAATCAAATCAAATCAAATCAAATCAAATCAAATCAAATCAAATCAAATCAAATCAAATCAAATCAAATCAAATCAAATCAAATCAAATCAAATCAAATCAAATCAAATCAAATCAAATCAAATCAAATCAAATCAAATCAAATCAAATAAAATAAAAAAAGAATAAAATAAAATAAAATAAAATAAAACATAATAAAATAAAATAAAATTAAATTAAATAATAAAAAAAATTGTATTATACTTTACAAAGAAACATGAAAAAGACTGCAGCTCAAAACATGAACTTGAAGAAATTATGAAGTAATTGAGTAATCTGAGTTTTGTTAATCTTTTCGAGATGAAGTTTGGTATATGATTTAAAAACAGATGTAGTTTTTGTAGAATGTTTGCACATTCTGAATGATAAGGCTAGACAATTATATAGTTGTATTCGCAGCAGCACATCTTACATGATACTTTTTGTAGTGTCCTGAGCGGTAGCTAATCGAAAAAAGTAATCCAGAGTGTGGACTTCTCTCCAATGAATTATAGCCTATTTCCACCGGGCCTTAAATGCATTTAACGCTTAAATGTATTCAACATATGTAGCATTTTAATTCTCAAATTCCCATACAATTGTTTTTGTAACAAAGTGCGTAAACTCACTTTCAAAACTGTGTTAACTCAATTTTGCCATTTACAGACGTCTAACAGAAAATTTTATGCTGAAAAAGAAAATATAAAACGTGGAATTTCTCATGAACCCTCTTGACATTAAAAATTCAGACAGCTCTGATATCAAACAGCCGACAACTTTCACAAATGAAATAGACATTGACAAATGATAAATATAGTAAATTGATAAAAAAATAAATAAATTGAAACATTTTCACAAATATGAAAACGCAGACATTCCTAGACTGTTGAGAAGGAAAGCGGAGTGGTTTTCACGTACTAGAGAGACTACAAGAAACCACACATACGTATACAAGGAGATGGCGGCGATGGGTATAGCTGTAGCTGCCCAGAAATAAATGCAGAATTTGATTTGTCCAAAGGAAAATGTAAACAAAAACCAGCTTTTGGAGTTAACTCAGTTTTGATGGAAAGGCTTGACAGTTGTCAAACTTAACAGAGCCCTTAAATGAATTTAAGCGCTTGGTGGAAATACAGTATTAGATAAGGATTTGAGGTGTGTGAGGTTAATTGCAGTAGAGAAATTTTTGAGATTAAAAAAAATTGTTTACAAAATATTTGTCATGTTTTATTTCTATTTAGGAAGAAATATGAAGCCGTGTTCAAATCTGGTCTGCTGTATTCAGTTGCTATGGTCAGTTAAGTAAATCATTTGGGGAAGGAAAAATTCGCAGTACCCTGTTTGTTTTCATTTCAAACTCAAGATTTCAAAAAATCACATAAATCCAACGATATTAGAAATTCAGTGCCGTACACAAGAGGGGCTATTGGGAGTTTAAAGCCTCCCCAAATAGAAAAATTGCTGGTGCAAAACATGGTTTGAACTGGAATCGACCTCAAAAGTTGTACGCAAAACCCCCAAAATGAAATCCTGTGTGCGACACTGTAAAAATCAAACAGAATGTTTTATTTAAAACCAATAGAAATTTGTATCCTCAAAAACCAGTTTAAAACGAACAGCGTTACAAATACATACAAAATTAAATATGTTAAAAATTTCATTAAATGAAATAAATAGGAAATAGAAAATGACTTATTGGCTTATGAAATTTTTAATATTTTTCAACGCTAATAAACTTGAAACAAAACCAAAAATGTGACTTCAAAACTATGCAAATCAATAATAAAACAAACAAATGAAAGAGCAACACTAACAACAACATAACGTACAGCAAATGTAAAGAAAAACCTATAAAATATAAAATTGATTGTTCAATTAATCTCAGAAACATGACAACGAGTGTCGATGCCGCTGCACCGATGTGGTCGTCTTTGCTGTTGTTGTTTGTTATAATGGTAACCGTTGTCTGCCTACGTTGTACGGGTGTATGAATTTATGGTGAATAGAGTTGTTGTTGTTTTGTTAGTGATACATTTATGTTTTAACTGGGACTAAGGTAGAAATGCTGAATGAAAAAACAAAGCAAGCGTGAGGAGCCTTTTTGAGAGATGTTCACTAAAAGGATAGAAAATGCTTCAAGGTGAATTTATGCGCAACAACTATTGCTATATATATTGTTATATGTTTAATTTTGGTATATATTGTTATATGTTTAATACAAAAGTACTTTCAATAATAAGAAAATATTAAGAAAATTAAGAAAATAATTTAAAAATATGAATACTTGTTATGCAAAACTTTTTCCAATTTAATTTTCTTCGCCTAAAACTATCGGCGAAAGGGTTTCGCATTTAGTGATTTCGCATTTAATGAGGCACGGTTGAAAACATACGAACTTTGGATATAGTTTTTTCCCATTTAAAAAACCCATTTTTGTTCATTCGATTCCCGTTTAGCCCCATCACCGAATATAGCGCACACCCCGACACAGTCAAAGTGGTTTCGCGCCTCTTCTGCGTAGCTTGCAACATTTTTCATAATTCTTGATGGTCCATTAATGTCCAATATTTTTCAAAACCGATTCCTTCTACTGCCACCACACTCTCCGGGAACTGCCTTCCACGTTTTATGTCCTCAAATTGTCATTCCGTGCGTGCCGCTTCCACGGCAAAGGCCGACCATCTCGAACCCTTTCAGGTTGACACGCTTAATTGCTTGTATTTTGATTGCGCCGATCGTCAACAGCGCCGCCAAACAGCGCGGCCACTCTTTGGCTGCTGGCTGATCCGATCGGCGCGATATCGCTGCGGCTGCATCGGCCGCAACGCGACAAAAGTGTAAGCGTCGCCGAAAATCACAGACCATCTCATCGACTAATGACGGAAATTTGTTGGCCGTGCACCAGTTTAATGATAGCTCGAAGGTATTTTTCTTCTTCATCTTCACCTTCAACATGCTCGGCTGCCTTCCGCCACTGGCCGGTAAATGCTACATCGATGCGCAGCCAGTTATCGATTCTACACATCGATTGATCGCTTGATCGGTCGGTGTAGTGTCTTTTGTTTTTTTGTGCATTGTCCTCTTAATCCGTTGTTAGTGTTGTTTTATCATTGTTTTTTTTTTTGTAACATAAACGCACGTTGGTCATTAGCATTTGAAAAGTTTTAATCGTCAAACATGGCGCAATCTTTTGATTTCTCCTGTTTTTTGTTTATGGTTTTTCGAATATACCAATTTTTCTTTTTTAGTTTTTTGTTTTCGTTTTATTTTTACCATGTTTTGTTGCTTGTCGTACATGTGTTTTTCATTGTTATTGCCAGTTGGTTAGTTTTACTTGTTGCTGCTGAAGTGTTTTGTATAGTTCATAAACAATTATGGAGTTAATGAAGTTGGCCAGGTAATTTTTAATCGTTTTATGGCGCCCTGACATGGCGTTTAGGAGTGATGGGCTTTATGTCATTTTAATGAAGTGTTTTTCGTCTTTTTTATTTAAATGCTTGTGTTGTAAGTGCATAAATAGCGGGGCTACCAAATTTATTAATATTGCTTGAAGTTTCCAAAGTAAATTTGTTTATACTGTTTGTTGAGCTTTGGACTGGGATTGGCTTTTCGAACATTCTGTGATAACTCGCTATCAATCCACGTTAGTATCAATCTTTTGTATCTTAATCCTGTAATGCATTGGTGCGCCTCAAGGCGAGAATATGTACACACATATGTACATACATATCTTGAAATTAAATCCTGTTTTTTGAAACAACTAAATCTAAACTCTATTTGCTAGTATTTAATATACATTTTTTCGAAATGGTTTTCTGCTAGAAACTTGCATTAAATTGAATAAACGATGTGTATTAAACAGACAAGAAAATACAAAAAATATATGTGAGATTAAGGACATTGTTTAGCCAGGCTTTTTGGGGCTAATTGGCTGACCAATATTTTGTTTATTTAATTATTTATTTATTTAATTAAGCCAAACTCGTATAGGCTAAGTTAAACACATTTTAAATGTTCATACGTAAGAATTAGAGAAAACATAAGCTATGCTACCTATAAAAAAATTCAAAGAGTACATGATACATTTTTTGAAAATGAAAAATCAATCTCGACAAGTTTGGAGAATCTATTGAAAGCTCTGGAGATAGGTACATTTCGAGCATACGTGTACAGAGCTCTAAAAAGATCAACACGAAAGAACTCTGAGCAACAAAGATATCTGGCTGGAATATTAACAACGCCACGAAGTACATCAAAGACCAAAGACAAAGACAGGATTCTTGTCCTACTTTGCAGAGATTTTTAGTTTATCAATAAGCATCTTGATTCATAGCTGGGCATTCATAGAAGAAAATGTTTTGGAGAAAGAACTTTTGAAGATCCCACTATGCCCACAGAAAAATTGGAGAAACATTTTTTGATGAGTACAACACAAAACCTAAAGCAAATTTTCAGTTCTTGGTATCAGATTCTATCCATATTTATTGATAATTTTTTCAAATATTTCTTTTCTAACTAAGCATAGAACAGGTTTCTGGAGAAACCACTTTATGAGATCCCACTAAGCCCATAGAAGTTGTAAGTGATCAGAAAAACTCGGTAAACCTTTTTAAACCGTAGACCTACGTTACAAAAAATCGACTAATCTTACGTTAGGGTCGTTTTCGACCCTCATATATGGGGGTTAGTACAAAAATGAACGTTTATTAAAAAAACAACTTTTTGGTTTAAAAATGGAAATATTTAATTGTAGTTTTTAAACACTTTCAAGGCATTTTACACACACAATGCGGTTGCGCTTATTTTTGCAGATATTTTTTAGGCATCCGCAACAAACAAGCTCATTTTTATTTTGACATTGACAATTTGAAATTTTATCACAATTAACTTTTTTATTTGAAATAAAATAAACAATAATTTACACTTTTACTTGTGTTTGCTATGAAATCACGATGCAATTCTAATACAAAACGCTTCGATATATAACGGGTCGAAAACGACCCGGATTGACAAATATGACACAAATTACAAAAAATGCAAGACAACTTAGTTTTTAAAATATGAAACGGTTTGATTTCGATAGATAATATTCCAAGTAAGAAAGTCATGGAAAAGCTAAAAATAATAACAAATTTAAGAAATATTCAAAATACAAAAAAATTTGGTCGAAAACGACCCCAACGTAGGTCTACGGTTAAGTGAGTATAACACAAAATATGATACAATTTGCTATTCTTGGTAACACATTCTATCCATTTTGATGGAGAAGTTTTCAAACTCCTGATATCTAGACGAGCATTGAAAAGTTTTTGGAGAAAGAAATTAAGGAGACCCCATTAAGCCTTTTGAGGTCGTAAATGATTAGGAAAACTATAGAACCCTTTTTTTAGGTGAGTTCAGCACAAAACATGATGTAATTTTCTGTTCTTGGTAAAACATTCTGTAAATATCTATGGAGGTCTCTTTTTTAATTCCTGATATCTAAACTTCGCATTGCCTTGTGCTAAAATTACTGACGTTTTAGTGGTTTCCTCGGCTTAGCATTAAGAGTTTTCTAATTAAGCGGAGCGGTTTTCTAATTAAGCTCTCTAAATAGTCCACTTCGTGACTCCGATTGTACTAATGGGCCCAGGGACATTCATCACTAAATCGCCTGCCTGATCCACAGTGTGACTCCGATCGTATGAATGGCCACACTCAGGTTAAGTAGCCCATTTTATTTAAGAAGTTTTACCTTGTTGAGTAACTAGTATCAGAGCAGTGATTCAAACTGCTCTAACAATATGAATACCGATCTTAAAGTATATCGATTACATTTAGCTTTACTCATACTTCTTGCGTGGCATCAATATCCTTTAAGTTTGTTATTATTATTGCAACTCTCCATCGTCGTTGAGGGTGTGTACTCTTATTTTTTCGTGTTGCTTTTTCTTGCAGTTCGAAACGTCAGGCAAGTGGCACAGTTTCGCCCTCCGCAGACGGCCAGCACAGCAGGTCGCAAATACTGTGCGGCAATTGCTCGACTCTGCAACCAGTGCCTGCAACTGCCGCACACCAAGCAGCGCTTTGGCTGTGCCCCGCGTCTGGCTTCATGTCTGGCTCCATTTTTTGTATTTTATGTTGTTGTTGTGGTTGACTTGGTCTTTACAGCATACACACATAGCGACATACTGATTTGCTGTCTTCAGTGTCAACGCTAAGACAACAGCAACAACACAAATTTAAGACACTCCAACGCCAGCACTGACCGAAAGAGGTGGAGACAAAATTCACACTGTGGCTAAAAACAAAATAAAACACAACTAAATGAACTAATGGACAAACCAAATACTTGAAGAGAGTGCTGTGCATATCTGTTTGTGTGTATATATTAACATCTGCTTTGTGCGTCCCGCCCGACAAGGCCATGAAGAACATGTGTGGACGATTCAAAGCTGCGACGCATCGTTGATGTTGTTGCCATCGTTGGCCCCATCATCAACGCCATATCGCAGACATTGTCTTTGCGGACTTGGTACTGTGGCTGCAATGGTTGGTTGCTGTTGTTGTGGTCTGGCATAATCTCTGCTGTTGGTCGTTAAGTTGGCAAAATTAAAACTTCTAGCTGGGCGACAACCGGCTGCCAGCCAACGCCTTCCAAGTGAAGTGGCCACAAGTCTGCGCGCTTTACCGATGCCATTAAATCGTTGAATTTGTATCAAGTCCGCCATGTTTTTCGAACCTGCCGTTTTTTTATTGCCATCCCACTCTCCGTATGGACGCGCACTCTTCCCGATTCACCGTATTTGGTGCGTTACGGCGGCGCAGTGTGTATGGTCGGGTTGTCGGCGTTGAAATGGAGACGTAAATTGAACAATCAAATATGGCTACCGCACTTTGGAAAACGGCCAAGCAGCATTGCAGTTCCGTCAGCGGCAATCGGCCATGGGCAAAATTGGCAATGCGAGCCAAACGCTGTGACATGCTGAACAATAAATCAGCCGCGCCAATTAGCAACGCTCTAAACATAATCGGCAAGCCAACACTTTCTAAAGTAAACTCTGACTACGTTCTTGGTTCTTGTTTCTAAATGAGTGCTAGAAAAGAGTAAATATGCGCTTAATGCACATCAATTCGAAATTGTTTGGCCTGATTTTGTATGTTTTTGCCAAAAACCAAAAACAAAACGCCAAAACCTCAAGTAAAAAGGGTGCCACGCAAAAAAAGGCCAGACCACCGTATGCTGAATTTCCCACAATAAAGTGCGCATGAAAATATTTGACTTTGACTTTTGCTCCGGGCGCCACACCCCCGGCAAGACGCGGCCGCATGCGGGGTGTCGCCGTCGCTGTCAAAGTGTGCACAGTTATTGCTTTCTCAGCGACCCTCTGGCGAACGGCACACGTTCGCTCTGCCGCCTACCCTTCGCACACCGACACTCTCTGGGCTGAGACGCTTAAGACCCCCCTTCATCCACATGCATAATGCCGGATTTAAATTATGCAAAAGCAAGTGAAAAATCGTTTTATGTGTAATCACCGCCAGCGACTTAAATCACATTTAGTGGATTTATTACATTAGCATTAAATAACATTTGCCTACAAAGCAGCGTTGATTTTGTAATATCGAAAAGTGGGGAGGTTTTTCGAAACTGCCATGAATAAAAATGAAATGAATACTTTGTATATGTATTACATAGTTTTGGTTTTAATGCCACAGTCATATGTCACAAATTATGATAACATCAATTCAGATCACACACTTGCCGTGTAATTTTGGCAATGTTTATTGAAGATTAAAAAAAAAGTTGAAACAAAATTTGACTACATGCGCTTATAACTTCTCGGAATGGATAATTAGATAAGGAACATTTGGTGATATTTTTTTGTTTTCTGACTCGTTTCGTTCTGGGTTTCATTTCTGGGTTTTAGGAGCTCGAAAGGTAGGAAAATACGAAACCCAAAAATATTGTTTTTTACCTTCCCAGAAGATTTTATCTAATTTTAATGCAGGTTCAAAGAGTTCAAAGGATTTGACATTAAGTAGGACCAACGAAAATGAAGCGTTTGAATGTTGTACAAATACTTTTTTTTTGGTAGGGCTAATGTGGTTTCGATATTGGTGTTTGATTTGGTTTTTGGGGCCGCTTGAGAAATGGAAACAATTTTATTTTTTTGTTTTTTAAACTTGCAGTGAAATTTCGACGACTTTTGGTGCAGCTTTGCAAAGTTCAAAATTTCTACTAACTAATATTGTAAAAATAATATAAATAATATAACTAACTTCATAGTATTGGTCTCGGTTTGGTTTTTGGCGCCGTTTGAAAAATGGAATACAATTATGTTATATTTTTTTTAGACTTGCAGTGAAATTTCGATGACTTTTGCAGCTTTGTAAAGTTCAAAACAAAATGAAAACAAAATTGTTTTGAATTAGTGTTAGTTGAATTTTTTAGACCGTTTGAAAAATTGGAAATCGTGTTGTTTTTTATTTTTAGACTTATTTCCGACTTGCAGTGAGATTTCCAGGACTTTTGATGCAGGTCTGCAAAGTTCAAAAGTTCCAAATATTTTTCGAATTAGTATTAGTTACATTTTTTGGACCGTTTGAAAAATGGAAATAAATTTTTTTAGAACTATTTTTTTTGTTGTTGTTGTGAGATTTGGGCGACTTTTGATAGCTTTGTATTGTTCAAACGTTCCACTAAATAAAAGCAAAATTCTTTTAAGTTAGTATTGATTAAATTTTTTGGACCATTTGAAAAATGAAAATCGATTTTTTAGACTTATTTTCAAAAGTTCCACTAAATGGAGAAATTCTTTCGAGTTAGTGTTAGTTGCGTTTTTTTGACCGTTTAAAAATTCTAAATCGTGTTTTTTCGATTTTTTTAGACTTTTTTAGTACTTCCGGGTTGCAGTGAGATTTCGACGACTTTTGATGTAACTTTGTATAGTTTTAAAGTTCCACTAAATGAAAACAAAATCATTTCATTTTAGTGTTACAATAGTTACGTTTTTTTGGTCGTTTTTTAAATGGAACAAATGCGATTTTTCCGATTTGTAGAACTTTCCATTCGAGTTTCAGCCTTGTAAAGTCTAGAAAATGTTAGTTAGTGGTGTTTTGTGCTGTTTTCAGACATATTTTCAACTTCCTGTGTGATTTGATCTGCTTTTGTATATTGAATTTCAGCAAATTTTTCACCTTTAAATAAAATCAATAACATTTTAACTTCGTGTTTGTTAAATGGGGCGCTGGAAAATTGGATAAATGTTGTATTTTAGTTTCTTGAAGAAATAATTTACAATAAGAAAGCTGAAGTTAACCTCATAAACTGAAATTTGTCAAAGAGTTTGTCAATTTGTCTTTGTAAAATCAATTTGGTCTCTATCAATGGAGCTACATTGCGGAAAACTCATAAAACATAGAAAAAAGTTCAAAAACTCTTAAAATACAACATTTATCCAATTTTCAAAAGCCCCATTTAACAAACACTAAGTCGAAATGATAATAATTGTATTTAATTTTTAGTAAAATATCGCTAGTTATTTTTCTTTTTTTATTCTGCCATAAGACCCGCTTTGCTTATGCGCTGCTCAGCTTCAACTTTACAACTCAACACAACTATTGGCAATTTTTTCCTTAGAGCAAAAAACCAAAATATCGTTAAGTACTTATTTCCTCTTGTCAAGTTTTAAATTTCTTTATAGCTAAAACTATCTTTTTAACTTCTTTTAAGTTAAAACCTTCTTTCACCAATAAAAAGAGACACAATTTTTGGGCCCACTTTCCCTCGAACCGCACGGCATGGCGTCCTGCATATTCCAAATCTCCCATCTCCCTAGGAATGCCTCGTTTACTGCTTTTTGTATAATCGCATTTATTGAAAAATTGTGTGACTTCTTAACACTTGCCGCCGATCATTTACACCGATAAATCGGATTGTAATTTATTAGCAAATATTTACACCTTCCCCCTGCTAGGCAAATTGCGCCCGCACACAGGGCGGCCTCGTTAGATTTGGCGATTTGGCGCTAATGCGGTAGTCGCATTTGAATGCATTAAAACTTACTTAATTAGTGCTTTTGTGTGCCTTTTCCACGCCGCACTGTTTGGGCGCATTATTGTTGTGTGTGTGTGTGTGGCTAATCTTGATTAATTAAATTTGAGTTTTGTGCGAACGCGAAATTTATCAATGTGCCACATTTACGTCAAACAGCTGCTTAACATATTGTCCAGATATGCGGCATTATTAATTGACTCTAGTTGTTCGACCCAAGTGGCCCTGTAAAGAGTGCCAGAAATTGTATTAATTGGCCATACATTTGTATATATTAATAAATATGTATTTTTTGATATTTTTGTACAATTCAGGAAATTTTTGCTATAATGCCAAAGATAGTCATACTTTATAGTTGTAAAGTCATGAAGTCTTGTGAATTTCTAATTATTATACAAGTATATACATAGGTGTTCACAACTTTAAAAAATTTAAATTTTCAATCAAAAATCATTACATTACATTACATTTCAAAATCAAACTGCTTCTGAATTCAATAGTGTCAGAGCTCTAACATAAAACTTAAATATCGATAAGTTAATTTATTCTGCGGCCATATGGAGGAAAATCTCCGAGAATTAGTGATTGACACACATGTTGGTGGGTAATTTAGTCGATAATTGAAAACTCACCCCGGCAATGTCCACTAATCCGCTGGACTTTAATGCTGAGCAAGTGTGATTTGACTTTTTGCCAATTCATGAAAGTCAACCACAAACAGCTGTGCAGGGTTAAGGCCTGCAATGAGCATGATTTGAGTGAATGATGGATGAATTCATGAGATTATATTATAATGTAATGAAAGGCTTTAAAGGATACATGTGTATTTGATTTAATAAAGTCTGGCTGTGCTACAAAATGAGAGGGTTGAAAGTAATTTTATTTATATGTACATATTTTGAAAAATTTAAACAAATTGATCATTAATTAAATCATTTACCTATTTGATGCCAGAATAAGAGAATAGGTAAGTGACCGCCTCTATCTCACGTGGGGATCCTGTCTTAACACTTCCCTAGATGAAAGCCACTTGGTAGCTGTGCTGAATTTACTATATACAACTTGTTGACATCTTCTCTAGGCCCGCTAGGTAGCTAAAGAAGTGCTGTTCCAAGAATCGAAAGCATGTTCTTGCAAGTGTCAAACATTCGCAGAGAAACTATTCAACGGTTTCCTTGTAGTCTTTGTTCTTGCAGCTTCTGCAGAAGTCATTGTACAGCAAACACAGTCTTTTGGATTGTTGGCCGATGGAGCACTGACTATATCCCAATCCACGACATTCTCTATGGAGAGTTTGTTTAGTGGGAAGGTCAAAGGCCAGATTTTTCTTGCTGTATTAGTTATAATATATGTTAATTCAAAGAAAAATCTAGTGTTTGCTCTGTAAATAAAACAATAAAAGTGATTTGTTGTTAATGATTCGAATACTTTGTTAAATTTGACACATTAGTAATTCACTATTAAAATATATTTTTCCATCTTTGGTTATTATAGATCGAAATTATTAATATATACTTTAGGCGAAAACCTCTTAACTCTTTAGAACCAAGAAAGAACTGTTTAATATATGCAACATTCGCACTAATTAAGTGAAATTTAACCGATATTCATAATGGAAAACACTATTAAGTTGATAATACCACAAACTTTTTCACAAAAGAAGCAATAATTTAAAAATATAGTTTTCTCGTTCGAAACCCTTTCGACCCCAAAGTTGCCTGACAACAACTTCACCTATTTGTCATCTTATAGCAAAAGCTACGATTGATTTATGGGTTTAATTTAAGTAGGCACCAACAAATTAATATTTTTAGAAGTTTTCAAAGCAAATTACAAAAATTTTACTGTTATCCACAAAAAAAATTTTCAATAATTTGCAGCGATGTCAAAGAAAGTTTGTGTTCTAATTGAAGTCTACGAATTGGGCGCGTTTAATCAAAACCCTGTTTCTTTAACCCTTTACACGGTACAGTTGCATATCTGCAACCAACCGTAAAATTGCCCGTAATTTCGGAAGTAATTATCAAAACGACTCTTTTTTGCTGTTTTACAACTATGCAAGGTTCCTTTTTTGAAATACTGGCATTAATAGTGGGAAAAAGGAGGTAAATTTTGCTTGACAGCATTCAGCTTGACAGAAAAGTTGCACGCATTTATTTTAGTGAAACAAAAGTGATTAAAACTTATTAATAAAAAACACACAAACACTTTGCGAAAAGTGCGGAGTAGGACTACGCTACAAAAAACCGATTAATTGCTTTAAACATTTTTTTAATATTTTGTTTTTTAATTTTTTTAATTTAAAACTAAACAGATTAAAATAAAAAAACAAGTTTTAATGCTTTTTGTTTTTTTTGTTTTTAATGTTTTTTACAAAAAAACCTTACAAAATTAAAGTATATTAAAAAATAAAAAATACGTGCTTTTTTTAATTCAGGTTTATATCTAAAAAACAACATTTGATGAAAAAATTCGCTATTGCCGTGTAAAGGGTTAATAATGGTTAAATAAAATCAAAAACTGATATCTAATTTTGTATTTTTCCATAAATATTAAATAATTTTTCTGTAAATAAAAAATATTGATACCAAATTTATTTAACCCGTTTTAAGCTAAAATTGTTCAAAAGTAAACTAGCTCTGGAACTCTAACAAAGAGGCGTGGCGTCATGAATTAAATAAAAACACAGGGTAAAACTCGGGGTCGAAAGGGTTAAAGACAAACTGTTGTTGTTTCGTTTTCCAAAATAATTTACTTTAAATAAACCATCTTTCAAGCAAAACTGTATATAATCCCTTGAGAAATCTCTCATCATTGTGCACTCTGAATACAAATGAGTCACAACTCAGAATTTTCCAAAATCGAAATAATATTTTTTTTTTATAATAACTAACTACTTCAAACTGTAAGTTTATCAATTTTTATGTTAATTGCGTTGTTTCTGCAGGATACGTTTTTTGCCACTCCTGAAAATTTCAGATTTTTAAGTTGATTCTTTTGTATTATGAATGTGTGATATGGAACATACTTTATTTATCAGGCTTCTTCATATCCGAATAAAAAAATTTTTACAATTGTACTAGATTCATATTATTTGACCTTCGACTTTGTAATCAAAGTCCTTTGGGATGCTAGGATATAGGGAAATAGAAGGTATGTAATAAAGAGGCAGATATGCTTGCAAGAATCCCTATCTTCTCTATCGCGACCCAACTGGAGAAGGCGCAAGCAAAGCAGAAGCGCCTGCAAAGAGTTTTTGTGTTAGGCCGTAACTCGATAACGGGTTGTTATAGCCAGTAAAGTAAGTAATTAAGGTTTGCGAGAATGGCGGCTGTCTCACCTCTTGCTGGGTCGAAACCATTTACTGTGTTGGACAGACATACAATATTGCACGAAGAAAGAACAAGGAGACACTCGAAAATCTTCCTGGGGGATTTTAACCCAAAAAAGAGCTCAATAGGCTTCGACTTGGACAACTACAAGCCACGCCAGATCACTGGCTTCCTAAACGGGCTTTGTAGACCCAGACAACATGTGTTCAATCCTGGGCCTGTACAAGGACTCTTTACATTGTATTAAGGAGCAGAAAATCACAAAATAATTTGTTTAAAAATGTTATATATTTAAAAAATAAAATTTATTCAATTTTATTTAATTAATTTAATTAATTTATTTTTGAAAGACAAAATATGTCAGTATTTAATGCCTCAAATGTTCCTGAAAATCCCCATAGCTGTGTAAATCACTACTAAACTTTATTTGTATTTCCAGAACCAATGCTATAATCACACGTTTAAGGAGTATTGAAGGAATAATGAATTTTTAAGCCTTCGATCTCTGTACAAGGGTTATTTTGAAAGTTTGATCCAAGTACTTAGTTTTGGCTTTCATTGATAGGTATATCGGTTTCACATAACCCTGTGTGCAACCCATTCTTATGTCCTTTGCCTTCTATGTTTGCCCCAATGCTCCTTCCTGATTCAAATAATACAATACTTAAATACTTCCCTTCCCCTACACTAACCAAATCTTCCATTGTTTTAAGATTAAAAGTAACTTAGTCGATGACCTCTGTCGCTAGTGCTGCGCTATTGTTATTTTTATTCTAATTTTTCTTATAATACAAATATAAAATAGCAAAATATGAATAAAAAAATAAACACAAAAAATTAAAATAATTCTGTTGAGAATATATTTTCTCTCAGGCAATTGAAATATCTGTTCAGCCTCTTTCCATGTAATTTTAAGTTCAACACATAACTTGTGGCACCATACAAAAGTTGCAATTAGCAACACAACTCAATGAAATTGTAAAATCAGTTCGGCAGCGCAATAAACGATTCTCGAAGTTAGCATAACCTTAAGTGACTCTTAATATCATGAAATATCATGAAACAGTACCCTCGAACAGCCTGGAGACGAACTGTCTGCCAGTGCAGCCATGAGCCATGACTCATGTGTGGTTCGCAGCTCCAATTTATTTTCTATGTTTACAAGATTTTTTCTTTTTAATATCCATTTGTAGCTGTTCTTATGGCGCAGCAGATCAAAGCGCAACCCATCACATTATGTTGTATATACGTTCACATACATATGTATGTAATTTTCTCATTCATAAGAACTGAAATTGCCGCACCACACTCCACACATCACCCCACATATGTACGAACTCATTCCCTCATTGTCTGTCAAGGAACGCAACAAATTGTGTGCTGAAGTTCATTAATTTTAAATTTGTTTTCAAAAAGTAAAGAACGAATATTTTTAATTTATAAAATTTTGCGCTCGATGATGCCTGATGCCTGACTGGCCGAACGTTCAACGTTGGCGAGCGTCTGTCTCGCTAGGTGTTACGTGGCTGTTATTGGTGATTGAATGATTGATTGAGTGCCGACTGGAAAGTTATTGAAAAGCCGAAAAAAATGCCACCCATTGTTGCACGAATTTGTACGCATTAAAAGTGTTAAAGAAGAGTGGAGAGCAAAAGGAAGTCAATTTACGAGTGGGTGAAAACCACAATTTCGCGCCATATTGTCCATGGAAAGAGACAACAAATGAGCGACAACAACGCAAACAATGGACACACAAGAATTGCGGAAGTGCAGTGTTGTGTGAGTGAGTGTTGGTGGTATTAGTGTTGAAAAAACAATGCTTTTTTTATAACAATAATCAGAGGCACCTGGCAGCAGCTGTTGAGGGCAGCGGTCACTCGATAATGGGTTGTTATGGTCACCTACTATAAATTAGTAAGATAGCCCAAGTGACGCCTTCAACTATTCAACTATAACTTCAAGTATTCCGACAACATGATGTGAAAATCTGTCACTATTCAATGAAAGTTCATTGCATCCTTTTAGGAACAAATTTGTGAACAAAACGATAGTCAATAACTGCTTTCGTCAGCATTCTCATTACTTCAGCTAAGCGCAATTTCTATGCAAATCCCCTTTTCTTGTGAAATCACTTGTGCCTGCATTGCACAGCAAATTAATTTCGCCTCTGCCATTAGTCGATTTTGTGGCAAATCAGACTTCATCCCTGTGCCATGATATCATTTAATCTGTTTACAATTTTCGTCATGTGTCTGGGGCGAGCTGTTGTTGGGACAAGTCGCTGACATGCCATGAATTTGTTGGCGTGTTCTGATAGTTTTGTAATTGGTGACAGTTTCGATATGACGCGCTCGGCGAACGTTTAGCATATGTTTCGGTTCTGACGCTGCCAAATCAGTCGATTAAACGTTTACGCTCAGATAACACTACTCGACACGAAAAATGCTCCTAAAAATAAAAGTATTTTTTAGACTAATCTTCGGCTGCTGAACACGAAACTGAAAATCAAAAAATTTTCTTAAAAAGGTTTTCGAAAAATCTTCGAAAAACACGTTTTCCCCCTCTTATTTCAGTTATGAGCACATATCTCGTAAACCAACCATCCGACTAACACAAGTGGCCCGTCGTTCAGACCAGGACCAAAATATGTCAGGTATGCAAAACATAAATGTTTTGGATCTCAGTCTGTAGATTCATAACATACATGTCAATTCTTTTCTATTTCAATGTTCTGAAAGTTCAAAATAGAAAATTTAGTTAAAAGGAGAAAATTTTCCTCTTTTATTTGATACCCATATCTTCATCATTGCACAATCGCAAATATTAAAAAAATATTTGAAATGTGTATATCCTTAAAATTTTAAAGTCCTTTAAGAAGGTTTTTGGGTCAGAAAATGAAAAACTGACTACGCCAAGATACTATAAATTACCTCTAGTTTCACGTCTATATCAACATTTGGATGGGTCTCGGAAAAATAAAAAAATAAGTTCGCACGGTGTAATAAATGAAAAGTTGGTGTTTTCACTCCGTTATCTTTCATAATAGATTTTAAAACCAGATGAGATCATTTATTTTATCTATAAAAAAAGTATTCGAAAATTTATGATTTTTGAAAGTGGTCGAAAAATTCACTTTTTTACAACTTTTATCGTCAGTAACTTCCCCAAATCTGATTTAGACAATCTATATGTCATTGGAAAGGTTAGTTAATTACCTTCTGAACGATGGGTAACTTGTGTTAGTCGGATGGTTGGTTTACGAGATATCGCTCCTTCGCTGCAAGAACGTCATAACTCAAAACTACATCATTCCGAGAAAATTCAATTTTAAAGTTTACCATTACAGGCGGTTCAAGGTATCAAAAAATGTTTCATGTCTTCTTGAGAGCAAAGTATTGAATATTTTACAAAGTGGTTTTGACAGATAAAAGATCATATGCAGATACACACAGGGTTGCCATAAACTGAACTTTTTTGAGTTATGACGTTCTTGCAGCAAATTTTTTGATTTTCAGTTTCGTGTTCAGCAGCCGAAGATTAGTCTAAAAAATACTTTTGTGTTTAGGAGCACGCGATGAACCCATTTTTTGTCGAGTAGTGTAATTGATTTGTTATACTGAGACGATTATGTAATCATCGATTGGAAAGTGTCTACATAGGAGTTTTCAACATGGTTTGTGATTGTTGTATTTCAAATTTAGAATAGTTGTTGAATAGATTAAGTTGTATTTTTCCTTCAAAGGATGTTTGATAGTGTGGTGGTTAGTGTGTTGGAATACTAGCCAGAACATTAAAGGCGATAGCAGAAATTTCTTTGTAAAGTTGTCTCCATACTGGAGTTCGGATGTCTTCAAATATTAATTTCCTACACCTGTTGCATTCCTTGCAATCAAATGATTAGAAATAGTAAAAGGTTGTGATAATTTTATTTATTTAAAACGTGAAAACTTGATTTAGTAAAATGTAGTGTAGTTGACTTCGAGAACCAATCAAGAAAAAATGATACATACTATTTTTGTATGGAATCAATTAAAAAAATTATCAAATTAGTAAAAAAACATCATTTAAGGGAGTGTTCCCGGGTAGAAGTTTGAAAAAATCGATTTTTGTTTTTTGGCGTTTTATTGTACCTTATACTATATACTATCTTATACTATATACTATCACGGTGGTCTGCCGCCTGCTCTTCTCCACCATCAATCGGGTTCCTATATACCGGTTGGTGGGGGGGAAGGACTAGAGCGGAAACTAGACTAGACCTCCTCGTGGTGGCCACCGGTAACAGCCACTTCGGGTATGGCCTTGTCTCTGCCCGTTAGTGGCTGGCTAACTAGTCAATTACCCCTTTAATCTCCCATGTCCCACTATTTCTTTATTTTACCCTTTATCCTCTTTCCCCCCCCCCCTAATCCAAGGTGTCACGCGACCCGTGCCTATTGGATGGTTTGCAGCCAGGGGGTAATACCGGCTGTATCTTTACGGAGCCTCTCTGATACCTGCCCGCCTCAGAGAGTAACTATGGGCTTACCGTGCTACCGGGGGCTATGGCACGGCGGACCTTCCTTTCCCCACACTCGTGGGATCTATTTATGGAAAAGAAGAAATTGACAAACATCAATTCGATGGCGGGAACTTATACCGCATCACAACTGGCGAATCAGGTGGAGCATATCCAAGATACTGATTCCCAGGTATCTACTCCTCGGAGTAAGAAGACGGCCAGACGTACAGTATCTGGAAAATTTGGCGCCAAAGTTGGTAAATTTGGGCCAAAGCCAGAACAGACAGGGACAAAGGACCAACGGAAAGGAAGTCGGGTGGTAGTGGGGTCTGCGGGCGATTCGGCACCCAAGGACGCGATACCACAACCCTCGACCAGTACTGGTCTGAAATCTGGACAGACTCTCAAGCTGGGTAAGCTTGTAGAGGCCAGAAGAGAAACGGGGTTGAGTGGCGCAGGTGCAAGGTGGTATCTGCGCTACCTCAATGACGGCTTAACGCCGGAGCAGGCCAAACAAAAGGTCTTGGACCGCGCGAAACCCTCTTTGCCTGATGCGAAGAAGTGGGGCGCAACCGAGATCAGTCCTCAGGAGGGCAATATAGCCAAAAAGTCCAAAACTGAGGACCGGACACGGACGGTTACGAAGCCAAAGACGGGTTTCAGGAGGCCAGGTTGCTCGTATGCCAGTGCTGCAAAGGGCGTTAGACTGGCGATACTCCCGACATCTTTCCCTGTTGGCATACTCTCTAGAGAGGAACAGGGACAGATCGAAGACGCGCTCGTAGCGGAGATGTGCAAGGGCTGGAGGTCTAAACTTCAGTTCGATGGCATCCACTTTCGACCAGGCCTCATACTGGTGGACTGTGCGAGCGCGGACACAGCAGAATGGCTGAAAGGCCTAGTCCCCATTCTACCTGGCTGGAAGGGGGTGGCGTTGACTACGTGCGACGGGGACCGTATACCCGGCGTGCACATGTTGACTGTCTACCTCCCGAAGGCGGCAGGGAAGGACAACAAGCAGCTCCTTGATCTCCTCATTGCACAAAATGAGGGGCTGCAGACGAATTTGTGGAGGATCTTCCGTTCGAGGGACGAGAAGATGGGAAAGGTCCTGACGATTGGGGTTGATGACCAATCGCTGGAGGCCATTAAAAAGAGCAACGGCGTCCTGAGGTACAGGTTTGGAACTGTACCGGTTCATGTTCACAAGCGCCGCGAACAACTAAAGGCGGACGATACGCCGGCAGCCAAGACTCCAGCGGAGGCCAGCACGGCTATTCCGGAGGAGGTGGCTACCTTAGTTCAAAAGGAGGCAGCCAGCAGCGAGGTCGTCGAGGAAATCACGTTATTACCTCACGAAGTGGAGGGGATTGACGCGATTGACCTCTCAATGCTGAGCATGGCTGCGGACGATGAAGACTCGGATAGAGTCACCCTGTCTGACCTCGATAAGGAGGGGGGTCTGACGGAGGAAGAAGGCGGGGCCGACAAATAAGGCAGCCATGACCAGCACTGCAGTTGCGCAGATAAATCTGCATCACGCGAAGGCAGCGTCTGCTGTCATCGCGAGAGCAATCCTCAGGTCCAAACTGAGTGTGGTGCTGGTCCAGGAACCCTGGGTATGCAGGGGCCAAATCAAGGGTTTGGCGGAAAAGTACATCCAGGTAATTTGGGATATTAGAAGCAATAACCCGAGAGCCTGTATGTTACTAACCAGTGGTTTGAATTTTACTTGTCTTTCAGAATTCCTTTCCAGGGATCTGGTCGCGGTACAAATCCCGGTCAATTTAAACGGGACCGCGCAGGACATCGTGCTGGCCACAGGTTAATTTCCAGGAGAAGACGCTCTTGCTCCGCCAGAGTTAGTCTCTAAACTGGTGAGGTACTGTGAGCGGAAGAAGCTGCCTCTGGTACTTGGATGTGATGCCAATGCGCACAGCGAAGCCTGGGGAAGCAGCGACACAAACCAGAGGAGTGAGTACCTTCTTGAGTTCATTGTCAGTAGTAAACTAGAGATCTTTAACGTGGGAAATATACCAACGTTTGTAACCAGTGTGAGAGAGGAGGTCCTAGATATTACCATAGGAAACACTCTGAGCTCCGGACTGGTTAGAAACTGGAGGGTATCCAGTGAACCCTCAATGTCGGACCATAGAATCATAAGGTTCGACATTGCGGGGGCCGCTTCGGTCAAGAAAATTTTAAGAAACCCCAGGAAAACAGACTGGGGAAAGTTTCATGAGACACTGAGTGCAAACTCCACCAATCTGGGGGGGAGGGGATAAAATCAGGAACTCATTGGAGCTGGATACAGCAGTGGCGTGCTTCAATAAAACGATTATTGACGCATACGAAGCTAGCTGTCCCGTTAGTAGGGTAGAATCTTCTAGGGATGTGCCCTGGTGGAATAAGGACCTAAGTATACTGCGAAGTGAGGTTCGCAGGCTTTTCAACCGGGCCAAACGTACCGGGAATTGGTCCGAGTATAAAAACACACTGACCCAATACAATAAGGAGATCAGGGAATCTAAGCGCAGGAGTTTTAGAAATTTCTGCGAGAATATAGAACAAACCTCAGAGGCATCTAGACTCTATAAGGTTATGGCGAAAGGCCACAGTCTGTCCTCTACTAGCCTCAGGAAGAGCAACGGTGAGTTTACCGAGAGTGAGGAGGAGAAAGCAAAGCTACTCCTGGATACTCACTTCCCGGGGTCGGTTGCTTGGAGGGGAACGGGGCAGGCTGAGGTTCTTTGCAGAATCTCTAGAAGAGATTGGTTAGCAGCAATGGAAATCTGCACGGAGGAGAGATTGCGGTGGGCGGTGTGTACCTTTAAACCACTTAAATCTCCTGGACCCGATGGCATCTTTCCGGCCCTACTACAGAAAGGGATGGACGTCATTAAACGTGATCTCCTGAGAATAGCTAGAGCTAGTCTGGCGCTGGGATATATACCAGAAGCCTGGAGGAGGGCAAAGGTAGTCTTTCTACCGAAGGTCGGGAAGAAGGACCCGCTTCACCCGAAGTCCTTCAGACCGATTTGCCTGACTTCATTTGTACTAAAGACTTTAGAGAAAGTCGTAGATAGCTACGTAAGGACGACAGTCCTAATAGACAAACCCTTACACACCTGTCAGCATGCTTACAGAGCAGGGCGCTCCACTGAAACTGCACTGTACCAGCTGACAGGTGAGATACAGGAGAGTCTAAACGAGAAGGAGATGGCACTTTGTGCCTTCCTGGATATCGAGGGGGCGTTTGACAATACCTCTCATATAACCATAGACAGCGCCTTATCCAGCAGGGGGCTAACAGATACCCTGAAATGCTGGATAAACAGCATGCTCGCTACTAGGAAGGTGGAGATTCAGACTAGCACGGGCGAGTTAATAGGGGCCACCACAACCCGGGGCTGTCCACAAGGTGGTGTACTATCGCCACTGTTGTGGAGCCTTGTGGTGGATGGCCTCCTACAGGAGCTGTCTAACTCTGGACTAACGGTACAGGGTTATGTGGATGATATCGTAATCATATGCAGGGGAAAATTTGAAGATACCCTGCGGGAAAGGATAATCTTAGGGTTAAGGTTAACCAAGAAATGGTGCGTGGAGGTGGGGCTGAACATAAATCCGGCAAAAACCACTATCGTACCCTTTACAAGAAAGTACAAACTTGACGCTCTTAGACCAATCCGCTTGGATGGAATAGAGATAGAGTTTCAGAAGGAGGTGAAATATCTAGGTATTATACTAGATCAGAAACTCCACTGGAAGAGACACATTGATGAAACGATTAAAAAGGCCACCAGGGTCCTGATGACCTGTAGATCCATAGCAGGTAAAAGCTGGGGCTGTACACCAACCATACTGAGATGGATCTATACGACGATCGTGAGGCCTATGATAACGTATGGGTCAGCGGTCTGGGTTAGTAAAACCAGCCAGCTGACCACCATCAGGGCGCTCAGCAAGCTCCAAAGACTGGCATGTGTGTGCATAACAGGGGCTATGAGAACGTGTCCGACAGCATCCATGGAGGTTCTTCTTGAACTTACACCTCTTCACTTACATATACAAACCCAGGCGAAGAGGGCTATCCTACGGATGACTGACGTAAATATCGGGGCCGAGGGTTTTCTGAGTCGTAAGAAGATTGACATTCTTACGAACCAGTATCCCGAGATTGCAATACCGAGAGACACAATTACTCCGAAGCTCTGCTTCACCAAGAGATTTAAAACAGAATTTAGTAATAAAATAAGCTGGGTAGGTATATCAGAGACATATCTGATAGATCAGTACATGATTTCCTGGTACACAGATGGCTCCGTAACGGAGGAAGGTACCGGAATCGGGGTGTATGGACCGGGGATTAGATACTCGGAACCTACAGGAAAACAGACCACCATTTTCCAGGCGGAAATATACGCCATTGAAAGGTGCGCTCATTTCAATCTGGTGAGGAAATACCGGAACCGGAAGATCGCGATACTGTCAGACAGCCAAGCAGCAATCAAGGCATTGACATCCTACCAGGTATCCTCGAAACTGGTGTCGGAATGCCTTGAGAAACTGAACGAACTTGGCCGTCACAATCAGGTGTGGGTCCTCTGGGTTCCGGGTCACGCCGGGATTGATGGGAACGAGCAGGCAGACAAACTTGCAAGAAGGGGGGCGTCTACCCCCTTTGTCGGCCCAGAACCTTTCTGTGGTCTAGGCAAAGGAGCACTGTCCATCCTTTCCAGGAAGGACGAGATAACCATCCGGAATCAATACTGGGAAAATCAACCAGGCCTTGAACATTCCAAGATGGTTATTGGATCTTATAACAAGAAAAGGTTCGAGGAATGTATGAGTCTCTCAAATAATAATCTAAGGATTATCACAGGTATATTGACAGGGCATTGTAGATTGAACTATCATCTAACCAAACTAGGTATCAGGGTAAATGAACTCTGTAGGTTCTGTTTGCAGGACAATGAAACTGCAATACACATACTAGGCTTATGCCCTGCACTAATGCACAAACGGAAGAAGCACCTGGGTGAATACATTATACCAGGATCGGACTGGGTTTCGGGATCGGACTTGGTTTGGGCTTAGGAAATATACTAACATTCCTTTTGGAAACTGGACTCACGGACGAACTGTGAAGGCCAAGAAGGAGGCACAATAGATCTTTCAGGTCGCGGTGCACTTTCCCCAGCAATAATAATAATAATAATATACTATCACCCCCCAAAGTCGTTTTTCAATCCGCAAACTCAGTACCCACTTTTTTGCATGTTAATTGAAGTAATCTCAGCTCTTTTTGCTCCGCTGATACATTGCTCATACATTGCGCAACGCGTTTTTCTCGAAACCACATTTTTTGTACTGGCCGATAACTTTTCTCAGTAACTATGAGAGGTATCGACTTGAAATTTTGGGAAAATGTTCTAGATAGTTTTCATTGGATGCTAAACCAAAGTTTTCATCAAAAAATTATTGTTAAATATATTTTCAAGCACTCTAAAGGTAAAAAAAGGTGGCAAAACTGGACAATTTTTTTCATATGGCCGCCATTTTGTTTCTAATCAACATTTTGACTAAAACTGTGGTTAAGCATCCGCGGAATTTATTGCAGATTAATAATTGCATACCCATTTCTGTTTCAGATTACTGGTTCCCGAAATTTCTTATCGGCCAGCAGTGAAAATCAGCGTGACAAGGTCACATTGACCACTGAAAATTTGTACTTAGAAAATAACATTTTTTGACACAAATATGAGTTTCTGTTCTCCAAATAATAAGGAACAACAAGCAAAAAACCAGAATATTGCATGTTGCCTTGTAGCTCCAAAATAATTGTTTTAAAAACAGCCTAAAATCGGCATTCTAGACAGGAACACTCCCTTAAGTTTATTCATACATACATATGTACTTCGTTGAAGATACAAGAACATATTTAGAGGTACATATAAATCTAAAAATATTATATATAATATTTAGGCAAATTTGCTGCAATTAAACAACAAAACGCTAGACTTTTGAAAACCTTTACTCCAGTAAAGAGACTAAGATTTTTGGGTATTATCTATTAATAAACACATATTTCGAAAAGGAACAAGTCTATTCTATAATCATTATTATTAATATTTTTTGATATTCCAGGAACAATTTTTTTACCCACTCACAATTGAAAACATTTAAACACTTCTACTGCAATAGTCGTTTCTAATTAGTTGCTTGAAGATTTGTATACAACGAAACAATTTTCTAATTCAAACAGAAAATTGCAAAAAAAAGATAAGAACTAATTAGATGGACCGTTCGATTTTACATAGCACAGCCATTTGTTTGTATGGCATAGGTTTGAGCCCTGGCTAAGCACGCAGTAATGGCACTGCCTTAACAGCGCGAATTAACAGCACTGCAATCACACTGCCAAAAAACGCATCTCCGAAGCTGTTTTAAACATGAATTACTACTTGGCATACAATTTAAGACACGTTAAGCAAATTAAATAAAACGAATGCCAAAAGGTTTTAAAATGTGAACCGTGTACTTATGAAATACAAGTAGACATTTAATACTACGTTTTAAAATCAATAATAGTTTTTCAGCTTCCGAAAATTTATAACAACTTCATTTAAAATGCATACTATATGTATGAAGAGATTTAAGAACAATTTAATTGCGTATTTCAAACAATTTCCACTTTAAAAAGATTAAAGAATACGCTTTGCAATTTTATTTTTTGCATTGTGTTGGCAATGCTGCAGCGCTGTCATTCGAATATTGGCTTTTGCGCGAATTGTATTAAGAAGTGCGCCGGAATCTAATCAATTTGCATGGAATTTTTTGGGCATTCCTCTTTTCAAAATTAACCGTAAACAACTAATAAACCTTACAAATATTAAAAAATGCAACGCGTAAGTGATAGGAACACACTTCAAGTCCTATAAAACATATTTATACTCGAATATTGCAGGATATAACTTCGTTCTTCAAGCGCACCGCACCACCGCAGAAAAAGTCTCAATCGGAAGAGGAGGTGGTGCCGGCAAAGAAAAAGCGCAAGGCGCGTGTCATTTCCAGCGACGAAGATGAGGTGCCTCCCAGTCCACAGCCTGTGAAAAAATCGCATGAACACAAGAAAACGCGCACGGACACGAACGCAAAGTCGCCCAGCAATAACAAATTGCCCGGCAAAACGCCCACGTTGTCAAACTTGAAGAGCTCGCCCCGTAAGGCACTCAAGCCAATTGATCCAACGGCCCTTTTTGGTGGCGAGACAGTGCGTGTTGAAGCAAAGAAACCACAGCCTCCCAAAGAACAGGCAGTCATTGAGCTGGAAGATGACGAGATCGATAAGAGTCTTATGGAGATTGACGTGGACGAGAGTGTTAATGTAAAGCAGCAGGAAAAGGACAAGTCAACAGCGCGTCGTTCCAAATCGAAAACACCACACAAGAGTGAACGCCAAACTAGCGCATCGCCTCGCAAGGAAAAGTTAACGAAGCCTGAGCTGAAAGAGGAGAAGCGTACACCAAGCTCAAGCAAAAAAAGAATGGACTTTACGCTGCAAGAAGAGCAGGAGGAACCAAAACCAAGGGGCACACCGCAAAGTGAACGTAAACAGAAGGAGAAGACACCGCGCGTGAAGCGAGATCATCCTACCGATCTGGAGACCAGTAAGCACAAATACATTGGGACTTGAAATTATCGCTAAAATTAAATTTAAACTTCAGGCGTGCTGTCAGATGAGGAGCGCCATGAGCGTAAGCGTATGGCTTCTATTTTATATCAGAAATATAAGAATCGTGCAAGTTGCATCAATCCAGGGTCCAAAGAAGTGCCAAAGGTCAGCCACACACTTCTGTGCTTCTTTTCTTTCCTTACTAACTCTTGCTTTGCTTTCACAGGGCAAACCTAATTGTCTTGCCGGCATGACTTTTCTCGTTACCGGCATATTGGAGTCACTGGAACGCGATGAAGCTGGCTCAATTATAAAGGAATATGGCGGCAGGTTGATGACCACGGTGGGCAAGCGACTCAACTATCTAGTTGCCGGCGAGGAGGCAGGGCCCAAAAAACTGGCGGATGCCGAAGAGTTGGGTGTCAAAGTGATAAACGAGGATGGCTTGTTCGATTTGATACGTGAAAAATCGGGCGAGGCAACAAAATCGTGCAACGGTGACACAAAGAAAGAGAAAGCTTCAACAAGTCCCAAAGCAAAGAAAATCAAAGAGGAATCAGTTGACGTAAAAAAAGAAAAATTACATATTTCACCAGAGAAGAAACGCAAATTGGCTTCGAGTAGCTCGAAGGAAGAGCTAAGCAATGCAGCGACACAAATTAAGCCAATCAAAACTGAGGATTCCGAAGAAGACAACAGTTTACTAGTAACACTGTCGGGAGTGGATGATGATATGCTAGCTTGGGTAGACAAATACAAACCAACATCGGTCAATGAGATAGTGGGTCAATTTGGACCCTCGAGTAATGTGAATAAGTGAGTTGATCGAAAAATTATGTGAGCATATGTATTGCTACTGGTGTATTAATTTCACATGAGTCAAAGTTACTCCTGAATTGCTTACTCGTTTCAAGTTTTTTGTACAATTGTTCGCAATTACATCATATCACAGGTTAACCAGTTGGCTGAGTAAATGGTATTCCAATCATGATGGCAAGAAAAAATTGCAACGCCCGAACCCGTGGGCCAAAAACGATGACGGCAGTTTCTTTAAAGCCGCATTACTCTCAGGACCGCCGGGCATTGGTATGCAAAGCTTTCGAAAACAAACGACAGCCACTTTTATATTGTACAAAATACTTTTAGGTAAGACGACCACTGCCACGCTGGTCTGCAAAGAACTGGGTTTCGATGCGGTTGAGTTTAATGCCTCTGATACGCGCAGCAAACGTTTACTCAAAGAAGAAGTGTCCGAATTACTTTCCAATAAATCGCTCTACGGCTACTTCCACGGCAAAGGGGAAATGGTGACCAAGAAGCACGTGCTCATCATGGACGAGGTGGATGGCATGGCAGGCAATGAAGATCGCGGCGGCATACAGGAACTGATTGCACTCATCAAGGACTCATCGGTGCCCATTATTTGCATGTGCAACGATCGCAATCACCAGAAAATGCGTTCGCTGGTGAACTATTGTTATGATTTGCGCTTCAATAAGCCTCGCTTACCACAGATTAAAGGTCGCATAATGACTATTTGTTGCCGTGAGAATTTCAAGATTGATCCCACCAAGGTGGAGGAGATCATAGCGGCCACTAATAACGATATACGACAGTCGATTAATCACATTTCGCTGCTGAGCGCTGGGAAGTTATTGACACTGAAGCCTAGCGATAGTAAGACGAACGATAAAACGGCAGAGAAGGATTTAAAAATGGTATGGAAAGCTGTTGCTCCTATGGCGGCTGCAAATTTGAACGTTATTTTGTACGCTTGCAGGGTCCCTGGGAGGTAGTGCGCAAGGTGTTCTCCGCAGAAGAGCACAAGCACATGAGTCTCAACGATAAGTGTGACCTGTTCTTTCACGATTATAGTTTGGCGCCACTTTTTGTGCAGCAGAACTACTTGCAAGTGTCACCAGCAGGACCCAAGTAAGTTAACAAATTTTCTTTGGTTTTGGAAATTGTCATCTTATATATGTTTTATATTTTGTCCATTATAGATCAGAAGTGCTAAATAAAATGGCTCTCACTGCCGATGCACTCAGCTTGGGCGACTTGGTCGACAAGCGCATAAGGTCGAATGCGGCGTGGTCGTTGCTGCCGACGCAGGCAGTTTTCAGCTCCGTCATGCCCGGCACCTACATGAGTGGGCATTTCACTGGCCAAATCAACTTTCCCGGCTGGCTAGGCAAGTACTCACGCACCAACAAGCGCAACCGTTTGGCACAGGAAATTCACGATCACACACGACTGCGCACTTCTGGTTCGCGTCAATCGATACGCTTGGATTATGCGCCCTTCTTGCTGTCCAGCATTGTGCGTCCGCTGAAGGAGAAAGGCATGGATGGCGTGGAAGAAGCACTGAACGTACTGAAGGAATATCATCTGCTGCGCGAAGATATCGAGTCATTAATGGAGCTGACCATGTGGCCTGGAAAGAAGGGCATCATGGATGCCGTTGATGGACGTGTGAAGGCGGCACTGACGCGCGCCTACAACAAGGAAGTCTTGGCCTACTCGTACTCTGCGACGGTAGGCGTCAAGAAGAAGAAAGCAGAAGCAGCCGATGACAATGCTGAGCTGTTGGATGAAGGGCAGGAAGAGGACGGCAGTGGTGCTGCATTGGCATCGGATGAGGAGGAAGATGATAGTCTGGAGAATGATGGTTTGATTAAGGTTGGTTTTAAATGACAGTCGTTGTTTCTGCTGTTAAAAGTTTTAACCAAATTAACTTCAACTAATTTAATTTAATTTCTCTTTTCAGGCTAAAAAGCCTGCCGCTCCTTCCAAAGCCAAAACGACAGCTGCTAAAAAGCCCGCTTCGGCTGCCGCCAAACCAAAGGCAACAACATCTAAAGCCACCACCTCAAAGGCTAAGAAATAAATTGCAACTACATGCGTTGCCATATTTCACATTCGTATTATGCTGTTTTTATTTTCGTATTTGTTTTAGCATCTTGTTGTTCCTTCGCATTCACACATTAAAGCCTCATATAAATAAACTTACGCCACCTATTGGAAACTAACTTAATTCGACCGATTTTTCCTTATCGTCGGGCAATGTCACATTGACCGCATTAAGCGCGTCCCGCATCCACTGCGGTATCGGATCGTCGCCAAAGTGCTGCGCCATGAAATCGCAAATGAATTCTGGAAATCGATTACGCTCGATGGCGGCGCGCATGTCACGCATCAGTCGCAGCTGAAAAGCCACATTATGCACGCTCAGCAGACTGCAGGACACACACTCGTTGGCAGCAATGTGATGCAAATAGGATCGCGTATAAGTGCGGCACGTACTGCAGTCGCACTCCGCATCAATGGGCGCCATGTCCAGCGCGTACTTTGTCTTCTTCAAATTTAGTTGCCCGCTGCGCACCAGCGCACAGCCAAAGCGTGCTGTGCGCGTGGGAAAAACACAGTCGAACATGTCAATGCCCAGCGCCACGCACACCACCAAATCGGCCGCAAAACCCACGCCCATCAGGTAGCGTGGCTTGTCCTTGGGCAGCAGATTCGTGCAGGTGTGCACAGTGCGCCAGAACTCGTGCTTGCTTTCGCCGCCGCTGAGGCCGCCTACAGCGTAGCCACGCACCTCACGCTGCGTCAGCGCCGCCATACACTGCCGCCGCAACTCCGGGTCCAGACCGCCTTGCACAATCGGAAACAAGCTCTGCTCGTCGTTGCGCGCATGCGCCCCAATGCAACGATCGACCCAACGTATAGTGCGCTGCATGGCCTGCTCGACGCGCGGCCCCGTTGTTGTGGTCTTCACGACGTCATCCAGCTGCATCATGATGTCGCCACCAATGGCGTTCTGTATTTCTATCGAATGCTCTGGGGTCAGCATGCACTCGGAGTTGTCGAAGGGCGAGCGAAAGTTGACGCCCTGCTCGTCGATCTCGGCCAGCTTCAGCAGTGACACCATCTGAAAACCACCCGAATCGGTGAGTATGCCACGCGGCCATCCCATAAAACTATGCAAACCGCCAGCCTTCCGCAACGTCTCGATGCCCGGCCGCATGCCCAGGTGATACGTGTTGCCCAGCAGTATTTGGCAATTCAGCTCCAGCAGCTGGTCGGGCAGCAGACCCTTCAGTGTGCCCTGTGCATGAAGTTTACATAAGTGAGACGAGAACTTAGGGGGCATCCGCAGAGCTCACCTGTGTGCCCACTGGCATGAAAACAGGAGTCTCGACCTCGCCGTGGCGCAGCTTCATGAGACCAACGCGAGCCTTTGTTACGCTACACTCGGCTCTCACTTTAAATGTTAATGGCGGCACCTTCGATGCCACGGCCGCACTCATTCTGACTAGTTGTTCCACTTGGATAATACAGGGAAAGGGAATGCAGTTGGGTGATTCACAACAGGAACTCTGATTCCCGGAAGCCGTCGGTGCGCGGTTTGTTGATAATTACGTAGCACGTGCTGCAGAGTTGCCACGCTTTATGGATTTTACAAATGGGAAAAGTATTGCCGATATGCTAGAATTTAAATACTTTTCTATTGCCATGAGTTAAGCGGCCATTTACAGATTTTTTAGATCACATTTTCAATGATGAGTGTTCAAATCTTTGAATAAAGTTCACGTTCAATTAGACTTGGATACTGGGACCAAGTGAAATTGACTCTGAATTTCATACACCACGCTTCTATATTATTTTTTTTTTAATCAAATTAAGACTTTATTCATACAACAAATGGAATGGTAAAAATAAACACACAAATGTACTACATGGTAAAAAGTAAAAAAATAATTATATGATTGTATTAGGCAGGCATTAAATCTTCGCAGAAAACACATCCATCGACTGCATCATTTTCCCATTGAAGACTATATGAATGGTCATTCGTTCGTTGTGTAGTAAATTTGGCAACAGCTGTAAAACATTTTAAAATTAATTGATTGGAACAGACTTTCATTGTATGTACTGCACCTTTGGCGTAATGAAAAAATACTGCGAGCGACCAATTTGAGTTGTCTCCTTAACCAACATTTCAAATATCTTCCTTTCATTTCTGGCATCCATACCTTGGTTGATTTCATCGACGCAACTGCAAAAATACGATTCGTAAAAGTTCAAACACTTACGCAATACACGCAAAGCCTCACCGAAACGGCACGTTTGTTATGTGCTGCAGTGAGAGGGTATACGTGGCAATGGCCACTGCGCGTTCGCCACCCGACTGCACGTGCCGGTCGAGCGTCTGCAGTGGCACATTCTTGCGATACTGCACCATGATCTGAATGCCATACGAATTGTAGTCAGACTGCAATGAAAAGCCCAAAACATGTTAATATCTAACTGTACTGCGAAACAATTCAAAATTTTAAACCGACATCAGCGGCGCGCGTCAAGTTCACTTCGCCCACATAGCCCATGGATGTCATGAAATCGCCAAAATGCGTATTCAGTGTTTGAACAATAGAATCGATTTGCGGATACCAATCACGATGAATTGCATCGATTTTCGCAGCTATATTCAGCTGATCACTGCGACTCGCTTTAACCGCATGTTCGAGCTTTTCGACTTCGGCGCATTTTTGTTTATATGTATCGGCAATCTACAAGAAAAAATCAGTGGAACTTATCGATGAGGTAAACAAAGAAGCTTGTGTTACCTCCGGATTAACATCATTCATACATTCTAAGCGTCCGTGATATTCGTTTATGGCATCCTGCAATTCGTCCATGTTGTCGGGCAATTCGTTGAGTAGTTCAATTGATTTGCAGCTCTTTCTTGCTTCTTCGGCTTCGGCCAACTTTGATTCGTATTTGCGTTTACTTGCCGTCAGGCTGTTTTGTATGGTATCCACCAAGTTCTGCATCAAGCGAGATTAGATTAGATTATGGGGCTAAGCACACATCATAGAGTCGTTGTACCTGAGCTTGGCGCACGCGCTCCTTCACCTCTTCTCTCTCGTGTTTGTGTTGTTCATTCTCCAGCTCGTAAATACGCATTTTCGTTGTTACATATTTTTTGTCCGCGATGGTATGCTGCCATTTCTCCAAAATCCCTATATTTTCCTTCTGAAAAACCAATAACTTTTCTAGGCACTTCTTCACGGCATTGATGCGCTGCTGCTCCAGTTTTGGCAGGTCTGAAACGGCAAAATGTAAAATGGGAATGCAATTCACGAATTTTTACTGTTCGGTTTACCGATCGCAGTCTCTTTCAGCTGTTCCACTTTAGCCTTTTGCCTCTTGTATTTATCCTCCAATTGAGTAACAGATGTCAGCTGCTCGGTAATAGCACGTTTCTTGCACAACACATTCTCGCGCTCGGTATTCAGGTCGCTGATTTTTGTTTCAAGCAATGTGCGTTCATTTTTCAAATCGTCGCTTTGGCGTACTAATTCGTTTAGGCTGTAATAGGTGCAATAGAGAATGGCGCAAATTGCTGAAAAATACACAGCAGCTAAAACAAAATTGTATAAGTACCGCAGTTCGTTCTTGCGTATCTCGTTCAAGTCCACGCCGCACAGCACACCTCTGGTCCTTATGTGGTTCTGCCGAATGGAATGCTCTTTCGTGTACTTTGAGACGGTAACTGCATAGCGCTGGTCGCCTTTAATGTGAGACAAAAACATTTTATGGATACTGCACCAAATCGAAATATACACTGTCTTGAAATCACCTCCAAAGTATAAATTAAAGCTTGTGGGTATGGAATCTGTGTGTAGATTGACATCTGCGCCACCAATTGGAATGCGATGTAAAGCGTTCATGGAACACAAATAGTTTAATATAGCTGGCGGGCCATCAACCAGATCAATAAGATATGCCGTAAAGCCAAAATGTCTGAAAAGCCATAGCTTTTACATTTCAGCGCCATTTCCATGCATTTTTCGAATTACCTAAGCTTACTAATTGGCACATCAGCGGCATAGCGAACTTTATTGGCCGGTGGCGTATGTGCTACATTAATCGATAGTCCCTGCTTCATGCACAGCTCCCCGACCAGCTTCGATACATCGGATTTACGCTCACATATGAAGGACTGCAGATCGCGCATGGCGATGGTGTTTTCAAAATACTTGGCATGCGCGGCATTGGATACGTTCAACTGCAAGCAGTGATTAAAACTAAAAACTGAATAAAACACTAAATACAAAATTCCACCTCCATCATCACTGGATCGTAAACGCGCCCTTCGAATTGGTTTCGATTGCTGCGCAACCACTGTACAGCCTTGTACACGTCTGGAAACTTGTCGCGTATTAACTGCAAGGGGAACAAATTTTAAACTGAAGCCACACAAATATTCAGCGGCTGCATGCATGACACAGACCTGCAATTTCTGGTCCTTGACATTATTCGCCATGTCAACGCGCCGTCTAAGCAGGCCCATTTCCGGTGCATTATCGTCCAGCTTGGCATTGATGTTCGAACGCATGTGTACCAAATCGGTCAAGCGTGCTTTCAAGTTTTGCAACGATTGTTCGTGCTGGGCCAAATCGGTTTGAATACTGCTGCCCGCATCCACTTTGGATTGCGCATTGCTCAGATCTTGCAGTATCACTTTCAGCATGTTGGACTCGTTTTGCAACTCGCGGCTGTGGTTGGCTTTTTCGCGTTCTTTTTGCTACAACAAACGGGAATCCGTGGAAGTTATTAGGGAACGTGAATTTTAGCTGTGTTGCAGTTCTCACCTTATAGTTGGCTCTGACTGTATGAATTGCATTTTTCAATTCTTTGATTTGCTCCTCTATTTGATTTTTTTTATTGATGAGCACGCGCTCTTCGCTCGCCTATTACACAATGTTGAAATTAAGAAATATTTACATTTGGCCATAGTTTTGTAAAATTTCATAAACATAGGTGAAAAAACTATGAAGTCTACAATTTGTTCCTTTCTAGCGGCCACTTCGTAATGTATTCTTTACGTTACCTTTTCTTCCACCTTTGCTTTTAGCATTTGCGTTGTGCGCGTTATGTCAGTTTGTTTCGACAAAACTTGCTGTTCCTCACTCTGATCTTTTCGTAACTTTTGCTTTGCAAGTCGGAAATCAACAGCAAACTGCTCCATACTCTTCTTTAATGCCTCCGCGCGCAATTGTAGCTTTTTTGCCTCACAAACGTCCAGCTTATTTTGATACTCCTGCTGCTCACTGTAGCGTTGCAAGTCCTGATGCATTCTGCAATAACACCACAACAGTAGTTATAACAATTGCAATCATAATAACAGAAACGGCCATAAATTATCACACACTTGTCGAGTTGTGCTCGCAGCTCAGTCATTCGCTGGCTGTTCTTTTTTACGTCATTATTCTCGCTCACTTGCAGCGCGCGCAGCCGTTTCAACTCCTCGTACTGCTCGATTGCCTCGCGACTGCACACCGATTTGACTGTATTCACGAAAATCGTCTGCGGATCCATTTTGGCAAAGTCCTGCACACGATCCTGCGGCAGGAACTGGCACAGATTGCTTATCTGAATTTTGTACTGCGCCACGGCGCTCAGAAAATTCCGCTCGGACACCTCATCCTCGTCCACTTTGTAGATGGACTTGTTGTTGCGCCCGAAGCTGCGCTGGAATGTGCGCGTCTTATCAGGTATCTCGCGATAGATTTCCACTTTGATCAGCGCATTCTCGTGACCGTTCTTCACGTAATCGCCAATGGAGCTGGAGCGCGACAGCAGCTCCGGTTTGCCGCCCAAGCCGAGCACAATGGCCGCGACCAGCGTCGACTTGCCGGTGCCATTCGGGCCGATGATAACGTTCAGATACTCGGTGGGATTGAATATGCACTCCGTGTAGGTGCTGCATAATGGTAATCCAGTTAAAATTACTCAAAGCAAAGTGCATGCCTACTTACACAAAGTCCTTGCAGTAGACCGATTTGATTTTTCCAGTATTGGCGCAGTGAGAAACTTCTTGAGAGGTGCTTGGCTCTTCATATTCGTCCACTATCGCACGATGCCGGCCGCGGGGCATTTTGCCAGCCAAACCCTTCAGCAAAAATTACACAAAAGCGCGTCTTTTATGGAATAACACCAACGAGTGCGCGGAAATTTAAAAGATTACAAACATTCGACGGAAAGGCAAACGCGGACAGGGTTGCAATATTAAGTAGCAAGTAGCGAAAGGCCAAAGCGAAATAAATTGCGTTGTGAGCGACCAAGGCGAATTAATAACGGTGGCCGCGTAAGGGCAACAACAAAATTCCCATGTATTTTGTTGTTGGGTTTGTGCAACTTGATTGTCAAAATCAGCCAATATCAGCCAATCAAAATCAAGCCATCGGCAACCAACCAACCGAAAACAGCCATTTTGACAATCTAGATCTCTTCCAGCATTAAAAAAAAGAAAATCAGCTGGCTCAACGAGGTCACTGTATTAACCCTCAAATGCATGAAATATTTTCACGTTTGCTAAATAAATATAGGTTTTTATTTTTAACACAGAAAACCCCTGAAAAGTGAATTAAATATTAATGAACTACTAAATATAAGCAAACAAATTTCGAATGTGGTTGTCGTTTCAAAATATTATATCGGAGTTTAATTTGAAAATATACACAAATATGTTAGTGTGCCTAAAGGCATCAATATGCATTTGAGGGTTAATTCGCCTTTGAGCGACACAGTGGTGTGGTTCGTTACACAACGCAACAAAATGTATTAAAACCGAGGGAACAAAATTACCACAGTACAGTGGAATAATTGTGAATTTATTCAAAAATTAAAAACCAAAAATTAGAGAAATATTATTGGTTAGCAAGGTGTATCTGCGGAATGCCAACTGATTCCGATTGAGACTTTGTAGAGCGCAAACGTGTAACAATCTTCTGAGTTCCGGAACACAGAGGCGTTGAAGGCAATGAGAAGGGAAATAGAAATGCAAGAATTGACCTCTTACTGGGCCTGAACTATTTTAAGGGGTGAGATGACCAACAATAGACTGAAGGAACGAACCAGCAATTCACAATACTGCGCCGACATTCCAGGACTGATGGATTCAAATATTTTGCCAGAGGACTTTAACTCAAAATGGAGCTCTATGTGCCTCAAACTAGACTAGCATCAGCTGCACCAGGCCATCGGCTTCTTAACCAGGCAATGTAGATTTATGAAACACACGCTGATTCTCTAGAGGAGCGAAGGAAACACCGGAGCACAATGTCCTGCGCTGCAATGCTGTGTCCTACAGCAGGACCTGGGCCAGTACAAGCTAGAAATCAGATGCGCAAACACATAAACTCACAAAAATTCCTAACTCTTTGTTTCATTGCACATTATTCCATACACAGTGCAGAATGTCTCAGCAGTTATCAGCAACGTGTCGATCTATCAGCGCTGGATATGAACCACTACGGCATTGGAGAAGCATGGCCCCTGCAAGAAAACCTCCCGAACCGTCAGCTATTTGCATGTCACATGCTAATTAAGGGTTGAGTAGCTATAGCAACTTCTTGGGCGTATTTATGCAAACAAAACAGTTCTTTAATGTGTGCGCTTGCTTTCAAATAAGAACATCAACCAGAATGTACATTTTCGCCAACGAAATGGCAGTCAACACGCACAACAAGCCATGATACCGCGTCGCGCCAACAGTCGCGAATCGTCGTTTAAAGGTAGAAACTGAAAACTGGCCAAGAACAAACGAGAAAGAAGTCAAAAATTTGAAAAATTTTCCAATTTGAAAACTGATCAGCAAACAAACAAACGAAAGAGCAGTGAAGTTACTTAATATGCATAAAAATGTTCTTCCAAAACGTAAACTGGCTCTTCCCCGTGCTGGCTTTTGCCTTAGCAATGCCGCGCAGCTCAGCGCTCGACCTGCAGACGCGGCCCAATAATACGCTTATCGCTTTTCAGCACATCGACGAATGCAAGCGTAACGAATTTTACGATTTGGATTATTTTCAATGCACAACGTGCGGCGAAGCAAACGATTATTTGCAACCAACGGCGGATAGTGAGTATTGATTTAATATCCTACAGATTGATTGTGGTTCATAGATTAAGAGAAGCGGCTGGTGTGTGAAGAATATAAAGTTTTCAAAAACATTTAAAGTATTGAGGACTAGTTGTAAGTATGAGCTGATTAAGTCCTTTCAGCTACTTAAGACAAACTTTCCACAACCCTTATCGCTTTTTGTAAATTATATCGAAAGGCGGGTGGGACGTTTTTTCTTTGTTTATTTTTTATTTATTTATAATTTGAAAAATAATAATACAATAATTATTATTTTACAATGTAGAAGGAGCGCTAGCTGCTATGGCTTTCGGCTCGTGTTTATTATTTTAATTTTAGAAATTTGCCATTGTTCATTTGGCTATTTTACATTTCTCTGATTTCAAACGGAAGTGACGAGATTAAAGAACTATTTTTGAAGCAAATATTTGCGCGTGTAAACTTGGTGTGATCTCACTCAGAACCAATGAGACGTTCACATGAGTTTCAAACACAGGATTTCATTTCGAGTAGGGAGCGGGGTGGGGTTTGCGTACAACTTTTGAACCAAATACAAGTTGAGACCACATTTTGTACCAGCAATTTTTGTGTTTGCGGGGTTGAACCCCAAAACCCCTTCCCTCCTGTGTGCGCCAATGGTTCCATATGAACATTTGTCAATCTTAATTATAGATTCAAATTGAAAACTAAGCTCGAATCAGCTATGATATACCATGGGTTTTATACTCTCCGCAAAAGGCCGAAGTAAAACTGAACTCGATGCTGTGTTCATCAATCGTAATTCTAAATTTGAACCAAATGCGGTATCGGTTTCGAGTTTAGCGAATGACATAAACAATAAGCAATTCAATTTTGAACGTTTCGTGGCTTTTAAAGTTTTGATTAATGATCCAATGTTGACGTACTCACAGCGTTGCGATATGCTATGCCAATGTTGGGATGTACTGAATTTCACGATTCTAGCACCTCAGCACTTTTGTTCAACTGCACTTTTCTTCTTTTCAATTGAACACTTATCACTCAGTCATTCACTCACTCACTTACTTATTCTTTTACTCATTTATTATTTTGCCTTACTTTCAGAATTCTCCTGCGAATGCACGCCCGATGCCGTGACAGTTGCACTTTTTGACACCATTAAAAACCGACCAATATGCCAACGGGCGCAAGTGGAGTGCCCTTCCCTCGAGACTGATGCCTCTGCCAATGACAAATGCCAATCGCCGCCGGCAGCACTCAACGCAACGCAGTGCAGCTACAAGTCGGTGAACTATACCGTTGCCAGCGATAATATCAGCCGAGGGGCCAATGCCGGACGCCAAATACGCATACTGCAGCTAGAGGCGGCCAGTGACAGTTGTCAGAATTGCAACTTGGCCTACAACTTCCGCTACAATGGCCACTGCATTGGCAATGCGTTGCTCAAGCCGCACCTGAAATACAACTCATTTTGGCAAACGACCACTGCCGACAACAATGCTGCTAGCCATCACTATGGCACACTCAAGTTTGTGGCCTTCTTCTGCCTGACGCTGCATAACAACACCGCCTGCCAGCAGCTGGCCAATCTGTGCGTCATGTCGCACTTCTCGCTCGACAAGAGTTCGCCGTGCAGCGCCTTCCTGCTAACGCAAGCGACGGATGTCGCCATCAAGTATGCCAGCATGGACGATCATTTGCAGGCAATCAGACCGTTTTTGTTCTATAAAAGAGGCAAACAAACGGCCAAATTGTTGGCGCAACCAGTAACAACAGCAACAAAGCAGGTGAGTGCATACTTGAGGTAGCACGATTTGAAAACAAATCTACCTAACCTTTTACAAAACTAAGTGCATTCTTTCGAGTTAATAGCATAATAAGTGAATAATCTTTTGTTACAGCAACAACAACAACAGCAGCGTATACAAATATTCCATACAATTTATGCTCTGGACGGCACCCTGCAGCGTTGGGGCCACTTTAGTCTGCAGCAGTTGGACTTTTGTCAGCTGCATGCATTTGGCACCGTTCAGCGCCTGTGGACACAGCAGAACATAGGCTTTGCCCAATATTATGAGCCCAGCGAGTGCTGGCTGACGCTGGCAAATGTGATCGAGTTGGCGCGTCTGTACGCCAATAATCACTTCGTGAGTCTCTACTTGAATACTTCCAGGCCGGAGAAGAATGATGGCAAAACGTATTTACAAGCAATACCAGTTCTCATACAAGACTTGTCGCCGGAAAATGCAGTGAGTACGAGCTTCAGCTTCAGCATGAACGTGATCTCTAATATTTATATTTTGAATTTGTAAATACTTGAAAATAATCATGTAATACTTTATATTTTATTTGTTCAGCGCTCCCAGCCCGAGGACTGGACGATGGTGAAACGTTTTCAGATGATTGAAGCACAAAGTCAAAGTTTCCGCAGCTCCCACCACAGGCCACCGTACGAGGCGGCCGCGCAGTTGCTGCTCTATCGTTCGATCAGATACGTTGAACAATTCGAGCTGCACTACAAAATACACAACGACAACAGCTTTAGCGTGCCGATTGTAAAGTTGCGTTATCGTCAGCTCCAACTCAGCAGCAATGCCTCACTCGACACCGTTCTGCCGTTCAAGTTGCACGTGACCTTTGCACGAGTGGGCGAAGCTGTGCAGCGGCAAACGTTGTTCGAAACGGTGCTGCCCACGCTGCTGTTGTTGGCGTTGGTGTTGGCGCTGTTGCGGCTGCACAACTATCGCCAGCGGCGTCCACTCTACACTGCAGCCACAACAACCTCCACAACGGTGCGCGATCTGTGCGGCATCTCGTCATGCATGCGCGAATTTCTGCTGCAGCTGCTATCCAATGTGGCCAATGCGTTTTTGCTGTGCTTCCTGCTCTATGTGGTTTACTATGCGCTGCGCTTTTTAACGCAGCATCAAGTGGAGATAACGTTGCCGATCATGAAGGCGGAATGTTCGCTGTTGCAGCTGCTGATCTGTGGCGCTTTTGTGTTTAAGGTAGACGATCAAACGATTGTGCTCTGACTTTCATGGGAGTTGCTTTAAAGTTGTTTGTTGTACGCTTTCAGTTTGTGTTCTTCTGCATGCACTGCTGGCATATTACGCACTTTGATTTGTTTCTGATTGATTGGGAGCGGCCGCGCAGCTACGACAACAACCACTTCAATCTGAAGAACAACTTGGAAACGTCTTCCGACTGCTCGAGTGTGCGCACGTTCGCCTCGGAGAACGGTGTGTCGGCATGGCGAGTGTTCTGCACGGCGAACGAGTGGATACGTTTGAGTGTCAAGCAGAAGCACTCGGCCATAGTGCAAGGACTTTGCGTGCTCATTATTTTCAAGGTGACAGCTGCAGCTCGTTTTTGATGTAGTACGAATCGATTAATGCTCATTTCTTACAGTTTTTTGCTAGCAACGAGAGCGTGCAAAGGGACATCACCCTGCAGCTATTCGTCATCATTCTGGGCAGCGTTTTTGTCTACAGTGCGCAACAACTTTGCCGCTTGCTGCTGCTAACTCGTCTCTGCGGCGATCCGCTGCAAAAATTCGTCGATCTTTGCACATTGGCGAACATATCGGTGTTCATACTGCTGGAACACAGCTACGGCTTCTACATACACGGCCGTTCGCCCAGCGGCTTTGCCGACACGGACATGTATTCGATGATTGTGCAGCTGCAGCGCGAATCGCAACATCGCTTGAGTCGCAAGGGGCTGCTGGGCGACTCCGATCAGCAAAGTTACATCATGTTGCCGCCCACAAATTTGCGGTTAGTTGATTAGTTCATTTAATTATTTATCAACTAATTTGCATCTTTCGCTGCAGCACTTACTACGAGAAACTGTTGGCGCCGTTTCAGCGTTCCTATAGCATTTCGCAGGCGCACTTTCAAAAGGAAATCAATAGCGTTGATGCAACGTTGGAACGCAACTCGGCAGCCTATAGCAGTCTGAATCGGTTCCTTTGTGCTTTCATAGATCACGTGAGTCCACTAGTTAATTAAGTTATTGTGATAATCAATACATTGTTGTTGTTGTTGTTTGCGCAGGCCATTAAGGACATGGATTACATTATAAAAGAAAAGACTTTTATTGAGAAGCTCTGCAATTGTGAATTCGACAACTATCTGACTGAAAGTGAGAGGCTGTTGATGGAGTCGCAGTTTTGAAAAGAAAAATAATTTTAGTTCGATTTTCCTCTTTTAAATAGATAAAGGCACATTTTACATTGATAGCGCGCACTCTTTTGGCCAACTGTTTCTGTACGGCAACGATTTACACATATTCGTAGTGGAGCTTTCGATGCTGTTGGCGCTTTATATGCTAACAACAAACATAATTGTGGCCATTGCGACAGTTTGTTTGCTCAGTGCGGTACGTGAGAGTACTCCAATAAAAGATTTCTCTATTCAGATATGAAACATTTGACATTTCAGGTGTTGCACTGCGTCTTCCTGAAGTGGGTACGCCAAAATGTGACACAGAAGACTTCAATTGATGGACGATTTTTAATGTGAATATTTTTATAATCGACCTTAAAATTTATGTAATTAGATTAAGTTTTGCTAAGAATTGTAGTTAGTATATGACGGATTTAAATATAATTAGTTGTAATAGCCCAATATTTGTTAACCGTCGAATAACTGCTTTTACTGAAGTAAGTTTTTTGCCAGAGAAAACTAGAATTTGAGTTGATCGTATCTCATTTGCTCGTTGCAATCATTCTGATTAATTTTCTACAAGCCAACGTGAACGTTGACCAGAACCTAATAAACTTTTTGAGAAACAATTATGTATTAAATTAAATTCAAACAAAATTGAATTTTGCATTTTTCAATGTGATATGCTTTAGTGAGTCGAGTTTTTTGTCAAAGTTTCGTAATAGTTGAGGTATCACAATCAGGTATAAGGTAAGGTAACATATAAGGTGCAACAGATAAAGGTTTAGTTTACAGTGTGAAATAAATATATAGCAAATTAAATATATGTAAATGTTTAAATTTTTATATTTTTATTACTATATTTTTTAGAAAAACCATCAGGGATTTTAGTCGAAATCTTTATGCGCTCGTGACATCGAAAATCGCAGTCATACTTCGTAGCTTCATTTGGTTAGGTAGGAAAGGATGTGTGTGGCACAGATAGCACTTCCGCTTGGAGGCAAACCAGTTAAACCAGTTTGAGCTCTTTAAGAATGAAAGCAGATTCAAGTGTAGTGGTACCACATGACAACTCATGCCAACATCAACCAATGAACCTACAGTTATGCACACATGTTCCACAAGTGTCAGACAGTGCCTCGCGCACACTAGACACAGCGACTCTCAAGAGGCATTGGGTCAGCAGTTAGCGCAAGCAATTAACCGATCGGCGTGACATCCGACGTCACCTACCGCAGTCCAGTGCTGTACAAACGAAAACATGCACTGGTCGGCGTAACATCTGGTGCCACCTACCGCAGGACACTGGCACAATTTGGAAATGTGCTGCATTCACCAATTGTTACACTGATTGGCCGTTAGTTTGGGACTAAAAGCATTGACAGTTTAAAAATAAAACCAGCTTTTCGGGAATTTCACAGTGGCCCAGAATGTATTACATCGTTTCTTCACAGCTTCAGACATTACTAGATGACAGGCGCCATTTGGCGAGCATAGACCCAATAGCGCAGTGCGGGTAATGAGGGACAGTACTTTCTTCTTAAATTAAAAATTTGTATAATAATTTTTTGCCAACTTTTGCATTATCTAAGATATGAATTCAGCTCATTTAGGATGCGGCTGACTATACCATCTAAGCATTTTCGAACTCAATATGATATTGATTTTACATATCACAACCCTACGACTAGTGATTCAACATTCTTGTAGACCACCACAATTGCTATTTAAAAATCATACCACCGTTTTATTATGATATTGTATTATATTGTTTTATTGTACATTAAATATCCAGTTATGATTTATTAATTCATGTTTTCGCTTAATTGTAACAAATTAGATGTAGGGATTCCATAACTCACATTACGTACTTGCAATTATACTCATCAGTGTTTTAGTTTCTTTATCATTTACTTTAATATATATGTATATATATATAAATAATAATCTAACCACTACGATAAAATCCACTAATTTTAGTAATCTTCCGGTCTTCCTCATCTTCATTACAAAATGAACATCAGCATGAAATTGTTAAAAAGGGCAGAAATCAAGAAAATCGTTTGCGCCGCTGCAATGCAACAATTACGTCGATGAGTGTCATCGTTAGCGTTATGTAATTTAGAGGCAATGAATACTAGCAATGCCGTTGTCATGCTCGTTTGCTGCAGGCCACTTTGCCGCTGCTACTGTGCGCCAAATCAATTGCGCTGCGGTTTGTCAGTAATAATTTAATTTCCAATTATAGCCGATAGCCATATTATATTTTATTTCATTTGATTTGATATTGACTTATAGACTAAAGTACTTGGCGTACTGGATGCGCCGTACTACATACGGACGCCGATGTACAGCGGCAACTTAAAACAAATGATACCCTTACTTTACATGGGAGTTTCACTTCACTTCACTTCATTTCAAACAAGACAGTGTCGGGAGGGAGTATGGGAGGTGGGGATTGTAGAAACATACACACAGATTCATTGCGGACACTAGTCTAATTCTTTATCAACATTATAATTATTGATCTAGGCTACACGCTATTTAGTTAATGTTACTTTATTGTTAAAAAGCCTTACAAACTTTTTGTTACATTAGAGAAATACTCGATGTGAACTACTGCTACTGCTACTTGCTGTATGCCTTTGCTTGAATGTATGCGTATGTGTTTTTCATCTTTTTCGTTTTGTCTTGTATGTCATTATAAATAAACGTATACATTAGCGCCACACGTCTGTGCAACAAGCAGCATTTCCTGCGGAAGACGCACTGACATCGGTCGCCGCTTCCTAAGCACGCTCGACGATGTGACCTCTCGCCTATCTAACTTTTCTTTTCTTTTGTTTTCCCTTACTTATCTTCTCTACTTTCCGCTTCCATTTCATTTTTACTATCACAAAGTGAAAATTTAACGTTAAAGTGGATCCCGTGTCGGGGGAGATATAATCGTAGTGCCTAAATGAGTTTTATTGTAATTTTACAAAACTACAGCACATTAATTTCAATTATTGTGTAATTGCTTCTCAATGATACTGCCCGCGTACGCTTCGCTTGCTCTCCGCTTGTTCTTAAACAAAGTATGGACATTCGATTTGGGTATGCGTACACTTTCGATCGGCATACACTTACATATACATATATAGGATGTGTTATGGTTACGTGGGTGCTTTTGAGGATAGAGATTTATGTACAAATGAGTTTGAGGATTAATTTCAGCATATTAATGGTATGTAATCATACAGAGTAATTCATCATATTTATACAATATTACTTTGCCTTTGTTCTCTGCCTCTCTTAAAACTATTTTGGATGCGTGTTGTTTGTTAGCTAGTTTACGCATAGATTTGTCTATTTCCTAAATTCAAATATAAACTTCAACACTCAAATCAATATACTCTAAGGTTGTTAAATGTTAATTTTAAATTGTCTTTCAAACGATGTCTAGGTGAATTTCTGAAATTTCTTTGTTGTCTATGAATGGGAAGCGTTCAATGCCGATAATGATATCTTGTTTATTTGAAGACAATGATAGCGGAGAGGGTGAAATTTTAACGAGAATGCAACAAACTATAATTTATTTTGCAATCGATGGTAAACATAGAATTCATTGTAGACAAATGAAACGAACTGCCTAACAGTGAAGCCGAATACAGTTACAACAAATGCGCGCTAAGCAAATCGGCTGTTGGCGAAATGTATGCGTACGCTCTGGTGTTGTGTACGCCTCACACTAAATGCCTAAATTGGCTATTATAAAATTAGGCCCGAAGGCGGCTTGAAACAAAGCGCCGCGTGTGCGAGATATTCGCACTCGTTTCTGCTCAGTGGCGCAAATAAACTAAAGAGCTGATTCAGCTTATCCTATTCGGTTAGTTTACGTGCTCGCTTCGGCGGATTGCAGTCACCATCATTGTCGCCCATGCCGCCACCGCCCAGCGCTGCGCTGCAACTCTTGCGGCCGTTCTCCAGCGAGCCGCCAGCCGCTGGCGAGCCTGCGGCACCAGAGCCGATGTTCATTAGTCCTGGTGAAGCTGATGAAGTGGAAGCGCTATTGTTGCTGTGTGTGTTATTGTGGGCGGTGGCATTTGAATTGTAGTTCTTGGAGGCGAAATTCGGCAACCACTTGGCCAGCTGTTCCTCGAAGAAATTCTCCAAATATTTTGCGTTGCTGTAGGTTTTCGAGTCCTCCTGCATACCGAAGAAACGCTTGAGCTTTACAAAGCATAGCCGAACGTACGAGTAAAAAATGTTAATAGGCTACCATGCTCACCTGGTAGAACAGATAAGTGTTCTTGAAGATCAAACGCACATCCGCCACAAAGCCGGCAATGTCCTTGTAGTGATTGGGGCTGGACGGATCCAAGCGAGTGCGTATGACGTCCAACGACATGGGGCTGAATGGATTGTGAGAGTTTTATTTAAATAGCGCGTTGGACCGAAGTTGAATTGCATGACTTGAAAAACACTCACTTGCAGATAATCTCATAGTAGGCTGTGTTAGTGGGTGGCTCCGGCTCGCGGAAGTGCAAACTTTGCTCGTACTGACAATACAGCTCCAGGCAGATGCGCTGCATTATCTGCAATTCCAGGCGACTCAGTTCGCCGGGCGTCTTCTGTGTGTTCTCCACGTTGTTGGCCAGATCCTTCAGGTTCACGCACAGCAGACACTGCCAGCTTTCGCTTTCGTCCGGCAGCGAACTGATGGCGGGTATATGACAGTTCTGGTGGAACACTTTGGGACACTTGTCACAGCACATTAGTTCTCCTCCATCGAGGCAAACGGCACACCAATCTTCGTTCGGATCGTCTTTTTGATCATTTTTATTATTAACTAATTAGTTTTTTGTTTAATTTGATTTGAATTTTGGTATTTGGTAATGTATAGATGTATTGTATGTTTGCATGTAGGTATTTATTAATGATTAGTAGTATGTATTTAAAGTCGAAAGTTTAATTGTTTATTTTTACGATTCGATTGGAAAAGAAACAAACAAAGCAAAGTTACAAGTAATTATAGATTAACTGCAATTTACGTATGAAGATGTTTTAAATCGTTTTTAATTACATTACTAAGAGGGCAAGAAATTTTGGGTGACTGGACAACAGTTTGGTTTTGGGCTCGCCGGTAGTAATTTGATTGGAAAGGTGTTAGGCCAATGGAGAGCATAGTTTTCCAGTGGTAATAGGGCTTGTGAGATAATTATTTAGCTGCAAAACTACGCCAACGGAAACTACACTAGCAGCGCTGATTACACTGCATAAATCATAAGAAGCCAACTGCGACAAAGTAACGAAAGCACGAACAGCTTACCTTCTTGCGTATTGGACAAATCCGTTGAGCTGTGCACCTGCGGCGAGGTGGTCTTGGTGCGGCCCTCCGGCAGCACCTGCACTCCGTTCGAGTCTAGCTTGGCAATAGTGGCCATCAAATCGTTGATGGAATCATCACGAACCTTGTCAATCGGTTCGGTAAAATCCTTTGAATTCTAGGGCGCAGGGAAACAAAAAACCATATAAAAAAAAAGTTCCTCAAAATAATGAAACTGCGTTGTGTTACCTCATTGGTGCTCGGACTTGGCGTTTTTGGATTTGTTGAAGTTACGTTCGGTAGTATGGAAACGGCCGGGCCGAGCCCTAGTGACGCCGCATGCAGGCTGGAAGCGGAGTTGCCACTATTGCCTTGTATGCCATGACCCGCTGCACTGCCATTCGGAGGTGTAGTGTTTTTTAGAGTATTCGGTGATTTTAGTGAGATTTTAAAATTTTCCGTCTGGCGGCCATTGGCGAATGGCATAAGGGGCCCCTGCTGAGGGCAAGCTATATTTTACGAAAATGTAATTAATAAATTTGTAATCAGTAAAAAATTGCATATCGAAAATGCTAACCGTTTGTTTGCTGAGCCGACTGCGGTATGTGCCACTTGGCCATGCTGTGCATGCTCATTCCTGGGCCCATTTGCGGTGAAGTCTGTGGTGGGCCGGGACTAAAGCCAGGCTGGCTCCCATGAAACCCCATGTTCTGTAAATATGAAATTTTGCTTTTTTTTAAATTGAGTCTTTGGGGAAAATGTTTTCGATTCGATCGCACTAACGTTCGTCATGGTATTGGGCATCATTTGTGGCCGCTGCATGGCTCCTGGTGAGGGTATTTGATTGCCACACGGGCCGCCCGGCCCGCCGCCGCTTGACATCGCCGCCACGGCTGCCTGCTGTTGGGCGTGGCTGGACATGCGCTGGTAGCTTTGGAAACGTGCAGTGTTGTTTATGAAATTCGGATTATTCGGTCCACCAGGCGCATTCTGCGGGAAACTCTGATGTTGTTGGCCTGGAGGACCGCCCATAAAATGCGGCCGCATCTGTGACCCAATTTGCTGGTGTGGCGATGGCGCGCCCTGTGGCCCGCCGGGATAGGTGGGCGGTCCGTTAAATGACATGTGCGCCTGATTGGGACTTTGCGCTGCCTGATTGTTCAGTAAGCCGCGTAAACTCATATCTATAGCAAGAGAATCATCAATGTTTATTAAATGCTGATAAATGTATTAATGTTTTATACAGAAGGTTTTTCAAATATGAATGTTTTTTTGTGATATGGAAAAACTCATTTACCCATATTTTGAGGATGCGTGGAGGAACTGACGTGTGGTTGGCCTTGACGTTGCATGCCCACTGGTGGCATACCGCCGAAGCGAACTGCAATAGAATGCAAATATAGAATTTAGAATGATTTTGTAAAGCATAGCAATTGCAGTGACTTAAAGAGAATTGCAAACTCGCAAGAATGTAGATAATAAAGTCCAAACAAAATTCGCAAATATTTAATTTAAAACTAAAAAATTTCAACAGATTGATTGGACAATTAAACCAATTGACTAACTAATTTAATTATTTTCTGATTAATTTCAACCTACATTTCAAAATACGAGTAAACAATCGAATATCTAATTGAAATACGTTCAAATAACCGATTAATTATTTTTAAATCAATTTCACTGCTTTAAAACTCTAAAGCAACAGTCATACCTCCGCCTGGCCCTTCGGCCGCAAAATTTCTATTCAGTTGCATGTTGGTGAATTGTTGCTGCGGAGAACTGCTGTTGTACATGGGCGGACCGTTTTGCGGGCCAAAGCCGCTCGGCGGTCCCGTCGGCGACATGCCAGTCGGCATGCCCGGCCCCAGCACCGGTCGCAGTGGTGGCGCCATATTGGGGCTGGGCTGCTGGCGTGGTGGACCATTCGGTGAGGGCGCCGGCGGATATGGTTTGCCATCAACTATTACCGTACCAAGCTGGGAAATCACTAAAATCACAACAACAACAACAACAAAAACAATTAATGTACCAAATCTTCAAATGACGCACTTTTATTGCTTACCTTTCTGCAACTCGGAGACTTGATTCAGTTGCACCTGAATGCGCACCGGTATTTCTGGATTTGGTATGTCCGCACGCTGGCATTTCAGCTTTTGTAAGTGCCGCACCAGCGATTTCTTGCTGGACAAAATCGCATAATCGCTGCCCTTCTCCAGCGCATTCTCCATGAATTCGATGCAGTGATCGGTGTTGTCCGACAGCAGCTGCAGCGCGTCCTTCTTCTCGATCAGCACTTTCATCTTGCTGTCGCACACCTCGTTCAGTCGCATCACCAGCTGCTTGCCGCGCAAGTTCACCGTGTTGGTGATCTTCACCACCATGGCGGTTATCTCCCTGATGAGGTCCTTCTTCTTGTCGGCGATCAGTTGCTGCCGATCGTCGATCACCTTTGTGGCGGACGAAAGCAGGAAGCGCTTGTAGTTTATCTCCGAGACGAGTGTCTTTAGTGCCTGTCGTGTCTCGGTGGCGATTTCGTGTGCAAACTTGTACTTGTGATCGCGATGATCGCTCAGCTGGCAATCGCGACATGTCAGCTTATCGCACGTCTCACAGAACAACGATAACTTCTCCTGCGGATGCAGGTGACACATGTGCAGCTTGTCGACACCGGCAGTGCCGGGCAATTGTTCGTTGTTGGCTTCCTCTTTTGGCTTAATGGTGTGATCCTTGGTGATCTTTAGGCGCTGATGCGCTTGCACGCAACTATCGCAAATATACTCGGAGCAGTCTACGCACCACGACGTCGCAACGGCATTGTCCGAGCAGCTGCTGCACTGTATGTTGGCGGTGGCTGTCGCTTTGGATCCGTCGTTCGAGCAACTGCCCTCGGCGCCAGCCACACCACTGTCGCCGCCGGCGGTGCACTGCTCGATCAGGAATTGGTTGTCGATGATGAATTCATTCTGTGAGGCCATATTGCACACGGGGCAATGTATCAGTGGCGGCATGGTGCGGTCCAGCTCCGAGAACTTGGTGTTGACACACTGTGAACAGGAGACATGCAGACATTCTAGCAATTTGGGGCGGTCGTTGATGCTCAGCAGCTGCGAACACCAGACACACTTGAGTAGGGCAAGCTTTGTGGAGGCCGACGAGGTGGATTCCATCTAAAAATAGATGAAGGCAAAATTGAACATTATTGAAAATTAGGAATTTATGGTTTGTTTGTAAATGAGCAGTGGTGATGCACCTATTGCAGATTACTTTAAATCACTTAGAAGTGATCCACTACTTCTTAGTTAAAAAAGAGCAGTGAAATTTACTACAATGAAAAATATCAAAAATACAGAAGTTTGGTACACAAAAATCTGAACTTTTTTTTTATCAGCACTGCAACTCAGAGATGTGAAGCGTAATTTCTCACAATCATTATCTATTAATTAATACAAAGTAATTGAAAGTAATCCATTATCACATTTCAAAAGCAATTCGACTATTTGCAATTCATTGCGTCTCACTTTCTCTTAGACACAAATGTTTTTAACTGATAACCTTTTGAATGGCGTCCATAAATAATGTTATCAAATCTCTAAGAGCGGAAGTACGTATCAAACACTTAGAATTCTTATCAGTTTGACTGAAATAAGTGCTCTATAACAACAGACAAGTTAATTCAACTATATAAAAAATAATGTATGTACGTGTATGTATGTAATAAGATAAATGAATGGACTTTAGTTTCCTTGAAACACTATTTTATTTATCTTATCAAAAGGACAATGAGCGAAACAAACAAAAAGTTTGATAATTTATGCTATATCATTGAGCAAAGGCATCACAAGACCATAATTATATCATAAATTAAGAGGGCTTTGGTTTGTGCAACGTTATCTTATCTTATCGTGACATTTGTCGAGATTAAAGTGGGTAAGCTTGGCTCTCGAAAGTGGTTAAATAAATAACAACGGGTGACGACTATTTTGCCAATAGATAACAAAATATTTTACAGCTAATTAATCATAGAAAATTGGAGGGTTTTCATTGAACTTAGACACCATAATCGATAAATGTATGCAAGCACTTTCTTTGTTGATGCAAGTTTGCGATAGTTTATGATTAAACTAAAGCGATTCATTTTGAAACTTGAATTCTGAGATTACACTCGAAAATCAACTCAACGCTAATTTAATGAATTTATGTAATATTAACGAAAGGAGCTGATTTAAGACTAAACTTCTATTCTTCTATTTCTTTCTTTTGATCCCAGTAATATTTAAAACCATATTTGGCATCCACAAGCAGATATTTGGTAGAAGGTTTGAGCCCCCAAAATCCCTTGCGTGCCACACTTCAAACTTACATACATATACAACTTTCATGACCGTCTGATTCCAAGATCAAGGCGTAGCTCCTGTACATGTGAATTTGTATACGAATGGCAGGGACCCAGTGGTGCACGCAACATTTCATTTGGGGGCGAGTCTCGTAGAAATCTTTTGAGTCCAACATTATTTGAAACGTTATTTGCCACACAACATTTTTATAACAAAAAGATATTTGGGGGGTTGAAACCCAAAAATCCTTCTTGCATGCCTTTAATTTATTACTGATTCCGAACTTCGAATCCGAGACAACTTTACTCTTAGGGGTTTGTCATGTCCTGCTTAGAGGGCAGCTTTGGCAGGGATCTCGAAGGACGACTTGAGAGCTTTTTCGTAGGCAATTCCACGCTTGGAGGATTGCCATATCCTGCTGAGAAGGCAGGACATTATCTTTTCTATATTTCGGTATAAGCTACGACAGAAGATCGGACCTGAGGCACAGCCTCGCCACGACTTACGATTTAGTAAACCCAAATCACTCAAGGAATCTCTGTTTCAAACCTTCCAATACAATTCATAGTTGGCTTCTTCTTTCAAAGTTGGCTGGTTCGAAACCCTCTGCCAAGAAAAGTATTACGTTGCATTAATTGTCTGGTAGATAAAGACCACCAAGCAGCCACACAACGTGTGCGCTGAAAGTGGAGCACTACGCAGTTTTTTTTTATATTCGACTGGAAATTTTTGCAACGTGTACGTCGACGTCTCGCACTGACTCTGCATTATTTCAAAAATTTCTCCATTTTCCTTGTCGCATGAAGATTGATTAGTTGTATCTGTACAGCTGGAACACGCATAAATCTTATTGATTGATTATGTTGCATGCTCGGGCGAGCGAGTTGGCTGATCCGGTGTTGCTGTTGCTGCTGCCACGCACCGGTCGTCGGTTGCCATTGTCCGACATTGATGTATTTATGCGCTGCAGTTGCAGCATTTTAATTAAAGCCAAGTGCGAAGCGTCTATCAAGATTTCCGATACGAACGAATACGAATGGCAAAAGTGAATTTCTGTGTAACTACACAAAAGAATTCAACTTTAATTTAATTGATGACTTTGATCCTTAACGGCAGACGCGTCATAATGGTAGATATGTACGGCTTTTTGTTGAAACGAAAATGAATTTTTGCATTTACTAATTGTATTCATTTATTAAAGACGAATTCGAAACTTTGCTGTAGAAATAATGCTTTGGCCTTAAAAAACAATGAAGATGAAAGTTGGAGATTGAATTATAATGAATTCTTAGAAAACTGTGCTGACTTTAGAACTAACAAAGAATTGTTTCAATAAAAAGAAATTGATAACTTACATACACAAATTTTAAAGTAAGAAAAAGAATAAAAATAAATTGTTTTCTTTCTTCTGCCAAAAAATTTGATGAAACAAATCATTATTACGCCACTGCATTGATTTGGCTTGGTGTGGCATGAAGGCAGATTAATTTTTGGCGTATGAAAGAGTTTTGTAATTAAAAATCAATTTGGGTGCCTTAATTGACGCACACATACATATAAACACACACAAATAAACGCAGAGGGAATGTCTACACTTACACGTACTTAAGTATGACGTAGTAAGTAGCACTTAAGATGAAATAAATATTTTCGGCGTCTGCCTTTAACGATGCCAACCAAATGGCCGCAACTTGAAAATTCAAACTACTCGAATAAAGTCAAAACCTTAATTATTATGATTTTCATATTTTCATATGTTAAGATTTTATTTCGGCACTGGTGGAAAATCGTTAATTAATGGCTCACTATAATTACCAAAACTTTGGCAGCAGTAATTAGACTTTATTATCGCAGTTGATGTGATCAATTTTAATTTCTTTGTGACTGTGTATAATTCTTTATTGCATGAAGCATTGAATTGCATTAAAAGTATAATGAGGAATTCAAATGGCATATTACGAGTACAGATACAGTAGATACTCAGTAAAGAGGAAGAGAATAAACAGGTAGAGAGAGGAATTTCATAGCGAAAAGTGATTAGAGCTTAGAAAAAGAATGTTGTCGATGTTGGTTTTAATTTTGCAACTAAAAGATTCTGCGTTCAGTTGCAAACTTACGGAAGTTATGATTTTGTTTTTGTAATCTATTAAAAATTACTTTTCCCAAGAGAAAACGAGAAGGAACAAATATGGGAACATTTCGTTTTCAGGTACAGTGGTGTCTGGATATAGTGAACTAATTATTGCAAGGTTATTGAGGTTGTCCACTATATCAAGGTCAACATTTTTGTTCAAAAACTCGTTTTATTTGCTCAAAATACACTTTTTGTTTTTTGCTTGAAAAGTTTTTTCTATATTTAGAGGCTCGATGTCAAAACTTGGGTGTTCACTATATCGAGGTGTTCAGTATATAGGGGGTTGACTATACCCAGACACGACTGTACTTATTTCATTAGTTAGGCTTTCATTCAAATTGAAGTTCAATATTCCATTTAACAATTCAACGGATGCAATCTTGACATTAGTCGAATTAATGAGTCCTTACTGTACATTGACTAGATTAGATTGTAGTATGGATATTGTACACTGCGAAAAATGATTGATCTATTGTGGCCCTATTTGCTATTAAGCGACGTCTATCTCCTTTGCTCTCATGAAACTTAGGAGTTTTTATGCCTCAGTTCTGGGGTATTGGCTCAGTATTGTGAAATCCTTATTATTTTCTTCAGTCTCAATGCCTGCTATATTGGTCTACAAATGGCCTACAAATGGTTCAGGCCCAGTTAGGGTCAGCCGCAAGTCTACCTGCCGCTTCATTGCACTCCGAGACCCAAAGAATTGATATGATCTACATATGAATACAGGCATTATTCGAATGAACGAGTCTTTACTTATATAAAGAACTGGCTTATGTACTCAATAAATAACGCATTAGAAGCATTTGTTTAGTGCCACAAGGGGTCCAAAATTTGGAAAGTTACAAAATGTCCGGGTTTCTTAGATGGTTTTCTTATTAAAATATTGAATATTATTTGATATTGTTTCTGAAATATTTGATATTTTCGAGGCTAACCATTTGTCATAAAGAATTTTTTTTAAACATTTTTACCTATAAAAATACGATAACGTCACAGACAATAAATGCATTTCCAACTTGTCTTCCGTTTTATTTCTGATATTTTTCGTGACATAACCTAAGAGAATTGATTTAATTTACTTTGAAAAGTTTACTTTACGGGTTTCTCTCTGAAATTGCGAATGAACACAAAACTCAGAGGTGTCCCTTTCCGACTTTATTTATATTCAGTAGATCATCGATTTTTGGCCAAATTGAAAAAAGATCTATTAAATACTATTCTGATATTCAGAATGGAGTACGGGGTCTACAAATAGTTGAATTTTTAATCATTAATGAAGATTTATTCATTTCGCTGCAATTAGTACTCAAAACGTGTATTTACTATCAGTATTACATAACATTAAATACGAGCATTTAATTCATCATTTATTAGTTAATTGGCATCAATTTTAGTCAAGAAACGTCAGTGAATAAATTTAATGTCAATTAAAAATGTTTTGATTGATATTAAGCACATTTAATTGGTATTGAACCGTGCCAATTGAATGATTTAAAATTTAAACTAAGCAATGCCCACTAAATAACAAAGAAATATAACAGAATTTGTGTAAAACATTGAGATGGAGAATGAATGAAAATATTGTCAGGCGGAGAACGATAACTCGATAAGTTCCGGTTTGATGTTTAATTACTGAAGTTAGTAATAATAATAATAATAAAACTGTGTGAAAACATTCACATAGAAAATGTTTTTAGCTACAAAGAAACAATTTTTTTGTGCGAACAAATAATTTCCGTTCTGATAGTGACTTGAAAAATGTGTTTGTATTTTGAAGGTTCTATGTATGAGTCATGGCCTAAGGTTGCAAACTTTGTGTGCACAACGGAGAGCAGAATGGACTTTGAGTGGCTGCAATTTAAATTAATGCAAGCGAAAACTTTTAATTGGTGGAAAGATCTTTAATACAATTATTTTAGGCAGCAAGCAGGTCAACAGTGGCAACAACTTGAATAGATTGTTATAGAATATATATAAAATCGAGATTCTCGTAACCGATGCACGTCGGTCAATTGGTAAGTGCGATGTTATGAAGTTATCTTAAGTTCAGAGGCAAATTTTGTATGAATTGGACTAAGAACTGATTACGGTATAGTTGCTGTCTGCGCATATTTGATTAGGTTTGTCTTCGTATCTTCTGATCAAAAAAGACTGCAATTTCCCACTGAAACAAACCGAGCTCGATATAATATTGTAAAAATCTTTTTCTCTGGATTGGAGCTTAAATATCTGTTTGAGCGCCATCTGTCGGGAGTTTGTATGTGATTGTAAACAAGTCAGTGTTTGTTGTGTTCTGCGAATTTGGCAATGTCGAGTTTGTCGGGTCACACTTCTTATGCTGTACGCGACTATTGCACCAAAAACAACGTTCATACCTTTCCGCGAGCTTCGTATTCACCCAACATGGTGTTTTGTGATTTTTTCCTATGCCCACGACTCTAGTTATCACTTCACGGAAAGCATTTTGAGATGATTGAGGCGATAAAGGAAGTGTTTTCAAGATTGGTGGAAGCGTTGGAATATGTGTATTGCTTATAATCAGTGGCACAAAGGGGGGGAGAATTGCTTCTAAAAATATGGTTTTTAATGGTATTTGGCAACCCCCCAAAATGAAATCCTGAGTGCGCCACTGCTTATAATGGAGACAACTTTGAATGAAGTAAAATTAATATCGATGAATAATTGAACTGTCTTTGTCGCATTTTCGAACAAAAATGAAAGTGTTGATTGATTGATTGACTACAAAAAAGATTAACATTTATGGACATAAGGACTGCGTAGAATAAAATTGTCCGTTAAATTTTTTCCCCTACAGTGCTATTGAAAATTTCAAATAAAAAATTTGTATCTTAGTAGCTCTGAATTAAATGCCAGAAAATATAATGCGTCCATTACAGCCAATAAAAATTTATTTAACTCGAAAATCGCAAGCGAAGTGGAAGTGCGAAAAAAACATCATTACAATTTTTCATAAACAACCTCAGTGGTCTTTTAAAAAAATTGCCAAAGGGGTAGGGTCTAACCCTAAAACCATTTCTCGTGTTATTAAACGCTTTAAGGAGGACCTGCGTATTGATCGGAAGAAAGGTTCTGGTAAAAAGAAGGGGCCACATGATCACGAAAAGGCGAAGAACGTTGTGACCATTCTGAAGAAGGATCCAAGCATTTTGGGAAGGAAATTGGCGAAGAAGGCTGACTGCTCAGAATCTTTCGTGCGCAGAACTAAGAAGGAAGCTGGGCTGAAAACGTACAAGGTGCAGAAAATTCCAAACCGAAACGCCGTCAAGAATGAGACCGCAAAACAACGAGCTAAAAACCTGGCGCAAGATTTTGTAAAGAAATTCGAATGCTGCATAATGGATGACGAAACTTATGTTTTCGCAACTGTTGACTTTTCCCAACTACCTGGGCAGGAATTTTATACAGCCGATTCTCGAGGAAATGTTCCTGAAAAATTCAAGTCCAAAAAAGTGACAAAATTCCCAAAGCAATTCCTTGTTTGGCAGGCTATCTGCAGTTGTGGCAAAAGGAGTAGCTCATACCTTACATCGGGTACAATCAACAGCGAAATATATATGAAGGAATGTTTGCAAAAGAGATTGCTCCCTTGTTTAAGCCAACATGAAGTGTCCACGTTTTTTTGGCCTGACCTCGCTTCATGTCACTACAGCAAAACAGTTTTAGAGTGGTTCCAATGGAATAAAGTGATTTTGGTACCTAGAGAAGCCAATCCAGTTAACTGTCCATAACTAAGGCCGATCGAGAGATACTGGGCTTTAGTAAAAACGAAGATGAAGGTAACCAAGAAAGTGACCAAAGACCTTCAAGACATTAAGAGAAAGTGGTCTTCATCAGCTATGAGGGTGTCGGACACTACCATAAAAACATGAATGGACGGGGTTCCTGAAAAATTAAAATTTTTTATTAAAATAACATAATATCTGGTTGCTTACTTTGGTTTTGAAATCTGTAAACAATTTTTAAACAAAAATACTTTAATTCATAAAAATCGGACTACTGGTTCAAAAGATGTCATCATTTTTGTAACGGATAATTTTATTGCACGCACTCCTTATACAAGTCATATTTATTGAGTCCTGTGACTTATTTTTGAACTTGATAGGTCTTGACTATAGTGCAGGGCATTATTCAGTCGACCAGACCGATAGAAACTCTCTTACATGTCTATTGTACAATTCGACTGCCGTCTCTCAAACCACAAAGAAGTGCATTGAGTTCAATATATGGAAATTTATTCAATTCCACTTGTGCGCCGAATAAATTACTCAATTAAACTATGCCATTAAATTAATTCAATGCCGAATAAATTTAATGCCAATACCAAATTATTATGTATTTATGTGTATGTAATGAATGTAAATATAACAAAAATGCAAATCATCTAATGTATGACGCTTCCATTTGCCGGTCTCGAAAGAACTATGGTCGATTCCCCGAGGAATTTATTACCTGTGCACGTTGTGTGCAATGCCGATCGAAAAGTGCACATTCATCTTACATAACTAGAACGGACAAACAGCAGCACACACACACTAACACACACATATATATGGGTTGCATGCATGCGACGTGCGCGCTTCTAAAACGCATAACGCCCATATGAATTCGGTGCAGAAAAGCGGCAAAAACAACACGCGAAAAAAGTAATAATTTTTGCAGAGAAAGTTTTCAAAACGTTTGCTGCACATAAATCATTCGGCATCATCCATTTCGAACATGAAACCATTGCCATGCACATGGCCACAGCGCGTCAGCAGCGAGCGAGCGAGCGAGCGTCATGAGCAGCAACGCCGCCGCCGCCACCGCCACCGCCATCGCAGCCGCCAGCAGCGCGCTTCCACGCCACAGTTGCTGGCATCATCCCACATGAAAGCCATTCATCATAATATCCAACCGTGCCCGTAGCGTTGCGTCGCGTAGGCACGACGAGCAGCCGCACGAACCGCCGACCGAGCGACCGATAGAGAGATCGACAAACCGCACGACCGTCCGTCCAACGGACCGGCCGACCAAACCGACCGACCACCAGGCATCACTGCGAACGCGCAGCCCACTCTCCGCCAGCGTATCGAATGCCCAAAACAGAATCTGTACCCGCACAGCCAAACCGAAATCGTGCACATGCCCACATCGTTGCCCGGCTCCAAAGCGCAGACGGGCGGACGGACGAACGAACGAACGGACGGGCAGCGACAACGGCGGCACTTGATGTACGAGAGCGAGGCAAGATGGCCGACTGGTTGTGCGCGTTCCCACTATAAATTGAAAACCGTGGCAAGAATTTCAAAATGGAATGGAGATTGGAGATTTTTTGCAAGTAATTCAAATTAATATCGGTACGACAGCACTCACCGTGCGCGTCATTCAGCGAAGGGGGGTAGTGGCGGGTGGCAACAGTAGCATTTCTATGGTTTCGCTTAAGCTTTTCATGTTAATTACGTGGCATTATTCCTTTCAAGTTCGACTCAATTGTCGAATGAAAGGACAAAGCGCTACGCATCTATGCGCGTTTCCTCACAGAACTTCGGGCGGCCATAGAAGTCTGAGTGATTGGCAAGTTGCCTGCGTCGAGATCATCATGTGTGGGTTGTGGAGCGTTTAAAACAGCTGCGTGCGCAAAATTCCACCAAAATTACTGTATCGAAGATAAAGTTGCAATGCGATTGCCCCCTAAAACCCACTTTTCGCTTTGCGCCCGTAAAGTCTGAATCGCACAATCTGTGGAAAATATATTTTTTTTGCGGTGAAATACAATTAGCGTCAAAAGCAAAACAAGCATACAAAACACTCTAAAAAAGTGTTAGACATTTAAGTAGCATCGATTTTTTTCGGTACCCTGAAAACCGATGAGTATTCAAAACCGATTTTTTTGGATAGTCAGAGCGAATTTAATTTTTTGATATCTTTTAGTATTTAGTATCTTCCAGTTTATTAGAAACCCGTAGGGTACTCAAAAACGATTTTTTAATATTATGAACCAACTGAAACTTTTAGTACTTAAAACCGATTTCTTCGAATACCGAGAGCCACATTAACCTTTTGGTACTCAGTATCGACGACGAAACAATTACAAATATATTTGATCAGAAAATCGTAGAGTACTCAAAACCGATCTTTGAACATTTAGAGCCACCTGAAACTTTTAGTACTTAAAACAGATAGTACTCAGTATGTAGGAAGAGACAGCTACACATATACTTTATCAGAAAACTGTCGAGCACTCAAAAACGATCTTTGAATATTCTGAGCCAACTGAAACTTTTAGTACTTAAAACCGATTTCATCGAATACCGAGAGCCACATTAACCTTTTGGTACTCAGTATCGATGACAAAACAATTACAAATATATTTGATCAGAAAATCGTAGAGTACTCAAAACCGATCTTTGAACATTTAGAGCCACCTGAAACTTTTAGTACTTAAAACAGATAGTTCTCAGTATGTACGAAGAGACAGCTACACATATAGTTTATCAGAAAACTGTCGAGCACTCAAAAACGATCTTTGAATATTCTGAGCCAACTGAAACTGTTAGTACTTAAAACCGATTTCATCGAATACCGAGAGCCACATTAACCTTTTGGTACTCAGTATCGACGACGAAACAATTACAAATATATTGGATCAGAAAATCGTAGAATACTCAAAACCGATCTTTGAATATTTAGAGCCACCTGAAACTTTTAGTACTTAAAACAGATAGTACTCAGTATGTACGAAGAGACAGCTACACATATAGTTTATCAGAAAACTGTCGAGCACTCAAAAACGATCTTTGAATATTCTGAGCCAACTGAAACTTTTAGTACTTAAAACCGATTTCTTCGAATATTGAGAGCCAAGTTAATCTTTTAGTACTCAGTATCGACGACGAAACCATTACACATATAGTTTATCAGAAAACCGTAGGGTACTCAAAACTGATCTTTCAATATTTAGAGCCAACTGAAACTTTTAGTACCTACTTAAAACCACTTTCTTCAAATAATGAGAGCCAAATTAATCTTGTAGCACTCTTCATAAAAGAGAACTATCAGTCAGATACATCGACTTAACAGAACTTCCGACAATTGAGGGGAAAGTCGGCTACTACGAGAGACCCTTGGGTGACTAACCCAGTAAGTGATCCAACAATCTGTAAGAATTCGGCATGATAATGTAAACGTCAGTATCAGTGAACAGTATTCATGAAGATTGCAACAAAAAGAAAAAAAAATATTTGATGTGCTCAAAATCGATTGAGTCCTTGAGCCGGATAAGCATTTGTAATTTCCAAATAATGTTATATGGCTATAGATCGATGTATGTGATAATTTACAAACACATTTTACACCATTACGACACTTTCAGCGCCACAAGTAAATGGTTTAATGATTAATCATATTCATTGACAGGCAACAAGCTGACATATGGAAAACTTTAAAAGCACAGTTTCTGATGGTTAAGATGAAAAATTATATGTACAACACCAAATGGCAAAAAAAATAAAACAGCAGCTAGTGTAGTTAATGATCGATATTGTTTGTTCCTTGTTCACTCCTCTCTGGAGCATAGGGCCGGGCCTCCACAAGACTATTGCCTTGTATTGGTTACGTTAATCGGTTGTGTTGTTCTGCCAGGGTTTGTGATTGGCCTGCCGCATGATCGATATATGTAAGTGAGAAAACAGTATAAAATGGTAATATAAATTAAAAAAGAAACTGTGTAAAGAATTTAAGTGAGAATATGAAATTCTTGACCTTAAAATTTCTTTATCTTAAGCTTAAGAAAACCTAATAAAATTAGAATGCAATGTTCGGACATCTTTCAGTGCTCTTCGGCACGAAAATGTTGCATGTGTTGAATAGTGTAATGGGGCTTTGGGGTCGATACCATCAGTTTGTAAGCACTATAGAGCAATTATACGATATTGTAGGCTAACTGAATCTTCTAATTAAACCGCTTTTATAGCTTTGAGCAGTCATTAACCTTGCGGTACTCAGAAGACGGGAACATAAATTTTAAAATTGAATACTGCTTTATGTGTAAGATCACAAGCTACAAGACTGTGGCTCAAATTTAGATTAAAATTTGTGGTCAAAAACTATAAACGCTTGAGTCGACCTAAGACATCATTGAGTTAAGAATGCTAGCATAGTTTTTAAAGCATGTTGCTTAAAATAGTACTTATGGTCTTGAGCGATTATTGCTTTTGACCACAGAAATAATATTAATATAGTATTTTTGTAATTGCTCCTTAAATTTACTATTTCTCATGAGATGCTGAAAAATCGTTAAGCGTGAAGAAATGTGAAAAGTCAAAGCTCACAACTAAAGCTCAGTTTCACTTTGTAAGAACAATTTGTGTGATGAATAGCAGAAATATATACTTATACTTTGTACTTGCTTTGCTTATGAGTAGGTGCACTTTTAGGTGCTGTGTCTGACTACTGAAGGATTCAGGGCTTGAACCAGTTTGGAAAGGGTCAGATATAATAGTGGAGTAAATCGTTATAGAAATTTCAAACGAAGAAACGCAACAGAACAAGCAGTCTCTCTGAAATCGTCAGTGCTAGTTCCTGCTACATTTTCGTTTCGTATTTTTTTTTATCATATCCGTCTCATACTCTTTCTATTATTTTATATTTCTTTTCTTTGTACGCTATAATCCTGGGAAATAACAACGTTTGTTGAATGAAATGATCGGTTTCTCCTTCGATAATCATAAAACGCGAAAAACTTTCAACGCTGTAAACCCTTTTTATGGGTTCCTTCAAAATTACTGCTCTGAGTACTGTTTCGGCCATTTTATCAGCGCGTCATTTCAACTTACGAGGATTTGTACAAACATTTCTTTATTACAAGTGCTTCATTTATTACTACGTGGAATGGACGGTTTTTTATTCGAAGCGAGTAAAATTTCTTTATGGCAACACTAAGACAATGTGGATAAAATACGATCCTAAAGCTTTATGGTTTATTTATGACCATTAAAAATGTGTATGTACTTTTGAAAAAACTACACTCAAGCATGAAGCAAAGCGCAAGACTTGTATTTGCAGTCAGAAACATTCACTCACACATAATGGTAAGCAATATCTCAGCGCTAAGTATACGCCAACATAGTTGAGCTGGGTTGTGCGCCACTGACGGGCATTGGGGTAAGGAGCTAAACGGTCAGCAGACAGCAAAAGCAGCACCAGCAACAACAACAACAACAGCATCAGCAGCAGAAACGGACGCATTCATTAGTGTTGTTTGACAGCTGATCAATCCATTGGTGAATTGTAGATGTGGAAACGAATACGTTGCGCTGTCAAGCCGTCAATTAATGTCCATCAATACTGTAGCTTTTCAATGCAATCCCCAAAACGTCAACGTTCTATCCACTTTGGTTAGCCTTGTTGGGGATTTATGCACAAGAATATTTAGCATAGTTTTGTGAAATGTGCTGGAAATTTCAATAGTTGATGGATGGAAATTTATGAACAGAGATCGAGAAATGCTGATCAAGAAACGAATGCTAAGGATTTGGGATAAACATTGAAATAAGATGTTAAAAATTAGCTTAAAAAAAGAGTTTAGTGGTCAGTACTAAGATATGTACTATTCCCAGTAATGCCAAGTAGCGGCAGAACTTTACATTGGACTAGTAACCAAGGAAACTTGTTAGAGTTGCTCAGCAATAATATCAAATTTCTTTTTTTATGGACACTTAGTTCGATGTCCTCAAAATATTTAGCGAAATTAGCTCTAAAAGATTCAATTGTGATTTTGAAGTTCATACGGATTTCAAAGAGGTTAGGTTACTGAAAAATACCGATTATACTATGGACCCTTGCGACCATCTATAACGCGTTGATCAACACTGAATGGAAATGGTCGAATACGAACCAAAAATAAGTTGCATGAGCTGTTTAAAGACATGAACATATCTCACCAAAGCAACATACAGCGGCTACCCTGGCTGGGCTATGTCTCCTGTATGGACAATAGAGAGCTGCATCGGATCACTTTTTACTGCACATGAGAAGTTTGGTGTCGGATACCTATACTTCACTTACTCAATCGCCGTCGAGTATGTATACTGCTCTTACTCGCTCACTTGCTCACGCGTAGAGAAGAGAAGAGAAGCACTGAATTTCGGATAACAACGAGAAGGAAGCCGCGAAAAAGCGGTAGCCGAAAAATCGGAACATGAAAAAATAGGAACATGTAAAAATAGGAACATAATAGCAAAACTTCCGCGAGTATGAGGTACTTTCTACGGAAGCTCGATAATTTTTGCAGCTTCAAGGTCAACGGCAGACCAGATATTGCTGCTGCTAATGGCGTTGTGGTTGAACTTAGAATGTTTTTGCTATGTTTAAGCAGTAAATTGATTTAAAATCTTAAAATATAGTTATATTATTTATTATAGTTATATTATTAATTTTTCAATACTTATTATAATTAAATATTTTTAAATGTATACAAATAAAAATTATTTATTTATTAATTAATTAATTATTATTTATTATTATTATTAATTAATTATTTATTTATTAGTTATTTTATTTATTTATTCCTTTATCATCCCGTAATCAAAATTCGAGCGATTATGCGTGGAAGCTGAAATAAATGAATGTTGTTAATGTGAGGGAAAGGTAAATAAATTAATATTTACAATAACATATATTTGTTCTATTATTCGTTATAAATAAATAAATAAATATAAAATACAAAAAATTATGCTTCGCGCAATGCGCGCAATGCTTTGCAACATTCCTTTGAAGCACATTCAACTCAAGCTTCACAAAGTATTTGCATGCAGTTTCAAATCTTCCGACATACTCGACACCTTCCGCGAGTATTTGCGGTACCTCATGCAGTTTCAAACCTTCCGACATACTCGACACCTTCCGCGAGTATTTGCGTAACAACGAGAAGGAAGTATGCTAGCGTCGAGTAGCAACGAGAAGCTGCTCGCTCAGCGTCGAGTAACAACGTGCAGTTACTCGACAATTTAGAGGTACCGAAAAATGAGTACCTTTTTCGGCTTCTCTTCGGATACGTGTTCCGTTTTTGAAATTGCACGTGAAGGCATCGAGTATAAATGGATTTATGCAGCTCTCTAATGGACAATGAAGTTTAGTAGTTGAAGTTCAACGAGGAAGAGAGAGACCGTATCTCCAGTGGAAGGACCAAGTTATTGGTGCTCTATCATCTCTTGGTATGATCAATTGGAGAAGGGCAGAGGGGAGGCGCCAGGAAAGAATTTTTACACGGCAGGTCGTAACCCGGTAACGGGTTGTTATGGCCAGTTAAGTAAATAATGTAACTGGTTAGAGCTTGGACCTAAAGCTTAATGGTTGGGATATTAGCACCGACTCAACCAACATCAAATCGCTACAGTTACATATAAAAAGTAAGTATATGATTCTGTGGGCTTGGGGATGTTATGACGGCTCATTGTGGTGAAAATTAGTTAACTTGAATATGGCGAAATTTCGAGTTCGGGAAACCAGTTTAAAGAGCGATACACCTAAATAGGAATGAAGTTACAGTCGTAGCCTACTTGAAATGCGCTATTCTCAGCCTATTTCAAGAACGATGTTATCAAATAACAGAGTAGTTCAACTACGCTGTAGTCATCTCATTTCAAGTACGTTACACTCGACAGCGCAAGTCGTAATCCAGATTATCTGGTCGGTACAAGTTCAGCTAAGCCAACAAACGGAGCAAAAACAAACACAAATTCGAGAATAACTGTAGCCTAATTGAATTTTAATCCTTGGCCAATATACTCCTTTATGCAGCTCACTAAAAGAAAACTTCAATGTATTCGAAATGTTATTGGAGCCAAGCAGATAAATCCCCCGTGCAAGTCGGAGCATTTTTGCAATAAAAACTGAGAAACATAAATTACATAAATTTCGTAGGCAAAAAACCGAGTTGAATAATTCGTCGGCCGCTTGAGCATTTCCTCATTGCACAGCCGCATTCGGCGCAACGACCAGTCGCCGGGGAGCGGGCAAAAAGGTGGAAGGCCTGCCATGTGCTCACGACTCGGGCGATTGCAATAACATTAAAATTCTGAATTTTTTTTTCATTTCTTTAAATTTTAAATTACTTCCAACTAACGATATGAGAGCGCAGCACTCTCGACCAGCACGGAAAATGTGTGTTTTATTTTTGTTTCCTTCATTTTGCCCATTTCTTTGCTTTGTCAATGCGACAACTCGTTCACATTTTAATCTTTGGAGATTTAAGATAAAAGATTGTAAATTGCTTTGAAATATAGAAATGTCCTTTGAGCATACGCCGGAGTGTAGGTAGACGACGACGTGCATTGTGCGCAAAGCCCAGTTGTGCTGCCAGTACATGTCGTCGCAACCCGACAGCGCAGACCAGTCGTGTGCAGATAGAGCGCACCAGATATGACAGCAGGACGACCCAAACTAATGGCATAGATAATGAGAATGTGTAAAACCAATAAATATGTGCATTTTTGTTGTTGCCATGGCAACGAAGGGCTTAAGGTCGTATAAATTCAAGAAACCCTAAGAACAACTAAGAAGATTCAACATAAAACTTGTGCGTATGATTGTGGAAAATCGTTAAAAGTGCAACGTTGGACTGTATAAACGACAGCGGATTAGTCTGACTGAAGAAAACGATAAATTATTTGAAAATTGATTTCTTTAAAACTATGCATTGTTCACTCTGGGCCACTCGGGAGTAGCAGGGAACGAAGCAGCAAGAAAGGCCTTGCCTTGCCTACCACCGAAGTAGATAAATCTGTGCTTACTTCGATATCTGACCTATTTATCTACATTGAGAGGTTGAGGAAACAGAACATTGAGTCCTCATAGCGCAGCAGCCGAGCACTATGGCCCTCCTTTTCATTGTTGACAACGCGGTTTGTACTGTCCCTGAGTCGCACCTCCATTAGACAGCTCGTTGGAGTCATCCCTCGACACTGCGCCATTGGATCTATGCTTATCAAATGGGGCCTTACGTCCAGTAATGTCTGCAGAAGCTGCGGAGATGAAGAAGAAGTAGAAACGATTCAACACTTCCTGAGCCACTGCCCTGCTCTGTAGGAACGCCTACTCTGACTCCGTACCCTGGGGACAAGATTCCTAGCGCATCTGCTTTCCTTTATCAAGAGGTCGAACTGGTTTGCCCCGGATTGAGACTGATTGGTTAACTCCTGAACCATTTAAGGAGAGATTTTCAATGGGGCAAATCGGCCTACGAGCGGAAGTGCGGTCTCTGTGCCCCACACATCTTACCCTACCTAATCTAACCTAACTTATGTATTGTTAATTGATGTTTTTTTACTAAAAACTAAAGCTCTAGAAGATTATTGCCATGGCTAAGAGACTTGTGCACTGGATCGCAGTCAATGGATCGTGAATTCAAATACCAACACTCCAATACTCGATCCGAATCAACAGTAACCATTTTAAGAGGAGCCCGAACTTTTGACCGTATGTAGCGACGACAGAATGGATCATTAATTTGGATACTGAAATGACTCAAGATTAGATAGTTCGTCTTAGGTTTTTACAATAATCAGGAACATGTAGTGAGCTGCTGATCTTTAGTTTACTTCAAAGGATAATAGTGGGCCTCGATAGTTCAGCGGGTAGCACGCTGGATTCTCAAACCAGAGGCCCTAGGTTCGAATCTTAGCTTGGGCTGGTGAAACACTCGTCTACTTCTATCGCTATTCACATGAAGCAGATGAGAATTCGGCGAAAGACCTCTACAGAGGTCAGCGATCTTATAGAATTAGGAACAGCGTATTGGCGGTTTGATGAAACAATCTGCAATATGTGGTTTGTAGATTCTGCACAATGACACTGAAATGACTAACGTTGAATCTAGCCCAATTTGATATGGTAACTTTTGCAAGAATTTTTTTCCGACAAAATATGTTTTTGATTAATCCTGCAACATTTTCATAAACAACGTATGTGTTTAATGTTAATTAGTCACTCTGATCTCATATATCCATAAATTCGATTCATACATCTATGGATAGATAAATCTATAGATTCCAAATTCAAATACCATTTGCTAGAAGTATATTTCAATATTCTGTGAAAGAACTATTCTGTCTTAAGAACTTCATATGACCAATGGTGACTAGATTCCTCTTAAAAAGTTGCTTTCGACTACGTACCTGAGTGGCACCTAGCAACAAATTGCCACCAATACAAAATAACCTATTTTCATGGCTCCCATCAGAGCCTGTAACCTCTCCATACAAAACATCATCAGTGTCCTGTTTTTCATCACTGTTTCTTTCTTCTATTCTTTTATTTTGTATAGACAGGGAGTTCTCCTGCTACAAGGACACAATGACTATTCACATTCTACCTTTCAGCACAAGAGCCGAGGACTTGAAGCACACACACACACATTTTGTAGGACTTCGCACTCGAACTGTTAATAAAGAGCAATCGATAAGTCCTTCTTCTTTCAGTCGCAACTCTCACAATGGTTGTTACACACTGCAAAAAAAGCTATTGCTTTTGCGTTTTTTTGTTTGTGATTAATTTTTGTGCTGGCAGAGTTTCGGGTTATTAAAAGTAAACTACAATTTATTGGAAGCCATAAACTTGTCTTGCGCAAAAAATCGCAATGCTCGCACATGCAACCGCACAAATGCTAAGCTCAGCACCACAACAACAACAACGTCAGCAGCAGCAATTGAAAGCAGCAACAGCAACCCGTATACAACTTGAATGATACTTGTGCAAAAGTGAAGGAAAAAGACGTGGAAATTTCGAGTGCAGCTGAGCAAAACATAAAATGTTTTATAGGAATTATTTTCGTTATAAAATCGAAAAGTTGCAGCCGGTGAACCCCTCGAAAGCTGAAGAGCGTCGAGTGCTGTCGATGACTTTCAAAATGGGCGCAGAAGCCGGTGCCAGTAATTCGATAAAACCCATAATGCAGTCGTCTACGCATGAGGGCACCTAAAGCGAACTTTATAGCGGAAATTTATTGTGGCTGCCCCCAATTTCGGGACACATGAATATTTATGGGCGCAGTTTCGGTGAAAGCTGACACGGCCCTGTGCCGCAATGTTTCATAATGAAGGTGACGTGCTATGCAAATGTCAAAACCTGCAGCAAGATTGAAACAGAGCCGTTGACTTGTGTGGCTCGTCACAAGCAAAACAGATTTGCGTAGAGTCCAGCTGTCCTAGCTGTAGGCGAGAAGCTGACGGGTACCGAGCGTCGAGGTCAATTTGCGGCAGCTGTATCCCTGACAATGACTATTCAATTTAATTGCAGTCATTTCCGAAAGACGCGATACAATCGTTGCCGAGTGAGTGAGTGCGTGCGAGGGTCTGACCGGCAACCAGCGAAATTGCCCTCGAGTTGTAGTCATTTTTTATAATTGCGCCTTAAATGACACACAATAAAGTTTTATGGTGTAATTTAGACGCAAATGATATGATATGACTTTTGTTCGTTTGATTTATGAGACAACAAAGTGGGCGCGTTTGTTTATACGTTCACATACACATCGGCAGGTTCCTATATATATATTTATTGTATTAATTTCAAAAAGTCACAAAGCTTGATAAATACATTGTAAAAAGACTGTAAAATGGAAAGGAGTGTAGATGTTTCTTAGGTATTAATGGGTTATTTACACTGTGTCACAGCGTGGCACAATACAGTCTGTGGAAATAAAATCCTTAATAGACTAAAAACAAAAACTGGACAATACTTTTCTCACTTCAGTGTTGTTGTTTTTTTAATTATTGCCAGCTTTAAACTGTTGATTAACGTGTTTTTGACATGTTGTCACAAAAAGTAATAATTTAATCCAAAATAAATAGTGTCACAATGTTTATAAGAACTTTGGGACATATAAATCAGACTGAAATCGATTAGAAAATGAAACTTTTTGCTATTTTTAGCTTTACTGTGTAAGGAGAAACAATTTTTAATGATTGTGACAGACGTAATTTTGTATTAACATGTTTTTGATATGTTGTCACAAAACTTAATAACTTGGTATGAAATAAATAATGTGACACTGTTTATAAGAACTTTGGGACATATAAATCATACTAAAACTTATTAGAAAATTGAACTTTGCGCCATTTTTTAAATTTACTATGTAAGGAGAAACCATTTTTAATGATTGTGACAGACGTAATTTATTGTAAAAAGAGAGATTATCCAATGAATTAAATAATTTTAATGCTGGCATTCTTTATAAGGTAAAAAAATTAGTAACAAAAAGTTAAAAACTATAGTTTTAACTAAACAACGCCCGAGTTCAGTTCTTGGGCGCATTGTCACACCAAAAATATGTATGAGTAGGTTAGGTTAGGTTACAACCACTGTATGAGACACACTTAGAGGCCTATTTTAGACCCCTGGTAATACAATTTGACTAAAACTAAAAGCAATTCTTTTAAAATAAACGTTTTCAGAGATTGTCACAAAACACAAAGATTGAGTTACCTGGTCCGCAAAACCAATTAAAAAATGGTCTTAATTTTTTAAAAGAGACAAAATTTACTTTTTGCTTTACATTGGCTTTGTCTATAAATTAATGAAGTTTCGCTGTGAAATTAATTGCTGAAGCTTGGAAACCTGAAACCATCAAGCAGCGCTGTGCAATTGCCAGCACAGCGTTTTGTGGTCAAAGGCAACGTGATAAATTGAAAATTTCAAAACCACAAAATAATTCGGTCAGTCGTCTGGTTAGCCTTGGAATTAACTGACAGATAAGGCTTTGTGGCAACCGAAATATCAAAATCGGGTGCTTTATAGCAAAACTATGACAGCGGTGATGTTTGTCACTGGTTTCAAAGTAGTAGGAAATAGGCGGCGCATATAATTTTGATGAATATTTATCATACTCCTATAAACGACCCAAAGCTATATGAATTGAATAAGTCTTGACTTGAAAGGCTCAAACGGTTCAAAGTTTAAAAAAAAGTAGCATTACAGCTTTCAAATACATTACGTGAGTAACGCTGATTATTTGAATATAGTTAACTCCAAGTCTTCTTTTCAATATCATGTAAACCATTCCACTGTGGTGCGCCGATTCCTTTGGTTGTGGAACGACAAAATTGAAATGTCAAAAATATTAAAAATTCCCCCTAGCAGCTGTTGCAACGCTTACTGTCAGCATGTACGTATGTATGTGCGTGTGTGAATTTAATCTTAATAAGATTTAAAACGCCACATCTTTTCACCTCTGACTCTGACAGCCTGCGCCCTAATTTCCGCTACATGGCTGGTGGCTGCTGTCTGCAGCTCAAGCTCCTCCAATTGCATTGCCTTGCGTTGGTGCCGTTAATGTTGTAGTTGTTGCGGTTGGCCGCACCCATACCGAATGAGGCAATCCCTGAACGTGAAGCTCCCGGCCGGTATCTGCTAAAATCCGACTCTCTGATCGGATTAACTATGCGGCGGCGTGCCTAATCCGACGCGCCGTGCCACATCACAACACCACACCGGGCCGCACCGCATCGCACCACACCACTACACACCACTCTACACCACACCACACTAAGCCGCACGCAAACCGCACCACAGTGCACCCTACATGCAGGTACTCTGATTACATTTTTCCGTTTTCACCTCTTGCTCAGCTGCATTTGCTTCCGCTTTCCCTCGCAGGCCCTCTCGCTCGAACGTTGTATTCTCTTTCGTGGTGTGTGCCATCATAAAAGGACATTTCGGTTTTGGTTTTTCGTTTCATTTCGTTGGCTTTTTTAATGCTATGGCCGAAATAATTAAACTGCCGGCAAGGTGGTGAACACGGAGCCAGAGGTCAGTGGCGGCCACGACGCCATGAGGTGTGGGGCTGTAGGTGTTCCCTACAGTCTTTCAGGTGCAGAAGGCCAGCTTAAAGATTTAATAATGTCACATAAAATATGCAGGCGAATATGTGGCTTTTTTCCGACCATATTTTTAGACTTTAAGTACACTGCGACTCGGCGTTGAGCGGCTGCCGGGTGCTGTTGAGTACGAGGTAACAGCTAAGAGTCACATCAAAATAAAAAGGCCAAAGTTTAAGGTCGTAATTAAGTTTGCCTGAAATATGCAATTATTGAAATTTATGGATTATCTACACTGTAATCAGGCGGAACTCGAGCCGAGGTTATTAACATGCATTTTTTACGAGATGAGGACACAACGATAATGACTCGGCGGCATTACGGCAAACGGGCGTTTTTACGGCTGCTCTTTGATAGGTGTTTCAGTGCGGATATTTCTTCGAATATAATAAAAAAATATTACGAAAGTGGGATGTGGGAACATATTTTTGACACGCTTATAAATATAAGCAATAAGGTCAGAGAAAATGTTCAATGAAAATTTGCTAATAAATTATGAAAAATCTGAAAAGGATTTTGTACTGAATGTCTTTTAATTATTTAAATGTAAACCGAACATTTCGGAAATTTTTTTTTTTAGTATTGTTTGGAACAGACTTTGTAATGCTTGAGTTAAAAATATCATCAGCCTTGGTTTGATATAATAATTAATAATAATTGACTGGCACGACAGCCGGCTTACGCGAGACTAAGGCCTAGCTTCCCGCAACCACCCGTGTTGTGCGTGTGAATTTGTACACGGGTTGGAGGGACCTACAGTTTAATGCCGGTTCCGAACGGCAGGTTGGGAGCTTTTTCATAAGCAATTTTTACTCTCAGAGGTTTGCCATTTCCAGCTGAGAGGACAGCCACCGAAAGAGAAAACGAGTTTTCCCGTTATTTTTTTTAGGTGTTATTACAGGCAGTATTTGAACCTGAGGTTGCTGCCTGCGACTCGTGGTCCAACGCACTAACCAACTGAGCCACGGCGGCTGCCTCTTGGTTTGATATACCTTGTGATAAAAAATACTCGGAATTTTATTGCCGAAATCCTTTTTTGGGATGGTACTTCTGTCATTTGGTGTTCAAATACCGGTTTGAGGGCCAATGGCCAGGATTTTGTGCCTGAAAGCTTTGTCGCTAATGTTGAATTTACTTAAGCAAAGAGTTTGTCTAAACTTTTGTGTTTCTAAAAAAGCATTCAAGCGTTTGAGGAAGATTGTATGTCCTAAGAGGCCAGAATAGTGAAGAAACAACACGTGGTTTCTTCACTACAATAACGAACCGGGTCGCACATCTCATCGTCTACGCAATTATTAACCAAAAACTACGTTCATTCCGTTCTGCAAGCTCCGTATTCACCCGACATGGCTCCTTGTAAGTTTATCCTATTCCCACGACTGAGTTATCGCTTCGCGGAAAGCATTTTGAGACGGTTTTGGCAATAAAGGAGAAATCGCAGAAGGAGCTAAAGGCGATCCCAAAATTAGCCTATGAAAAGTGACAAAGAAAACTCCAAAATCTGGACGCTTATTACTGTAGCTCGCAACAGACACACCTGAATTGCCAAGAACCCTTCAATTAAATTAGGGTGTTGAACTCTGTATCTAACAGTTTCTCTACTTAGGAGAAAAGTAGGAAGAGTCTAAGCCAGAAGTTGCTTTTTTTACTTAAGTTCAACAACAGCGGTCGTTTATTGATTGATTGATATCAATGATTTATATTTATGACATCATTATAGTCTCTGGTATCACTAATCACGTTGAACATAATCTAGTTGCATAGCCCACCTCAACAGCTCTCTCCTGGTGTTTTTGATTGTGTGCCTCCTTTACTTTCAGTTGTACCAAACGGAGATCTGAGGTTTGTCATTGCAAGCGCCCTTTTCATGCATAAGACCGACAACTTTACAAAGAATTGTACTTCCAAGTGCAACGCAATCACTTTCTGCGCCAGAGCATCCGTGCTGCCTACAGTTGAGTGTGTAGTCGTGTAATTTTGACGACAAGAGGGGAAGATTTACAACTTAATTGCTTACTGAGCTCATAGTAACATATAATGACAAGAGTCTTCGTTTTATGTTCAGATTTACATCGTTGTCCATGTCATGACAGTTAAGTAAATGTCTCGACAACTTCGCTAATCGACAGGGGGGAAGGGGCTTCCGTACACAACTTTTGAGCCCAATACACATTGAAACCATATTTGCGACCCAAAATGTTTATTACAAACAGATGCTCGAACCCGCCGAACTTCCAAAAACCCTCACGTGCGCCACTGCAGTGTCAGTGTGTGGCTTTCATGTTTGTGAACTTTGTTTTGCCCTCGTTTGCTGTCAAAGCAGCTTTAGAAAGTGCACCAGAAATATCGCGCTGACAACGTCCGATGATATCAATGCCATCGTCATGTAAGAAAAGCTGAAATCTTGTTTAGAAAATAGTCTCATTTCCATGTACGCTGGCTTCATGCAGCAACACCTTTCTTTACAAAACTGCCGAGGTCACAGGAAAGTTGAACGACGCCGCACGTCTCCATGGCTTTTCGACATATTCCCGTGAAGAAATATGTATACATAGCCTATTTGAAGAACGCATAATTGAAAAGGTAACCATCGATATTGTCTACGAACAATACAAATAGAGACATTATCAATATGCTCGTGTACACAGTTCATTATTGTTTTACAAATTCGTTAAGCCAGAAATTGTTTCAGCATTGTTGGGCAACTGGTGTACACACAGTTGTGCAAATTTGATCGCATGGACTTTGTGTACACAGAAAATAATGAAATTAAAGAACCGATACGAGGTGTAAGTTTACATAGGTGTAAGGAACCAATCGTACGTCAATGTTTAAGTGTACTTCGAGGGTTAAAGATACACGATTAAATTGCTACTTACAGCAAATACGACACAATAGCGCGGCAGACATTTTGGTGACATTCAGGGAATGAGGGTTAATGAAAAAGGCTTTGGCTCACTGACCAACTGCAGGTGTCTACTTGACTTTCGGGCTTCGTTGAATGCGTCAGCCTTCTCGCTGTCCGGTGCAGCACTGCAGCGCTTGACTAATCAAGCGTTAAAGGACACTCCCATTTCCCGACAAACCCAAGCATGTCTTTGGGTTGCGACACCGAGTGCACCTGGGGCCAAGTGGCGATACTGTATCGCGCCAGCTGCCAGCACAATCAACGCCGAAACGACGCTTTGAAAACGTGGTGATGAACACGCAAAGTCGCTGGACGCTTCCAAGGGGCCGTCAAGTTGCCCTGTTGCGGCCATTGCGGTTGGCGACTCGCTCGCTGCGTTAGCGCCGCTGATGCGATCGATTCGTTGCGCGCACGGCTTGTTTTGTTTGTCGGCCAGTCGACGATCGTGCACGACGTTCACTGCACAGCAGACGAACGCTCGCATGTGGCGCTTGGCGACGACTTTGTCGAGTTCCTTCTATTAGCTCCGCTTCGTCGGCCGCGCGCCGCGGTCGAAGCTGATCGTGCGGCACACGAAAGCGAAACCTTGTTGGCTTCATATCTGTCTGATGATTGACGATCGTAAAAGGCGCACAGTGCAGGTGCAAGATGTGACGATGAAAAGGGGAAGACTAGCAAACCACTCGACGGAAATCTCTCGACTGCATTTATTGTACAATAAAACCAAATGGCGATGGCAATAAAGAATTCGAGCGTAACGTTAGAAGGCAGAAGGGCTAATTAGGCGTTAGAAGTAGAAAAAAAATTAACTCAATTTATTACTAAGAGCCTAGCAAACCTTTTAAGTACTTAATTAGAATTTGATTAGATTTGATTAACAATTTTATTGCTAGAATTTCTTCAAAATTAGTAAAAGCATTTACGAAATTCTTATCAAATAACACTAAAGAAAGAATTTAGTTAATCAATTTCAATTATATTAATTAAATTCTACGTACGTCCGTTATTAGTTAATTAAGAACAAAGTTATTAAAAGGCCTAATGACAGCTTAAGTAATGTGTGACTAAAAATTGATTAAATTAAAATTAATGAATTATTCATTCAAAATTATTAATATAGCTTTTAATTACTATATTAATTAGTTAATTTCATTAATCGATTAACAAAATTATACTAGATTATTATGGAATTAAACAACTAAACAACAATTAAACAACAACAACAAGCAAATTTCTTTTAATGATTTTTGTAATTTAAAAAAAACGAACATACATTCTACCTAATTATAACCGTTTAAATTAATTTAATGGGATTGAAAAAAAGGCGTCGAAATAATTGTAAAAAAGGATTTTTGATTAAATAGCACTTTTAATTAACGGAAATTTTATTTAGCGTCATAACGTTATAACGTCAATCAAACTGATTTGGTTTAATTGAAAATTATTATCTAAATAATCAAAATAATTGAAAAATCGTTAGCTAAATAATCGAATTAAACACAAATTTAACTCTGTATATTTTCTAGTTAGTAGATAAATGTTAGGTGACGCGTGATTTTAAATGTTAAAAGTTTATGACAATTTAAATTAATAAGGTTAGTTGATTATTGAACTAATTAAAAAAAGAGACGAATAACAAAACTAAGCTTAATTGCTCGATTACTGAAATAATAAACTAAATTAGTTAATTAAATAGTTAATGTTAAACTTAGTTTACTAATTCTATTCTTAACAGTATTTTTCTACTGCCAAAAGTCACAGAACGTTGAATCATTTAATTAGAAATGAAAAATATTTGGCAGTTTCAAATGACTTCTCCGTTTAATTAGCATTTAATAATTCGAAAACAAACTAAAGTGTTTAACCCAAATAATAAAATTTGTATTTTAATTCAATTAAAAAAATTTGTATTTTAATTAATTTTTAATTCAATTAAAAAAATTTGTATTTTAATTAATTTTTAATTCAATTAAAGTTCAATTAAAAATTCATTTTTGCGTCTCCTTACAGACAACAATTTAAAATTTTACAACACACCCTAAACGTATGCTAAGGAAACCGTTTTTTAAAACACACTCATTACATCCAAAACACATTCCAACCATTTCGTGAGCCTAGTTTTAGGCAACAGTGCCATCGAAAAACTATTGTAGGAAATCTGTCTCGTTCACCAACTTCGAAAACATTAGCATACTTTTTGGCACTCAGTCGAAGACACCATTCTCAATAGTAAGCAGCAATTTTTCTCATTAGAAAACGTTAAATCATCAAGTTGAAAAACGCAATTGTGATTTTTCTAATTTCTCCCATTAGGCTAATGACTGCGATAACGCTAATGAACGACCCATTAGCCGAACCTTTAAAGCATAATGGAATTCAATGTCAGCGCTCGGCGCTCCGCCGCTCAAGAGTTCACAGGGCGGTGCGGTCGAAGAGCAGTGCAGCAATGCCGCCGTTGTCGCTCCCGCCGACTCGCTTTCAAAAGCCAAACTACCAACAATTATCGACTTCCGGCCGCCTGCGGAAGCGCCTCCGGATGTGCCACACAGCGCGCAGCAACACACGATAGCGCTGGCGCTTCACACACATAAACTCATCCACACAAGCACGCACACGTTGCACATTCAAAACCACATAAACAAGCAGCTTACCCGCTTCTCGGCGCTATCGCACGGATTCCCAATCGACGATGCGGAAAACGAAGACGTGGACGCTGTGGCCGACGTGCCTGTGCTGGGCAGCTGCTCTGGCGGCGCCGCCTCCGGCATGGCCGAATCCAGTTGTTCTTGCTTGATGAGCGGTATGAGCGGCAAGAAGTCGCTCTTGCTCAGATTCTCCAGCTCCTCCAATTCCATGGCCGAATTCATGAGATGGGCGGCAGTTTGGCGAGCGAACGAGCGCGTGGGGCTAGCGGCAGCGAAGCGCAGCAAGGGCGAGGCCGCGTAGAACGCCTCAATTTTCGCTGTCGACAGCAAAACTCAAACACAGGAATAATGCAGCACGAATGCCCAATAATTGCACTCCAAAGTTTCTATCAGTCCGAGCGTAATTTGCTGCTTTGGTGCACCATCATTTTCGCTTGGGTCTGCTCGTCATCTGAACTCGGCTGCATCAATTTTTGCCTCTTTCTCGCTTTCTGCTGCTTACACTTTTTTCACACTATGCGATTAGCAAATTTGCTGCTTTGCTTTTCTTTTTTCACTATTTCTTGATGCACGTTTTGCTTCCTTGCGTGCTTTCACTTTTTTGTATTCTGCTTTCAGAGCCTGCTTGTAAATTTTCTTCTCCGTCAGCTTTTTTCTTTACTTGTTGTTTTTTTTTTTGCACAATTGTAATAATTGAAAATTTTCACATTAACTTGGAGGGCTGCGCGAAATTTTGATGCTCGCCTCTCGGCCACATTCAAAACTCTTTTTTGCACTTAATTTCCACACTCGCAGAGTGTATGGGAATTTGTTTATTTGTTTGCAATTCAATTGGGCTTTATTGTTTAATTAACGGGGGAGAAAAAGAAGAGAAATACACGCCGAATATTGAACTTTTCACGTCGGACGCTTTTTACTGTACAGAAATTTTAGTTTTTTTTTTTGTTGGAAGCGGCCATTTTGAATCTCATTGGCAGATGTCTTTTTGGCACAGAGTTGCATGGTGGTGTAGTATAGGATCATTCGCAATGATTTGAAGAATGCAAAAGTCTTTCAATGCGCTAACTGATCATGTTACATAAAAAATATCGTATAGCTTCTGTATTTGGGTTTAATTACGTATAGATATCTAGCATTTGTATTAAATATTCAATGAAAGCAAACAAGGTGTTCGATACGGTAGTTGGAGGTCGTCGGCGAAGAGGGAGGCTGTGTCTCCGGTGGAAGGATCAAGTTGAGGAGGCCCAGTTGGTGTGACCAACAGGAGAAGGCGCGCGCAAGCAGAGGCGCCTGGAGGGAGCTTGCGGCCTGTTAAGTAAGTTAAGTAAGCAACGGTTTTGAAAAAGTATTGAAACAAAAGTAAAATATGTATGCGAGGAGCTGCCGTATGAGTTTAGTGTTGTGTATGAAAACAAACTTATTTCTGTTTAAAAAATACTTTTCTGGTTATATGAAATGTTCCTTCACTTCCCATTCCAATTAAACCACTCCTTTTGGATCACATAAGTAGGGATAAATGAAATCTTTATAAGCTTCACGAAGTCTAATAAATTTGACTGTTATAAAATAATAATATTTTAATTTTAATAAAATTTTGGCGGCACTCAGTGCTGTACATGACAGAACCTAGTAGATGCATTTTACTTCGAGGGAATCCTACTACTTTTTTAAGGGTGCACTCTTTACATCAAGTCCTGTGAATGACACTGCGTCTATTGCGCATAGTAGCGCGCGAATGTGCTGGGAATCAGTGAAATCACGCAAACTTTGCTGTTTTCCTCTTTGTATCATTCGCCTCTGCCGCTAAAGCCAACTTGGCAGCACTGTTGTCGTAGTTTCTGTGCATGGATTTCTTTCGCTGTTTTTCACACGTTTCACTTGGAGCCAAAAACAAATATTTCTGATATATTGGAAAGTGCGGCAAAAACATTGACTGAAAATCGTATTAACGTTAAGTAAGAATGGAAACGCTGTTGGAGCAACAGCGTCGCTACCATGAAGAACGCGAACGTCTGCTCAAATTGATGGTGGACGAATACGCGAGCAAGAAGTCCGGCGAGAAGGAGCGCATCTACTCGGAGCAGCGATTGAAATATTTGCTCGATCTACACCACAACTCCACCAATAAATTGAAGGAGCTGTACGAGGACAAGGACAATGAACGCAAAGCCGAGATTCAGGCGCTTTCGGGACCCAACGAATTTAATGAGTTCTACGTGCGGCTGAAGCAGATCAAAGAGTTCTACAAGAAGCATCCGGCTGAGGTGAGTGTGCCGCTGTCGGTGGAGTTCGAAGAGCTGACCAAGGCCTACAACAATCCGGAAGAGATGACTGCACTGGTTGAGTTTACCGACGAGGAGGGCGGCGGCCGCTACCTGGACTTGAATGAGTGCTACGAGCAGTATCTGAACTTGCGGGGCGTAGAGAAGGTGGACTACATTACATACCTTATGACATTCGACCACGTTTTCGATATAGCGCGCGAGCGCAAGAATCGCGAATACCGCAAGTATCTGGAGAATTTGAACAGCTATTTGCACAACTTCCTGCTGCGCATTCAGCCTCTGTTGGATGTCGAGGCCGAGTTGGTGAAGGTGGAGCTGGAGTTTCAGCGGCAGTGGCTGCAAGGCAGCTTCCCAGGTGAGTGCGTGGTGGCTTGCTAGCGTGTACAGCAATGTTTTATGTGCGTGTTTTTCACTTTTAGGCTGGGCTTCGAAGGAAACTGAATCGGCTTTGGCCAACACGGGCGCGCATCTGGATCTGTCGGCCTTTTCCAGTTGGGAGGAGTTGGCCTCGTTGGGTTTGGATCGTCTCAAGTCGGCGCTGATGGCTTTGGGCCTGAAATGCGGCGGCACTTTGGAGGAGCGTGCGCAGCGTTTGTTCTCCACCAAAGGCAAGAAGACGCTTGACCCATCGCTGATGGCCAAGAAACCTTCGGCGAAAAACGCCAGTGTGCAGACGCGTGAGAATGAGCGGCACAAGGAAATCGCACAGCAGGAAGGTCTGCTGTACAAGTACGCGGAGCTATTGTCCGAGCAGCGCAGTGCCACCAAGGAAAATGTGCAACGCAAGCAGGCGCGCACGGGCGGCGAGCGTGACGACAGCGATGTCGAGGCCAGTGAGAGTGACAACGACGACGATGCGGATGCGGACGATGTGCCGTATAACCCGAAGAATCTGCCACTGGGCTGGGACGGCAAGCCAATACCATACTGGCTGTACAAGCTGCACGGTCTCAACATCAGCTACAACTGCGAAATCTGCGGAAACTTCACATACAAGGGACCGAAGGCGTTCCAGCGCCACTTTGCTGAGTGGCGGCATGCGCACGGTATGCGCTGTCTGGGCATACCGAACACGGCGCATTTTGCCAATGTAACGCAGATCGAGGACGCCATCACATTGTGGGAAAAGCTAAAGTCGCAGAAGCAAAGCGAGCGCTGGATTGCGGACCAGGAAGAGGAATTCGAGGACTCGCTGGGTAATGTGGTCAATCGCAAGACGTACGAGGATCTGAAGCGACAGGGACTGCTGTGAGCGAAAAGTAGCATTTTCTTTAAATATAAATGTCTGTAGCGAAGTAAACAAATGCATTGCACTGTAAAAATTTAATATATCTACATTTATTGACATTTTGGAGCTGGCGTACAGGGGTCAAGAGGCGTTCAAACCACTTCGACGTTGAGCTCAAGGCCGACGGTATCTAGTCGTGTTAGTGGCAGAAGGCAAATTTCTTCTTTTACGGTCGTCGTATGCACTGTCTCGCGTAGCCAGGGAAAATCCTGCAAGATTAATTCGTTAAGTTGTGGTTTCAAGAGGTGGTGCTAAAACTGCCTACCTGATAGTGTGCATTGTTGCTGAGTCGCACGAAACCTGCCTGCGTTGTGTGCAAAATCGCTTTGAATTTTGTGCCGCTGGGCAGCTTCTCTAATGCCTTCATACGTTCGGCTAATTTGTACAATGCAGCGCGCAACTGCTCTTCAAAGTCCAGCAGAAATTCATCTGTAATGGTAGACGCCTCCTCTGTCGCTTGTGCTGTCGATGTGAATTGCTCGTGACCAATCCGGAATGTGTAGCGTTCGTGAAGCGGTAACTCGTCATGGTAGAACAACGCCTCGACGCACTGTAATTCGCCGCTGCGCTGCAGCTCGCGTGCCGTGCGTAGCACTTTGTGCAAGTAGTTGTTTAGCGCCGGATAGATGGACACATAAACGGGAGTATTGTAGCAGCGGCGCTTCTTAAATATCTGCGACGGGTAGACATCACGCACGTAAAGTATGTTGTGGAGCAACAATTCCAGGGCCTCGATCAGTATGTCGGCGCACTCTAGCGGGAAAGTGGAATTCATTTTTACGATACTTTGTGTTTAGTGGAAATATTTACCGTTGCCGTTCATTGTGAGATAATTTTGGGGTTGCTTTAAGTGGTAGATTGTGGGGTAAAGACAAAGCTGAAGGTTTATTTTGTTTAATATTCTGGAGAAATTGTAATTGTAAGGTTTCACTCCGGAATAGCGCCAGGTTTTTTTTTTTTTTTTTTTTTGTGGTTTTAACGTTACTCCGTAGGCTTTCCCTGTGGAAAAGGTGTGGAGATTTATTTGGCCAACATCCAGGGGAGGTTATATCGCCATTACAAATTCGCTGAATCTAAAAAATTTATGTTTGTAAAATTAGTTGATTGTAGCTTTGAAGCGTTGGTTCGCTGTGTATATATTGTGTGTTGACAATTGGGTCAGCTGCTGATGGTGTGTGCTTATATTATGCCTGTCAGTGTGTATTGGTTGATTATTGTGACTGAGTTAGATGTTAGATTATATGTGGTTAATGTGTGTCATATTGTTAATTGAGAGTCTTGTATGAATTTGTTTAGTAACGAGAAATGGTTGATGTTTTTTTGGTTCATAAATTCTGTTATACTGTTGGTTTGGTTGAGAATAGGGAATTTATCCCTTGCTTTTTTGTATTTTTTACATTTGAATATTATGTGGTCAGTGGACTCTGTTTCGTTGCATTCTTCACAGTTATTATTTGTAGTTATGTTCATTTTATTTAATGTGTCATTGCAGAATCCATGTCCAACTAATATTCGGTTTATTTTTTTTATGTTCATTGGGTAAGTTTTTTGGTGGTATTTGTTACTGAACCATGGTTTATTATTTAAGTTGGGGAACATTTGAAAATAGTTTTTTCCTTTTGTGACACTTGTTTCCATGTATTCTTTTTGCCATGTTTTTTTTATTTCGTTTAGTATTATGTTGGTGGCTTCTTTAATTGGGTATTTGATTTGTATTTTTTGTCCCGTTTGGTATGCTGTTTTAGCCGCCTTATCGACTGTCTCATTTGGTTTGATGTTGCTGTGGCTAGGTACATGGTGTATTTGTAGGCTTTGGATTGTGTCGTTGTTAATTTTTTTTTTGATGTTGTTGATTATTGAGTTATTGCCATTGTCGTGTTTTAATGCTAGTGCGCCACTGAGGCTATCCGTTATTATTGCGGCTTTGTTATATTTGTTTTTTAATATGTAGTCTATTGCTTTATCTATGGCTATCAGCTCAGCAGTCATGGAGCTCAGTTTTTCGTTGATGTAATATTTTTCGGTGATGTCTCTGGCTTCGTGGTGTATTGCAACGCCTGTGTAGTTATTTTTTACTGACCCGTCTGTGTAGATTATTTCATAGTTTTCTTTGTTTAAGTTTTTTATTTTGTTATTATATCTCTGTGTTATTTCCTCCGCTGAGGCTTCTGTTTTTTTTAGGTTCCTTGTAAAGAATTTTAAGTCGAATTGGGTTTTGTTGTTGGTGTAGATTGGTATTTCTTCTATTTTTTCTGTTTTGTTGAAAATCTTTTTATATTTGTTGTATATTCTGGTGTAACTGGTATGTAGTTTATTGTTCAGTTTTAGTGTCTTTACCGTGGGCAAGTTGTAAGCGAAGGTTTTTATTATTTCTTTAGCTGTTATAAATTCGAAACGTAGGTGTGGTGGTAGCTCGGATGCAAGGTGATATATTACATGAGTTGGAGTTGAAGTAATTAGGCCAAGACTTCTTTTGATTATGTTATTATTACACGTCGCTAGTTTTCTCATTGCCTTGTTGCTAACGTTGGTGAATGATGATGCCGCATAGTCCATTTTTGACCTTAGAAATACTTTGTATAAATGTAGGCTTCTGGCTGGGTGGACGCTGCCTTTGCAGCGGTTGGTTGTGTGGAGAAAGGAACATGTTTGGTTTATTTTTTTGATGACGTGGTTGACGTGTTCTATCGAGGAGTTGTTTGTTGAGATTAGTCTGCCTAGGTATTTTATAGTTTTAGTTTGGTTTATAGTGTCATTGTTGATTGCTATGTTTAAGTTCTGTTGTTTGTTGTTGAAGTGGGTAACGTTAGATTTTTGTGGGTTGATTTTTAGTTGTAGTTGTTCACATTTTTCCTGGAAGAGCCGTGTTTTGTTTTGTAATATGTTCTGAGTGTCTGTAAAAGTCTTGCTGTGGCATGTTATGAAAAAATCGTCTGCGAATTGGAACACTTCACAGTTTTCGTCCGCGAGATCGTGCAGGTTGATTGTGTATATATTAAACAATACCGGGCTCAGGCCACTGCCTTGGCATAGACCTTGGTTCGTTGTGACTTGCTGGTTGTCTATTATTAGGGTTCTGTTGCTTAGGTATGAGTTTATCCATCTCTTTATTTTGTTGTCTAATCCAATGTTGTCTAGCGTCTTGGTCAATATGCGCAGATTTACTGATTCAAAAGCTTTGCTAATATCAAGGCAGACCGCCGCTACGTGTTGTTTATTACTTTTATGGAGTTGTATATTGTTTATTAGGTCGTTTATACATTGTGTTGTGGATCTATTTTTCCTGAATGCGTAGGATCTTGCAGGTAGTATTTTTTTTAAATTTAGGTGGTTGTTGATGTTATCTTTAATTAGGTTTTCTAATATTTTTAGGGGGACCGGTAGCAGATTTATTGGTCGGTAGTTTTCGATTATTGCTGGGTCTCGTTTTGGTTTTAGCACTGGTACTACTTTTATGGTTCTCCATTTATCTGGTATTTTGTTGGATTCCCATGTTTGTAGTAGGCTCTTAAATAAGGTTTCTTTATTTTTTTCTGTTAAATTTTTTATAAGTCCGTACGATATGCCATCACAACCTTGGGCTGAGTTAGGGTTTCTGCTTTTTATGAACTCTAAGAAGTTTTGGTAGGAGAAGATTGTAGTGCTGGGTGTTGTTTCCGTGTTTGGTTCTTGATCCGAGTAGTTGGTTGGGTTGTTTGTTGTGGCTGTGTGAGTGTTGGTAATGCTTGTGAGGAAGTGTAGTTTTTGTACATCTGTCCAGGTGTTAATTGTTTTCTTTTCTTGATTGTATTTTTTTAGGTTGTTTATTTGTCGCCAAAAGTCTTGTATATTTGCGGGGGATGATAAGTTGTCTAGGAGGTTGTTGAAGCTAGTTTTTTTTAATTCTTTTATATGGTTTTTGAGCGCCGTTTCGGCTAGGTCTAATGCACTGCAATTTATTGTTGTTTTGGAGCTCAAGTATTTCTGTCTCGCCGCATTTCTAAGTCTGAACAATTTTTCACACTGTTTGTCCCACCAGGGTTTTGGTATGTATTTATTGTTTGGTTTTAGTTTTATTGTGTGTTTTTTTATTATGTTGCTTATTGTGTTCTGTATGTCTATAATGTTGTTTGGTAGTGTAGTTATGTTAAGGTCTTTGAAAATTTTGTTATATAGTATTTTGTAGTCTTTTTTATCTTTCACTTCCGACTTTACTGTTGTAAGCGTTGGTATGTGGTTGCTATTTGTTATTCTGGTTTTTTGCGCTACCCATTTTGTTTGTGTTGTGTGATTGTTAGTAAAAGTTAAGTCTATCGCTGATGGTGTGCCATTAGGTGGGATAAAGGTTGGATTCCCTGTATTTACGCATTTAAAGTTGTAATTCGCCGCTATTTTTTCCAGATGTGCACCTTTGATGTCCGTTTGATTGTTTCCCCAGCTGATAGCTTTGGCGTTGAAATCTCCTGTTATTATTGTTGAGTTTGTCAGGTTGCTTGCCCAGTTGAAGACGTTGTCTAACTTCGTTTCGAATTGATTGTTGTCCAAATTTGGTGGGGTGTATATTCCTATACAGTTGAAATTGTTCTTAAGGTTCAATGTTGTGCATCCGACTGCCTCCATGTCGCAGTTTATGTTTAGTAAGTTGTATTTTATGTTTTTTTTTATGTACATACCAACCCCTCCGTAGCCGTCAGGTCGTGATTTGTGTATAAAATTGTAGTCTTTTAAGCTGGTGTCTGCGTTATTTTTTATCCATGTTTCACTTAGTGCTGCTATTTCTATTTTATTTTTGACCAGATAGATTTCTAAAAGTTCCTTGTTGTTGTTATGTTTCAAGCTCTGGATGTTGTACTGAAGTATTTTTATTTCCATGATGCGTTATTTCGTTGATTTGTAGCAGATCTCTATCTGCTAATATTGTGTTTAACTGAAGTCTGATGTTGTTCAAAAAGTTTTTCATGTCAGCGATATTGTTTATTTCAGATGGTTCCGAGATTTTTCTTGTGATGTCTTTTGTTAAGTTGCTGATTGTTCTTTCAAATTTTGGGGTATTGTGACTGTTCCAGTCCTGTATCACTTTATAGTATTCGGTCATTGTCGGGTTGGGGGTTCTTTCTATGTTGGGGGCTCTTCGCTTTGGACTGGGCTTTCTGAACAGACTAGCATGCGGATGCAGCTTGTGTAGCTCATTAGCCGCTGTAATGTTGTTGTTTTTTGTGTGCGGTGTGTTGTTTTTTGTTGGTAGTTGTGGAAAATTATTGCTGTAGTCTTCGTCTAGGAGTTCAAATTTATTGAAAAGTACTGGATATTTGGTTTTTACCTCGGGCCTTGCCAGGTTCTCTATCGTCATTATCTTTTGGATTGCGTATGCCTTGCGTCTGGCTGGGCAGTTTTTGTTTGTTGGCGCATGGGTGTGGTTGCAATTGCTGCATTTTATTTCGAGGCAAGGGGTTTCTTGCTCGTGTATATTATAGCATTTCTTGCATCTCTCCTCCCTTGCCTTGCAGTGGAGGGCGAAATGCCCGTATCGGAAACACTTATAACACTGTGCTAAATGAATATAGTGTTCCACCTTAATCTTGGTGTATTCATAAGCGACCTCACTTGGGATTTCGTTGCCGTCAAATAGTATTTTCACGCGGCTGGTGGCTACTGAGCCGTTGTCCGCGTCTTTATCTTTCCTGTACACTCGCATTACTTTCTGAATTGGGATGTGTGATTTGATTTCCTCTTGTAGTTCCTCTTCGGTGATTTCTGGGGGGATATTAAAGATTATACCCATTTTGCCCAGGAAGTGTTGCATTATTCGGGCGGTGTAGCCGAGTTCGTTAACGCGCGTATCTGCGGCGAAGAGGTTAGCTGCCTTTCCGGATTTGAATGTTAATTTGCATCGTCCATAACCTATTTTTACGATTTCCACTATCCCTTCGGTATGCAGTTTATTTAAGGTGCGTGAAAGTCTAATGGCGTTGATTGGTTTGCGTCTTGCTTCTTCTTGAACTGTATCAACGTAGACTATGTAGGGCCCGTTATGTTTTCCGTTATAGTTGCATGGCGTCTGTTTTGTCTGCTGAGGTGCTTGTGAGTGCTGTACTTTTGAGTTGCTGGATGAGGCACTGCATTCCTTGTCTGTTTGTCCTTTTTGTTTGGTTTTGCTCCTACTCCTGCTGTTTTTTTTTGGAGGCGATTGGATTTCGTCATCCGTCGCCTCCATCTCGTCCGTGACGCGCTTCGTTGTGTTTGTTTTCTGATTTGTGTTTTGCCTACCTGGGTGTTATTTGTGTCAATTCAGTGAAGGTAGATGTTGTGGGGTGATTTGCTGATTGTTTGGTTGGTTTTAGCTCACGATCACTTCTGCTGGTCAAGGTTACCTGTGACTGCACGCGTCGACTGCCGGAAGCTCTGCGACTGGCGCCAGGTTTTTGTTTGGGTTGTTTTCCAATTGCATTTGGCTATTTCAAAATGTAATCAGCTGTTATGCAGATTTTGTTATTGGTTTACTAGTTTGCCGTTGATACATGCAGGGTTGCATTTCCCTTCAATCTTTAGAGATTAAAGTTGAGTTGAAAATGCTTACATTTAAGAAAAGCATAATAATGGAAACAAATTAATAAAGAAAAAGTAATACGGATTTTAAATTACAAAAAACTAGTGAAAAAATAGAAGAGTTCAGTTGTGCTATTTGATAAATTTTTAAAAAATTGATAGTATACCTGTATAATGTAATCTATCAATGCACCCTCCAATGCATTAAAATGTTTTTATAAAATCACTTAAATACTATGATTTGACAGTAGCCAAATAGTTTCTGCTAAAAAACAATGTGTATAAAATAGTATATACAAAGTTTTAATGTTGATTATACTTAAATGAGTCTAAGTATAACAACGAAATGAAATTCTTCTTCTTCTTTTAAATAAAATTTTAACTTATATCATTGTAAGCGACATTTCATTAATATTCTTTGTTAAAAATTTCATTGATTGATTTTTTTTAATGAATTCCAATTTAATAAATTCGTACGCCGAATCCACTTGTGTGCTTTTAGTTTTTGTGGCCGAAGCTACTTGCGTGCTTTTAATTCTTGCGGCCGAAGTAATTTGAAGGTGTACTTTGAATTTGTGGGCCGAAGCCGAATCTACTTCAAGCTCAATTTGTAGACATCTGCGACGTGTGGAAGCTTTCCAAAGTTGTAACAACTTTCAAAGCTCAATTACATGAAATCTATTCAAAACAGTGTTTTCTTAATTAAAACGAGGGCAATTTTATGCGTGATTTTATTTTATGTTAAGATATGAAAGTTTTGATGTTTAATTGGTGTTTCGACTAAATTGTTCAATGCAAAATGGACATTTAATTATAGTAGAAGCATAAACGTTATAACGTTGTTATAATAATGGTTTATGGCAGTTTTTATGCCACCACACAGCAAAGCTTAACAAAACTGTGTGTTGAGTGTAAGAACGAAACAATTTTCTGCTGTTGAAGCATTCATGTTGCAAGGTTGCCGAGCATGAGGAGTGTTTTCTTTAATTTCATGGAACAGCTTACAAATAAACAGATAAAGTGTGGTAAATAATTGAGGTCGAAAGGTATTCGTGGTTAAACATAAATACAAAGAATATTAAAAAGTTGCATATTTTGCTGCAAACGAATAAAACTCTGCTAAGATTTGCTTTATTTAAATCAAGACTGATATATTGAAGGAACTTCAATTAAATTTGCTTTGCATTACATTAAATTTAAATTCATCAATTAAAATCCATTAAAATTTAATAAAAATCTGTTTTTTGGGCGCAACATTTGTATATTATTGAACTTAAAGCACTTAATTAAATTCAATTAGAATCGAAACTAAAAGCGGCTTTACAATGAGCAGTCACACACAAATGATTTAATTTATAAATTCCAAAATTACCTGTTATGTGTTTGTCTGTACAAAAGTGGGTGTGTGTGTATGTGTAAAGTCGTGAGTGTTGTTTGATTTCAACAACAACAGCAAAAAACTTTGTTTGATGTAAAGTTCGGTAAATTGCTACAAATGTGGGTGGGTCGCTGTCGTTGTATTTGTGGGCAGAGTTTTACGCCTGCGGCTTAGGTCTAATTGGTAACTAAGCCAAAGCGACAGTGAAGGTGTGGGAGGCGACGGTAAACATTGGCCCCATAAAATAAATGCATGAAATCACTAACAACAATTCGCATAACAATTAGAAAAGTTGGCAACATAAAAAATTTTTGAACAATTTCAATTAAGTCATTTTAATGAAACGTGAATACGCACACACACACACACACTCACACACAAACAGCCATACACATTTGCTTATATATATTTAATGAAGTCTTCAAAGCGGGAGTGTCACATGTGTGTTATTAATGTTGTTATTGTAATTGTTGTTGGCCAAAGTTGGCTTTCTTCACTCTTGCTCTGTTCACTTCTTTTGTGTAATGTTTTTTTGAAGTATGCAAATTAAATTGCAGTAAACCGTTTTGATCAACAACAGCAGCCGCCACGTTGGTACAATCTGTGCCACGCAGGTGCACAGCTGTCGCGTAATTGTACGCAGATTTGATTATAAGCGAGCGGAAGTATGTCTGTGTGTGTATGTGGCAGGCAGGCGACTATGCGCAGCTGATATGAATGTAATCAGCAGCCGTTGCGAATTCGCGTGCACACTTTTAGGCGCACAGGCGCAACTTTCATGATAAATGCACTTTTTTTTGCTTGCTTGATGCTTGGTCCTTGTTTTTATTATACTTTTATTGTTGCTGTTTGGTGTTATTCAGTCCTTTTTCTAATTTTAATAACGGCACAACGTTGCTGCCATTTACTCCACTTGCAGCACAAATTAGCAAATTTTTGAATGCAGTTCTCCTATTCCTTTCTGACTGTTCTGGTCCTTTAATGCCTTAAATTCTTCAAATAACTTCTTTACTTAACTGCTCATAACAATCTATTACTGGGTTGAAAGCAAAAGCTCTTTCCTGGCGCGTGGCTTCTCCAGTTGGTCACACCATGAGATGATAGGGCGTCCTCAATTTGGTTCTTCTTCTTCTTTAACTAACTGATTGGAAAATTTAGGACCATTCAAGTCAACGAACTAAACCAGTGTTTTGCACAGCTCAGCTTACTGAGAATCGAATATTTGTAGACTCAACAGCTCTCAGAAAAAAATTTTGAATGTGAAGGTCTGCCGAACTCTGAACTAAACAATCTACTGACTTACTTGTTATGGTCTAGATTCCTTTCTGGTTTGAATGATACAGCAGAAGTTGAACCATCAAACCTGCTAAACTTCAATAAGAAGTCAAATTGGTCTGTTGACTTAGTCTGGACTGAGAGACAGTTGAATTTTCCTTCGCCTCTTAAAGGAACTTTAAGTTTGTCTTTTTATGCCTCCGAGTGGAAGTGCGTCTGGTACTATTTTTAAGTTCCAACACCCATGAGAGCCAAATCGATCTTGAATCGATCGTTTATCGATTACCATGCAGCATTCGTTAGTCCGATAAGGCATCATTGTCTGAACTTGGTATCTTAGCAAAGCTCGTAAAACTTTGTAGAGCGCCTTCAAGCAATACACACACAGCTTCGCCAAGGTTGGAAGTGACCTCTCCAAGCCAAACGAAACCGTTCGAGGCTTCCGACAAGGTGATTCCTTGTGAGACCTCTTCAATTGCACCAAGCATAGCCACTAATCACAGCAAGGCCTCTAAAAGTGCTCAGCTGCTTGTCTACGATGACAACATTGACGCCATCGGGCGTAAGAAGCGAGATGTCACCGCTGCCTTTGCGGCAATTCGAAAGAGAACCTGCCAAGATGGGTCTGGTGGTAACTGAGAGCGAAATGTTGTTGTATACGTTGTCTACATGTAGAGACTCGAGGCGGACAGGTACAGGTACTTATGAAGTGCTTAAGGAAATGGTGTACCTTGGAATCGCCACAAACAGCAGCAACGATGTCAGACTGGAACTGAAGATTAGTTTTGCCAGTAGGTGCTACCATAGTCTCGGTAGGCAACTGAGCAACAGAGGGACCTCTCTCGACCGACGAAACTTGCACTCTCTGGGAAGCATAGACACTTTCGCGAAACGACACAGCGGCCTTTGTCCACGTCTCCCGTGTGGACTATGAAGCTCCGCGTATTCGACGCGCTGGTTGGAGGTCGACGGCGAAGAGACAGACAGTGTCTCTGTTGGAAGGATCCAGTTGAGGGCGCTCTATCATCTCTTGGTGTGACCAATTGGAGAAGGCGCGCGTAAAGTCGAGGTTCTAGAAAAGAACTTTTGCTTTTAACCCGATAAGGGATTGTTATGGTCAGTTATATAAGTAAGTATTTTTGTATATTTTTGCTATATTATATTTTTCAACTCCTAATTAAAGCAAAACGCAAAAAAAATTCAATTGAATAAAACTAAGAACTAACCCATAAAATACTTAAAACTAGACGCATAGATTTCAATGGTTAGAGATATTTCTTTATAATTTCCATACAAAAGTATTGAATGCACAAGTTTTTCCAGAGACCTAAAATTATTATTATCCATATTTTTGGAAATAAAAAAATTGCTCTAATTTTAGAAATTTCTATAATTATTGATTTATAATAATTATTCCCAATAAGAAATTTTTTACGTCACCTGTAACTATTATCATGCAATAAATATTTTTGAGTTGCATTATAACTGTTATAAGAAACGAATATTTTATTTCGTTATCGATAATAATTATTTTGGAATTTTCGTTTTTTACATTGCTTCATAACTTTTATTTATGACTTTTCTTTTTTAAGTTACCGATAACTATTATTTTGAGAAATTCGTTTTTTACGTTGCTTCATAACTTTTATTTATGATTTATTTCATTGCAAATAATTTTATTATTATGATTTATTTTAATTATTCTACGTTGCCGATAACTATTATTTTGAAAAAAGAAATCTTTTACGTTGAATTACCACATTTTGGATATGTATTGATTTTCAATTGTTTTAAGTTGACAACCGCAAACTAACTGCACAAAACTAATTTCCAACAACAACTAAACAAAGTTATGAAGCAACGTAAAAAAATTTCCTTTGAAATATCATAATAAAAAAAATGTGTTTCTCATAACAGTTATCACGCAACGTAAAAATTAATTGTCGCAAATAATAATTATAATCAAATGAAATTTATATTACATTGTAAAAGGTACATTGCAATTATTTTCTTAAAAAACTTATAATAGTTAAGTCCCTGATTTTTTCACTGAAAAATTATGTTTCTTGTAAAATATATTAAATAAACTTTTTAATTTGATTGCAGATTTCGAAATTTTCGACAATTTTACATTGGAAAAAAATATTGTTCGAGTTTATGGACGTTCGATTTTGTATCGAAAAGAGTCGCAGAAAAAAGTGGTAAAAATATTATATCATTTGCTTCATTCTTCTTCCTTATTTCTTCTAGCGCGCTGCATTCTTGTGCTGTATTGAATTAACTCTAAAAAAACAATAAATGCTAATCAGATAAATTCAAGTAGATAACCACAACTATTTGATTGTGTTGCATTCAAATAACCATTCAAAGAGCCAGAAGCTGAAACCTGTATGAACAAGTGGACAGCGCAAAGAGAAAATGCCGCGCTGGCTTAGTTAATGCTTAGTTTTGCTCAAAAACCAACCCCAAAGCCAGCGCCGTAGCGAGGGTCTCGGGGCCCTTGTGCAAGATTTCGTAAGGGGCCCTTGAAAGTGAATTTCTAAAAAAAAAAAAGGTGATTTCGAAGCCTTTTCGAAGTCCATTAAAAAAAGGGTTCAAAGGTCGTGAGAAATTGAAAACAGCATTATACTTTGGTTTAAACAATTTCTTTATTTCTCATATGTGTGCACATACTATTACACTATATTCTGTATTAGGTAGATATTTTTACAGCCAAATATTCTAGACTGCACGTAATTATTTGTAACTTACAAATAACGAAATCACAGAAACATCACTCATGAAAATATACTGTTCCTGCACATTAGGTGTCTCCTCAGTCTCTTGCGTTTACTTATTTCTCGAAAATGACTTTTTTCTCGATTTCATGGCGGCGAAAACATCAATAATTTTCGTGAAATCAATTTTTCGTGCTCTTTCATTCTCGATCGACAGAACAGCTAGCCCATTTAATCTTTCCTGCCCCATTGAACTCCTCAAATAATTCTTAATGAGCTTTAATTTTGAGAATGATCGTTCAGCAGAAGCTACAGTCACTGGGATAGTAAGGTACATTATACAAGCAGTATAAATATCCGAAAAAGTTGACATCAACGAACTGTGTTCAATCATGAGAAAATCGGCTAGCTGTTTTACCGTTTTCATTTGCTTAATTTTTGAATTGAAAGTAGATTTCATTGATAACAATTGTGCAGGAAAAGATGGTGATATGTAATCAGGAATTTTTCGAACAAATTTTTCTGCCTCTAAACTTATTTCGGCTTGATTTGAATTGGCTATGAATTGAGGTTGTACAATTTTGTATGTATCCATAATTGAAATCATTCCTTCAAATCTGTGTTTCAATTGTACACAAATTGTATCAATCATTGGATAAAAAATGGAAACTTTGAAACATTTTTCGGGATCGCTGAGCCTTTCATCTTCGCAAAGTTCATCAAAGTGCTTTCTAACTTGTTTTCTTCTCTTTTCTTCAAATGTGTTTGCAATATTTAACTTGACACACAATTCGCCAGCTTCTGAGCGGAATTCATCGAAAGAATGGCGAATGTTCGTGACTTCTAAATAAGCATTTTCCAAATAATCTTTGGCTGAAAAAAGATCCAGTTCCTTTGCTTGAAGAGCTTGCGATGCAACGTTAACTTTCTGAAGGATTTTGCATTGAATTATAAGCAATAATATGAAATCAAGTCTTTCTAATTTTTTCAAAAGTCCTGCAGCTTCATTTCTCTCGTCTTTTTTTTTTGCTCGTGAGTATTATCCGTGACAAACTTTTGAGAACATGCCCGAATCTTGCTTTGAGTGCATAAACAGCATCATGCCGACCAGGCCAACGAGTTGGATTTAGAGTTTTCAGGGTGATCCCGGGATTTTCTGAAAACTCATCATCATTTGAAAGTTGGAGATCTTTTAGCAATTCAAGCAAACAGACAAGAGAAACCAATCAACAGAAAAAAAAACGAAACACGACGAACAATATTTTTTTTAATATTTTTTTCAAAATGGCATAGTTGAAATTTAAATAATAATTTCTATGCACTGGTTGAATAAAAATGCCAAGTTCAAGAGAAATCGAACGATTGTATACACTTTTATCAGCATATTTCAATGATTGCGAATTACACGTTTCATCTCAGTTTAATTTTTCTGACTTGTCGACGTCCCAACAACCACTTTATTGTCTTTATCAAATTTTAAAAGATTCCTACAAGAATATGCAAAGTTATTGAGTTATTTTGTATTTAAATACAGTAATATTACTTAATGTATTATTTCATAATTTTAATTTTTGGGTATCGCATCCGTTGCGCTGTTTTCAAAGTTAAACACTATATCAAAAGCTTTTATCATATAATTACAATCCTGTGAAGTATTGTACGAACAGCATTTGGCAACGCGGTTAAAAAGGTGTAATTGTCACCTTGAAACACAAGTGGTAGAGTTGCTCACAAACCAAGGATATTTGATTAGAAATAAAAAACGGCAAAGACGACTTTTAGAGTCAATGTCGTACATTCGTTGTTATTATATTGTTGTTATTGTTAAAATCGGCAACGTTGATGTAAATTTCGTCCTTCGGCAATGTTTAGTTCGGTAACTTGTTTGTCAAGTTTGTACTGGTTTTTACGATGCAACAAAAGAGAAAGATATATTTCTGCACTTGTCTGTTGCATTGGAAAAAACTTTACGCCCAATGCCTGACGCTCATCCCATGAAATCGCTACTTACTGCATGTAAGTAATAAAATTATAAGCTCTGAAACAAAGCAGAGTTCATAAAAAAAAAAGGGTTCTCGAAAACATTTTCTATTAGATACTAATAAGAGCGTTCTAGAAAAAAAAGTTTCCCAAGGGCCCTTTCCATAAAAAAGTAGATCCAATTTGATACAATGTTATAAAAACGTTATCGAAGATCTTTTCTAGCTCATACTTTAAAACGAATTCTAAAAAAAAAAAAAAGAAATCTTCGGGGGCCCTGGTGCGCCGCACCGCCTGCACATGCCTAGTTACGGCCCTGCCCAAAGCCAAAGCCAAATAAAATCAAAACCATTTTCTACACACAAACACACAACATATATAAATACAAATGCCACACAGCTCTGCAAAGCTTTACACAAATTAAAATGTTTATTTAATAAAATGTGCTGTGTTGCCGTGTTTGACCATAAATCAATTATTAGGAGCAGCAGCAGCACTTGAGTAGAGTTGCCATTTTAATTTTCTATGAAATTTCAAAATGTCGAATTTTCTCATACAAATACTACATTGCACTAAATGAGTGTGTGCCCTAAAATGTTGCATCTACAAGTAATGCGTTTCATAAAATTACAATGTGTTGAACAGTGCATAGGGCAACCTGTAAGCATGAGTACTTTAACTACAACAATAAAGGCCACAAGCGCAGTAAAGCGGCAAAATGTACTCAACTGTGCAGCAGTGACTCAGAAGATATTGTGTAATATTTATGTAAAATTTTATACGAATACACACATTCACACATACATATAGTTGCTTAAATGAAAACAGAATTGTGTGGAAGGAAAGTGACATCAACAAGGAAAAGAATAATTTGAGCACAATTTCGTAGAGTAGACAAAGAAGTGGTGCGACACTGTGAGGCGCGTCGCTCTTGGCGGCAACCGGAAGCGGTGCAAAGGATACAAACTGGGACTAGGGCAATCAATAAGGCCATGACATGGAAATAAACGAATGAAGATGCGCTAAATCCTTTGAAACCCATTAAAAGTACAGTAAAGTGGAGTGTGAGACAGTGAGAGCGAAAGCACAATAAGCAAGCAGCAAGCAAAAGGAGCGAGACGGCATATTGAATGTCGTTTCCGGCAGCCGCTCTGGGTCGGCGGCCTGCGCTGCTATTGTGGCGCACAAGACGGCCGCCGGCTACGCTTGAGCGATTCCATTACGACGAATAACTGCCAACTGGCTGTGCTGGCAAGTGGTGGCTACAAAATTACAAGTAGCAGCGTAATGAAGACAAACAAATAAAATAATTTTTACTAAAAACAATAATACATAAATTTCTATTTAAATGAAGCGCAAAGACCGACTGTCGAAGATGCCGCAGTCGGCGCGCAGTCTGGCTGCGGGAGTTGGTCGAGCGTGGCGCGCAGCCTGGCGCTGGTTCGACGCAAGGCAGCCGAAGACGAGGATTACGGCGCACAGCGGAGGGGCGACCATTAGCCATAATGATTCATGGCGCTGCCCTCACTGCCAGCGCGTTGCAGCCTTTCGTCGCACGGTCGCCCTATCGCTGGCCAAACGCACAAATAAAGACATTCAGACGGAGGGAGGCGCAAAGAAAAGCGAAGCGAACATAAGCCTACGCGAAGCGTTCGGGCACATCGAGCGGCCGTGCATAAGGTTACACAGCAAACTTGCGTAAAATCATGCTGTGCTGTGTAAACAAGTGTTGTTGGTGCGTGCGTTTGTGTGTGTGTGTGTTAGTGGATATAAATCATTTAAATTAACAACTTTTGGTTTATTAACACAATTTATTGGCAATAACAGCAGCGGCGCTGGCGTTGGCAGTAAAATATAAATACAAACAACAAAAGGTGTGCAACGTGCAAAATGTGAGGTTAGCTCGAAATATGTTTGTATGCATGTGTAAGTGTGCTCTGGCTGCTGGCTTTGGCGTTTGTGTGCGTGCGTGCGAGTTTTAGCCAATTTATTGGGATGAAATTTATAGCGAATTTACGTCGAGTTGCGCGCAAAAGATTTCACAAATTAAAAGAAAACAATTTATGCGTATTAAAGCATACTTTCGGCCGCCTAAAGCGTTTAGGCTGTTAATGCATTTGACAAAGCCGTTTGAGTGCTTTGTCAACTATTTGAATGCAATTAAATACAACCGCAGGGATTTTAAAGTTTTATTAGCTTCAAATGGGGGAAAACACACTGTAAATATTTTATTATTAAGAAATCGAATCGATTAGATGAGAGTATAAATTCATTATTGGCTTGTTGAAAATTGCAAAACGTTCTTTTAGGATGATTTTTGTGTTTTTTTGTATGTGTGTTAGTGTGAAAGACTTTGAAAGACTTGTTTTGTTTTTGTTTTACAGCATGAAAATTTGATTGAAGACATGAACTTAGACACTTTTGCTGTGGTTTGAACGATTTGCATATTTTAAAAATGTCTAATTGATAGCTGAATCAGAAATAGAGTTAAGGCTGTAATTGCAATCTTATAGGAACTTGAAGTAAGTTTCAAAAAAACGTTTGTGGAATCGAAATCAAGGACTCCTAATTGCCTTAGAATTGATGTAAAAATCAGAATCTTCAATTAAAATAATTTTGCTGTGGCTTAAACGATTTTCAAAAATAAAAAAAATATAATTGATAGAAGAATCAGAAAGAGAGTTAAGGATGCAATTACAATCTTATCTTAATTAAAAAAAAACGTTTGTGGATTCGAAAACAGCGATTCCTTATTACCTCAGAATCGATGTCAAAATCAGAATCTTCCATTTAAATAGTTTTGCTGTGGTTAAAACGATTTGCAAAATAAAAAAAATTATAATTGATAAAAGAATCAGAAAGAGAGTTAAGGCTGCAATTAAAATCTTATCTTAATTTTGAAAAAACGTTTGTGGATTCGAAAACAGCGATTCCTTATTACCTCAGAATCGATGCAAAAATCAGAATCTTCAATTGAAATAGTTTTGCTGTGGTTTAAACGATTTGCAAAATTTAAAAAAAATTATAATTGATAACAGAATCAGAGAGTTAAGGCTGCAATTACAATCTTATGGGGAACTTGAAATAAGTTTCAAAAAACGTTTGTGGATTCGAAATCAGCGATTCCTTATTATCTTAGAATCGATGTCAAAGCCAGAAACTCCATTTTAGATGCTTTGCCGTAGTTTGAACGATTTGTAAAAGGTAAAAATTTATACATAATTGATAGAAGAGTCAGAAAACGAGTTAAGGCTGTAATTAAAATCCTATGAAGAACTTGAAGCAGTGGCGCACACAGAAGTTCATTCAGGGTGGAAGGGGGCGTTTGCGTACAACTTTTTGAGCCCAATTCCATTTGAAACCATATTTTGCACCAGAAATTTTTGTATTTGGTAGGGGGAGGGGTGAACCTCCAAACCACTGACTTGAAGAAAGTCAGCGACACCTAAGTACCTTGGAACCGATGTCACAGCGAGAAACGCCATTTTGCTCAGATCATAAAATTCAAAATATTCCAACATTTTCCAGCATTTCTTTTAGTGATTAATGCAAGTTAATATTTTTTGCTTGCTCTCTGCTACTTTTGAAGAATTCCTTAGGCACTCATTTCACACCTGTCATCAAAATGAATTTAAGCTTGAAATAATTTTAGTTTTTCTGTGCAACAACAACAGCATTTCGATGTGTGTGTGTGTGTGGTGCCACGTGGCCTGTTCCCTCAGCGTCCAAGAAAAAAAAGTGGCAATAAATATAAAAATCCAATTTACACAACATACATACGGAATTTGTATGCATGACCGCTGACTCCGGTCCGCCCAGCTGTCCGGCACGCCTATCACTAACAACGTGTCAATGTCAGTGCGTGTGAAAATGTGGCTCCCCACTCGGCCACGCGTCGCTCCCCTGGCGAGGGCGCGCGTGCTGCATCACAGCCAAACTGTGCCCCTTGGGATTTATTTGCCGCTCAGCATGAAGCCGACGCAAAGCAAAAGAAATGCAGTAACACGAAAAAAAGCTGCTATTCTTCGTTATATAGAAAAAAAAACAAAAAAGACGAGCAAAAGAAAATTGCAAGCGATTTTTTGCAAAGATCCCATTAAAAAAAACACTTTGACGATTGGATTATTACAGCACATCGAAAGATAAAAAATACAAAATATACAAAAAAAAAAACCAACAAAACACAAACGACCAAAAGAAGGTAGAAAACAAACAAAAACATATTAGTGGGTAAAAAAGGGCAACAACATGAAAGCAATTCATTTGAAGTAAGTGTGTAGATGTAAGCGGCAAAGGTGTATATGTAGTGGCTAGCGGCACAAAAACAATAATCAAAAACAACAAACAGGTAGCACCAGTGACAGTGAGCCGCTGTGCGAAAAAGCCCAGCTCTGCTTCAGCATATTTCTTTCATAGGAGCACTCAATTTGCGTGCGAAACTTTTTCAAAACGATTTCCACAGCACACACGTAAAAATAAAGCAGAAAAAATACGCACACACACACACACATGCCAGCACCGGATCGTAGAGTTTGTGTGGCATGGAATTTGCCTGCTTATCAGCTGGGAAATTTATGTGTAGCCACATCCTGGTTGCGGCGATCGTTGCTGGCCAAGTGAAAGTGGCCTTGCACACAAACATATATACAACACATACATACATATATTCACACATATACGAGTATGGTATGTATGGTCCTCACAAAGCAAACGGTGCGCTTTGTTTACGCAAATACTATAACAATTGGAATTGTTTGTATAGTTGCACAAAAGCCCAACAACTGCTGAAGCGATCAAATAGAGTTGAATGCAACAAAGACAAAAAGCGGTAAGGCAGATAAAGGATTAACTACAGTTTTGTCAAGGATGGCAGTCATTATTGTAATTCCTTAACAATAGAAATTGAATTGATTGGTGAGTCTGCATGTTGCGGTGTTTAATGAAAATTGCCGTAAGATATTTGAATCGGCTGGATTTCGAATCGAGTGAGTGAAATGACTCGGGTTCAAGTCGAAGAAATGTTATGATTTGTTCTTAAAAGACTGCTAATCAAAGAGGAGGAAAGTTCGAACTAAAAGGTGATTAGATAAGAATGATAAGAAAATACATTTAAATAAAACAACAACAGTGTGAGATATAAAATTAATTCTGGTTTTATTTTTGAAGATACATTTAGGCCATTCATGGTTTGCTTGATGCCACTGGGGGACATTGCCAGATTTGTTCAATGCTCAGGTTGGTTTCAGCCAACACCGAATACAGGAAGACAGGGGCTTGTCCGGACTTTTTTCGGGCACTACAATTGGCCTTTTGAACAGGGACTTAACTATTATAAGTTTTTTAAGAAAATAATTGCAATGTAACTATTACAATGCAACATAAATTTTATTTGTTGATTATAATTATTATTTGCAACAATAAATTTTTACGTTGCGTAATAACTGCTATGAGAAAAACATTTTTTTTCGTTCTCGATAATTATTATTTTGGAATTTTTTTGTTTACGTTGCTTCATAACTTTTATTTATGGGTTTTTATTTACGTTACCGATAACTATTATTTTGAGAACATTTTTTTTATGTTGCTTCTTAACTTTTATTTATGGGTTTTTTATTTACGTTACCGATAACTATTATTTTGAGAACATTTTTTTTATGTTGCTTCATAACTTTTATTTATAATTTTTTTTATTTAGAGTAAGTTCGGGTAATGTGATATACCTGTTTGTTTTACAGCGATTCCCGACACATTTTGCCTTAGAACACACTTTTTTTGGTCTCAAACTGTTCACTGATGCATTATCTAGTATATCTATGATTGTTAACTCTTTAAGATAAACTGTTGACGAGTTTTTTAATTAAAAATCAAAATATCCAAATATTGGCTCCTGATAAAAGTGGCGGGAATGTGATATACCCGAAAAAACGTTATTTAACAGATCTATTAGTTGCAAACTTGGTGAAAATACTCCAAATCAAAAATAATTAGACGCGTGTTTCTCATTTGTTTGGAAAATCACAATCTGACGGGGTAAACCAAGGGTTAAAAATTTTTATCGAAAAACATGATTTCATGGATTTTTTCTTATTTAAAACTTAACCATAACAGATTTTTGAGAATATTCCACTTCAAATAGTATAAAATAAAGTACATAAACATTTCTGTATACAAATATTATTACTCTCATAGTTTAGGTACTGTGATGTACTATATTACATTACCCGAACTTTGGTATATCACATTACCCGAAATTGACTTTTTGCGAAAAAAATATTATAAAAAAACAATTATAATTTTGTTGAGAAGAGCGTACCTCGCAAACTCATAATCGATATCACTGATTTACTACTGATTAGCCTCGAACTTTGTAATAATATTTTTTTTGTACCTTTGTAATAATATTTTTTTTGTACCTTTTATGCTTTCAAACTTCGTGACCAAAAACTTGTGCAAGCCTACTGAAAACACTTCGCACTCACTGTAAACTATTTACGCAAACACATCCAAAATCATGCAGCACGAGTTTTTTAGCTGTTATGATGTTTTAAAAAGGTTAATTTTGAAAAAAGTCAACGCAGTTGTGAAATAAGCCACCATATCACATTACCCGACCATATCACATTACCCGAACTTACTCTACGTTACCGATAACTATTATTTTGAGAACATTTTTTTTTCTTTGCTTCATAGCTTTTATTTATGATTTTTTGTTAGTTACGTTGCCGATAACTATTAGCGATCGCGCAGAGAATTACGGAGTCAACAACCGGTCCAAATTAGAAGGAGTGGTCTCTTCGTAATAAAATTTGGTAAGCCAGTTAATCCCCCCACCCTTTCCCCACCCGCTTGAAATGTATGCTGTAACATATGTTGGAAAAAACAGTGTTGCAAACACATTTTCAAAACGGGTACAATATGAGATATCACTCTCCTCTCCTTCCCTATCCCCATGGGTATAGTACTTAATTAATTAATTGACTGGCACGACAGCCCGCTTACGCGAGACTAAGGCCTAGCTTCCCGCAACTACCCGTGTTGTGCGTGTGAATTTGTACGCGGGTTGAAGGGACCTACAGTTTAATGCCGGTTCCGAACGGCAGGTTGGGAGCTCTTTCATAAGCAATTTTTTACTCTCAGAGGTTTGCCATTTCCAGCTGAGAGGACAGCCACCGAAAGAGAAAACGAGTTTACCCGTTATTTTTTTTTAGGTGTTATTACAGGCAGTATTTGAACCTGAGGTTGCTGCCTGCGACTCGCGGTCCAACGCACTAACCAACTGAGCCACGGCGGCTGCTGGGTATAGTACTTAGAATGGTCCAAAATGGACTGAGTGCTATGGACGGCTTGTAGCTTTCCTGCCCAACCTCAAGAAAAAAAAAGAAGAAGCTAAGTTTCATCAACATTTGGTAAGCTAGATTTTTGAGGTTTTACATTTAATCAGTTACGTCAACATTGATAATTGCAAGGAGTAAGAGAAATTGTATCGGGACCCTTTAGTTTTACAATAAAAATGATAATAATAGATATGTACATATGTATGTTTTGCATTTGTAAAGTTTTTTGTTTTAATTTTTCATGTTGATTGCATACTTTCAAGGATGAAGAAAATATATTTTGTCGACAAATAGGTGTTTAGACCCCAATTCAAATTGAATTATTTTCTGAGATCAAAAGATCGGAGGATGTTTTTTTTACATTATTCGACAAAGAAAGAATGCTTTTAAAAATACAAAAAATCCAGGCACATACTTTCACACACTTTTTAGATATTTTCCTCTAAGTTTTGCCGATTTTTAGGTTTTGAATTTAAAAAAATATTTTAAATTAAATGTAAGAAAATTAAATGTACGCTTAGTAAATTTTGGGAAAATATTAAAAGCGAAAATGGACACAACAGTTCTTAATCCATATTGAGTTTTAGAAACTTTTTGTCAACCATGTATTTTTACGATTTTTTGTTACTCAATAGACTAAAAAACAGAAAACATGTGTTTACATTTTTTTGTGAAAAAAATTTCGAATTTAAGCAGCTTCAGCAAACACACTAATACATTTTTTGCACAGATTTTTTTTGGGTTTTCTTAGTTCAAGTTTTACTTTTTAAATGACAACAAAATAGTTTAATTTCGAGACTATCAATTTCTTTAATTTTGTCTATGGAACGAATCACTGTGGGTTGGTCCCATTTTTGATGACTCGGCCAAATATGTGTGGCGTTATTCGGCGCCGAATCGAACTTTCTGGGTCTTCTTCGATACTGACCGCTACGGCGTTATGTTCTCTTCACTTTGCACCAATGCCTGATTGGTTGGAGGTTTCAGGTTTAAAACAGTGTACTAACGCTTAAGCTTTTTAAAGGTGCAACAAATTGTCTGGGTATTGAAATCTCCATGACAACCGACCTTATGACGAAATTCGAATTGCGTATTTATAACTGAGTTGGAATTTCGATAATACTTTTTAATAATTTCCACATGTTCGACAAGCGTAAAGTTATGCAGAATGAAATGACAAACTACACTAAATTTTATGACATTTAAACGTTATTGATGTCAACGATAGTTGCTGAGACATCGCTATTGGAAAAACCATAGTGAAATAAACCAAGTGAGAACCTCTTGACCCTCTTTATAAATAAAAGTCACTGAATGATTTTTATTGATGACTTAAAAAATAAATGTCATTGAATGATTTTTATTGATGAATTTTATAAATAAAAGTCACTTATTGATTTTAATTGATGACTTTTATAAATAAAAGTCACTGAATGATTTTTATTGATGACTTAAAAAATAAAAGTCATTGAATGATTTTAATTGATGACTTAAAAAATAAAAGTCATTGAATGATTTTTATTGATGACTTTTATAAATAAAAGACTTTTATAAAAAAGATCAATGTTGATTTTAATTGATGACTTTTATAAATAAAAGTCACTGAATGATTTTTATTGATGACTTAAAAAATAAATGTCATTGAATGATTTTTATTGATGACTTTTATAAATAAAAGTCACTGAATGATTTGTATTGATGACTAAAAAAAATAAAGTCACCAATAATTGTTATCATAAGACAACTAAAATAAAAATCGAAATAAAACTGTTATTTGTGGACTAATAAGAAAAAACAAAAATAATTGTTACACAGTGCAACAAATTCAAAAAAAATTTCGAGGGACAAGGTCAAACATATCTCATTCGATAGAGGACCTCAGTAGATGAAAAAGTGCCAAGGGATTTTTCCGGGGATGTTCGAGTTTTTTTTTAAATGCGGTTTAAAGATGGCGGCTTAGTGCCCCTTACTGAAACTTTTAAAAAATCATATCTCTTGACTCAAATGTCAGAAAGGAATAATTTTAACGTCAAATGAAAGGTAATGGTATGATGTTTAAGAAACAAATGTCCTTTTTGAAAAATTTTATGAAAAAGGACATCAAGGACATCTACTAAATTTTTATCCTTGAATATCCTGGAAACCGTGAGAGCTAAAATTATATAAGTGACTTCTGGTAAAAGAGCATTCAAAGATCTATAGTGCATATTAATTTCATTTCAATCACTTTCACTGTTAAGCCACTACAGCGTTTCAAAAATTATACTCTGCTACTTTCATGCGTTCATGTACAGAATATGTCGGAGCTGCTTACTAAAAACATCTTGAATCATATTTAGCATAGTTTTTTTTATTCGGTAATTAACTATACATAGTTTTAGTTTGTTATTTCCGGTCCGTGATATATACTCATATGACTAAATAGGCAGAGTACCATAACACAAAAAGGCAACTTGCATTTTTGTTTTATTTTGTTTTCTCACTGCGGTTTTCTCAAGAATACAACGCAAATGTTAATTTTTCTTAAAAAAAATGCAATTTTTAATCCACTTGAATTTTTCGATAATTTCATGGGTTAAGTTTTGGCATTTATTTGTTTACATTTTTTTTTAATATGTCAAAATAAGAGTCCCGAGTTTGACAAACGTCACTTGGATCACTTGGTTTATTTCACTATGGGAAAAACTATCGCTGCTATCTGGTCTCGCTATCGGGTGATGACCTGCCGGAATAGTTCTTTCCAGGCGCTTCTACTTTGCATGGGCCTTCTCCAGTTGGTCACAACAAGAGATGATAGGGCATGCTGAACTTGGTTCTTCCACCACCTTAAACCTTCTGAGATGCATTTTCCATACGGGAGACATGGCCAAGCCAGCGTAGTCGTTGTATGTTGCTTCGCTGTGCTATGTTCATGTCTTAAAACAGCTCACACAGCACATTTTTCGATAGTCGATAGTTCGATATGTCATCACTAAATTGAAATGAAAGCAATGCAATGTTTCCTTCGGTCAGCCCAGTTTTACATTTGCCTACACATTCACATTGCCTCAACATTGAAAAAACCCCTCATTTTAATATTTACTTACTTTACATCCGCCTTGTAATTATTTAATATCTAATAATCATATTTAAAGAACCACATTTAACAACATATGCTTCGAATGTAATGTAGTGTAATGTTAGTGAAAGAAAAATGCCACTTGCTGTGGTGTTGTAGCACAATAAATGAATTTCCAGCATGTCAAATTAAAAGACAAGCATTTTTAATGTTGTGGATAATGACATAAAAAGTGGTGTTAACATTGTGCGTCATATAGGCAATTTTATAGCACTACGAAGTAATGTGGCAACGACGAAGAATGTCGTTGAGTTGGATGTGAAACAGTGCCAAGCATGAAGCAGGCGACAACACACATTGGCCACGTTGACGCGAAAATGATAATAAAGGAGCTGAAGCAACATGTGAAGCACATTTCATTAAATTCTGCATATTTGCAAAAGCAATTTTAATCTGCATTTTAGGCAGAAAGCAATACAGCGAATATGCGACAAGCAGCCCCATACACACACAGACACACTTGAGACAACGCACTCGGCACAATATTGCGGAAATGTTGGCCGGGCAAAGGCAGCAAAAATGTCGGGCAATTACAGTTACAAAAACTTTATGGCACATTAAAGCATCATTTCGTCTTCCGTCGTCACATCAATATTATCAGTTTTGCAACTGACAAAAGGGGATAGTAGCATCGAAAAAAATAAATAAATAAATTATCATATCTTCCGCCCAAACTAACAAAAAAAGCAAAATGTGCACAAACGACCAACAAAGAAAGAATTGAACAGAAATGGCCAATGAACGACAAAGCAAACGAACCTTTTTTGCAAGACATCAACAACAATAATTGAAATAAATCGTTTGACAAATGATTTTGCGCGCACAAAGTAGCACACGAAACGAAAGTTTAACGCACACACACACACACTCGCGCAAACACACATACACATGCGCACAATTTGCTGGTGGCAGAGTGTTGCAGCACTGCAGGATAGTCGAAAAAAAAGTGTCTCAAACGAGCAGCGAGCCGCACGCTTATCAGTTTATCGGCAATTGTCAGCGGGCTGAGGCGCCGGTGACTTTTGGCTGAGAGCAACCCGCTCTATGCTCTACGCTTCCGCACACGAACGCCTCCACTTGTCCCGCGGCGCCATTGTTGCGTCGTAGGCTGCGCACACACACACACACAAATACAACACTTTGAAGCGTTAGTCGATAGATTTTGAAGCTTTTCGGCTTCAAGTTGGCCCGCCCTGGCCGTCGTAATGGCTCAACGTTTAACTGTTATGTAGATACTTCTCGCTCCATATTCCTTTGGCTGTGTTTTGTCCTTTGAGTTGTAACAGACAAACGATTGCGGCTCGTTGCGTTGGGCCATTTTAGTTGTTGTCATTTTGTGGCTCCTCTCTTGACTAAGATTGGGTGGAACAGCGCTCGCAGTTTGAGTTTTGAATGGTTTGACAAATGATTTTGTTTATATTTTCCGTTTCGACGATTTCGAAATTTTTGGCAAACAAAAAGAAAAAGAAAAATATACCAAAAACAAGAATTAATGGAGACACTGTGGTGGCTATGCAGTGAGAGAAAAATCTAATAAAAAATGGCTTGAATGGATATTGTTTTAAGGGAAGTGGAGTAAGATTTGGTTAGGTTAGAGGTTAGAGAGAAGAAATTAAAGATGAGAAGTCAGAGGGTAAAGATAAGAGGTTAGTGGTAAGATTTAAGCGGTTAGAAGTTGGAAGTTGATAATTAGAAGGAAGATTGTAGAGGTTAGGAATTAGAAGTAAAAAGTTAGAGGGAAGATGGTAGAGGTTAGAAGTTAGAGGGAAGAGCAAAAGGTAAGAGTCCAGTAGTTTGAGGTTAAATGTTAGAGGTTAAAAGTTGGAGGGGAGAGGGTAAAGTTTAGTAGTTTGAGGTTTGAAGTGAGAGGTTAGAAGTTAGAGGGAAGAGGGTATAGCTTGCAGTTTAGTAGTTTGAGGTTAGAAATTAGGAGTTAGAAATTAGAGGGACGAAAGTAAAGGTTAGAGTTAAATAGTTTAAGGTTAGAAGTTAGATGTTAGAAGCAGGGACCGGAAATAACAGTTATTTATGAAAATTACATTTGAAAAAATTACTATGAAGGAAAAGTCATACAAATAAATGAAATATACCAATACATTTCTTTTCGCACGGCTAATCAAACTTGGCAATAAACTTTTTTTTTGGTAATTTTTATGGAAAAATTAAAAATCTAAAAAATCCTTTAATAACAGTTATTTTTGATTTTTTTCATACAAATCCATACAGTCCACAAATAACAGTTTTCCGATTTTTATTTTAGTTGTCCTATGATAATAGGACAAGCAGCCGCCGTGGCTCAGTTGGTTAGTGCGTTGGACCTCGAGTCGAAGGCAGCAACCCCAGGTTCAAATACTGCCTGTAATAACACCTAAAAAAATAACGGGAAAACTCGTTTTCTCTTTCGGTGGCTGTCCTCTCAGCTGGAAATGGCAAACCTTTGAGAGTAAAAATTGCTTATGAAAAAGCTCCCAACTCGCCGTTCGGAACCGGCAAAAAACTGTAGGTCCCTTCCACCCGCGTACAAATTCACACGCACAACACGGGTGGTTGCGGGAAGCTAGGCCTTAGTCTCGCGTAAGCGGGCTGTCGTGCCAGTCAATTAATTAATTAATGATAATAATTATTGGTGACTTTTATTTTTTTAGTCATAAATAAAAATCAGTAATTGACTTTTTTTTATAAAAGTGATCAATAAAAATTTTATTTTGTAAGTCGCAATAATGCATGCAAAAGTTATGATTCTTCCAGAAAAAAGAATTGTCAAGACAGGTCTTGTTAAAGAAGAATATATATACATTTCGATATTTAATGAATCCAGTACTGCGATTAATGGAAATGACTTTTATATTGCGAATTCAGAAGAGTCAATAACTGATTTTTATTGACGCCCTTTATAAATAAAAGTCACTGATTGATTATTATTGATGACTTAAAAAATAAAAGTCATTGAATGATTTGTATTGATGCCTTTTATAAATAAAAGTCATTGGCTGATTTTTATTAATGACTTAAAAAATAAAAGTCACTGACTGATTTGTATTGATGACTTTTATAAATAAAAGTGACTTACTGATTTTTATTGATGACTTAAAAAATAAAACTCATTGAATGATTTTTATTGATTATATTATAAATAAAAGTCACTGAATGATATTTATTGATGACTTAAAAAATAAAAGTCATTGGCCGATTTTTATTGATGACTTAAGAAATAAAAGTCACTGACTGATTTGTATTGATGACTTTTATAAATAAAAGTGACTTACTGAATTTTATTGATGACTTTTATAAATAAAAGTCACTGATGGATTTTTATCGATGACTTTTATAAATAAAAGTCTGTTACTGATTTTTATTGATGACTTAAAAAACAAAGTCATTGAATGATTTTTATTGATTACTTTTATAAATAAAAGTCATTGAATGATATTTATTGATGACTTAGAAAATAAAAGTCACTGACTGATTTGCATTGATGACTTTTTTAAATAAAAGTTTTTTATTTTTTATTTGGTTTTCCTTCGGTTTAGTATGTCAGATTTCTTTGGAAATTCTGCATGAGAATTCGAATGTATTATGCCTTCTCAACACTCAATTTGCCCACAGCCCAATTCGGCTAGACCGTCCATTTATTTAGACCAACGTATTTGCTGACCACACCTTTACAGTGTACAAGTGGTCCTGTTTGAATTGCTGTCTCAGAATCTGCACAATGTCCAACACAACTTTCAGTTTCGGTTTTGCTATCTTTGCATTGTTTGTTTGTATTGTTTGTCATTATCATTGTTTATTGTTGCTGCTGTTGTTGTTTGTAAATTATGTTGCCATAGCTATTGCGCGAGGTTGTTGTTTTTGTGCGACAGCTCTTCACGACGCGGATCATCAACATTGATTTCCTCTTTAAGCCAAAAGCGAAAATCCTGCGGCTTCTCTGTCAGTGTTCACGTAATCAGTGTGCCGCATTGTGGTCAATTTTTTTGTGTTACACACAAACATACGCACACATATATATTGTTGTTTTTTTTTTTTCAAATTTTGCTGTCACAGTGTTTCGTTTAAATGTTGGCCATTAGGAAGCTGAGCTGGTTTTGATGCGAGGCTGCTGTGTTGTACAACATTTTTCCGTCGCGGCGTTGCTGTTGTTGACTTTTGACGCACACAAAAGCACAAAATTATCTTTAAATGCGCGATAATAAATTATTGGTTGCTTTCATGTACAGCACAACGCCGTGTAGGACATTTGCACTGTACAGGACAACACAACGCACGGGGCGGTGTGGGAAAGCGTTGGCCCGCATTGAGAACGCTGCCAAGTTGCGTGCGAGTAAAATGATTTTTATTTCGTCATTGATTTTTATATTCCACACTTGAACAATATTTGAAATCAACAAAAGTAATTTTGGTTTTATGGGCGAGGGAGGAGCGAAAAGTTTTTGCTGGCAGCATTTCTGCGCGGAAGTGGCTGTAAGGAATATGCGACAAGCGTCAAATGCGGGCTTCTTTAAACAATTGCGGCATTTTCTTGCTGTATTTTTAAGGTTCTCATTCGTTGCGAATATTTTATGCGGTTTGCAGCTCGACACCGCAACACGCTGTGAAATTTAATATGTATGTAGCGCCGTAAGCGCGTCTAACTGCACTCGAATCTGGGTTACGCATAAATCCGTGTTGCATAATAAATTCTTATCGCGCACTTTGGCCGTGTCCTCTGTCGTTGCAGATTTAAATGCGGCGCTGAATTTGTATAAATAAAATGCTGCAGGTGCATACGTTAAGCGTTTTTCTATTGTATTGCTCAATAAATGTACATACATACATATGTATATATATATGTGTGTACATATGTCCATTGTATGTAGGGATTTGTATTTGCACAACCAAAGTGTTGGCAGTACATATGTTGACTGTTAGTGTTGCAAGGAGTGTATTACAATAAAACCGCGTTTACGGAACACTGACGGCTGAAAGGTTGAAAGGCAGCACATTTGCGGTTTACACTGAAAGGAATGAGTTGGTTTAACACTAGAACGAGCGCAAGCTTTCCATACCTACAAAGACTGCATATTATATTCGCTGATATCTCGAAAAGTACACATCGCATTTGGCTAATTGTAATTGTAGAACCCTAAATGTAGAACTAATTCTTGAAGCTGATAAAAAAATAAAAGTCATCAAACCAAAAGTTGATAGAAAAAGAACTAAAGAAAATACAGATATTTAAAAATGAAAAACCGTCAAAATGACCGCAATGGTTTTGCTAGTGTTAAGAATTGAGAGGTATTAATGTATGAATGTTTGACAAGTTTTGTGCTTCAACTTATTTTTTTTGTACTGAAAAGTGATGCTGAAAAAGGTCTTATAAAATGTGCCTCCAGGTACTAGTGGGTTAAGTATTACAACTTTGAAAATCATTCAATAAGTCAGTTTTGTTTTCCTTACTACGAGAATTTAACACCATTTAACGCTTTTGTAGTCTAGGTTAGGTAAGCGTAATGATGCCAATTAGAGCTTTTTAGTGTTGCAGGTTGACGTAAAAGTTACCGATGAGAATGTGGCTTTTCCAAGCAACGTTCAGCAACGACTTAATGTGTTACTTAAGGAGTCCTTAAGTCTAACCGAGAGAAGAATGGTTCCCCTAAGTGAGTAAGGCGCAATCTTGAGATAGCCAGACATGAGTCAATGTGCTCTAAGGCTTTCCTGACACCAGTTTCTTTGCATTTCCTACATTAATTCGACTCAGTAAAATTACCTCATGTTTAACTTTAAGAACTTCAAAACCATTTCTATTTCGATTCTATTGAATATATTTTTAAATTGTTTTTATTCAGAGTGAAAATTTGCATTCAAATCCGTAAAAAGAAATTTGGTTCATTTCTAACAAATTCAAAACTCACTTCTATTTCGATTTCTTTCGTTTCATATTTGAACACATTTTTGCATTGTTTTTATTCAGACTGAAAATCCGTATTCAAATCCGTTAAATTACATACATTTGATTTATATCGAACAAAATAAAAAATCAATCCTATTCGACTGCTTTCGTTTTCTCCTTGAATATATTTTTGCATTGTTTTTATTCAGTGTACTAGACTGAAAATCTGCATTCAAATGAGCAAAATTACATTCTATTCAACTGTTTTATTACTACTTGAACATATTTTCGCATCGTATTTTTTTCCGTGGTTTAAAAAGTTTATTATGCGTTACAAAACATAGCATTCTACAAATATCAGTAATCCGCAACTGAAAAAATCGCTAAATAAATAAATATAAAAAATGTCTTTTTTACTATAAAATATTTTTTACTACAAAATATTTTTGACTAAAAAATATATATACTAAAAAACATTTTTTTACTAAAAAAATATTTTTTATAAAAAAATATTTTTTATAAAAATATATTTTTATAAAAAAATATTTTTTATAAAAAAATATTTTTTACTAAAAAATATAAAAAAGATATTTACTAAAAAATATTTTTACTAAAAATAATTTTTACTATAAAATATTTTTTACTATAAAATATTTTTTACTATAAAATATTTTTTACTATAAAATATTTTTTACTTGTATTACAAAATAAAAATGTTCATCAAAGTTTTTGTTATAACAGGGTTAAAAAAATTAACAACATTGAATCGAGTTTTCGTATTGTATTTTTTTTAGTGTATTGATAAGTTTAGTATGTGTTACAAAACATAGCATCTTACAAATATCGGTAACCCGCATAAACACTCTTTACATCTACACACACCCACACACACCCTCACCTGCCCGTTTGAACGGAGTATTGCTGGCACACGCGCGCCTAACCGCATTGCATGGCGTCGCACCGCAGCTTGTGACATTTATAAGGTGAGCGCAACGTGTTGTACTCAACACCAACACACATACTTATAGCCATTGTGTGTGTGTGTGTGTGTGGGTACGCGTAACAAAACACCATCAACAACAATAACAAACGCTGGCAACAACAGCCAGCCACCGAAAACATTTTAGGGTTAAATGCAGCAGTCACATTTTAAATATTTCGTAAGCGGGCGCGCCACGCCCACCAAAACCGCACAGCATACTCGGCAGCAGCAGCAGTGAAGTGGCACGAAATGTGCACCGAACAATGAGGTTGACATGTGGTGAATTGCGAGCGAGCGAAAGTGCGTCAGCGCAGGCGACAGCGTGCTGGCAGCGAACAGTGGCGCAAGGGCACAGAAAATCAGGCAATGATGTGGCTGATTACACTGCACAACAAAATCAATTTTTTTTCAAAATAACAAGGTTCTGACATCGGATTCTGGTAGAGGGGATCAAAAAAAAATATACGTGTATCGGCGTTTTGAAAGTTTACGTCTGAATTTTTTTTTAGGGGGGGTCAAAGTTTTCCCCCTTTTGCACATTCTTATGGTGAATCGGCATACGAAAACCATGTAACCTCACATTTTAGGTATATGATGTGTTCAGCAATTTGATGTAAAATACTACGAAGAATATTTTTGTGGAGCATTTTAACCCTGTAGCTATTATTTTTATGGGTCAATTTGACCCTTTTTTTCTAAAATGCCAAAAATGTCCTGTAAAACAGGACTTTTTAAGGAAAAAATGTACCACGAAAATATTCGCCATAAAATTCGACTATAGGTCCCTGAATACATCAAAGCTCAGAATTTAATTTCAACGCCAGAATTAAGCCAAAACTGAAAATGTGTGAAAGTGTTTATTTCTTACTCATTCAAAATTTCATTTTTGAGGATTAGTGTGTATGGGAAAAATGTTGAAAGCAAATATATCTTTTAGGTATTTTCAAATTTGGCTCAGACGTAAACTTTCAAAACGCCGATACACGTATATTTTTTTTTGGTCCCCTCTACCAGAATCCGTTGTCCGAACCTTGTTATTTTTTTTTGTGTTGTGCAGTGTTATTTGCAGGTATGCAGCCAAAGGAATTAGGCCAACTGGCACAATGGCCCAAAGCGGCCGCTGTGTGGTGTCGACAATGAGCGGCAGCGGCTGGGCAGTTAATGCCACTTAAAGTGAACTAACTGATTGCCTGCGAATGTTGGGTTTGCGTTCGCTGTTTTTTGTGACCCATGTCAAATTATTGCGCGCAACAAAGTGCGTTCGGTTTTTGGTTATAGGTTTTTTTTGTTTGGATTTTGTCGCCAAGATTTCGCTGCCGTTGGACGAAAAAACGAAGCATGGACCCTACTCAGCAGCTGCTTATCGGTTGAGCACATCACTGGGGCGGCCGCCTGTGCGGAAGTGAGCGGCGCACGCACGTAAAAAAGTAAGAAGAAGAAACAGCCTCCAGCAAAGCGGTAGCTGCAGCGCACTAAGCAAGTGAGAAGAAATACAAATTCTACAGCTTTTCGAGCGCATAAATCAAGCTTAAAAAACGTGCCACGAAACGTTAATGTTCAGCAGCCGCAGCCGCAGCAGCAGTCGCCGTCAGTCTGCCCAGTTCGCCGCCCACTCCAGCAGTCAACCAAAGACAAAAGTGCTATCTGTATGTATGGCGGCACATGGCTGTGCTGCTGTAAGCAGTGCAACAGCAACAAATATAACAACAAATCTTGCATGTAGTTTGTGTGTGTGTGTGTGTGTGTGGTGCGGCATAAAATACACCAAAGCACTTGTGAACAAATAATCTTTAAATATTTATAACAGCGCCGGCGCTGGCAATTGCCGTCGCCATTGAACTATGCGCCGATGTTGTTGCTGTTGTTGTTGGTGCTGGTGCAGCTGTCAGCGGTGCAGAGGCAAGAGGCAGCAGTGGCTAACGGCCAACGGCTAATAGTGTTTGCTGGCGGAGTTAAGGAGATTTATTGAATTTCATTTGGGATTTACTTTTACTTTCCTTTACCTTCCTTTCCTGTCTGCCAGCCTGCGTTGCCATTTCACTGCTGTTTCATATCGCCTCATGGCGGTGATTTTTTCTTTTGCTTTGCTTTTGGCTTTGTTTTGTGCTTTATTTTCACATTTTAATTTGTGCTGATTTGTGAGTTTGAAACTGAATTCCAACTGACCGCCTTATTTATTTATTTATTGCAGTTTAGTTGCCTTGCGGACGCTTTAAGCCACTGCAGTTTGGTAATAGATGACAGATAGATAGTGGAGAATATAATGCGAACCGGATAAATACCGGAAGATGCTATTCTCCTATGATATGGACACCGAATAGACATACACGTGCGTGTATAAAGTGGTATATGGAGGAAATGGCGAGTGGGAATGTTGATGTAATAAATGGAAACGAAGCAAGGAATAGAGATATGCCGAAAATACAAAAAACTAATAGAAAAATAACACTGAATCAAGTTCATAAGATTCAGCAATGTGAGAATGCATTGGATGCATTGGGTTTTTGGTTATTCAAATCCGCTCAATTATCTGTTTGCTGCAAGAACTGTGGGCGGCAAGCATGATTTCAAATGGCGATAGGATCAAAAGTTGATTGTGTCATATGGCTTTGGCCAAAGAGTTTTGGGATCCTTAGCTGAAGATTCTTTAAAGACAGTTTAGTTAACAGATCGTTATGGACAACTCGTTGGAACGCATCATAACTAGTTGTAAGATGGGTCTATGAGAATGATGGGCCATCAGAATGTAGGACAAAAACCAGTCGAATCCGATAAATGACAATAAAATCACTCAAAAATCAAAGTGATGTTCATTGTTTTCTGGGACATTCTTGTGTTAGTGCAATACGAATTCGTTCCAGTGCTCTGTAATTAAAAACGTTTATTTTATGTGAGAAACGTCATCAAATACGAACAGATTTGTATTTGTATGACGTTAATTAAAGGCAAAAACACCAACAAATATCACTTAATGACGTATGACTAAATGACGTATGACGTTATTTATTTCTGTATGACATTAATTAAAGGCAAAAACACCAACAAATATCACTAAAGCAGGGACCGGATAACAGTTATTTATGAAAAATATATTTGAAAAAATTATTAATGCACGCAAAAGTTATGATTCTTAAAGAAACCAAAATTGCCAAGTCGGGTCTTGTTGAGTCGATCAAGAATTTATATGCATTTCGATACTTAATGAATCCAGTACTGCGATTAATGAAAATTACTTTTAAGCTGCGAATTAAAAAGTAAGAGTCACTAACTGATTTTTATTGATGCCTTTTATGAATAAAAGTCACTCATTGATTTTTATAAGTAAAAGTCACTGAATAATTTTTATTGATGATTTCAAAAACAAAAAGTTACGACTAATTTTTATTGATGACTTAAAAAATAAAAAGTCACTGACTAATTTTTATTGACCACTTTTATAAGTAAAAGTCACTGAATGATTTTTATTGATGACTTAGAAAATAAAAAGCCACTGACCAATTTTTATTGATGTCTTTTATAAATAAAACTCACTGACTTTTTATTGATGACTTTTATAAATAAAAATCAGTGAATGTTTTTTATTGATGATCCAAAAAAATAAAAGTCACTAACTGATTTTTACCGATGACTTAAAAAATAAAAAGTTATTACTGATTTTTATCGATGACTTTTATAAATAAAAGTCACTTACTGATTTTTATTGATGACTTAAAAAATAAAACTCATTGACTGATTTTTATTGATTACTTTTATAAATAAAAGTCACTGAATGATATTTATTGATGACTAAAAATAAAAAGTCACTGAATGTTGATGATCTAAAATATAAAAGTCACTTACTGATTTTTATTGATGACTTAAATAATAAAAGTCACTAACTGATTTTTATTTATGACATACAAAATAAAAGTCACTAACTGATTTTTATCGATGACTTAAAAAATAAAAGTCACTGAATGATTTTTATGAATGACTGATTTCACTGAATGAGTGATTTTTATCGATGACTTTTATAAATAAAAGTCACTGAATGATTTTTATTGATGACTTTTTTAATTAAAGTCACCAATAATTATTATCATAGGACAACTAAAATAGAACATAGAATAAAATTGTGATTTGTGGACTAATAAAAAATGAAAAATAACTGTTATTATAGGATTTTTTAAATATAAATAGTAATCATATAAATAAATTTATTTGTTGAGTCATTAAATAAGAGGAAAAAAATAACTTTAAAACATTGATTTTTATAATAAAACTTAAACTCTTGCGGTCTACTAAAGGATAATCTTTTGTATGAGATCTCGCTACGTGTGACTGCAATATGTTTCGGATACTGAAATTACCACTCCGGGATACCGGGTTTTAGTATAACAGCACAATTTGGCGAAAGAACTGCAAGTTAGCTCGAAAAGAGACTGTAAGAAGTCTGTAAGCTGGCCGTACCAGCTGGGGGACAGGGAACGAAAACTGTAACTTTTCATCATGAAATCATTCAAGTTCACTAAATAGTGTTAGACAATATGTCCAAGGAATGTATTTGTCACATACTAAACCAAGAAAACTGTCCATGCATTGGTTGCTGCGTTTGCTCAGGTTTGACCGAAAACGTGTTTGAACAAACATTTCATAAATTTTTTGTGTGAGTTTTGACATCGATTAATAACTGTCGCTGAAACTTTAATACTCCACTATAACACAGAAACAAAATTGTAGTAAAACAAGTTCTCGGCGTGGGGGGAATGGACTACAAAAAAAGGGGAAAACTGTGAAAAGAAAAACTTTTCGACTGAGGAAAGAAGTTATTTGAATCGATTATCTTTTAAAAGAAAAAAAAAATTACTTGACAAGTTGAAGGCAGAAGTTCCAGAAAAACGGACATATTTACCGAAGAAAACAACTTAGTTTCACAAAGACAATGCGCTGTCTCACACCTCAGCGGCTTCCATGGCGAAAATGCACGAACTAAGATTTGAACTGCTTGACCACACTCCTTCCTTACTGACTAAATTTAGCACCAAGCGACTTTCTTTGTTTCCTCAGTTAAAATTTGCGCTTGGAGGACAGAGATTTTCATCAAATGAGGAGCACATTGCTTTAGTAAATGATTATTTTGCAGAGAAAGATGCCGAGTACTATTTCGACGAGTTAAAGAGATGGGAGCGTCGCTAGGAGAAGCATGTTGACTGAAGAGGAGATTCTATAAAAAAAGTTGTTTTTAGAAAAATGGGTTGCATTTTTGTTAAATTAGAAACTTTTCAGACCAGTTTTGTTTAAGGGAACTATTGCTTAAAAGTGAATGGAAAGTTTTATTGTTTTAAAATCAATTCCAATATCTCAGCTACAAAGAAGGTTTCGACTGTGCGGTCATCTTATTATATATACAACTTTCTTGGGAAAGTTATGAGATAATATTATATACTTATATACAAGGTGCAACCCAAAGTAAACAGGACTTTTATAAAATAAAGAAAACGGATGATTATTTTTGTATAATTCTTTTTATTTATTCAAAATACTCTCCTTCTGCTTCGATACAACGTTTTGCACGGTCCAAAAGCATTTGGAATGAGTGTTTTAGGTCATCGGCCGGCATCGCCTTCAGAATGTTGGTACAAGCCTTTTGGATGTCCTCAACGTCCTTATAACGGTTTCCTTTCATCGGCAAATGCAACTGACCGAATAAGTAGAAGTCACAGGGAGCCATATCAGGCGAATACGGTGAATGATTGATGGTAAAAATGCGATTTTTGGTCAAATAATCGGTCGTAACTAGGGCTCTGTGAGCCGGTGCATTATCATGCAATAAACGCCAACTTCCTTCCTCGCGATATTCTGGCCGAATACGACGAATGCGATGCACCAAACGCTTCAAAACTTCAACATAAAACAAAGCGTTAATTGTTTTTCCCGGTGGAACAAACTCTCGATGAATTATTCCCTTTGAATCGTAGAAACAAATGAGATGAGTTTTGATTTTTGACTTCTCACGGCGGGTTTTTTTCGGATTTGGCTCATCTGGGTGCTTCCATTCGGCACTTTGACGCTTTGTTTCGGGATCATATTGAAAGCACCACGTTTCGTCACCGGTTACGATGTTGAACAAGAAATTTGGATCACGTCTGGCTTCCCGAACGATGTCTTTTGCGTGCTCAATTCTCTGCGCTTTTTGGTCGTCGGTTAAAGTGTGCGGAATGAAGCGAGAACACACTTTACGGAGACCCAAATGTTCGGTTAAAATGCGATCAATTGATGTTTTGGAGATGTTCAATTCCATTTCCATCAATTCCAATGATGATTTTGGCTGCATTTTGATAAAATCACGCACAGTTTTGATGGCATCGTCAGTAATCACAAATTTCGACTGGCCGACGTGTTCGTCGTCATTCAAGTCTTCACGACCATTCTTGAATCGATTCAACCACTCATTAACACGGCCACGGGATAAACAATCATCACCATAAACTTGCTTTAACAATTTAAACGTTTCGGTAAAAGTTTTACCAAGTTTAAAACAGAACTTAATATTAGCTCTTTGTTCGATCGACATTCTCGTACCAAAGTTAAAAACATACTGTCACATTGAGCGGGATATTTCGGCGTCTACTAGACCAAATGTCATGAAATTTAGACAGTATGTGAATGAAAGATGTACCTTTCCAACGCATGTCCTCACACATAGATGGCGCCACCAGAAACGTCCCTATTGCAAAAGTCCTGTTTACTTTGGGACGCACCTTGTATTTGCTGCTGGAACTTCTATGTATTTCCGAATATGCCGAGCATGTGTAAGTCTGGATAGGGCATAGTTCCACATGTTTAAGTAATACTGTGTCAAAAAATACCCGGAATCTGTCGATTTAAACTAAGCCGGTAATTATTCTTGTTGAAATATTTTTTTCTTAGGCTGGTAGCACTATTACACACATCCATGTCAAATTTCAAGTCATAAATGTCATAAGCAGGGAAAGGATTTTGTGGAAATTGTCTTTTTTGTTTGCTGCTAGATAGAGCATTTCTGATTGAAAATGAGCACGAATTAGGTCCTCCTGATTAGAAATATACCACTTTTATTTTGCCTTTTGTTGCCTTAAAAATGCAGTTTGCCTTTTTCACCCATAAATGCCTTTTTTTAGTGCCTATTTTACCTATAAATGCCACAAAATGCCTTTTTCAAGATTTGTCGAGCGCCTTTTTGTTTTTCTTTCGTTTTTAATATTTCCCCCCTTTTGTTTCGCAAAAATACCTTTAAACTAAAAAAAATTAAGTGGAAACATTGCAATTTCGTTAACTTATCGATGTTTTTACATTATTAATGTACATGATTACATTGATCATTCCTAAGCCGTTATTTTTTGTTGTGCAGTGGAATATTTAACCCGGCATTGGTGTGGTGGGGTATACCATACCCCAGAGGTTGTATTTTTGTAAATAATACGGATATCAGTTTTATGTGGGCACTATCGCTTCTAGTAGCTGTTTATAACAGTCCAACCATACACATTTGCTATCCAAAAACAACTTAAGTGTGACCAGATTTGAGTCACATCCCGCTAAAGTTCATTGGGGTATGACATACCCCACCACACCAATAACGTAACTTTTTGTGTAAATGATTTTGAATTAAAATTTGTATTTTTGATGGTCTAGTAGTCTTCGATTTATTAAAAAATATACCGTACGGAAAAATAAGAGGCAAATACCAACTGCCCAACTGCTACGCTCAAGAAAAGCTCCCAGTTCAGTATTCGCATTTCGTCGCCGTAGAAAACGAATGTCGTATGTTCCGTTGAATTTAATAGCACATACGACAATCGTTTCCATCGTATCAAATGTTCCAAAAAGTATCATTAATACACAAAAATATCATTATTCTGTAAATCCTTAAAATAAGGCGAAGCTGTACCAAAACGTCGTCAGTACAGCACTCGATGTTCGGTTTGTCCGAGAGCAAAAACCTTATACGACTTGCGAAAAATGCGCTAATTTTGAGACCCTGTAATTCGCTCCTCTTTCAGGGTAGCTACCAAAAATGTTATGTCACATAACTATATGTATTTCGTTTTGAAAACAGACTATGTTTTTTGGAAAATTATATACAGAAATGTTTTTAAACCCCATTATATCAAGTCAACTTATAAATATCGGTACTTTTCGTTTATTTTTGTTATATTTGATATTTTCTTTTACAAATTGCTTGCACATGAAGTGCTTTTGTATTTTCTTGCGTAAAAGTAAATGAAAAATAATATAAAATTGCTATCTTTTATATTTGTGTTGTTTCATGAGGTTGCTGCTATATCAAGTCTTGGGGTATGTCATACCCCACCACACCAATAACGTAACTTTTTTCCACCACACCAACGCCGGGTTAAAGAAAAAAACATGCCAAAATTAAAAAGTTCGGTTAGCGCAAAAATTTTATTTATTTTTTTGTGATACAAGTACGGCAGTATGAGAAGTTAAAATATGAATTTGAAATATGTGCCTACATTTCAATTAAAATATCTTAGTTTTAGTTTATAAACTATCTTCGAAAACCTTGATGTTCCTTTTCTTTTACAAAAAACGAGGTATAAATATTGTATGTTGCATACGTCAGATGAAATAAAATTATTAAAAAATACATACCGTTTACCCTTTTTTTTAGATTTTCTAGTATTTTTTTCTTATTTTTAAATGCCTGTTTTTGCCTTTTTAACAGTTTTCAATGCCCTATTTTGCCTTTTTACGCAGTTTTTAGTGACTTTTTCTGCCTTTTTGGCAGTTTTTAGTGCCTTTCCGTGCCTTTTTTGCTATTTCATTTTGTTTTTTTTTTATAGGGTTTTAGGTCCTCAAAATTCTTTCCCTTTAAGTGTTTGAGTTAAGCATAATTTTGTACGACATAGAAAGGGAATTCTTCGATTCTTACAATATCTAAAATTATTCAACCAAAAAGCACTGATTAAATTGTATTTTCTAAATGGAATAACCGTAGCGAAAACGTTGAATATATTGCAGAAGTCTTTCAGGGACTAAGCAATCAAAAACAACAACATTTGGTTGGTAAAAAATGTTCAAAGACGAAGAGTCCCGTCATGTCAATCAAATCAAGAAATTGAGTTTTGCAAACCGTTGATTAACAGCAAGAGACCTCGCTGATAATATTGGCATATAAAAATTCATTACTATTTTGAAAATGTTTTGCGTCAAATCTCGATTGGTACCGAAAACTGATAATGCACCATCTCACCATTCAAATTTCAAAAATTCGATCCATACCGTTCCATTCACCTGATTTAGCTTCATGTGACTTCTGGCTTTTCTCTAAACTGAAAAGATCGCTCCGGGGACATCGTTTTGAGTCGATTGAGGAGATAAAAGCCGAATCGAAGAAGGTGTTGAAGGTCATTCCGAAAAATGACTATTTTGGATGCTTCGAGGACTGGAAAAAACGCTGGCATTGCATCGAAGAGCGAAGAGTTTGAAGGCAATGAAATAGATTTAACCCATTGCTGCATAATAGGTAAAAATTTAGCCATGAAAATTGGCGTTTTAAAAAAATCACAGAAAAGTTCGTGATAGAGATATCTCAAAATCATTGATAGGAATGGTTGAGGTAAAGATGGAACTACCTTAGTCTAGTGGTGGTCACCCTAAAATTCCGCCATGTAGCTAGAGTTACCAGACTCCGAAAATTGTTAATTTTCCGTACGTAGTGGCCTTAGAACTTCACAAAAATCTGCCTCCTAACTCACCTGTAAACAATACAACTTTTGTTCACGTGTTTAGCTGATCACTTCAAAAAGTATGGAAAAAAGCTACCATTGCTGCCTAATGTGTAAAAAATACCCAATGAATATCTCAGCAACGTGCAGAGATAGAAAGCTGAAATTTTGTTTCTGATAATTTTTGGTCAATTCCAGGTCGTGTATGAAATTTTATCAAAATCGTATGGGCGGAACTGGTACCCGGCTTTAATGGGTTAAAAGAATAAATAAAGACTTTTAATTGTATACCACAATACCGGGTATTTTTTGGACACAGTAGCACACCTGCAATTTTAAGAGACAAAATTTCGCCTTATTTCCGCGGACCTTGTAAAAATTCTTGAATAACTACTCCTCATCTACTCTATTCGGATATGGTTTTCCTGCACTTTCTTTCTGTTGTTTGACCAACCATTCTTCTTTTCTTGTTTTTTAATGCACCAAATAAATAAACGTTTAAAACATTCATACTTCAAAAACATAATTAAATTAAAAGTCAAAAGCACATTTTTCACAATTAATTTGTTTTTTAATTACGATTTTTGTTCAGCTACATGCCGAAATAATTTAAAATCAACAAAATTCAATTCATTTTGATTGCAATGCCGTCCACAGCTGGTCGCGCATTTAATTGAATGTGCAAAATATATGCAAAATATTTTAAAACGCAAAATTCCAAATTAGGACAATGCGGCCGTGCACGTCGCACGATTGCATTCTCCACACCGGACCACATTCAATTTTGCTGATCGGCTGCGCCACTTCCGAAGTAGATTTTATATATGCATCTATGTATGTGTATATGTATATATGTATGTGTGTGTTTGGCCATACAAATTTGTTTCATTGCCAACAAATTTTAAACACAATTTCGCATTGAAAAGCAACAACAACAACAACAAACAATGTGCATAATCTGCACAACGAAATTGGTTAAAATAACGAACGTTGTGTTTTTAACGTGTTGCCCGCTAGCAGCGCATTTGTTTTTGTTGTAGGTTTTAGCTGCCAATGCAGCGCGGCACATTAGCAATTATTATTATAATAATTGCTGCTGGAGTAGCGGCCACACGAGTGGAATTATTGGCACCGACAGCCGCAGCCACTCCACGATGCCACAACCACAGCACAACGAGCGCCAATGCTGCCAGAGTTTCCGCCATTGTGGCGTGATTTTGTTGTTTTTTTAGTGTCGATATTTGCCACTATTTCAGACATAATTGGGTTATGCTGTAATTTATTAATCGTTACGTGTACAGGAAAATGCCAGAATTGTTGGGAAAATGTTTGTATTGGAAGACAAATGGCGATGGGAATTCAACAAATTTTTTTTTAAGTATTTATTGTGCAATATTTGTGTATGAGACAGCGGGTTCAGCTTTGGAACTGCGAATCAGGTAAATTTAATATCTTCCTCTTATATATAACTATTATTTGTACAACAACGGATTTTAGTGACACTTGTTTGAATTGCATTGAACTAAATTTCCATTATTCCATATAATTTTAAACAGAAATATTGTACAATAATATGAATGAAAACTGTATAAAATTAATATAAAAAATTGAAAAATTATTATAAAAATTTATTATAAAAAATTTACAGCATAAACAAATAATGTGTTAATGGGTATATAAATCACAGCGCCCACCAGGATTTGAGAAAAATTTTCATAAATAACAAAACGAAATCATGCATATAAATGTATAAGTATTATAATTTGTGGAAATTTATTGTATGTAATATGTAATGGAAAGAGCTGTACGTATGTACCAATAAATACTGCAGAATGTCGCGTTGTCCGAGTTCAGTGTCGTCTTAGAAATTGTTTTCAATGACCTTGAAAAATAAACAAACAACCCGAACAAATATGAATGGCGAAAAAAAACAAACAACAAAAGATTCCTAAAGACAACAAACAAATAAAATGAAAGCTTTGTGGTTTGGATCTTTCGTATCTACAAATCCATCGAATATAGGAGAACACATATTTTCAAGTTGAATGTGTACTAAATTTTGTCCAGAGGGAATAATACAATTGAAAACTACGAGCTTAGAAAGCTCTACCCATAGAGTTGCGGTGTAAATAATGGCTGTGTGCGATATTTTATTGTATAAGAATATTATATATACAACTATCTTGGGAAAGTTATGAGATAATGTGCGGAGCATAGCTATGTACATCTATATATGTATATACTTATATATATATGGTGCTGGGACCACTAATTCCGAATGGGCGAAGCTTGTTTAGGTCTGGAAAGAGCGTAGTTCCATATGTTTAAATCGAAATGCAATTTTGGGAGACAAAAAAGCGTCTTATTTCCTCGGACCATGTGAAATTTCCTGAAGACTCCTGTTTACTCTGTCCGGAGATGGGTTACTTGCGTTGCAAGTAGATGAAAACATTAAACACATTAAGAGCTTTAAATCCAGCAGATTTATAGCAGATCTTTTATGAAGTGGCTAATATTATCGCACACAGATATAAAATGCGAGAAAAGATGCTCTGAGAGGCAAAGTCGGCTATTTGGCAAAACAGCTGAAAATTAAATGGAGGGAATGCTTGAATCACTGAATTTTTGGACAATTCTATGCCCTCAAAAGTTAGCTTTCTTCATTAAAAAACAATTCAATTTGAACCCAGTGGGTGATTTTGTTAAATTTACAAGCGATAAAGATTTATGGAACTGGACGTTTGCAAGTTAGTTGAGTTGCAAGTTAAGACTTTTATCAAATTTCGAAATAATTGCAAAGCAATACAGCGGAGACATTTAAACTTTTGACTATGACTAACAATATTTCCCAATTAAATAGAAGGTTTTGTGTGTATAGTCATGGAAGATTTCCAAATAACTGAGACTAGTTGAGTCCAATCTCTGTAAGCACTGCTTGAAACCCGAGAAGGATGAAACAATAGAACTAATTCCGTGTTACTGCTCAGCTTTTGCATGACGCAAAATGGAAATCTTGGAAATCTATTTTTTTTTTTCAAAGATTTACAATAACAAAGATTTCGACGTGGTCCAAATTTGAAGAATCTAACCTTCCCAAATGACAATGGAACTTCCGAATACTATTTTCCAATAGAAACCAAATGTTCAGTGAGATCATGCGCGAGTTTTTTTTATGGAACTATCATCCAAAAATACAACACCAACCGGGACATTTTATTGATGAGCTTAAGGTCAGCAAGCTCCCAGAAATATACGTAAAATGATTTCCATTGCATATTACACAATTATTTCAGGAAGAAATTTGAGAGCGGACTTTTCACTATATCAGTCAATGCAATGCAATTATTTGGTTGCTCAGATTAATTCCAGATTCGATTATCTCAAGAAAAAGTTTATAAAGTGGACTTCTCACCTTTTCCGACAATGCAAATTTCACTGTTTCGAGTATTGCAATTAAATCTGTTGGTTGCTCGGGTTAGTGTGAGACTCGTCTGGCTTCCACCATCCCAAAAAATAGGCTTGAAAAATGCATTTTTCACCGGTTCAGTTAATGCAGTGGAAATTGTTGGTTGGTCAGATTAATTCGAGGCTCAGGCTGGCTTCCATCATCCTCACCATTTCTGTCAGTGCAATGAACTTAGTTAGTTGCACAGAAAAAATCGACACTTAGACTAGTTTTCATCATCCCAAGAGGCTTGAAAAAAATGTTCACCATTTCAGTCAATGTAATGGAATTTGTTGGTTGCTCGGATTAATTTTAGACTCAGACTGTTTCCAAACGTCTCACTGTTTCTGGCAATGCAATGGAAATTGTTGATTGCTCAGATTAATTCGAGTTTCAGTGTGGTTTCGATTATCTCAAGAAGAAATTTATAAAGTGGATTTTTCACCGTTTCTCACAATGCAATTTTCACCGTTTCGAGTATGTCACTGTTGGTTGCTTGGGTTAATTTGAGACTCAGACTGGTTTCCATCATCTCAAAAAGAGGCTTGCATAGTGCAATTTTCATCGTTTACGTCAATGCAGTGGAATTTGTTGGTTGCTGAGTTTAATTCGAGACACAGGCAAGCTTCCATCATCTTGAAAAGTGAACTGTTCACTATTTCAAACATTGCAATTGGATTTATTGCTGTTGGATTGGTACGCTGTCTTCTAATCTAACCTATAATTGTTCCCCCCATTGCAATTGAACTGACTCACAGCCACATACTCACGTCACATTTTCGCGCCCTAAAGAATCGAAAAATCGAAGCCGGAATTCTTGAAAAAGATTTTAGTGCTATTTGTTTAATGGAGACAGCTGCACATTTGACGCCAAAATCAACAGCTGAGCTGAAACACAAAAACAGCATTGTCGGCCAGTGGGTGTTTCCGGCGAGTGTTCAGCGATTGTTGCCAACAAGAGTTCAGTGTGTCGGCACATGTCGAGCGAGTGCGAAAACACTATGACCAAAGCATTATTTATAATTTTTGTTGATTTGTATTTGTTGTTTTTGTTGTATATTTTATTTTTATAAATAATTTTCGCTTATTTTTTTTAGCATAGTTCTTACTTTGTATAAAAAAACAGAATTATTAAAACGAATACAAATCATAGAAAAGTTCAAAAAAACGACGTATGCAAAAAGACAAATTCTTAAACAATTCTCAAAATACATTCACAAGTGTGCAAGTAGTTTAAAAAAAAGCCATCACTTAAGCTAGCATAAGTAAAAGTGTTTGTAGCAAAAGAAATTTTAATCTCACTCAACTAGTTTTGCTTTCTTGTTGTAATTAAGCAAAGTGTTGCGCATTGTGGCGTTTAGTCGCCGAACAGTTTCTTGCCCAGATCCATCATTCGGTGATTGCGGCAGACGCGCAGCGCATCGGCCTTCTTGAGCACCGCCACCACGGACGGATTCACCTCGACCAGCTGCGACAGGAAGTCCTCGTAGGCGGACTTGACATTCGGCTGCAGCGTGCCGATTTTGACCTTCTTGAGCGTCTGCACTATGCCCTCGGCCCAGCCCGACTCGATGGCGAACTCGGAGATCCATGGCACCAGCGGCAGCACACCGCACATGGTCTGCATGCCGAGGAACCACAGCTCCACAATTTCCATCCAGTGCTCCTTGTAGGCAATGGACACCACCAGCGCCGTGGGATCGTTGGACTCGTCAATGTTGTAGGCATCCCAGAGGAAGCGTATCGTTGCCTGTATGTAGCGACAGAAGGAGAAGTCGTTCTGCTTGACCTTCTTGGACTGTTGCTTCAGCAGCAGCAGTCCGAGCACGGCCAGATGGCCGTGCATGACCAGATTGTCGGGCGTGTCCTTCAGTTCGGGCAAATTCTCCACTACGAATTTGAGCACATTGCAGAACAGGGGCGCGTCTTCGGCCAATTTCGGCTCCAGCACGGTCAGGTTCATGAGTATGTTGCAGAGCGAGACAATGGCGGCGCGCGCGTCCTTCATCTCCTCGCGCTGCTTGGGCGTGGGCACCGGGTCGGGCTCGTTCATGCGCTTCAGGCGCTCGGCGCGCGGTATGGGCGGACGCTTGTAGTGCGCAATGGTGAAGTAGAACTCGATCTGCTCGAGCATCACCTCGTCCTGCTTGGTGGCGAAGAGCACTTTGCGTGCGTCGTCCTCGACGGCGAGATGGCAGAGCGCGGGCAGCATGACGCGCAGCACGTCGACGGGCGCCTCGCCTTCGCGCGCGCCGTTGCGCCAACTCTTGAGCTCGTGGAACGACTCGTTGCAGACCTTGAACATGAAGGGCAGAATCTTGTAGACGGCCGGACGCATGGCGGTGGTCTCCTGCGCCAGCCAGGCGGACAGAATGCGCACAATGGCGCAGATGAAGGCCTTGTCGCGCGGACTGCCGCTGTCCTTGATCTTGTCGTTGGAGACGCGCGTCAGCACGGCCATCACCTGATTGAAGGCGCCCTTGAGCGCAGTGTAGGTGGTCTGCTTCTCCTTCGGTTCCATGTCGACCTGGTCGGCGCCCATGTGCTCGATGCACAGCTCCAGTATGACGAAGCAGCAGGTGATGAGATCGGCATGCTTGAACGTTGTCTCCAGCTTCTTCTCGTCCATCTGCATGCGCACCTCGATGGCGGCCAGCTGCAGCACCGTCAGGAAGAACACCTTCTGGTCGTCCATGAAGGCCCACTGCATGCCGAGCACCTGCAGCGTGGTGGCAATCAGGTGCAGCGTGGGCTCGCGTTGCTTCGGGCCGATCTTGGCCTTCAGTATGTCGCCGCAGGCCTTGAAAAGGCTCTCGGGCCAGATTTCGCCCTCCAGCGTGTTGGCAATGACGTCGCGGCGGCACGTGATCAGAATCGACGAGAGTATGGTGCACAGCTCGTACTTGCGCTCGCTGTTATCGGTCTCCATGTCCAGCGCAATGCGTTGTATGAGCGCATGGAAGGGCTTCGGGTCCTCGGTCCACGACGACTGGCCGAATTTGTCCACCAGCAGCACAATTAGATGCAGCGCTTCGTCCGTCTGGAAGCTCTGCGCCGAATAGATTTGCGACATCTTCGGTATGGCGCCGATGGCGAGCAGCGCATTCTGGCCCGGCTCATAGGTGGCGATGCTCTTCAGGCAGCTGTACGCCTCGCTCACCACAATCAGATTGTCGTCGTAGTCGTCGTCGTCGGCCTGCTCGACGATCTCCAGCAGTGTGGGTATGGCGTCGATCATCTCCTTGTGCGTGGCCAGCTCCTCCTCCTGACAGAAGCACGTCAGTATGGAGAGCGCCACACTCTTGTAGACCAGCGGCGGACAGTCGTTGGGCAGGTCCTTGGAGATGAGCAGCTTCTTCAGGAAGTTGAAGCCGATGGCCTCGAAGAGCAGCTTCTTGGCAGCGGCGCTGCACTCTTTGCCCTTGACCAGCTTGGTGACCATAAACAGGGCGGCGAACTTCTCGGTTTCACTCTTGCTGCCCTTCAACATGGCCGCACACTTTTTCACTGCTTCCGGTACATCGGCCATTTTGTGTTGCGGTGCGGAGTTTCTCGCTGCGGTGCGGTGCGTTACTGTGCGGGTATAGTTAAATTGTTATTGGATCTATAAAATTTGGATATTCCAATTTCAATTGTGTGGTGTTTGTTTTTTTTTGGTGCAATTTATGGCTGTTTATTCACATCTGTTGTTATATATATATATATACGTACATATGTATGTGTATCTATAGCTTCAGGCTATATATAGTATTTTGATTTGAGTATGTTTTCACTTTCACACACAAAACTGAAAAGTGTTGCGATTTATTGAAACGATCTTCTTTCTGGTGTTCCTCACCAGCCGACGCACTCTCACCAACTGATCGCCACGAAATTTCTATTCCATATCGACCATTGGGTCGGCCAATGTGCGGCAACCACTCGCCCCGCTCTGCCGGCACGACAATTCGTCCGCATAGCTGTCCGTCTGTTAGTCTGTCTGACGTGTTGCTACTAATAAACGTTGGCTTGGCGTCGACATATAAAATACAAATTGTCTACGTAGCGTTTCCTTTCCATGCCAAGTGTTTGGTGTTGTTGCATTTCACGCTCAACGATACCTACACATTTTTATTTTTAACAATTTCGTTCGTGTTCCTTTGTGTGCTCCGCGGCCGAAATGCGAAAAGGAAAAGTTGGACAACAAAATTCAAATTCTAAATGAGTTGGGAAAAATTGTGAGATCGTTGGCGTCATTCCCGATGCGGTGGCACGTTTACACAGAGTTCAGTGCCGTTTAGAAGAAAAGTGATGAGGATTTGCCATTTGGTTTGGTCAATTGACATTTTTTTCAAGTAAATTTTTAAACAAGAATCAAATGAAATAGATTTTATCTACTTAGAAGGTAATATATTGTAATAGGCAGTTCTTTGAAATATCTACAAACATGCAACTGTCTTCATTCGGCCGTTCAATTGCCCTAAAGTGGCGCCGTTGATTTAGTGCAAAGCAACGGCGATCTTGTTTGCCTCTCAGCCAGCGCGTGCCGCCGCTCTTCTTGCGTTCGCTGCACTCTCAACAACTCTGAGTATGAGTTGTTGTTTATATTTAGATGATGAAGATTTCTTACATACAATTTTCTTTCCACATGCTGTTTAAAGCAGATATTTTTATTTACATTTTGGAATTGTTTTTTTCTAGAGGCTACAGAAAGCGAGGTGGATGCAGTTGAGGAAAAAAAAACGTACATTAAAATGTTGATGCCACGGCTGACATCACTTGCTGCGGATTGGATATCACTTCAGCGATTGAAATAATAGCAATGTTTTTTATAGATGGTATGGAGGAATTTTGTTGCAACAAAAAATGTTGTATCTCATCTTGTGGGACTACTGACTGTTTTGTTGGGCTTCTGGTTGATAGAGATTTGAAAGCAAAATAACTTATTACTTAGACCGAAAACCAGATTTGGATTCGAAACTTTTTTGCTCACGGCTCATACGTTGGAAATAACATAGCTTCAATATTGTTCAAAGGCTGTGCTGTAATTTTCTAAGATTTTTTGCAGATCTACTTACTGACTTACTTAAATGGCCATAACAACCCCTTACCGGGTTATTGCCTGCCGCAAAAGTTCTCTAATGGCGCCTCTATTTTGCCTTCTTTAGTTGGTTACACAGTTGGTCCACAATGTGGTCCTTCCACCGGGGGCACGGGCTCCCTCTTCGTCGTCGACTGTCGACTGTCACTAATGTATCGGAAGCAATAAAAGCTATAACTTTGATCGGAGTAAAGTCCAGGCAAGTCTTGGACTGCAGGAGAAGACGCCTAAGAGAGCGAAGAGAGCCTTGGATTACGCCAGTGTTGCCAGATGCCTGAAGTGACTCTCATTAAATGGTAAAAAAGCTAAAATTTCCTCCAGAAAAATTTTACAAATTTCCAAAAAATTTTTGGAGATTTTATTCTTATAAAAAAATATAAATATGTTGTTTTTTATTGCAGCCGGTTTATTCATACAGCTTCAGTTAAACAACACAAACAAAACATATCAAAAATGAGATCGGTATGAAATTTGCTTTTGTAAACTTCTTTAATTCATTGCATAAATTATACACTTTGAAACAGAAAATTTAATGAAATTAAATTCGACACATTAGCTTTCAATATTCAAGGCTTCAGTGCCACTAATGATGTCAAATGTATCAACATCAAAATCACCTAAACAATTCTCCTATAAGGCCAAGAATCTCCTAAATCTAAGGGGAATTCTCCTCATCTGGCAACACTGGATTATGCTTCTTTCTGGGTTTCTGCGCTTAAGAATATTGAGAGTATTGAAAGAGCTGACACCCACTTGCTGTTAGAATTCTGATTCAATTCCATATCGATACCCGGAGCGCAGAATGCGCCTATAAAAGACATTTCTTATGTTAAGAATCCTTAAATTTTATAGAAACTTCAATCATATCACATGAAATCAGTGCCTAATATTTTACTTTAATTCTTTTACTTTAACAACCAAATGTTATATAAATTAGAATGAATTCATATGCCAGCACTCACACTTTTCCGCATACGAAGTTCCCCACTGATGAAATTTAATTGAATTGAATCGATGATTACATATAACATCCATTGCCAGCCGTAACAGATATTTCAACAATGCAGCAGGAAAATTAATTTCACACCTATAAACTTTTGCCATTGGTAACATTTTTGAGTTAGTTAGAAAATTTGTGTGTTTTATTTGTATTCGAAAAAATATCTAATTGGACATGGCATGGTTAGCAGATCGTCAGTGAGTTGGTATGTAAAAAACTCGTTGCATTCAACGTGTTGAATTTAATCAATGAAAATGTTTTTTGTAATTATATCTATATAAATATATAAATAAGTACAAGCATATATAAGGACAGGGCCGTAGTTAGAACTTAATGATTTTTACATAGATAGGTGCAAGAAATTTGTGAATTCGTATCAAAGGTCATAAGCCAAAAAAGCATTTTGAAAATATATCAGAAATGTTAGTCATCGAGTGTTCTAATAACTAAAACTTCTACTCTCTTCACCAAAAATGTTGGGATCATAGAGTGTTCTAACACCCAAAGCTTCCACTTTCTTTGCCTACGTCACTGCTTTTATGCATCAATGGATAGAAAGTTTTGGGTTTCATTTACGTTTTTTTGGTTTTTTTCTATAAACTAAATAATTTAATTTAATTTAATAATAATAATTGACTGGCACGACAGCCCGCTTACGCGAGACTAAGGCCTAGCTTCCCGCAACCACCCGTGTTGTGCGTGTGAATTTGTACGCGGGTAGAAGGGACCTACAGTTTTTATGCCGGTTCCGAACGGCAGGTTGGGAGCTTTATCATAGGCAATTTTTGCTCTCAGAGGTTTGCCATTTCCAGCTGAGAGGACAGCCACCGAAAGAGAAAACGAATTTTCCCGTTATTTTTTTTTAGGTGTTATTACGGGCAGTATTTGAACCTGCGGTTTGCTGCCTTCGACTCGCGGTCCAACGCACTAACCAACTGAGCCACGGCGGCTAAATAATACATATACAAAATAAGAGAAAAATAAATTGTTGAATCTGAAAATCGAATAGAGATAGAAAATATTTTTTATATATAATGGAAGAGCAATAAACGATTGGTCAGAGAGAGAGAGAGAGAGAGATGAGATGAGAGAGAGAATTGAGATATTTTTTTGTATTCGAATTTGTTGTACTTGTTGCCAAATATTTATGGAATGACACTTGTTTAAATGTACTGATTTAGAATGAATAATAATAAAAAAATTAAAACAAAATTTATTTCTAACCATCCGTTTGGCATCACGGAAAATGTCTCGTGATGGAGATGTGGCAAGCGTGGCGTTTTCTCAATTCAATCTCAATATCTTTGCTTCCATGTTGCTTACTAATGAGCTGACTGAAGTCTAGGAGTTGGAATATGTATGTACATATACTAGTATAGATATATATCTCATATAACTAAGACTTATGTATACAAATTGGTGCTTAACCCTTTGAGTCACAATGTCCAATATATTGAACTACAGCCCATATAATTCATACAGAACGGGTTTATTTTCATGTCGGAAAGGGTTAAGATAAATTGAGACCAAGCTTCCTGTTAGACTGAATGGAAGAAAAGTTGATTTCAAAGATAAAAAAATTGTGACTTACGTTGGAATAGTTGCAGCCAACCAGTTGTTTTTTTAATTTAAATAACTTTTTTAATATTTACTTATTTTAAACTAAGTATTTGTATGTAAAATAGTCAATAAATTATCCTCAGTCTTATTGAATATGATTAAGTGATCCTTCTAGAAAGAAAGATGTGATCTTCCGTACAAAATGACATAAATGAAATAAAACCAGAATCACTTTGATATCTCACACCGTTGTTGTTTTACATAATATAAATTATTTTCTTTCTGGTCTTTCTGGTTACCCTTTACTAGGCGAATACCAGGTCGAAAGAAGCATCTGGGGGATTATTCAATATAGAATCCAATTGGGAATCTGAAGGTTTGGGAACTATGTTAAAATTCAGCTTTGAGGTTGGACTTACAGATAATCTGTGACTCCATGAAGGAGTCCCTATAGATCCTTTTTCTAACAATAGTAAGTTTTAATAAATTGAAAGTTTTTTGTCGTAAGCCCCGAACGGAATGGCTGGAAAACGTTCAGAAGGAAAGGGTAGGAGGGTCAGAGTGCAAACAGTTGGAGGAAAAGGTATAGGAGATGAGGGCCCTAGCGCCGGGGGAAGCAGGAGGGCAGTTACATGAGAAAGCTGCGTCCCTTAAATTCACATTTTATACGTAAACACAATCAATTGCGCTCCTTCCATGTAGTCCATATCACTCTTCCAGTAGTTGTTGTTCCTTTCGAAAAAGTGTTTATGAAAAACTGATTTTTAACCCTTCTTACCCTTTCAATGCATGTGACTAGGGCCATCTGTCTGATCTCCAGCGCTCCAATACACGAAACTAAAATTGCTTCACACTGTCTGCTTCCAAGACCCTTTTGCCCATTCCAGCTGAGTTTACAGTCGCTTGGCAAACATTTAATAGAATTTATGTATTGCCAACGTTACATTTAGAGTTTCATTCATGTTTTACGAGTAACTGAAGGCAGTAAAAATAGTACAGAAACCCTTTTTCAGTTTTGTAAAACATTTTTCGTAATGGCTCCAACAAACTTAAAACAATTTGCAAACGCCACTTTTACAATTTTTACCATTGTTCCATTGCTTTTGTGCCAAAACGGTGGCAGGCCGAAATCTCCAATATGCAATATGAAGACATTTCAAATATTTCAAAAAATTATAAAACCATAAATTTACACATATACACGTACGCAGCATTTCACACACACACACTTACTAAACACATAACCGGTTAGCGCTCTTCGCCTATGTGTAGGCAATAAAACCCTTCTGTAGCACAAAAGTATGCTAAATTGTTGCTTTTTATGTGGCGCAGGGACGTGAAGCGCAATGAAATGGAAGCATAAGAAATGGGGGAAACGAAAAGCACAAAAAAAAGCAGTGCAAAATATTTTATGACCACAGGCGGCGGAATAATCAAATCGTTGACAGTGCCCCAAAATCGAGAAGGCATCGCCCGACCAAAGTGAATGGAAGAAACTGCGGTCGCTGTGTCGTCTTCGTTGCTGTCGTTGTTGCTTTCGGTGCCGCTTCAACGCAATTGTCTGCTTTGTGCATTTTGTCATACAAATTGTGTAAAAAATTACAAAAACAACAACAACAAAATGCCACTGCTGCCAAATGCGGCACCGAAATTGAGCAATTTTCACATTGGATTTGAGAAAAAAGCGAAAAAAAATCAGCGCAAAGTGGAGGCTGAATGCGATGAAAATGTGTGGAGCGCACTTGCGGCATACAAAATTAGATGTGTCCATGGTAGGTAGGGTGTGTGTGTGAGACAGGTATGTGTGTGTGTGTGGTTAGAATTTTGCCAAAGGGGGTTTCAGATTGGGTAGATATAACACGTGAAACTAGAGACCAAATATAGTAATACTGCGTACTCAGTTTGTCATTTCTACATCCTTTGTCCCTTTAAAAGGACTTCACAATTTTGAAGGGGATAAAAAATTAAAAAAATATAAAAATACTTAACCTCGTTAGAAAACGATATGTATATCAAATGAAAGACGAAAGGCTCAATAATTTAAATAAAATTGATTTTTTATTTATTTGTAAAAAAAAAAAAATGTCCTCTGAAAATTTTAGTCCTTAATATCCTAGAAAATTTATATAGTGATCAAGGAGATTTTGGGTTTTAACATACTTAATTTTCAAGAAAATTCTATATAAATTTTTAGGGGATATAAAGGATTAAAATTTTCAAAGAACTCTTTTCATATCCTTTATTTACAAATAGATAAAAAGTTAATTTTATTTAAATTTTTGAGCCTTTCCTCTTTCATTTGATATACATGTCGCCATATTCTAACAATGTTAAGTATTTTTTATATTTTTTTTAATTTTTTACCCCTTTTAAAATTTTGAAGTCCCTTTAAAAGGACAAAGGATGTAGCAATGACAAACTGAGTACGCAGTATTACTATGTTTGGTCTCTAGTTTCACGCCCATATTTATTTTTTCGGTGTGACAATTTTTTTTAATTTTTGTCGCACGGTGTAATAGGTGGGTAGGAGTGGCTGTTTTGAATTGCCTTACTCACAAAACCAAGAAGGTCTTTCTTCCTCTAGAGAGTGAAATACGAGTTGGAAGATGAAGTACACTTTCTTTCGCCTCCTGGTCCAAGCAACTCCTACATAAACCATTGAAAAAACAGTTTCAACTGTATTCTGTGGGTGTGAATGAGATGTTCGACGCGCTGATTTAAGGTCGACGCCAAAGAAGGAACAACCTGAGAACGTTCTATCACCTCTTGGTGTGACCAACTGGAGAAGGCAAAGCAAAAGCGTCAGGAGAGAACTTTTGCGGCAGGTTGCGGAAGTAAAAAAAAGCGTTTTTAAATTTTGTTTTTTTTAGGTCATACTTAGGCATCCTTACACCCCTCGTTGCGCCCCTGTTGTAACACATGAAAGGGGTTTAAATTTAAATCTCTGCAAAAGTGTATAAAAAAAGAGGCACAACGAACGAGGCTACACAAAACATGGCAGCGAATATTGTATGACAGAAAACCGTTAATAAATGTTGCTATTTTATTGCTGCCGCATTTTAGGCGCAATCGCCTGCAAAGCGATTGAACATATGTGTTGGTTTCTATTTCGAAGGTGTTCGGAGCGTTTTGTATGTTTGCCTTTTGCGTGTTTATGAGTTTGCGATTTATGGCAGAACAAAGCGCGGCGGCAGCACATGTTGCTGATGCGCGTGTTGAATGTTTTTGAACGTCGGTGCCTTATGGGCAAATTCCCATAGCAATATGCAAGCCGCTCAACTGGGAACAAACGAAACGGCACAATTTTCACATGAAATTGCCAATTTATCAAATAATCAGCGGCAGCTTTAATAAGTCAGCAAGCAGTCAGCTGCAAATATTTTCATAATCCATCATCATGTTGAAAGTGCCAGTTGCTGAAAATCTGCTTTATGCCAAAAACAGCTTTAAAGCCCAAACTGATTTCATGTACACACACACACACTTCACACTCCCACACACACACACACACACACCTACACAGCGAACGGTTAAATTTGCCTGAAAGTCCACTTTAAAGTTGCGCGACACTTTTTTGCATTTAATATGGAAGTCTGGTGGGGTTTGTCGTCCCCTCTCGCTCTCTCTCTCTTTCTCTCACATCAGGCGCGCGCTTTCTTTTGCAGATGTGGGTCATGGCAAAATGTGTTCCTTTTTTTTTGCATTTTCGTTTTTGATTTAATTGGAAATCACGCCAAAGGCATTTTTGCTGCTTTCTTAATTAATTTAATTTGCACACATGCAAAAGATATCGGAGGGCGCGTGCTGGCATTTGCCGTCGCTCGATAATTCAATTAATTAAATATTGGAGTTCTTTGGAAAAGTGACAGCACGTTCCTTTGCTTATTACCGGCAAACTTTGCATTCTGCGGCACGCAACGTGCGGCGAACAGGAATGGCAAGGACTTGCAGCGTTCCTATGTTGGACCACAAGTTCGAAGGACGTGGATGCGCATTTCGATTTAATCAGCGTTAAGAAAAGAAAAGTTTGTTGTCATTTGACAGCTGTGCTCTGCACAAAACCAACGGCACACCTCTGCGCGTTTGTATAGAGAAAGTTATGCGTATTGTGAGAGTTGCCGAGGCTCAGCGTTTAATGCATATTGAACTATCAGCCAGTAAGTTTTGGTTGCGATGTCCGATTTGGCTTACACAAAAATAAAGAAAAAGGTATCTTTAGTAACAAAGACAAAGCGCTGAGTGTAATAAAAAAAAATTAGAGAATTGTCACTTCCTGAATATTTGATGGTACAGTAAAATCCACTGAAGTAACTCACGCATGAATGTTTTTTTGTGGTAAGTAACCGAGTGAAGTAATTACAAAATTTTAAAATTTCAAAATTTGTGAAAAAAATTAAAAAACAAATAATTTCACAAGCGCTTTTGATTTTTTTTTAAATTAAAATCTAAAGTGGTCAACAAACGGTTAAATCTTTGTATGAAGAAACATGATTTTATGTGCCTTTGACTTCAAATTTAGGGAAAGCACTTCAAATGAGGAAGAATTTTACATGTTTCGAAAATCCATTTTTTTTTTAATTTTTCGACAATTTTTCGAAAATCAAAATTTAACAGGGTTAAAGATGGCTTAAGAGTTCGAAAAAAGAAATTGTAAAATACAAGAATTAGTGGACTTATTTACTTGAAATTTGGTGAAAGTGCTTTAATTGAGATATATTTCGACCTTGGTTTTTTTTTTGGATATCAAAATCTAACGGGTCAATTGAGGGTTAAGAGTTTATATGGAGAAACATGATTTAATGAGTTTTTGACAAGAAATACGCTGAAAGCACTTCAAATGAGAAATAATTAGACAAGTAAGTTGTATTAATTGTTTTATCAAAACCTAATGGGGTCGACAAAGGGTTAAGATAAACGTGATTTATTGAGCTTATTGACTACAAACATGGTGAAAGTATTTTAAATGAGAAATAATTCGACACTTGTTTTCATTTTTTGGATATTAAAATCTAGCGGGTCATCTGAGGGTTAAGAATTTGTATGTAGATACATGACTTAATGATTTTTTGACCTGAAACACACCGAAAGCACTTCAAGTGAGAAGTCATTTGACAAGTGGTATTCATTTTTGAATCAAAATCTGACGGGCTCAACAAAGGGTTAAGAAAAACTTTATTTATTGGGCCCTTTGACTGCAGACTTGCATGCAAAGCCTCACAGGCGTGGCTGGTATTTTGTAAAAAAGAACATGAGTAAGAACAAGAAGAAGAAGAAGAACAAGAACAAGATGATGAAAAAGCACGTCTTCTATCCTAAAGCCCTTCAATCTCCTTGAATTATGCCCTGGCATGCTTTCTTTTGACTTAATTATGTAAAATATATTTAAATAAGTATTCACATTACTTACAACTTTGTTGAGCAATATTTCAAAAAATATTAGCGCCAACGTTTACGTTTCAAAGCTTTGCAAATCCTTTGCATTATTTCTTGTCCTTTCATTCTTTTGTTCCGAGTCGTTTGCATTTTCTACTCTCGAACTGTTTGCAACTTAGTTTCGACCATCATCAACAAGAACAACAACAACAAAAATAACAACAACAACAACAGTGCCCATTGCATTGACAAACTTTTACGATTGCTACAATATTTCATAAAATTCAAACGTTGCAACAGAACCGTGGAAATTGTCGCTGCATTATTTTCACTGTCTGTTCTACTAATTTCGAGTAGATTTTATTATTTGCAACAAATAGACGGCTGCACCGTTGTGTGCGCTGTGCCGGAACAACGGTGAAAAGTGCAACAAAGTCGCAGGCGAGCAGTGAAAAATCAGCGCGACCCATTCATGCTGATGACTGCAGAAGGCCAAACCAACCAACGGTGAAACGAAGCGACAAAAGCAAAGCAGCAAAACGTTGACTGAAGTCTTGACAAATATGAAAGTGCAGCAAAAATTTTGCAAAAGCATAAAAGCGATTGCTGAATGCAACAAACGAAAATAACGTCAACGACTGGCAGAGGGAAACGGCAATCGACTGCGAGAACATTTCGGCGAGTGTTTGAAAGCGTTTAGCATTTTTGCTGTGAGTGCAGGAATTTTTATGGTTTTCAAAGTAACATCAACTAAAAAACAACTAGCACCACAACAACAACTAGAACAACAACGAGAACAATAGCACAAATGGCTAAAAGTTTATCTAAGCAACGTTTAAGCGCATCCAACGTAAGTCGCCAAACGCTCTTTGCTTCGCTGACCCAATAATTTGTCTCGCTTCTCAAAGAAAGCTATTGCACGTAATTGCAATTAAGATTTACTTGTTTGTTGCATTTTTCGCATTTTCAACATTGCTGTCGTGGCCTTTTTAGCTGCTGGCTTCCTTGTTGTCCCATTCGCATTTTTTGTAGTTTTTTTTTGGTTGGGTTTTTTGCCGCTTGAAATGCGCTCTTCGGTTTGGGTTGCTGTTTGTTGTGTGTGTGTGAGTTTGTGTGTGCGTGTGTATGTTGTTTATGCGCAGCCATTTGCAGGCGCAACTGTGCACACATCCTTGCAATGTCATTCAGTGCGCGCTAAGTGAGTCGAACTGACTGACTGGCTGTGTTTGCCGAGTACTCTCTGCTTGCCTGACAGCGAGCGGCGCCGAAGGTGTGACGCACTGGTTGGGCGGCTGCGTGATTGAGTGATGCTGCTTTTCAGTGACTGCCGCTTGCCCTCTCGTGCACAAATTTTCTGCCGGCATTGCTGCGGCGGCTCTTGTATCATTTTCGCTGAAAAGCATTTTGCTCTCGCTTGATTGACACTCTGACTGACAAATTAATTGGATTCAGCGCGAAGGCGGCACAAAATGTGCTTTGTAATTGCTCCTCGAATCTGCCAAAGCTGCCAGCGCGAATTCTAATCGGCGCGAATATCCGGAATGTACGCGCCGCACCACGTACACAACATTTGTATATGTATGTGTGATTGTGCCAGCGCTCCTGGATGGCATTCATTGTCGGTATGCATGTGTGTGTGTGTGTAAAATTAATTAACCGAAATACGCAGCTATAATCAAATAACATGTCGAAAATGACGCGTTGCATTTCACGCTTCGGCATAAACTGAAGGAGCGCTGATATGTATTGACATAATTTGTGGCATAAAACACATCAATGAGAACGATTGACGTTGTTTTTAGATTGTAAACATGGCTTAACTTCTAGCTGAGCCATTACCAGAAAGCCAGCTTGGGCTGTGTGAATGGGTACCACTGAATTTCATAAATGGCGAGCCATTTCAAGTACTTTCTTAATTCAAGATTTAAATTGTAATCCAATTATTGCTCTTTCAGACTTAGACAGACTTATAAATTTAAGCATTAACTTAACCCAGGTATGCCGAAGGTCCTTTATGTAACTAAACCTATATTTCAGAGCACGCAGCACCTTCAAACAGGTTTACCACATGTGGCACGGTTGGCATGTCGGGGTTAAGCTCGTATTTAAAATTTACCACATTGTAGCATAAATTAAATGCCAACACAGCTAAAGGAAAATATCAGAAAATCCAGACAGCATATTTAATTTAATTGCGCCAACTTCAAACGAAAGGCACACACAACAATTCGCGTGAACTGGTTTTGCGGATAAAAAAGATACAATTTGAGACTAGACGCAAATATTAACCTTTCATGTGTGCGACTGTGTTTTGTTGGCCATTTTTCGTTGGTACAGAAAACAAAGGCGCACAAAAAGTCTACACACACATGCGCCTATGTGCGTGAGTGCCTACACACACATATACGTGTACAGCTCCAGTAATGCGAGCAGTTAATTCAAAAAGGACATTTAGCCGTTTTGTCTGTTCGTCTGTGTATTTGTCTGCTTGCCAGACAAATTACTTCATTCTGTGTGCAATTATGCCGTTGCCTTTGGCTGTTGTTGTTTTCAGTTGCTACAGCTGCTGTTGTTGTTGCCGTTCACATGCATTGCCTTCTATGTACATAAAAGAATTAGGCTGCGCTCGCTGCCGCATTAACGTAATTCACCTGAAAATGCTGTACGCCGCACCGCAACAACGTCAGCAAGCGGCGCAATAAACGCATTCGAGTGCTCGTATTGATGCAATCATTGAACTTGCCTGCAACAACACAATTTCGGATTCGGTTCTGTTGGGGAGTTTTTAGACCAATTTTTCCTATGCATTTTCACTGATTTCATCGTTGTGCATTGATAAATGTGGAGCATGGCTGGCAGCTTGGCTCGCAACGAGCATCTAAGCTATTTGCCAAAAACAAAGCAGTTGTGTTCAGCTCAGCTCAGAATGTTGTTGACTTTTTACAGCTCGTTGTTCATTTTGGTATTTGTGTGTACATTTTTTTTGTTTCTGATTTTGCTTTGTTTCATTTCTTTTGTGGTGATTTTTAAAGTACTTTGCAGCTTAAAAGTTTACAGTTTCGAAGGTAGGATTTACCTTTGTCAACAACTATTTGACATATCAGAGCCTATTTTAATTGTACGCATGACCTAATACTGACTTGAAAAGGTACGGTGACTTAAATTTTTCAAATGTAAACAATTCAAGTTGACTTAATTTTATTTTAGGTAACACAGTTTGATATAATTTAACCGGAATTAAAGTTTGTAAATCTAACTTAACCTCACTTTATCAAAGCATAGTTCGCTAAGGTAATTTAAATATTGTTGAACTTACGCCATTATTGTCTAAGAATCTCAACTGAAAAGGTTATCTGCTCCTTCTGTGTATGATTTTTATATTTATTTCTGTCCGTGTCTGAATATTTTTGTACATCTCTGTTGCAATCATTACTACGAAACATGAAATACTTCCAAGCTAGAAGCAATCAACGTTTTGTCTCTATCTCTCTATCCCTGTATCTCTGTATCTCTCTATCTCTCTGTCTCTCTATCCCTCTATCCCTCTATCTCTCTATTCCTTTATCCCTCTATCCCTCTATCTATCTCTATCTCTATCTCTATCTCTATCTCTATCTCTATATCTATCTCTATCTCTATCTCTATCTCTATATCTATCTCTATATCTATCTCTATCTCTATCTCTATCTCTATATCTATATCTATCTCTATCTCTATCTCTATCTCTATCTCTATCTCTATCTCTATCTCTATCTCTATCTCTATCTCTATCTCTATCTCTATCTCTATCTCTATCTCTATCTCTATCTCTATCTCTATCTCTATCTCTATCTCTATCTCTATCTCTATCTCTATCTCTATCTCTATCTCTATCTCTATCTCTATCTCTATCTCTATCTCTATCTCTATCTCTATCTCTATCTCTATCTCTATCTCTATCTCTATCTCTATCTCTATCTCTATCTCTATCTCTATCTCTATCTCTATCTCTATCTCTATCTCTATCTCTATCTCTATCTCTATCTCTATCTCTATCTCTATCTCTATCTCTATCTCTATCTCTATCTCTATCTCTATCTCTATCTCTATCTCTATCTCTATCTCTATCTCTATCTCTATCTCTATCTCTATCTCTATCTCTATCTCTATCTCTATCTCTATCTCTATCTCTATCTCTATCTCTATCTCTATCTCTATCTCTATCTCTATCTCTATCTCTATCTCTATCTCTATCTCTATCTCTATCTCTATCTCTATCTCTATCTCTATCTCTATCTCTATCTCTATCTCTATCTCTATCTCTATCTCTATCTCTATCTCTATCTCTATCTCTATCTCTATCTCTATCTCTATCTCTATCTCTATCTCTATCTCTATCTCTATCTCTATCTCTATCTCTATCTCTATCTCTATCTCTATCTCTATCTCTATCTCTATCTCTATCTCTATCTCTATCTCTATCTCTATCTCTATCTCTATCTCTATCTCTATCTCTATCTCTATCTCTATCTCTATCTCTATCTCTATCTCTATCTCTATCTCTATCTCTATCTCTATCTCTATCTCTATCTCTATCTCTATCTCTATCTCTATCTCTATCTCTATCTCTATCTCTATCTCTATCTCTATCTCTATCTCTATCTCTATCTCTATCTCTATCTCTATCTCTATCTCTATCTCTATCTCTATCTCTATCTCTATCTCTATCTCTATCTCTATCTCTATCTCTATCTCTATCTCTATCTCTATCTCTATCTCTATCTCTATCTCTATCTCTATCTCTATCTCACTCATAGCACTCAGTGCATTTCAGACCATTGTACTATACCCATGGGGGATAGGGAAGGAAAATGAGAGTAATATCTCATATTTCACCCGTTTTTGTAATGCGTATGCAACACTGTCTTTCCAACATATGTTACAGCACACATTTCAAGCGGATGGGGAAAGGGAGGGGGAGGGGACCTACCGTTTAATGACGAATCTGAATGGCGATTGGCATTTTTTCGTTCACACTTGGAGGTTTTGCCATTGCCTGCCAAGAGCGCACTTTTGCGATTCTTGTAATTCTCATTTGCTTCATGTGGATAGCGATAGAAGTAGACGAGTTTTTCACCAGCCTGAGCCAGGAATCGAACCTGGGGCGTTTGGTATGAGAAGCCAGCGCGCTACCCGCTGGGCTATCGAGGCCGACAGCACTAACGGTTAGAAAATATTTCCTAGACCCACCTACTCACCAGCTCACGGGGGCTAAGGTGCTTGATATTCTCTACTGGAAGCCAGTACCGGCTCAGGTAACGCTTCCTACTACGATTTACTGCATCACAGTGAAGTATGATGTGCTCAGGAGTCTCCTCTACTATTCCACAGAGTCTATAGACGCTTACCTGTTCTAAGCCAATTATATGCATGGGTTTTCTCAGCCTGCAGTACCCAGTTAATGCCAAGCTATATAGAAGCCCAATAACATACCTTAAGTAGTCTTTTCTCAGTCTAAAGCATTCTTCACTTCATATGGAGTGGTAATCTTTCATGAAGATTTTCGGTTGCCTGAGATATGAGGCATTAGACTAATGATCTAAGTTTCTGGTTCTTTCCTCGAGTTTTTGTGACTGTGCTAGGGTTTGCACGCTCAGGCCAATGAAGAGCCCTGGTTCTCTGACTGCGGCTGCAGCATTACCAGTCGACTTTCATTTCCGTTTAATCCTCAGTGTGTCATGGGACTCAAAAGACTTTGAATTCTTTGTAACTTTATCTTTACTTAAACTCAATTCTTTCACCAATTCAGTTTCCAGCTCCATCTGGAATCCCATGTTTAAATATCTCGCTGTTCTTATTCGTATCCGTCTCACAATCAATGTCCCCAACACGATACTCTTCATTGTCGCCATATCTAACCCCATTCATGTTCTTATCTCTATATGTGTCTGTCTTCTCCTTCCTCTGTCTTTCCACCTGCATTTTTATCAACCCCATCCATCTTTAACCCTACTCGCATTCATATCCCATTCTCTATGTCATATTTTTCGATTCTTATCAAAACATAACCAAATCTAGTGTTTCCTCATATTTATTGCATTTCCTTGACTTTTAAGATTTTTCCCGCCCAGCAATAAATATTTGCAAGCGTTGTTTTTTATAACCGCAAGAAATCAGCGTCAACACTATTTTTTTTCCTTAATGCGCGGCCTGACATCTCGTCCCGTCGTAACAATCTAAACCCCAAAAGCACTTCGATGGCAGTGCAATAAAGGAGCAATAAGACATGGAAACAGCGGAAGAGCTCACGTATCGAGTGTCTGGCACTGTGTGCTGGTGTTGGTGCCGACAAGCATCGACGCGATCGAAATCGGTGTCGATGGTATCACTGCGAGCGCTGCCGAGTAAGTCAGCAAATATTGATTGGATTTCATGTGATTTTGATTGCCACATCAAATTGGCACTTGTTGTCTGTCGTGTGGGAGTGAGTGTGTGTGTTTGTGTGTCTGTACATGCAACTGCCACGGCCAGCGCCACTCGCTAACGCGCTCAGCGGTCCTTTCCGCCGCGTCTCCCTTCGGACGGGAGCTGTTGATGTGCGCGCTGCTTTGGGGCGGATGGAAGGACGGATGAGCGGACGGTCGGTGTTGTCGGCGTAAGTGCATTGAGTTGCTTGCGTCAAGACAGTGTTGCCGCATTTGTGAGTAAACACACACACACACACACACACACATACATATATACAAATGCGTTGAATGAGTGTTGCAAATGCGTTGGTAACGCATTCAATTTAGTGTGAAAATAAAAATAAACCTTAAAAATAAAATTTTATTTTATTTTATTACATTTCATTTCATTTACTTTATTTGATTACACTTGTTTGCTGTGCCATGTCTGCGATTTGCAATTGTCTGCGAAATGCGTGTTGCGAGTACATTTTGATCAAATTCAGCCAACAACAAAAATCGTATGAACAATTTATCAGTGACACGTGAAGGTGACTATCAGTTTGAAGTGTGAAGTAATATTGAAAAAGTTGTTTGAAAGCAGTTGTTCCAAAGACTGGGGGCAAGTTTCAGTGGGTGGGGTATTAAATTGCAAGAAAAAGCGTTGCGGGTTCAGGTCTCGACTTAACTAAAATCACTATAGAAATGATTGAGTTTCAAAGAAACAACAAAAACACTCAGCTGTGTCCCCATTTAGTTCCACCTTGCACCTATAAGGTGTAATTTAGCTCAAATTCCAATGGTTAGTGAGCTACTTAGTCTTTAAAAGTTATCTGTAAGGTTGCATGGATCTATGTTTTTTCTATTTAGTTTGAGAAATCCAGGGAAAATGAAGTTCTAATAAAATTCAAGATATGAAGATGTCTTCTAATCACGCTGCTAGCTACACCGCGACCATTGAAGCCGACGCCTTTTTGCGGTCGCGTGGCCGTGTCGCTTCCGTCGTCTAAGTGTTCGGGGCATAAAGTTCACTGCATCCTCATCCCAGAAGTCGTGGGTTCGGGTTCTACCTGGTTTTCCTAAAGTTTCCAATTTATCTTTTTTTCTAATTGTTTCTAATCTCTTTCTAGCAAATCTAGTCAAATCCTTTGCCTTTGAACAAACTTCTATCCTTCCCAGTCCAATCAGTTGTGATGAGCAGATTTTTAAATTCGAGTAGCCGTACTAGCGCAACATTATCACTAGCACAGCCAGCTTGAACTAACAAAATTATGTCGCAGCGCGTAGATCATTCTAAATAAGCTTATCAAAGGCATCAACCTCTGCGTTATCTAATTACACATCCACCTTAGCTTTGTTGAGGCCTTTTGCTCCCAGGTGGAGTGAACAAAGATAAAAAAGGTATATAGGACAGCCTTTAGTACAGAATAGCAAATAAAAACTTGTCGCGAGGTGGTCCCAAAGTCTGCTAAGCTCTCAAAAGTATAGCCAATGCATTATTTAAAAGCTACAAAGACGATCAGCTGGTTAAAGCTTTTCTAACTACTTAGAGTGGTTCAGCATTCTGCGCGAAAAGAAGAAAATTTGAATCCATCTGTCACTGTAGAAGTTTCTGGAGGGTTAATCCTTGACTCAATCCCAGACCTGTTCAGCATTCCCCGAGAGCAGGGAAAGTGCTTTAGAAACATTGGTTTGGAGTGTGTTTTAAGCTTTACGGAACTTTACACCATAGTCAGAAGGTCAATCCTAGGACTTAATTTTACACTTGTTCAAGATTCTGTACAAGTTTACACCAAAGACTATAGTGTGAATTCTTAGACTCCTAGATTTCTTCAGCATTTTCCAAAAGAGAAGGGAACATTAATCTGTCACTATGGAAGTTTACATCAAAGTCAACAAGTGAATCCTTAGACTTAACCCTAGATTTCTTTAGCAAATAGAGTGTGAATCCTTAGATTTAATGCTAGATTTCTTCTCCGCAAGAAGCAGGAAAAATTAATCCACCTGCTAATATAGAACTTTACACCAAAGTCAGATGGCTAATTCTCAATTAATTTCTTCAGCAGTGTCCGAGAGAAGCAGGAAATATTAATCTAGCTCTTACTTTAGAAGTTTATATCAAAGTCTAGAGGGTGGATCCTTAGACATAATCCTAGACTGGTTCAGCAATCTCCATGAGGGAAAAGAACATTAATCTAGCTGTCACTGTGGAAGTTTGTTATCAAAGTTTACAGGGTGAAAGTACTTTAGAAACAATTGTTTCGATCGCGTTTTGATGGCTTAACACCTTTTAGAACCTTTTATAAAATGCGCGTCTAGCTTAATTTTTATGGATTTCGATCTGTAAGTTTATATACCTACCGATCACCTAGTAGATTATTTTTCGTTCATCTGGTTGTCATCTCAGAATTCCATGATTTGCATTATTAACTTTCTTGACTTTACTGTCTAATGGCTGCTTAAGGGGGACTTACACCTTGTAGGGCGTTTTTTAACCGTATATTCAAAAATTTACTGTGGGAAGACGGAAACAGATATCGTAATGAAACTTTTTGCATTTTATGAGATCTTTATTGAATATTACACACAATTTTTTTCAGATTTTAGCGTTCACATGGCAGGTATGTAAGTGGCATTGACAGTGCCCCTGTTTTTCAAACTGGTGTACACGATTACGAGAGAACAAATTAACTTATCGGCTTACTTTTTTTTTAATTTTTTTCATAAAACACTTGGCAAGGTCCCGATCGTTCACTTTTTCGAAATTTTAATTTTCTGATTTTTGACAGCTCAAAACAGAACGAAAAACGTGGGAAAAAATTGATATTTTTCGAAAAATATGCGCCATTTTGCGAAAAATTGAAATTTTAAAAAAGTGAACGATCGGGACCTTGCCAAGTGTTTTATGAAAAAAATAAAAAAAAAAGTAAGCCGATAAGTTAATTTGTTCTCTCGTAATCGTGTACACCAGTTTGAAAAACAGGGGCACTGTCAATGCCACTTACATACCTGCCATGTCAACGCTAAAATCTGAAAAAAATTGTGTGTAATATTCAATAAAGATCTCATAAAATGCAAAAAGTTTCGTTACGATATCTTTTTCCGTCTTCCCACAGTAAATTTTTGAATATACGGTTAAAAAACGCCCTACAAGGTGTAAGTCCCCCTTAAGAGACGAGCGGCCGGCCTCGATAGCTCAGCGGATAGCGCGCTGGCTTCTCATACCGAACGCCCCGGGTTCGATTCCTGGCTTGGGCTGGAAAAAAAACACTCATCTACTTCTGTCGCTATCCACATAAAGGGAATGAGAATTACAAGAATCGAACAAGTGCACTCCTGGCAGGCAATGGCAAGACCTCCAAGTGTGAAAGAAAAACTGCCCATCGTCGTTCGCATTCGGCGTTAAACTGTAGGTCCGCTCCCCTCCCTTTCCCCATCCGTTCGAAATGTGTGTTGTATCACATGTTGAAAAAAACAGTGTTGCATACGCATTTCAAACGGGTGGAATCTGTGGTATCACAACGGGTCCGTTAAGAGGCCTAAGTGTGTCTCATACAGAGGCAGCCACCGCAACCTAAAGACGAGCGACTGACAGTTCCAACTTCCATCTTTTGGGATTTAAAATAAAATTTTTTTAATCTAATTACATTATCTAATTAGCTGATGCATCTACCAGCTTATTTTCTCTACTTCATTGTGTTGTTTAGCTCACATTAGAGTCAACCGTCCTAACTCACTAGAGGCTTTAACAAGGACCTGTTTATAGCTAATTACACTGTGCAAGTCGAAAATTCAGACATGGGGGGACCTACAGAGCGACTTTCATTTAATTATAATTAACACTCATATAATTGACACTCATACGCCACGTTGCGCTGCGCAAAAAAGTGCACATATCGCAATTACACAGTTTGAATTTATTTTTTTTCGATTGGTGTCTTAAGCAAATATGTTGGTCGTTAAAATATCTACAAACTTGCCGAAGACAGTAAAGCGATATTCAGAACGATTTAGGACCTATTAGCATTTAAACGTTCGAAGACTTAAGCGACGATCTCGACTAAAATGAGAAAACTTCAAAGTCGGATTTCTCTTAAACTCTCTGGTGGATCTCAACTCAGTATACCTATAGAAAAGTCCCCCCCCCCCCCCCCACTTTGAGACGAATTCTAAATGCTCCAAAGTAATTGAAAACTTAGAGTTTGGACTTTAGACTTGAACTTTAAGTGGAGAATAAACAAAAAATTTACAAGTACACAATTTTTTATCGTTTGATATTTCACAAAATTTTTTAAGAAATATATTACAGTATATACCCTAACATTTGTGTAGCATAGTGTAATTTTAATATAATAAATTTCCCGATTTTTCCATTTTCACTAATCATTTTCATTGTGTCTCATTTGGTTTGTGTTTGTGTTCACGCGAAAATTTTACAAATGCCAAAAGACGCCTGAAATCACAACAACGCCAACACTCATTGCCCAACGCACACAGCAACGATTAGAACTTGGGTCGCTGCCAATAAAATACGAACAGGAATATGAGTAACAACAACAACAAACATAGTATATAAAACTATAAAACGATACGATGATGTCGCTTTTAAAATTTATTTATTTGATAATTCACATAAAGGCAAACAGAGATGTTGCGATGGATTGCAAAAACGTCTGGAGAGGCGCATCGCTTTCTTTGACCAAAAACAACCGACTGCTGTGCAATGTGGGTGTAAAAATAAATTTGGCAAATTTTTCCAACACAATAATTAAAAATAATTTTACATAAATAAATTTTTATAAAATATAATAATGAATTATCGTTGTCTGCTCAATTGCTCTTTAGTTTTTAATTTGTAATTATAAAAAATATTGTTTGAATAAAATTTTTCTTTAATGTTGTTGCTCATTTAAAGCCAACCATTGCCTGGACTTCTCTGCATAGAACGAAAGAGCAGCAACTAAAGTTTTCTTCAAAACAAAACAAAAATATGCAACAAAGCTCTTTGTCAAGCGCTCTTAAATGTTGTAGTATCCCTGCTGGCTCTTAGTTTGTAAGGAAAACACATCTCTCTCTTTAATTTCGCTTGTCTCTCTATCTTCCACGTTCCAGTGTCGTTGGGCGAGCTTTCAACTGTAGCCAACAGGTTCAGTTGTTCCAGTGCCAAGCTTTATGGCACTGTTAACATTTTAGCTCGTTAGATTTGAATATTTTGAGTAGATTGTATATAAAAATTTAGCATATTTTCGGAAAATACTTACGATTGAGATAAATGATTTTATAAATGCAACATTTTGAGTTTTTAGTATGAAAACGAATTTTGCATTGTCACTTAATCCCTTTGATGAGATATGGTAAACATTTTAAAAAGATACTGAAGAGGCAAACTGAAGATATAAGTATAGGCCAGGATGAAACTAAATGATACACATATTCATATTACAGCAAGTGTGGCCATAGTAATACAACAGAGAAAGGAATAACATGTAATTTTAGCATTTTTAGTGAACCTGACTCAAGCGACAATATGATTTATCCAAAATTCTCTTCTTTCATATATAGTATATGTACTAGCAGAGATTCGCGGCTTTGCACGCAAGTGTAAAGTCAATGGGGCCAATAAATCAGGTTCTTCTTAACCCTTTGTTGACCCCGTTATATTTTTATGACAAAATACTTTTTTCATTTCTCATTTGAACTGTTTCCACAACAGTTGAAGTCAATTAGCCCATCGTTGACCCCGTCTGATTTTTATCTTCGAGAAAGTGAAGTTTTTTCGAGAAAAAACACGTGTTAAATTATTTCTCACCACCAAGAGTACTTTCACCAAGTATGAAGTCAAAAGGCCTATAAAATCTGGTTTCTTCATACAAACTCTTAACCCATCATTGACCCCCTCAGAATTAGATTTTCAGAACAGTAAAAACACGTGTCAAATTATTTCAAATTTAAAGAACTCAAAGCATATTTCTTCATACAAACTTTTAACCCTTGATTCAACCCGTTAGGTTTCGACTTAAGAAAAAATTAAAAAGACTTATTGAATTATTTTTCACTAAGAGTACTTTCATCAAGCTTGCAGTCAATAGGCCCATTAATTAATGTTTTTTCACAGTTTCTTCATACAAACTTTTAACCCGTCGTTGACTCCGTAAGATTTTGATTTTCGAAAAACTTAAAAACACACATCGAATTATTTTACATATTAAGGGAAGGCTCCCCTGGATTTGGGCAAAAATAAGGCAAAGTTTGTAATTTTTTTTGTGGGATAATGAAAAGGCGTACAAACTTCCGGTTTTGACTATTAAATTCGTCTATTATTTAGGAGTTTAAAAAGTTAAAAAACTTGATGAACTTGACTTTCTAAAAACTTCAAACGCGTTTATCTCGAAACCATTTTTTCCAATCTAACTGAAATCCCCGGACTTGATCTAATGATCCGATTTTCTTCATCTAAAAACTGCTCGAATGTATTTGATTTTCTGTATGCCTTGAACTAACAATTTGCATAAATAGTTATTTATTTTTAATTTTTAAATGTGGTTGAAATTAAAAAAAGGTGCAAAAAATTGAACTTTTTACTTCAAATATTCATTGTGCAAGAATTTTTCGTTTAAATTTTTTGAGTCTAGTTCAATGCACAGACAATTTTGTTATCTTTAAGTAATGACAATGCTTTTTGATTTCAGTCCACTACAAGAGGCTGCAGGATTACAGTTCTCGAGCGATGTTTGGCGCGCAGAGGCCTACGGAAATCGCCATTTTGTAGCCGCCATTTTGAATTTCATCAAGTTTTTTAACTTTTTAAACTTCTAAATAATAGACGAATTTAATAGTCTAAACCGGAAGTTTGTACGCCTTTTCATTATCCCACAAAAAAATTACAAACTTTGCCTTATTTTTGCCCAAATCCAGGGGAGCCTTCCCTTAAGTGTTTTCACTAAGTTTTAAGTCAAAAGTAATATACCATAAAATCTTGTTTCTCCACACAAATTCTTAACCCATCGTTGACCCCGTTAGATTTCGATTTTAAAAAAAGTTAAAAACAGGTGTTGAATTTTTTCTCACTTAGAGTACTTTTACCAAGCTTAAAGTCAATAGGCCCATTAATTCATGTTTTTTCACAGTTTCTTCATACAAACTTTTAATCCGTCGTTGACCCCAGTCAGTTTTTCATTTTCGAAAAAATACAAAATACGTATCGAATTATTTCTTACTAAAAATTGTTTCACCAAGTTTGAAGTCAAAAGGCGTAGAAACTCATATATCTTTAAGTTTTAACCCTTGGTTCACCACTTGAAGTTTTGATTTTCGAGAAAATGAGAAACACGTGTCAAATTATTTTTCATTTCAAGTGTTTTCTCCAACTTTGAATTCAGTAGTCCAATTGGTTTAGTGTTTTTTCATAGTCTTTCCGTATATGTACGAACCTTAATCTTTAGTTCACCCCGTTAATTTTTGATTTTCGAAAAACTGAAAAATATTATTTTTGTTTCGGAGTATTTTCACCAAGTTTGAAACCAATAGGCCTATTATATCAAGTTTCTTCATTCAACACCTTAACCCATGTTCTGCCCTTTTAGAATTTTTAAAGCAGCACAATAAGCGTTTTTGACCTCAATGAGTAACTCACGGAGCAACTTTGATCTTCCTACCCTAACTAAAAATTATGTTTCTTTTAATCTGCTTTATTTTCCTCTTTTTTTCTTTTTTGATACACTTTCACTATAGCAAGTTTGCTATTCCAGAGCCCCCAACCACCTTAGGAAATTTAATAGAACTCTAATTAGCAACAATAAAAAAGTGTACTAGTACTTATTTAAATTAATTACACAGTATAACAATTTTAACCCTTTCGACCCCAATTTTACGCTGTATCTCAATATTACTTTTTGGTATTGGCACACGACATTTGAAGTTGCCACGCCTCTTTGTTAGAGTTCTACAGCTAGTTTACTTTTGAACAGTTTTAGCTTAAATAAATTTGGTATCAATATTTTTCAATCACAGAAAAATAATGAAATATTTATGGAAAAATACAAAATGATCACTTTTGATATGATTTAACCATTATTAAAGTAACAGAGTTTTGATCAAACGCGTCCAATTCATAGACTTCAATTAGAACACAAACTTTCCCTGATATCACTGCAAATTATTGGAAATTATTTTGGAGATAACAGTAAAATTTTTGTAATTTGCTTTGAATTCTCTTCTACAAATATTAATTTGTTGGTGCCTACTTAAATTAAACCCATAAATTAAACGTAGCTTTAGCTATAAGATGACAAATAGGTGAAGTTGCTCTCAGGCAACTTTGGGGTCGAAAGGGTTAAACTTGTTGTATGTAACAGAGTAACCACCGTATATTTTGGAAAGAGGACGTCATACAGATCATTTTTGCAAAACATAGTAATAGTCCAGCACGTCTGAGTTAAAGGTTAAAGAGGTCACTATAGAGTTGTACAGTGAAAATATGAAAACTTGAAGAGTTAAGGTTTTGATGTCTAGAACAAAGTTGTTTGGTATAAAAATTTAAATAATTTTTCTATGCACATGAATCTCTCACCCCCTTTTCTTGCCATCCTTTTTCATGTTTTTCGGAAAATATTTTCATAAAACAAAAAATAATAATTTAGTAAAATATTGAAAAAAATACTGTATTATCTTTTGGGAAAATATTCTTTATTAAACAATAGTGGGGGTCTTCAAACAACCAAACTATTTCAAGATCTACCCTAAAAAATAAAAAGCCTTTACTTTAGAAAATAATAATTATAACAACAATAAAAACACAATAACAATTATAATTCACAAGTTGCTGCACTTTAGAACACTTTGGTATGCGGTTCATAGATGTTGCCACAATATTTCTGCATAATCCGGGTACGTTGCGCCGATGTTTACAAACAGTAGTCGAACAGTGCGCTGGGAGGGCAGTACTGCCGGCAGCACTCGTCGACAACGCCGCGGCGAGCGCGTCGTAGCATCAGCAGCGACGGTTGATTGGTGGTGTGATTGGCAGAGAAGAAGAAGAAGCTCGACATGCGTTTGTATTGCAATGGCAACAGGTTTCGCTGCGCAGCTGTACGAATGCAAACATTTCATTAAATATTTTCTTTTGCGTACTAAACAAACTTTGGCGTTGTTTTACCGTAATTGTAGGGCAACTTGCGACGGAAGCCCTGCGGACAGGTCATGTTCAGCGCTTCATCCAGGAAAGGGCCGCAGAGGTAACGTTTGGCGTGCACAGGGCTGTAGTGGCAGCAGCACACAAGCAGCAGCAGCAGCACTGCAACGCCACCGAGCGACTTCCGGTCAAGCAAATGCAGCATTTTACTTTTAAACTTGTGGCCACGAAATTTGCAACTCGAAATTGGACTCTTTAGTTATTAGTATTATTTAGTTGTTGTTGTTTCGGTGCTGGTAATTGCAGTGTTTACGTGCCCAATACGTATCAATGCAATTGCAAGTCCTGTGTGAGTGCAACTGATTGCTGGCTTTGATGCAACTTCGTATTTATATGGTGGCGTCCTGTAGTTTTCACCGGTGAACTGTGACGTGTGTCACGCCCACATGGTGTACGCTGTTGTGTTGCTGCTCGTATTTGTTTTGAAGTTTGCAATGTGCATAAATTAAAATTCCTATCTGGTTGCTTTGCCCAGTTGCGCTGGGCTTAGTTATTGAGGAGTTGGTAGCGTGTCTGGTTTTGGTTGCCATAAATAAATATCCCACGGCAAACAACTAATTAGGATAGTAGGGTGTAAAACGTCACTCTGATGCATGATGATGAAAACCCAGGAAAATTGGTTGAATCGCTTTTTCAATTGTTGTTGTTCTATATACATTGTAGATACATAATTTTATATCCTAACTGACTGATTGACTACTGACTGATTCATCATTGCCGAGCTTAAGCTACAAATGTGAAATTTGAACTGTAGTTACATTCAAAAAGATGAACCTACGTTAAGACGGAATTTTTGGAAATTCGGGTTCTAAAGGGGCCAAAACATGGGGTAAGGTATTGTATGAAGAAATGTGATTTAAAAGGCCTCTTGATTTCAAACTTGTTGAAAATACATAAAATCATAAATAATTTGACACATATTTTTCTATTTTTTGAAAATCAAAATTTAGTGAGGTCAACAATGGGTTAAAGTTTCGTATACGTTACGGTCTATTGTCTATTGGGAAAATTGATGAAAACACTTTAAAGACAAAACACGTGTAATTTTTTTCTAATTCTCAATCGAATTCTAACAGGGTATACCAAGGGTTAACAATTTGTATCTATAAACATGATTTAATAGAGTTTTTGACTTCAAACTTGGTAACAACATTTTGAAGAAATAATTCGACACTTGTTTCTTATTTCGTTTAAATAGAAATTTAACAGGTTAAATCAAGGGTTAAAAGTTTGTATGGAGAAACATAATTTACTCGGTTTTTTGACTTCAAATTTAGTAAAAACATTTTGAATGAGAAATAATTCGACACGTGTTTCTCTTTTCTTTTAAATCGGAATCTAACAGGGTACGCCAAGGGTTCTTTTAACCCTTGGCTTGTTTGAGTTTATATGGAAAAACATGATTTAAGGGGTTTTTTAACTTAAAACTTAGTAACAAATTCAAACTAAAAATTATTCGACACGTGTTTCTCTTTTTTTTTTGAAAATGGAAATCTAATGCGTTAAACCAAGGGTTAAAAGTTTCTATGGTAAAACATGATTTAATAGGTTTTTTGACTTCAAACTTAATTAAAAAATGTTTAACAAGAAATAATTCGAAACGTGTTTTTAAATTTTTTTTAATCGAAATCTAACGGGGTGAACCAAGGTTTAAAAGTTTGTATGGAGAAACATGAATTAATGGGTTTTCTGACTTTAATCAAGTTAATCCATTTCGATCGAGAAATAATTCAAAATGTGTTTTTAATTTTAAAACGGTTAAAAGTTTGTATGAAGAAACACGATTTAATGGGTGTTTTGACTTTAAACTAGTGAACACATTTCGATCAAGAAATAATTCAACACGTGTTTCTGATTTTTTTTTTTAATTGAAATCTTACTGGATAAACCAAGGATTAAAGGTTTGTATGGAGAAACATGATTTAATAGTTTTTTGACTTCAATCTTAGTAAAAGCACTTGAAACGAAAAATAATTCGACACGAGCTTTTTTTATTAAATTAAAATCTGTCGGGGTTAAAGATGGGTTAAAAGAGAAACATGATTTAATGGGTTTTCTGACATCAAACTTGGTGAAAGTGCTCTAAATGCTAAATAAACCGAAACGTGTTTTTCATTTTTTCGAAAACCGAAATCTGACCGGTCAACTTAGGGTTAAGAGTTTGTATCGAGGAAATATGTTTTTATAGATTTCCAAAGCACTTCAAACGAAATAATTAGACAAGTATTTTTACATGAAAACCTGACGGGGTCAATCGGGTTAAATTTTGATTGAGGGTTTCGTATATTGAATTATAAAAGCTCGAGTTGAAAAGAGTTCAAATGGATGCAAAATGTGGGTCTGACTAGTTACGAAGGGACTCGTTTGCAGATCAGTTTGTTTAAATGGCCATAACAACAACGTTAACGGGTTAAGGTAAGAAATAATGTGCAGTCGTCAATTTGGTCCTTCCAGCAGAGATACGGTCTCCCTCTTCGCCGTCGACTTCCAACTACCGCGTTGCACACTGTTTTTTGGCAGAGCTTCATCGTTTATAGGCAAACAGGAAAACAAATAGTAGTATCTCTATTTTTAGCTTCGTAAACTATTTTTAGCTTTTCAATATGACAAGGTCACAGTTCAGTAAACAAACAAGTCGAAGATGTTGACACAATTTAGCTCCTTTGATTTCAAAAAAATAAAAATAATAATCCCAAAAAAAATATTGGCCATACTTGTTGAAGGAGCACTTTGCAGCCCATGAACTGTACTTTGAAAGAAAACCCAACAGAAGGAAAACAAAATAAAAAGAAATGAAATGAATCGAAATGTAATGAAATGAAGAAAACGAAAGGAACAAGTGTGCCGCTACTAACAAGAAGCCAAAAAACTGAAAATATGAAGTTGATGGCAAAGGCAGTGAGGCATAGAGCGAACAAAAACTACAACACTTAAATTACTTTTGAACACGAAACAGGGAAGTAAGAAGAACAACAACAACACCTGTTGCAACTGGAGCATTTTCTATGGTGCAACATTTTCGACTGAGTCGACCGGCAGCGACTGGCAGAGAGGTGAGCAGCGCACCAAGCAGCCAATAAATCAAAAAATTATTTGTTAGCAAAGTGCGACTTTTACAAGTGCCGAGCGGAGGGGTGGCGATGTTGTCGGTGCGGTTAAAATAGCGAAATTTATTTTTTCACCTACTGCAACGCTGGCAAGGAACGCGCATACTTGTTGCACTCAACAAAACTGGAAAATTGTTTTGCCGATAATAAATAAACGCCGTGCAAAAAGTGCGCGTCAGTGTGGGGCGAAAAAATAAAATTGATTGGCTATGGGGGTGCGTAGAGGGATAAAATGCAGTAGGTGCAGCTACTGCGAAGCGGGAAAATTGCTGCAAATTGAATTAAGTTGATAATTGATGAGCGAGTGAGCATAGCGTTGGTGACTGCAGTGCCGCTTGCTAGTTGGCAACACTGTCGGCACTGGTGCTTTTGACACATGTGTGTTGTCAGTGTACTCGTAGTTGAGTTGACTATAGAGAATCTGGTTCAACTTTGAACAAGTTAAATATGGTTGAAGGAACATGAACTATTTAAAAAAAGTTATTTTGGATGTTAGAAAGTTTATCCTTTAACCCTTTACTGAAATTTGTACGATATATCGTAAAATTTTTTCGACGATTTTTTATTTGACAGCGCACTTTTTATGCAACAGCTTTTTAATTTTCATTAAGTAGGCTGTGTTGTATCATTTTGTTAAAAAAATATAAAGTATGAGTGCGTTTTGTAAGCAGCTTTTTGCAAGAATTTGAACAACCAGCAAATGACGGTACTTCTGCGTAGGAATTTTTAAATATGTAATTCTTTTTGGCACCAAAAAGCGAAACAGTTTCAAAGTTTGAATCTCAGTTGATTTATAGAACTTACAAAATTAAACATTTTTTGCGTCTAAATATTTTTCCCGAGTCGTTAAAAAAATTGTACGATACATCGTACAAATGACCACAAAGGTTGCAAAGTTTTGTACGATATATCGTAGAAATGGAAGGCAAAGGTTGCAAGTTATGTTTGCATTTCTTTTAAGTTATCGGTTTGGTAATAGAATTTTTGCGTTTGCGTGCCTGCCACGCCCATCTGTAAGCCACGTGGCTAATAAAATTCGACTATTCGGCAATTTTCGATTAAAAAAAAGAATTACTAGACGATTTTGTGTTTTACTGGGCAGACAAAGTTTATGTAAGGTTAGACATGCGTACTTGCCACTCCCACTACGATAATAAGAATCGGCTTTATTCAGTATCTTTCTGTAAAACGATACGAATTTTAATTGATTCTGTGTTCTATTGAAAGCAAAAGGGCTTTGCAACAACAACAACGGTTATATAAGGCCGAATAAATGTGAATCAATTGTTTATATATACATATAATTTATATAACTTTCGATCAAAATGAAATTATATTTTGATTTTTTGTTGTTATAATTTATGTTTTCTATCAAAAAAATCAATGAATTGTTCATAAAAATTAAAAAACCGAAACTAAAAATTCATGAATTTTCACTCCTTTGCGGACCATTGTATGATATATGGTACAAAATTGATGACATTTTTTTGTATTTTATTGCTAAAATGTTCAATAAGAGTCAATATTTTGAAGGAAAAAATTTTATCTCAAGAAATGTGGAAATGGACCGGAGAGGGTTAAAGAAACCAAACGTCATTTGCCATTGTGCAATAAAATAAAATTTCTATATTTTGCATCATCGCAAATTTAATTCCTAAAATTGGCTGCAGTTTTCACTCTGAACGCTTTTCTATGTACTAATATATTTTAATAAAAATCATCAGGAAAATATAAAAACATACACGTTTTTGCATAATCATAAACTTCCTAAAGCTTCTTGCAATAAAAATTTTTACACCACCGAAAATTAAATGTCTATAATTCCCTTCAGTCTTCACTCTTAGAAAGCTTAAGCCAGCCATCACATTTGACCTGAGTACTTTCATCGACAGCTAAAAATGTTGACTACATTTTTCGTTTAATTAAATTGTAAACTTTGCACGCCCTTTGCATTCCCTCACCATAATTTTAAGCAATAAATTTTCAAATCCCTAAGGTTTGGGTGCAAATTTATTGTCCATAGTCTAAAATCCTTGTAGCACAACTAATGAAACAAAACGAAGCATCGTCTTTATGCAAAAATCCAATCGATTCGTTGCGTATTTTCAGGGCCGTTATTGTTATTGTTTCATTTTTCCTCTCCACACATTGTCGCCATATTTTATGTAAGCACTCATCCTTATGCCACTAAAATGAATCAGGAAATTGTTTGTCGAGGCGCAAAACAATGTGTCTGTGTGCGAGCAGAGCGAGCAGCCTCAAAATAAGTCGCCATACAATTAGCACTTAAGCAGCGTCACTGGCTTTCTGCATGTGTGTGTGTGTGTGGGTGTGTATGTGTGGGTGTGTGTGTGTGTGGGTTGCTTCAGTGAATGATATTCCAATTTCCCGCCAGTCTTATCGGCGTTGCCTTTGCGTAGAATTCACTTCGATCATTGCTTCTCGCTTCCAATGTGCCGTTGAAGCAAACGTGTAGTGTCTTGGCATTTGCATATTAGACACTGTTGTCTGCTTTTAGGGGCTATGAATGAGTTCAGGCGATGTGAAATTTGTGCATTTTAAGTGCGGAGAGGAGGGAGGGGGCGAGGCAAATGCAAAAGTTGAAAATTGGCGTAGCAAATTGCTTAACGTGGTCATTATAAAAACATTGGTTGCTTTGATTTGGCAACGGCAACACGGTAGGGTTGCCAAATGTGTGCGGTGAGTGGAAAATTTCATGGCATTTAATTGTTACACAAAGTCCGATGTGTGGTAAACTAGTCAGAAGAAGTAGAAGAAGATGGTGATGAAAAAGAAAAAGAAGATGAAGACGAAGAAGAAGAAGAAGCAGCAGAGGAAGAAGAAGAAGAAGCAGAAGAAGAAAAAGAAGACGAAAAAGAAAACGAATAAGACGAAGGAAAATAAAAATAAGAGGACCAAGAAGAAGAAGAAGAAATAGAAGAAGAATAAAAATACGAATAGAAAAAGGGATATGAATACGAACAGAAATGGGAATAGGTATAAGAAGAAGAAGAAGAAGAAAAAGAAGAAGAAGAAGAAGAAGAAGAAGAATAAGAATAAGAATAAGAAAGAACAAGAATAAGAATAAGAATAAAAATAAAAATAAAAAAAGAAGAAGAAGATGAAGAAGATATAAATGATGAAGTAGATTAAGACGAAGACGGAAAAGCACAAGAACAAGAAGAAGAACAAGAAAAAGAAGAAGAAGCAGAAA